>OX422209.1:671627222-672303889 GCA_949130495.1 Sambucus nigra
ACCAGATCATAAGCCTTCCTCAGCTCTCCCAGCTCCCTGACCGCTTCATCTCTCTCGGGAGCAGAATTGACAAGGGCCAGGTGAGATAAAACTCGAGCTGCGTTGGCAGCCTTCAGGTCGGCCTCCAGTTGAGAGCCCCTGGCTTCCAGAGCAGATTTTTGTTGTTCCAGCTCACCATTCCTCCCCACCAGCTCGTCGCGAGAGCGATAGAGCACAGCAAAGGCGGTCACAAACTGCAAAGAATAAATAAGAAATCAAGAAGAAGAAACCATCAAGACTTATTAAAAGAAATTGAGAATTAGAAGAGAACTCTACCAAGGCAAGCCTCTGGCTAGCTTGCAGAGCCAGTTGGTCGGACCCCAACGCCCTCTGGCGATCCGCAGGAAGGACTGCTCTCTCGAGCAGCGCAGGGGCTAGCTGAGGAGAAGTGGCCACCGAAGCCCCCTCAGGCAAGGCAGATACTGGGACCAGGGCTTGACCTGTCTTGGTCCTCGATTCCATCTTCCTCCTCTCCTCCTCCTTTTCTCTCTCCCTTATCTTTCTCTCCTCTACTTTCTTCTTCTCCTCCACTTTCCTCCTCTCTTCCTCCTTTTTCCTCTCCCTCTCTCTCACCTGCTCCTCCTCTCTCCTCTTCTTCTCTTGCTCCTGAGAAGAAGGCCGAGAACCAGTAGCTATGACCCCAGATGCAGACTTCAGTTTCTTGGACCTCTGTGCAAGGAGCACGTCATCATCATCGTCATCATCTCTGATCAAATTCCTCCTGGGAGGCATCTCTTCACCAGAACTGTTGGAAGTACTTGACGATCCTTGAGCCTCAGAATTCTCCTCAGAATTAGAAGAACTGCTACTGACAGAGCTCCCTCCACTAAAATTACCAACAGGCTCACTTTCAGAGCTCCTCTCCTCTTCGTCCAACTGAATTAGCTCGGCAGTAGTCTCTTCGAGGGAAGCAAACTCTGGAACACTGTCCACAGGTCGTGCTATGAAGCTCGAGCCTACGTTTTTATACTCTAACAAGAAAGCGACAGATCTGGGATGCTCTCCGTCACCCAAAGGCTCCCTAATGTTCCAAGCTTTAACCAACTCAGAAATTTGGACCTCGCTAAGAGCAGGCTCCACGTTCCTTGATCTCGCTGTAAAAGAAAACGCAGAAAGGAGTTAGAAAAGTCATAAGTCAGCAGAGATTGAAGCAACAGTACAAATATCTACCTATATATTCTTCCCCATAAAAGGGAACAGTGAATCTTTCAAACCTCGACCCTTCAGATTGGGGAGAGAACTGCCAATTCCTAACAAGAAAACCTTCCTGCCAGTAGTCCTTATGGGAATCAGGTAGATTTACTACCAATACCCTATCAGGGCTCCTAGCTTTGAGGTACAGGACACCTGAACTAGTTCGAGAGAAGGAGTAACAAAAGCAGACCTCGGCAAGCCCTAACCTTGTGCCATACAATTGGTTTATCCTATGCACGCTGTTCACTATTTTTCATACATTGGGCGAACATTGTGCATGTACAATACTAAAATAGCAAAAGAAATGCAAAAACAGATCATTAGGGGGAAAAGTAAGTCCCCCCTGGGAAAGCAACAAAGTATGAATCTAGTGGGCATCCTCTATATACCTAACGTTCCTAGGAGGCGAGGCACAACACTCAATCTCTACCCACTCAAGAATGTTGTAGAATTTTCTAAATTCCGAGATTGACCTATTTCCGATCTTCGCCATTGGAAAATAAGAGAAAATGCAAAGGGCGCGAGAAACTTACAAGACAGAAGAGCAGGTCAAATGACAAAGAAGCAACGAGAATGGAGATCGAAAGTAGAAGGTACGAAGCGCGAGAGTTCTCAGAAGATAGAAGAGTGCTGGAAAAGCTGAAACGGAAAAAAGAAATGAGCCTTATTCCAACAAACCTTCAAAATCCAATCATATCGCACAGTAAGCGAAGTGGCTGCCGCCAGAAATCGACTATACAGCTCCCGAGGAATTGCAACACGGCTATGATGGCTAATCATTTAAATCTGTTGGGCCCACATGCATGGCACAACAAATTTAGGGGCAATTGTGGGTACCCAGAATTTAGTGCTGTAGGCCTGTACGAGTAGCCCAGCCCTAGCGGCCCAAAGTCCAGGCCCCTCATCTTTTGTATTGATCCAATTTCCCCACGATCCCATGAAGGAAAGTTATAGGGGAGCACGATCCCATGAATGGAAGTTATAGGGAAGATGGCTAATATGGAGGAGCCCATCATCTCCACTAACTAACATACACATATATAAATTAAACCCTAGGTCCGGGGCAAAGGACAAGTAGTATTCTCTGTACTCATTCTCCAGAATATTGAGAAATAATACTAACTGCACCACCGTGGACGTAGGCACATCTTTGCTGAACTACGTACATCCGTTGTTGTGTGATTGGCGTTTTATTTTCTTTGTTCTTTTTTGGTTATTACTTCTCTCATACTTATTTGTGTTGCACAATCATTGTCTCCACAATATCATAATTGTAAGTCCGGATAATGTCTCCCGGAATGAGATTACATCCTTGTTCATTTATATATAAATCCGGATCTAAATTTATCGGAAGGTGGAAAATACACCTTATTAGGATTTTCACTTTATATACATAAGTATATTATATGATGTCTCATTTGCATATTCAAACAATATACTATACGCATATAGTATATAATTATCTCAAACATAAGTATAATAACCATCCTACAGAGCTATAACTCGAGGATGCAGTCACATAGTGCCGATCCCAAATCCGAGTTTACCCACTGTACCACGGTACCAAGCCAGACTTACTCAATGGTCATGGTAAAATATACACAATGGTGGAGGCGGTCATGTTCCCTCTGCAAGTGGATTACACACATCGCACTCGAACGCAGGACGAGATGACCTGGGGATATACTCTCCCTGCTCCTCAAGTTAGGGGATTCACCCACATCGCGCAACCTCCCTGGATCACACTAGAGAAAAATATATAATCTGGCTGTTCCAACCCTACGCCAAAGGAAAGCCCGTGGAAGTCAGCCTCTAAGGTACACATATACCAATCACACATAGATATATATGTATTCATATCATATATTATATATACTGTATTCACATCGTATATATATATATATATATATATATTTTTTTTTTCTCATTCCTCGAATGTATATCTGGCTATAATTGCCAATCTCGTAATAATATTTAAGTATTCTCCTACTTAAATACTAACCCCAAAAGTATTCTCTTACACAAATAAACCTTGAATCTTGATCACTTTTCAGGATTTATACACTCTCCGAATATCCCAAATTCCATCCTAGTCACCTCATGTGATTCACTCAATCATAGCCGGCATATAATTACATTTTCTATGCGCATAATTATTTACGTATAATCCCCCGCTGAAATATTCCCTCGGTTGTTACTCGTCCTGACCCCTTGAATAATAAGTCCAGGATTTTACTTAATTAACCCAAAGTATACATTTCACTCCGATAATAATTTAGAAGTCCTCACACTATTTTTGGGAACCCTAATTGTCTAATTCCCCACTTTATTTATTTCCCTAGAAATACACTTTTTGTGCCACATGATTTTAGTATCCTCCTAACCCCCATAAGTTCCTCAAATGCCTAGATATTAATATCCTAAGTAAACCATTATTTCCCCAATTAAATAATCTAGAGATTATAAAATCTGGAATTTATCCTATTTAACTAAAACAAGCCGAAATTGTCAAATTTTCTGGGCCATCGATCGATCGATCCTGGGCCATCGATCGATCGATCGACTCGGACAACTTCTTCTCTGAGAAGCTATTTCGGCCATTAGAGCTTATACCAAGATTTTATCTCCTCTCCTAACATCCTCCAACCTAAATCAACTATATATACACACATGAAAATGGTTCTAAACATCCTAGAACCCATAACCAATAACAAATTTCGATTAAATTCTAAGTTTTCCAATTGGGATATCTTTCGGGGTTAATCCATTAAACTTTTTCGAAAACTCGTTTTGGTTCATAAAAACTCATCCCGAAAATCTTTGTGGTTTAATTTCTACCAACTACAATATGAGATTTATGCTTTAAAAGAAAGAAAGCAAGTAAACACTTGCCTCGTGGATAAAATCCGATGACCTCGAGTCGAATCCCGTGGAGTTTGACCGGAATCTCCTTTTTCCTCTCCCTTTCTTCCTCCCCCTCTTATCTTCTCACTTTTTATTTCTTTCTCCCACTCTCCATTTACTTATATTGGGGAGAGTAAGGGTTTATCCCCTTAAAACCCAAAAATGACTCGTTTACTCAATTGCGAGTCCCTATTAGCCCAAAAGCCCCCGGGGCCTAAACAATACCCCCAGATACTTTTTTTTGACTATCTCGGCCATTCTAAAACCAACCGCGCACTCAAAATTCCCATCCAAGTCACTTAACTATGATTTACTAATTTAAACCCAACATATCTAAATGCAGTTTTCCAATTAAAATATTATCCTTTGTCTCTTTACCCAACTGCGACATGTAATTAAAATAATCCAACTCATTTACTTAGTCTCAAAAGTAAATGAAACACACACCGACAATAATCAAATATTCACAAATCCCAAAATTACCATTCGCAGAATTTTCCTTAATCTCCCAATTACGCCCACTTATGAAATTTAATTATCCCAAAAGTGCGAGGTGTTATAGTTGCTTAATTACCCATTTGATCACTTCACTTTACCATTCTTTTTACTTCATGGACATTAATCAATTTTCTTAAATTACTTGTCCATGTTATCTTTTAACCAAAATATTTATTGATTTCATTCAAGTAAGGTTGTCTTTTATTGTATTCGCCCCACAACCCATTTCTTAACATGTTCCACTTTCATATCTTTTTCTCGGAATCTTCCAAATATCCGCATACTTTTAACGGGCTCCACACTGCGGACTATGCTACCATATGTTCTGGCTAGCGATTTTAGGTCTTTCACCCTAGGGCTCCGGGCCCTTCTTAATTATTCCTAGTGTCATTCGAGTCCATATTATTGTGTTTTAACATTTATCAAATGTCCACATTATTTCCCTTTTTACCGACCGAAGCAAAAATCCGGGGACTTCACCCTACCTTGTGTTACACTTTACAAAGATACCATTTCTTATCCTTTACACACTTGTGTTGATTTTATCCCAAAATCACTTTCTTATAGGACTATTTGAGCAACACTATTTCCTATATTTTTATTTCATAAAAAGGTTATGCTTTATGAATAAGTACCATTTTATCCATCTATTTCCAAACTTGCATTTTTCTCTTTTTTCAGAAGTGTTATTTTTCCAAAAATATTACTAAGTTACATATACCAATTTCTCAAATGTTTTTACTTACTGTTGATACCCTTTTCAAGTTAGAAATCTCTTTATTTCATTACTTTTTTATACTAAGAAAACCATTTTGGCATTTTGGAGACTATTTTACAAGAAAATACAAATTTTCCTATATTTCCACCTGTAGTCTTCCATTTATCACATTTTCTACACCTTTTAACACACTTTAAGGACTGAAATTTCTATTTTTTTATATCCTGTTTAAACCCAATAAAATTTTCATTAAACTTGTTTATATGCTCATCATCAAAATAATACAAGTTTATATACACGAGGAGATGGATTTTAAGTCCAAAAATCCTGTTACATGGGTCTAACAAATGGTTCATTCTAAAAATTTCATAATATGTGCGTAAACATGCTTTTCAAGCTCAAAGATACTTTTTTCTTCAAAACTTAAGTAAATTCCTATGCATATAAAAATCCTAATTTTCACGAAAACTTTGAGACCGTTGTTCACAAAATATTTTTAACAAGATAAATATCATTTTAAATATTTTATTCCAAAAAATGTTTAGATATCAAGATTTCTTGAAATATATCATTTCTTCTCAAAACTCTTGGTATCTTTTATAAAATATTTTTCACAAAACCATAAGAAATAACTTTCTTACATCATATATGCATCCTACTTTTACAAACTCTAACTATAAGACCAATTCCATGGAAAAATAAAGTTCTTAAGACAAGAGTAGAGTTTCCCATCTCAAAAAAGCTCCAACAATGGTGGGTGAAGTGTATAAGAAGATGGAAAACTCCCACCTCCTAAGGTGGCCTTAAAGAGGTTGCCTAGCTCCACAAGATTTTCTTCTTTAAAGCTCCCTTAAACCCCCTTCAAACTCCATGATTTCTTCTACCTTCTTCTTTAACCCCCCCCCCCCCCCCAAAACTATCTCTATGGATTCATACCTTGTCTAAATAATGGTGTAAATGGGTTTATGAACTTAAATATGGAAGAATATGGTTAATCTTTAGTGGTTTAAGGTGTATGGGTGGTGGTGCTAGGGTGTTGTGTGGTAGTTAGTGGAGAAAGGGATCCAAGAGCTAGAGAGAGATAGGTCAAATCTGATGGAAATGCCTCAAATGAGCCAAAGCCTCATTTAAATACTCCAAAAACCCTAAGGGTAAAATTTACCAAATGCCCCTACACTCAACCTTTTATCCAATTGTTCATCAATCCTTTATCCAACGTTTTGATCTGAGCCGTTGAGAGCTTAGCACATCATCAAATCTGACGATCCACATTGTGACAGCACATTAAAATGTGTAGAATTTTTTAGATTTTTCCTGGTCATTCGAACGACTTTTAACCTCGCTCGAACGAGATCCCTATTAGTTTAAATGAGAGTTCTAACGAGGCAAAATCGTAGGGTTAAATGGGGGGTGAGAAGTACCTCGTTCGAATGGAAACTACCCTCTCATTCGAACGACGGAGTGCTTCATTCGAATGTGGCATTCTAATGAGATTCTAGACAGTGAGGGAAATCGACCATTTTCTCCATCGTTAGAAGTCGTTCGAACGACAATGACTTTTGTTTGAATGACTATAAAAAATCTCTTCATCAACTTTTGGCCATAAAACTCCAATTTAATGGCACATGGGCTATTACGTCACCCAAATTTGACTTAGGATCCACCTCAACAAGCCCAGAGTTCATTTGTCCATACCAAGTCACCAAATCATACGAGTAGGATCAAAGTCATGGGGCGGGTGATATATAAACATCTAACAATCCTATCATAATGTCAACATACTTTATAATTCAATCATCTTATTAAGTTAATTAATTATCTTATAAAATTAATTAATTAACTAAGATGCATAACTTAAACTATGCATGTTTCGTGCTTAACTTCTTATTACACTGCCAGTCCCAAGCCCAAATAGAGGAGGAGGGTTGCGTTAGGTAGCTGACAGCCAGCGTAAAACTTTGTCAGATCCTTATGAACATGCATAGCTTAATTTTAAATCTTAATTATTAATTAATTAGGCTATTACTCGGTATTATAAGATCATACTTCACGATTATGGGACCGTATGCCGAGGAAATACTCCAAATAAGGAAACCCCTGACACTTGGCTTCTGACAGTTCTATAGTCTCCCATGATACTAAGTCACTTAATTAATTGTTATGAGTTCGCTAATATCTATAGCAATACAATCAAATCAACATGTAACTCCATTACATAATATAACATATGTAACATCTCAAAGTCACATCTCAATATACTAAATAACATATCGAAAGTCCAACATTTTAAATCATAAAATGACATACCACGCCATATGGAAATATATAATTATCAATATCTGGAAATCATTTTAACTATTAAATGAATATTATAATAATACGGGGTATTACATGAATGACCTCTCATTTAAACTAGGTCTGTGTTTGAATAAGAGATTGATCGTCCCTTTCCAGTGAACCCAAAACGACATCATAATACAAATCTCAGTAAAAACTATTGTTTTCTTGATCCTTTTCATACTTGAACATACTCAAAGGTTCTTCTAACCTATAATCAATCACAAAATAAACCAAATAGCAACTTAAAGGGATTAAAACATGAATTTTTGCGTCAATTTTAGCATGTGTTTAACAAGCGTTCATCTTAATTTCAATTTTAATAAATATATAGGTCTTTAGTAATTAATTTTATTTTAAACACATGATTCATCCTAATAAGTCAATCCCAACTAAATTTGTAAAAGATTTAAACAAATTCAAATCATATATTCATCATAATGACCAAGGTACAACTCATCAGTACAACATATTCAAGCATAACATGTGTCTAATCCCAATATAGATGATGAAAATAATTAATTATAAATAAGTTTCAAGAATACATACTAAAGTAAGTTATTTCTTACCTCATTATGGAAGATGAAGTCTTTTTGATTGAATCATCTTGGTAATCCTTAAATTTGCCTTAAAATCCCATTTGTTTGACCTCTCCAAAACTCCTCTTCTGCTTAAGTTTTGTGTTATTTTTAATATGAGTGTTTAATGAGGGGTAAGTCTCTTTTAAAGCCCTTATTCTCACATGTCTACTATGGTCTTTAACTCAAGACCTATAAAATTGCCCAAAATTTTATCAAAATACTCCCAAAACAAAGTCCAAAGGGGTACCCACTCTTGGGACCGAAACTGATATACTAAACACACCTTTTCAGGCATTTGTATCCACTAGAGCCCAATTTAATGGTACTAACGCTAAATATAAAGATAATTCGATGTTGAGGTTTGTAAGAGTATTCACATACTCATTTTTGCCCTTATAGGTAGTTGTCTTATTTCGATTTTCCAGAACACTTTGGGTTACTATTTTACCTCTCCAAAAATATTCATCAACATTCAAGAACTTGAAGCCATTTTTTATCATCACCGTTATTTCAAGTATCACGTTATTGGATGAAAGGTATATTAGAGAATTTCGACACCCACGTCACGTGTTTTTACAGACCTATTTCAAAACATCTTGGTGAAAGATTTTGTGTGTAAATATTTTAGTTTTTTCTATCTTAACCTTGCTTGTGTTCAGATAATTTAAAAATCTACAAACAAGAAAAATTGAGCGAATCTAACTAGTCTCACTGCAGTGACAATTTGCGTCACTGAAGCAAAAATTAAACAGGTTCTTTTGGCAAAAATTCTGGAATTTAGTTTGAATAGCTTATTTCTAATACATCTTCGAAGAGACGCCTTCGCTGAAATGATACTCCCTCGTTGGCTGCCAAATCCTTTGAAGGTCTCTTCAAAAATCTCGAGATAGATACGCGACTTGCATTGTGAAATGTTCACACCACCGACTTTCATCTTCGCTGTAGTGACACCTCTGACAACGCATACAAATCTGTTAATTTATCATAAAGATCTTTGGGGCTCTTTTAGATTATTGTGCGAAAAGAACCTTTTTAGAAATGAATTGGACAAGCTATGCCCTAACCACTCTCACACATGCCTTGTGTAAAATATGTGTCCTTTGGCTTGTCTTGGTATTTAGAAAACCCATTTGTATGGTTTCTCCTATTTAAACCATCAATTATATGTATTTCAAAATAACTCTCATATATTACAAGAGCAAAATACCAAGAGAGTGTTTTAGTGTGTTTTCTTCTCTCCTTCCTTTCTAAGGAGATAAGAACACATTTGTGAAAAAGAGTGAACCCATTTTAACAAATCTAGTTCATTTTTTCAACACACTCTTCTTTTCATTTAATCATCTCTATTTTTAGAGGTTGATTAATATCAAATAAGACAAATCTTTCTATCAAGAAATCATTTTCGTAAAACAAACTTTCTATACACTTTGGGTCTTTTTCCCAACAAGAAGTATTGTGATATTTGAGATTCTCTTTTCAGGTTCATCTCATGTGTGATCGCCAAATTTTGAAGACAAAGTCTTGTGCAACATTATTGACGTGTTCCATGCATCCATATGTTGAGATTGTCTATAGACAAATAGGAGTCTCCGGCTTACTATAATTTGGTGAAAAAAGCGTGAAGGTGTGAGTTAGTACGGCTAGGAGTGTAAACCCTCCATAAGTCTTTATGAAGTTTAGTGAGATTATTGCATTGGACCAAAGTTTTTTTCGTTAGTGGTTTTTTTTCCACGTACATCTGCTATTGTGATCATATTTGTCTATTTACTATTTTTTATCATCCACATGCTTAACTAAGACAAAACTTGAAATTGGTCGATTAAAATTTGGGTAAATTTTTTAACATGATATTTTAGGTGTTTAAAATAAATTTTTACAGGGTCTCGATTTTGATACGTAATACACACTCTCGACTAGTATTAGATATTGGTCCTATTTTGGTGGGGTTGAAAAACCTAGAGGTAGAATATAGAGGATAGTAACATGTTCCTAGATACAGATCTTTTTTAGGACATTCTTCAACCTGCCTATAATTTTATATCTTTATATGGTGGTTCATCAAATGATAAAGAGTTGCATCAATCTACATTCATTAATGATAAATGATCTTCTAAGATTGACATTTATCTTTTTCGGACTATTTTAGTGATGATTCTTTAGATGAAGAAGATGGTGGTTCAACAATCTTATGATAAACTCTTTTTTTGAAAATGCTAGACTTAAGAAGGGCTAGTTAAAAACTTCCATTAAACAGAAAAATGTTAAAAAGAAAAGGCTTCTCTAAAAATGGAAGGGTCCCTTATGAGCAATATTGAATCTCAAGGTGCATCTCTTAATTCGAGTATCCTTTTGATGGAGACTGAGAATAAAGATTTTCAAGAATGTTTAAAAGCTATACGACATAAGTTGGAAGAATGTAAAAGTTATAATGACTCTTTAAACAAGAAAATAATCTCTCTTGAAAATGAGTTAATTTCGGCTAAGGATTTCAAGGTTACCATCGAAGATAGATCGAAGAGGATGCAAAAATTTCTTTTAGACCATACTATATCTTCGATTGGTAAACCTCATATTGGTTTTGATAATCCTCGTGGTAAATATAAATATGAGGACAAAACAATTTTTTGAAAGCTTCTCAAAAAACTCACGCACTTGGATAGTCTTCGTCGTCTCTTGAGAAGAAAGTTGTTCCAAAACATTTAAAGAAAACCAATCATTATTTTATGTACCATTGAACTTTTTGTAAACGTGATGTCCATTTGAAAAAAATATTGCTATAGGTTTTTGAAAAACTCTAGGGTGAATAAAAGACCTCACTTGGATGAAGTTTCCATCGTGAAACATGATTTTGATTCCCTTTTTAATAAGTCTATAACAATTTTCCAAAACTTGAGAAAATGTCCAAATTTAAACACATTGACAATAGTTTGAAGAATTTAGGGAAGAATAATAAGACCAAAGTTTTCTGGACTAAGAAAGATTTTTTTTATTATTCACACCGCCTTAGTTTCCCAAAACGATTCGCAATGGTATTTTAATAGTGGGTTCTCTAGGCTTATGACTGAAAACTAAGAATTATTTTCCAAACTTGTTAGGAACGGACGTGGGTCAGTTATTTTTGGAGATAGGAACAAATCTAACATTGTTGGGTAAGGTACCATTGAAATTGATGGTTTTTATAGGTTATATAATGTTCTGTTGGTGGATGGATTAAAGGCTAACATGCTTAGCATAAGTCAAATGTGTAAAGATCATCACAATGTGCTTTTTACTAAAAAGGAAAGTCAAATTCTTGATTTTAAAGGTAAGTGAATTTTGAAGGGTACTAGAACCATGGAGAATTGTTATATAATCAATGTATATCCTAGTATGGTTTACAATAGTGCCAAGGAAGAGGTGGAGGATCTTTGGTATAAGAGGTTAGGTTGCGTGAACTATAGAGATCTTAGTAGACTTGCTAGGAATTAACTTTTTTTTTATTTACCTCCTTTAGAGTCAACATTTTCTCATGTGTGTGGCACTTGTCAAATGGGCAAACAAATTCGTAGTCCACATAGGAAGTTGAATGTTATGGCTACCTTGCATGTGCTCAAACTCTTATATATAGACCTTATGGTTTCAATGCATACGAAAAGCATAAGTAGTAGATGATGCGCTCTTTTGATTGTAAATGACTTCTCTAGATTCACTTTAAAGAATTTTTGCGTAGTAAGTCTGATGCTAAGGACATTTTTATTAAGTTGCACTTTCACTAGAATTCGTTGTGACCATGGAAGGGAATTTGAAGGAACGAGTATACCGAAATAGTGTAGTGAAGTCATAATACACCTTGAATTTTCTAACCCTAAAATGCCTCAACAAAATGGAATAGTCCAAAGGAAAAATCAAAATATCTAAGAGATGTCTAGGTCCAAGTTGATTGAAGAATGTTCCGAAAATATTTTGGGCAAAAGTTTTTCATATGGCCTGCCACACCGCCAACTGAGTCTACAGGAGGTATGATAGAAACCAAACCCCTTATGAGATTTGGAAAGGAAACAAACCCACTTTAAAAACACTTTAGAGTCTTTAGAATTGAGTGTTACATACTCAAGGATAGACAATATTTAATAATGCTTGACTCTAAGAACGAGGTTAGCATTTTTCTTTGTTATTCCACGAATAGTTATGCCTATCATGTTTTCAAATGTGCCTCTCAAAAAATTATGGAAACCATTAATGTCGTCATTGATGATAATTAATACTTTGACTTCAAAGAGGATGATTGTGAAGACATGTCTTCTGTTTTCCCACCTGTTAAAGAAGAGGGGTAAGAAGAAATATACGAGTGCAAAGAGGTTACCCCACCACCTATTGAGATTGTGAATGTGAAAGATCACATACTTAGGCTAGGAAAGAACATGATGTTACCAAAATCATTAGTAGTCCTGATGTTGTAGTAAATACTAGATCTAAACTCCAAAAAAATGTTAACTTTCTTTGTTATACTTGCACAATCAAACCCAAGAATGTGAAGGATGCCTTTTTAGACGAATATTGGATCAATGCTATGCAAGATGAATTACGTAAATTCTCTAAATAAGAAGTTTGGACTCTTGTCCCCTTGTCTAAGTATGTTCACGTTATCGATACTAAGTAGGTCTTTAAAAATAAGTATGATGAAGATGGTGTCATTTTGAGGAACAAATAAAGTATAGTCGCTCAAGGTTATACACAAGTTGAAGGTGTATACTTTGATGGGTCTTTTGCCCATGTTGCTAGGTTAGAGCCGGTTCGTTTACTCCTAGCCATAGCATGTGTCTTAAACTTCAAGCTCCATCAAATGGATGTAAATATCGCCTTTCTTAATGGAAATATTTAAGAAGAAGTTTATGTGTCACAAACAAAGGGCTTTGAGGATCCCAAATTCCCAACACATATTTATCACCTCAAAAAGGCTTTATATGACCTTAAACAAGCACCTAGAGCTTGGTATGATAGACTTACCTCATATATTATGGGGAAAGGCTTCAAAAGAGGAAATTTGTACAAGACCTTATATCTGAGATCTTGTGGGAAAGACATTGTGGTTGTCGAAGTATACGTTGATGATAATGTTTTTGGCTCCATAAATGAAAATCATGCTCAAGACCTCGATAATGCGAAAGGAATTTAAGATGAGCATGGTTGGGGAAGTCACTTTATTTCTTGGTCTCCAAGTGTAACAATTGCATAGTGGAATTTTTATTTTGCAATATAAATATGCAAAGGACGTTATGAATAAATTTAACCTCGAGTTTTCTAATCCTACACGTACTCCCATGGGTACTTCTATCAAGAGTGGAAAGGATGTAGATGGGAAGAATTTCGATGAGACTATCTATCGTAGCATGATAGGTAGTTTTTTGTACCTCGTCGCTAGTCTTACTGACATATCTTTTAGTGTTAGAGTGTGTGATCTCTTTCAATCTTATCCTAAGGAGTCCCACTTTAAAGTCGTTAAATGCATTGTCAAGTATGCATGTGGGACCACGGGTTTTGGTATCTGGTATCCTAAGAATATCGATACATCCTTATCGGCTTATTAGGATGCCAATTATGCAGGAGATGTTGGTGGAAGAAGGAGTAAAGTGGGGTGGATGATTTCATCTTAAAAGATCTTTAGTCTCTCGGAATGCAGAGAAACAAAATTATGTTTCACTTTCCACGGACAAAGTGAAATACACCGTGGTGAGAAATTGTTGTGATCAACTCATTTAGATGAAACACGTGTTATAGGATAGTATTGGTCAAGATTGCACGATTATATATTGTGACAATACTAGTGCTATTGATACTTCAAAAAATCCCATGCAACATTGTAGAACAAAGCGTACAGACATTCAACATCATTTTATTAGAGATATGATTGAAGATAAAGTCTTGTCATTAAGCTATGTTTCTATCGATCTTCAATTAGTTGATATTTAAACTAAACCGCTTAATTGGACTTGATTTGAGTATCTTTGTTCATCATTAGGTATTTGCATCGTTGATTGAATGATTCGATAACATGGCTAGGATTTTTTTCTTTTGTGTTGTTGTATTTTCTATCCTATGCCATGGTGTTTTTTTAGTTGGTTGTATTCTTTACCATCAAAAGATTTGTTAAATACAATCATTTATATTCTCTTTAGATGATATACTCCTTGTCATATCTCCGTATATCAAATGGTTATTTTTTAGTACCTTTTTCCTTTTATTTAGATAAAAGTGATTTAAGAGACTAGTTTCTATTTTTTCTAAAGTTATATAACTTTGAGAAACTTATTATTAGGAGCCTATGCTCATATCTCATTGAACTTTTCACCAAAATACACATCGTATTGATTCCACTTTATAAGGAATGCCAAAGTTGTACAATCTTTTACAAATGATTTAAAACTTTGAATATTTATGAGAGAAAATCCGCTATCCTCAAAATGTGTATGTATGAGTTATTTTTTCATGATTTGAAGGAGTTGAAAACTAGATGTTATAAGTAAAAATCATGAGAGATAATGTGGTTATGGCTATAAATTTGATTGGATGATACTACCTTTGAAAATTGGAAATATTATCTCATCTAAGTAATGAATGTGTGAAAGCCGCCACATGCAAAAAAATTTGAACAAAGCTATATTTTAAAGAAATATATGCATTCAAAATTGATTAAAACCAAGGACGTGAAATTAAATATTTTACCTATATCTCTAATTAAGGAAGATAAAATTGTTGATTGAAAATATCTCAAAATGTGTTGGATATTTTCATTACTATTGAAGTTTTGAGTCATTTGTTCTTAAATTATTATTCTTAATTGAACACAAAATTGGTTTTACTCTTGCAATGTGTTCTTTGTTTTTGTTTTTCACATTTGAGTTATGATTATATGCTCTGAATCGATAAATCTCATCATGTTATTAGCCCTTGAGATAATCTTTTCTTGGTTATTAATACTTGTCATATATCTCATAACATTTGGTAAATAGGAAAATTTAATTTATATTTTTTTTTATCCAAATAAAGGTTTTGAAGTTTTTGTTCACCGTGTATTACATATCTAAAATTATGAATAAAAACATATTTTTATAAAGTATGCTACCTTAGATTTATTTTCTCAACAACATGTGATCCTTATGCTTTAATTGATTCTCTTTTCTTGATTTCTTTTCTTTGTCTTTTTCCTTGATTTCTTTTCTTTGTCTATTTCCTTGACAAAAAGGGGGAGAAGTTTTGTGGAAACGTTCTTCATAGAAAGGGGGAGTTTTCATATTTAATTGGGGGGGGGGGGTCCTTGAATGATGTTTCATATGCCATGTTAGTATAGAATTCATATCTATATCTCTTATGATTAACTGTTGCATATTTTGGATTGCTTCACATATTTGTATTTTGACGGTGTTTGCTATTGTATTTCATGAAATATTGTTCCTATTACATTGTAGAAATATCTTGTAGTTTTTGGGTTGTAAGCATTTGTAGTCTCCATCTTATTATGCCTTTGGTCGACCCTTGTATCATAGTGATTAGGGATTTCCTTTAATTGCTCGTAATATCTAGTTGTTGTGTTTTGTCAACGGAATAGACAAAGGGGGATTGTAAGAGTATTCATATAATCATTTGTACCCTTATAGGTAATTGTCTTATTCTAGTTTTCCAAAACACTCTGGTTCCTATTTTACCTTTCCAGAAAGCTTCATCAACATTCAAAAACTTGACGCTGATTTTGATCATCCTCGTTATCTTAAGCATCACATTATTAAATGAAACGTAATTCGAGAATTAACACAACCACATCATGTGTTTTTACAAACCTATTTCGAAACATCTTGGTAAAAACTTTTGTGTGCGTAAATCTTTTTGTTTTTTCTATCTTGATCTTGCTTGTGTTCAAATGTTTTAAAAATCTAAAAACAAGCAAAATTTAGTGAATTTGACGACTCTTGCTACAAAGGCAATTCGCGTCACTGAAGTGAATATGGAACAAGTTCTTTTAGCAAAAATTCTGTAATTTAGCACGAGCAGATTATCGCCGAAGCATCGTCGCAGCGACACCTTTGCTGCAACAGTACTTCCCTCGCTGGCCGCCAAATATATTAAAGGTCTCTTTAAAAATCTCTAGATAGGTACGCGACTTGTATCACTATAGGTTCACTCTAGTGACTCTCATGTTCGATGCAGCGATACCTTCGACAGCGCATATAAATTCACAAATCTATCATAAAGATCTTCGGGGATATTCTAGATTTTTGTGCAAAAAATATCTTTTTGGCAGTTGATACCCAATCTCTCTCTCTCACGCATGCTCAATGCTCTTTATTTCAAAATAACTCTCATATCTTTCAGAGTCTTTTAGTGTGCTTTCTCCTCTTATTCCTTTCTAAGGAGGTAAGAACATATTTGTGAAAAGAGTTAACCCATTTTAACTAATCTATTTCATCTTTTTCACATTCTCTTCTTTGCATTCAATCACCTCTCTTCTTATAGGTAAATTAGTATCAAAGAAGATGATGTTTTTTTTTAATCAAGAACTCATTTCCATAAAAACAAACTTTCTATACACTGTGGGTATTTCTCCCAATAAGAAGTATTGTTATATATGAGGTTCTCTTTCGGGGTTCACCTCATATGTGATCTTTAAAGTTTGAAGACAAAGGCTTGTGCAAAATTATTGATGTGGGTCATGATATCGAGATGTTGAGATTGTCTATTGACGGATAGGAGTATTTGGCTTACTACAATTTGGGGGAAAAGGTATGAAGGTGTGAGTTAGCGCAGATAGAAGGGTAAGTCATTAGTCCCCTCTGTAAGTGTTTACCAAGTTTAATGAGATTCTTACATTGGACCGAGGTTTTTTCGTTAGTGGGTTTTTGTTCTCGTACATCTGTTATTTTGATTTTGTTTGCCTCTTTCGTATCTTTAATCATTCACATGCTTAAGCAAGATAAAACTTGAAATTGGTTGATTAAAATTCAGGTAAATTTTTTAACATGATATTTTAGGTGTCTAAAATAAATTTATGATGGGTCTCCATTTCAGTAGTAAATACGCACTCTCAGAGCTTTATTCTTAAAACCATGTAGGAAGTTTATTTATTTATAAAGGTGTGTCAAATTCATTTTGAAATGAGAATCATGTTTATGTGAATGCCTTATATTTTTTAAATATATTGTATTAATGTTGGTCAATTGAACTTAGTAGGAATTATGGTGAGTTAGGTTCGGCCTAATCACATAAGATCACTATTCTGATTATATTTCAATTGAATAGTTCACAATCTAGATGGTGAGTTGACATCCCATCGGTAAATCTACGTGTACAGTCTTAGTAGTTTATCTTGACTATGGAAACATGTCTGATTTATTGAATAAATCAAAGAGGATCATACCGATACATCAGGAATATGTTGAATAGGAGACGTATGAGATTAAAGTCTAAGTGGTGATTAATTAAAAACATGTGCAATATCACATTATTTTGAAAGGGTGCACAAATTCATAATGTTAAGGACTATGAAGATTAATATGTTCATATAATTATCAGTTTGATTGTTATGGGTGCGATCCAATTTATTTGGTCTAAATATCTAAAAGTAGGATAATCATTATATGTACATGTCTGAGATCATATTATGTAGGAACCCGCATCTAGGAGATATCTCGAATTGTGATATCCTTTAATAAACTTATAAGTTTATATTTTACCAGTAAACTTGATCAAGGAGTAATGATGTCATGACCCTTCATTCCACAATCATATTAGGTGATGGATGTGGTATATATCTTCTCAAACTTCTCTTTTTTCATGGCACCATTAGCATTCCACGACCTTTGCACCTGATGTCGTGGACTATCATCTTTCCTTGTTGTACCCTCATCTATTATTTTCCTCTTCTCATCCTTAACTTTTATTCCTTCTTCGAAATCTTGTTCTATGATCTGGGACACTTCCATCAGCTTAGAGTATGTCCCCATCCTTAGACCAACAACTCGGATACAGAGTTTGGGCTTTAGACCCATTTCAAACTTTTTAGCCTTCCTTTCCTCGGTATCAATCAAATGATGAGAGAAGCACTAAAGCTCTACAAACTTATCCTCATCTTTTTCCACTGATAATGGTCCTTGTGTTAGTTCCAGAAATTCTACCAATTTCTTGTCCCTAGACGTGACTAGAGAATATTTTTCAAATAATATATATTTAAATCTTATCCACTTAATAGACACGACCCATTTGAGTCCTCTTAATAATCTTCCACCAGTGATCTACCTATGCCTCCAATATGAACGTGTAAAAGGGCACTTTCTGGTCCTCGGTGCATTTTAATACTTCAAAAATCTTCACAGTCTTAATTATCTAGTCCTCGTCCTCCAAGGGATCAAGCTCCCTCTTAAAGGATTGCGGCCCCAATTTATTGATGCAGACAATAGTGTATCCAATAAGACGTTCTTCGGTCGTTCATGTCGCCATTGCCCTTGTTAGGGCCTAAACAAATCCAACCACTATTTTGGCACGTGTTCTCTATTAGCTCCTCCATTGGATACAATGGGCGCCACGACCTCAACATTGTTTACCATGGCTGCTCCATTTCATCGATGATTACCTATTGCCATGGATTCCCAGCAATAATTAAACATGTATAAATCTAATATCTTAGTTTGACATTCCTAAGTGGAAATATAACTATATATTCCCGAAATGAACGATTTGATACTAATTGTAACTCCTGTGACCTTGACCTATTTGGCCGAGGCGTTAAATCTCTTAACCTCATAATAAGATAGCTTAAATAATCTTAAGGAAATCTTGTTAGTCTATGACCTCTAGGTAGTCCTAAGCCTCATAATTATAGTTAATACCACTTATCATCCATCACAACTAATCAAACATAAAGTTGTAGGCGTAATCACAAAAACAAATAACCACATTCCTTGATACAGACATTAGGAAATTATTTGGTTCGATACATGATAAAGAAAGAATTACAATTAAAATGACTTGACAAAATACTTTCTTAGCATAACTAACTACAACTAGATATGTAATCTTAACAAAATCTACTCTAATTTTTTTATTTCCTTTATTCTCCGCGGCCTCTATATCATCTTTGTGGCCTTTTAACCTGAGGAAGGCAAAGAATAAAAGGATGATCTTAAATAACCCAGTAATTGTTAAATCAGATATCCTCGGCCTAACCTACTAACGTTAGTACCACAAATATACCAACAGAGCTACAAAATAGGTAATAAATTGAATTGTTTATAATTAGATTATATATAACATGAGATAAATTATTTTCCCAAACTCATACCTTAACTGGTGGTACATATTAGCATTGTTTTTTACCATTCTCAATATAAAATTTATGGTATACTAATTTATTTCCAAATTAGTTTATAAATTCAATAATTACACAATACAAACATGCATATGCAAGAAAATCAACCCAATTTTTATCATAACCACATAATTAACAACTTTCCTTAAATAACTATAACCATTCAATTTAATAACTTTAAAATTGGTTTTGACATAAAAATCAAAGTTAGATACTACAAAATATTACAATTCACCCTCACTTACTACACATTCATTAACACGTGTACGATAAAAATAAGGAGGATTTATATATAGTTGATTTATATGGGAACATCGCGTTAAATTTTGCATTATAAATGGTTTTATTTTTTTACACATTAGCTTCATGACGATGCTTTATTGTCGTTTGAATAGTAGATGGCTCCGCACCACTTAATGACATCTCTCAATAATTTTTCTTTCCTCTACAATTAGATGCCCGATGTAAGGATGACCAACTATGGTATTGGAGAGAGTGGTGGTGAGCTCCATTAACAACTTGTATCATCCAGACCATCATCAAGATGGATTCCCTTCTACATATATGGGAAATTTCATTTCTTAGCAACATAACCTTTCTTCAACTTCTTATCACCCTTACTTTTAGTTTAGTTCTCATTTTTTTCTTGTTTGATGATACCTATACTCCCCTCCATTCTCACAATACAAAGGTAGACATCCCTTTTGTGTCACCATTTGTGCATAATATTTGGTTATTGTAATAATTATTCTCATTAATCGAGCTTGATTTTGAGCCCAATCCACCAAATCACGTCGTGCGGGAAAAATAGGTATATATACGCAACAAATAATTAGTATAGTGCTATAACTAATAAAATAGTTGAAACATTGAACATTACTTGGTCCATAAAGAAATTTGTGCTAACATCAAGCCTAAGGGCACCATCATGCTCTTTGTTCTCATCATCCCCACCAACTTGCAAATTATCATGTAACATGTTCGTCATGCTCTTTGCGTCAAAGGGATTATATTTTTTTTTAAAAAGTGGATCATATATATGTCACTAATCACTAATCATCTGTATGTCACTAATCATGACAATAAAAACATTTGTATGTCAAAAAACATGGCAATAATGTATTTCACAAAAAAAATTTACAAGAAGGGAGTATATTTTAAAAAAAAGTGGATCATATATTTCATTTGGCATATATATGACGAAACACTTTGCTTGATTCAAGGCTTATACACCGAAAAACAATGATATGGTTTAGTATATTTGCGTCGAAGTAGTTGTCCCCATTCGAGACACTCATGTAGAGACATAATCCCCAATACGGTGTACTGACCCCAAATTGAGTTTTCTTGTAAAAAAAAATATACCAGGTGGTTCAATATCTGGATAACGAAAATTGTCATCATTCTCGGTATCTCAAGTTCCTAAAAGGCAGTGTACGGAGAGATGGTCTAAACAAAAAGTTTATTTTTAATTTTCACAAATTAAATATAAAAATTTAAGCAGAATAATCCGAAATAAAACTTGGAGTAGTTTTAAACAAAGTTGTGTTAAAACAGATTAACCAGTTCTATCATATCCTAAACATGCATCTAGGAGATAGAAAATAAAATAAATCAATCAACCACAACACGCCGACGTATGCGGAAAACCGACGATGGGAAAAATCTCGACGGCCCAGCCATACAAATAACTATGATGAGGTTTTACAAAGGACAAATAGTAGACTTATAACACAGATTCGACGCCCTCACAAGCCTTGATGCTATTTAGTCTTCGACCTCTCCTCCACAGTGTAATGCCAGAATCCACCCATGTAATCTGCCACAACGTGTGAGTCCACACACGCCTTGGTATACATCAAATAGGACTAGCTATTGTCTACGAATACAGAAAACAGTTGCACCTTTTCTTCACCACAACCCCATAACCACGAAGTCCACCGTGTGTAGACAAAAAACTGTGTATGGAGTCCACTGCAAAAAACTTTTCTCGAAGAAGAGAGAAACAAACTATGGTGCCCACAAACACAAACTCAAAGCATGTAGAAAGATAAAACTTATTTTTAAACTTTTAGGGTAAAACTACGGTTTGGGTGCTTTTGAATATGTATATGAAAATGAATTTCGCCAAAAGTCTCTAAAAAAACAAAAGTCTGATTATCTTTATATTAAAAACACATTTTTTGAGGTGGCACGTTTTTTTAAAAATCTCTTTCAAACAAAAACAACACCTCGTTTGAACGAAATTATAATCTGGTTTGAACCAAGTCAAACCTCATTCGAAGGACAACTGATCTCGTTCGAACCAGCTTTGAAGGAGCTTCAAATGAGTTTGGTTATGTAAATAGATGAACCTCGTTTGATTTTTGTTTGAATGAATTACCATTCTCTTTTGAACAAAACCACTAAATTCGTTCATAGACTTAATTTTTTTTTTAAAATCAGCTCCAAACACAACACCCAAAAATATAAAGTTTCCAATGATCAAAATTCATATCCATTCATACCTGAGAGATCCTAGGAACGTAAAAACAAAACATGGTACAAAACACGACATAATATGTAAACCTATAAGCTTTACCGCTATGTCTTCAATCAAATACGTCATATACTTAAAAGATCAACAACTCAAATCCTAATCTATGACTCAAAATGTCTTGTCTGGAATTAAGCCAATATATACAAATTGACTCAATTGAGAATTTATCCTTACAAATCTCCCCATTTGACTATTTCGGGAAAAAACCCAAAAAACACCTATGGGCGGTCAAGCTCTCTAAAAGACTCAATCCCTAACCCTAAAAGAAAAAAGTACAAACGCTCAAAAGATAGATACTCTGAGTAGCTTTCTCGCTTAGAAACTTTGTCGCATGATACAAATCTTCACACTTAAACATACCTTCAAATGCAAAAATAATATAACAAGTATAACATCTACATAATAATAAAGTCCCCCTTATGTCTAACAATCCCAACTTTGGTAAGAAGTCTCCCCATGAGTTAAAAATCTCCTAAAACTAAATTGAAAGATTCCATTTTTGCCCCTTTTAACTCAGTATTAGACAAAGTAAGAATGCATAAAACTATTTCACCCCCATAATCCATTTCTCCCCCTTAATTCATACTAATATCGATACAAATATGATACCTACTTGAATACGTAAGAAGACATGAAATATCAATGCGAACAATTAATAAGAGATGCCAATAGGATCATATGGAATGCCAATTTGATCCAACAATAAAGCAAATGATAAATAAGGATTAAATGAAAGAGCAAAGAATCAAAACAAATGCTACCGTATGCATAAATATTCAAAATATACCAATGACACATGCAAATATATATATATATATATATATATATATATATATATATATAGGCATAAACTACCAACAAAACTGACGCAAAATATATAAGCTTTGCGCACTATCATAGTTTCGATGTGTCTAAACATGTGGGATGGAATGAATGGGCGTGAACTAGATACAAATAAATTATGACCTAATTACTCAAAAATGTCCAAGGAGCTCTATTTGATCGCAAAACTTTATCAAACTAATATTTAGCCTCAAGTTACAAATAGAGTGAACTCTATGAACAAACAAGCACAATGCACACAAGCATAAAATTTTGATCATTCTACAAAACAATAGCGTCATGACAAGATAACACCCTCAAAAGCTAAACATATATCATATCTTTTTCACTTAAATCTTTTGAAGATGCCATTTTTGAAAATCAAACAACCAAACTTGTTGGCCTTTAAACTTCTTTGTTTTTGCCTCTCATTTTTTAGGCTCTTTATAATGGTGGCTTTCCCACGAAGGAGGTTTGCTCCTTTTATAAACATATATCATATTTTCAATAAGAAACAATCATGATCACAGGAAACGGTTCTTATATGCACAAATACCCCATAGTCAACATATATGTAGATAACAACATTGATGGGAGAACATCTCACATATCCCAAATATAACATGTGAAGTTAACATTCAAAAGAGACTCGTGACCATCCCAAATAAACAATATTATAATAAATACATCACAAGTAAAGATACTGCAAACAACTCGTCCTTTTATATCATATTAGATTTTCCAGTACATAGTTAACGTAGAGAAAAGAAAGAAAAAAACACGTAGCCGTCAGTTTTATTTTATAATAAAAAACAAAAGAACTATTAGGTTACGCTATGGTGGTGATCCGGGAACAAGGGTGTCATCTTCTTGCACACTTAAACTTTATTTAATTATAGCCACATTCTAGTGATTGGTTTAAGCCATTAGGGAAACTACTTGATCATATTCGGGATTAACATCATCTTCAAAAGGATCAGAGTCATCATTTGAGGAGTCTAGTGAAGTAGTGGTATTGGTAAGGGTGAAGATAATAGTATCAGGGTAAAGAGGTCCATATTCTATCGGGAAATCGGGAGGAGTCACGGTAACTTCATTGGGTGGTACCACGTCCCATGCGAGATGGATCACTTGTTGGAAAAATTCAAGTTCTTCGAAAAACCTTTTTACTTGTTTAGTGGACTGAGCCTCTCCTATTACACAACCAATGAGTAAACTGTGTTTAATTTTCGGAGTGGTAATTTCCCAGTCACGGTTGATGCTTATGTATTGGCACAATTTGGCATATCCTACTTCTTTGATAGCTCGCTCAAAGCGTTCATGCGTCGAGTCACGAATGTCGAGATAGAAGCCATTATAAATATTCATTGCTGCAAAATGAGTGACAAAATATGATAAGGGAAATATTTTAAAATAATAGCCATATAAGACGTAAGCGAAGGTTTCGTATTTGTCTCGTATAGGCATAAAACTTGGTTACGCACTGATGAGGAGGTTCAACAGATAATACAAAAGAAACGAATAAGTTTTAAAGAATGGCAAAGGAGGAAACATCAAGAAGGCTTAGAAAGGTATAAGAAATTAAGAAGTGAAGAAAAAAATATTATTAGAAATGATGATCAAAATAATGCACTAGATAATTTGTATAATAAATTAGGTACTAAAGAAAGTGAGAAGGAGAAATGTAAATTGGCTAGGAATAAGGATAGATTGACAAAGGAAATGGGTCCAATTAAGTGTATAAAGACGTAAACCAAAATATATTAATTAATAATAAAAAATTTAGATAGATGGGAAGAGTATTTTTAAGGATTATTGAATGAAGAATATCTATAAAAAGATGTTTAGAATATAGAACCAAATATAGGGATGGTGTGTACGATTACTAAAAAGAAAGTAGACATACTAACAAAAATGGGGAGGGATTGAGCAATTGGCTGGGATAGAATACCTAAAGAGGTGTAGAGAACCCTTGAAAGTCTAGGGGTAGAGTGGTTAATATGTTTATTTAATAAAATTTTAACTGAAGGAAGTATGCCAGATGAGTGGAGAAAAAGCACCATAGTACCTTTGTATAAAATAAAGGGGATATACAAAACTGCGGTAATTACAAAGGAATTAAACTGATAAATCACATTATGAAATTATGGGAAAAGGTTATAGAATAAAGGTTAAGAAATGAATAAACTATTTCGGACAAATAATTTGGAATTATGCCAGGGCGATCCACCATGGAAGATATTTACTAATTAAGACAACTAATGGAAAAATATAGAAGTAAGAACAAAAATTTATGCATGGTTTTTATAGATTTAGAGAAGGGATATGATATAGTACCTAGAGATATAATATGGTGGAATTTAAAAAGGGAAAAGAATCTTTACTATTTATACTAAAGTTATTGAAAATATGTATGATAACTATTTATTGAGAAACTAATAATTTTACGATTAAAGTGAGTCTACATAAAAAATCGGCTTTAAGTCCTTACTTATTTGTCGTAGTATTAGATGAGATTACTAAGGACAAACAAGTACATATCACATGTTGTATGTTGTTTGCGAATGATATAGTTTTAGAAGATACTTGCGTTGAGAGTAGATACTTGAAGAAATATCTTAGAGTCTAAGGGACTGAAAATCAGTAGACGTAAAACTGAATATATGTAATGTAAATTTAATAATAAGGCGTTTGATAGAATAATGTTAAAGATTGAAGAAAAATGATAAACCAAACTAATAATTTTCATTATTTAGGTTCAGTGATACGAAGTAATGGGAATATTTATAAGGATATTACGAATAGAATAATAACTGGATGGATGAAATGGAGACAAGTGAGTGGAGTGTTATGCAATAATAGGATAACTAATCAATTAAAAAGAAAAATTTATAGAACTGTTTTTGGCCAGCAACTCTCTATGGAGCGGAGTCTTGGAATTTAAAGAAAAAATATGAGCAAAATATCCATGTTAGTGAGATAAGGATACTCTAATGGACGATAGGTTAGGAGTATCTCCCATTAGTGATAAATTAAGAGAAAGTAGGCATGTATGGTAAGGACATATGTTGTGTAGACCATTAGAAAAGACAAAGGGGTTGTCCTAAGCTATCTTGGGATGAAATTATTAAGAGAGATCTTAAGGAATTAAATTTAAATGATAATATTGCTTATAATAGATTGGAATAAAAATGAGAATCCATATGGATGACCCCATGTGATGGGATTAAGACAAGGATGGTGATGATGATGAGTAAGTATCATGTGAAAGCATATGAAAATCAACAAGTCTAATATGTAAATCCTGTAAATTCGATTTCCTGACCCACATAGGTGTAACGTAACGCTTTAGGGTTTGGGGAACCTCGATGACTCTAGATTTAGAATTTCTATGACCTTTTTAAGATCAAAGCAAAAATGCCTAAGGTGACCTTTCCTACCGCAATATGTTCATGTGTAGACATGGCGAGGGATGTTACTTAATGGTTGATCTTTTCTAACATTCCTAGCAACGGTTCACTCTCTCAAATGCATGGTCTTAACTTTAGTAGCAGAAGCATCTTCGTCATCGAAGCCAATTCCATACTTTCCATCTTTAATTTGGAAGGTGCCAAACATTTTACCCAACCTTCCATACCTAGATTTCAAATAAACTTTGGCATGACTTGAGTCTCTTAATTTTTTTTCTAGATCCATAATCCTAGACTTGAGCAAATGTCTAGACTCTTGAAACTCGAGAAGCCCCTCCTTCAAAATCTCCATCAAACCACAAAGGTTATCTCTCCCGACCTCAACATACTCGAGATTATCTCCAAGAGTCCTCTCACTTGCCCTAAGATCCTCAATTTATTTAGCATTATTATCACCCATGGCGTGTTCTTTTAACCTATCTTCCAACTTCAAGTTTACCTTTTTATATTCAGCATTTTCGCATACAAGTCATGGAAGGCAACTTGGAGCTCACTATCCTCGTCCTCTTCGTCATCCTCTTATTTTTCTCCACTCTCACTATTATCACACACTTAGGAATAAAAAACTATGGCCTCAAAAGTGTCATGCTCAGAATTATCTTTGTGGAAAGATTTTTCATTTGGGCTCTCATGATAGGCCACGAACGCGGCATAAAGGCCATTTACATGCAAGCCACGAATTGCACTCAATGGGGGAATCGAATCCCTCTTTCGGATCAGTATCACTAAGGGTGGAATTATACACCTTTGGTTTTTTCCCTCCTTCATTAGTTTAGTGGGACACTTAGCTGCCCTATGTCCATTTACACACAACGCATTCATCCGACCCATCCCTCTTAAAATTATCGTTATGATTTTTTGGGAATTGATCGGCCTTGTTATACTTATTTTTCTTAAACTTCTTCACATCTTTTGGTTGCTTTTATAACTTGAAAAAATTTATAAACTTCTTAGCAAACATGGTATTATCGAAATCAATGTCAGACTCATTATCTGAAATAGGTATTTCCTTCTTTCGAGCTTTCAAAGTAATGCATTTATGTTTTTTCTTCGTTTTGGCAGAAAACATGTCAAGCTCATAAGTTTGAAGATTACCCACAATCTCTTCAAGTCCAAAGTACCGAAGGAATTCAAAATCATCACTTTTGAATTAAATCTTTCAGGAAAGGACCTTAAGATTCTCTTGATTACTCGATTTTTGGGAATTCTCTCTTCCAATTTAAAACACAAGTTCATGATATCATATAATTTAAAGTAGAACTCATCGAAGGTTTCACTCTCCTCCATCTTAATAGATTCAAACTGAGTGGTGAGGTTTTAGAGTTTGGAAGCCTTAACAGCGTTAGTAATTTCATGCATGAGTTGGAGTACGCCCAAGCCTCTTTAAACGTATCACAAGTTATAATACGGTGGAACTCCTCCGGTGTGACCGAGAAAAATAGAGTATTTAAACCATGCAAGTTATAATTTTCTAACCTGTGATCATCCTCACTCTATGATTCTACGAGTTTAGGAATCCTAGATTCACCAACTAAGGTTGTAGGTCGAGACCACCCATTAAGTATCACTTAGCATACCCGCTCATCTATCGCCTTAAGTGTTGATTTTATATGCATTTTTCAGTATGCTTAATTATGCCTATAAAACATTTGTGTCCTAGGAACCAAATGACCCTCAGAATAAAAACCACCAAAATCCATGCCTAAACGTGGATCTAACACAAAAACTTAGTATTCCCTCTCTTTTACCAATTTGAAGTAGTTAAAAGTCAATGTACAAAAAGATGATCAAAATAAAAAGTCAATTTTTAATTTTTACAAATTAAATATAAAATTTTAAACAGATTAATACTAGATAAAACTATGCACCATTTTTAAACCAAGTTGTGTTAAAATAGATTAACCGATTTTATCTTATCTTAAACATGTATCTAGGTGATAGAAAATAAAATAAATCAATCAACCACAATGCGTCGATATACGAGGAAAATCCACAACGGGAAAAGCCTCGAATGTCCCAGCCACGTAAATCACTATGATGAGGTTTTACAAAATACAAACAGTTACTTACAACACAGACTCAATGCCCTCTCCAGCATTGACAATCTTCAGTCTTCAATCTCTCATCCATAGTGGAATGCAGGAATCCACCCATGCAAGCTACCACAACGTGTGAGTCCACACACGCCTCGGTATCCAATAAATAGGCCCAGCTACCGTCTATGGATACGGAATACGGACACTCCATTTCTTTACCGTAACACCATAACCATGAAGTCCACTGTGTGTAAACATCAAATTGTGTACGAAGTCCACCGCACGAAACCTTTCTCTATCAAGATGAAGATACAAACAAACTATGGTAACCACAAACAAGATCTTAAAGCATGTAAAAAGATGGAAACTTAGATCTTAAACTCTTTTGATGAAACTAGGATTTGTGATCTTTTGGATATGTGTAGGAAAACTAATTTCGCCAAAAATCTCTATAAAAATAAATGATTGATTTCCTTTATATAGAAAAAATGTTTTTTGAGGTGGCACATTTTTCAAGAAATATCGTTCGAACGAAAACAAAACCTTGTTCGAATGAAACTACAATCTCGTTCGAACTAAGTCAAACCTCATTCGAACGAACAACTGATCTCCTTCGAACAAGCTTCAAACGAGCTTGGTTCTATAATCAGATGAACTTTGTTTGATGCTCGTTTCAACGAACTGTCATTATCATTCGAACGAAACCCCTAAAGTCGTTTCAACGACTTAAAAACATTATTTTTAAAATTAGCTCCAAACAGTTTAAAAACAAACACCCAAAAATATAAAATTTCCAAGGATCAAATTCATTTGAATTCATACCTGAGAGATCATCGAAATATGAAGACAAAACATGGCACGATATGTGAACTCTGAAGCTGTGTCGTTACGTCTTCAATCAAACACATCATGGGATTCAAAGGTCAACGACTCAAAGCCTAACCTATGACTTATAATGTTTTGTCCAAAATTAAGCTAATGTATACAAATTAACTCAATTGAAAATTGTTCCTTACAGTATCCCAATAGCGAACCACTATAAAAGGTCATCTTCGGGGTCCAAGTTTTTCAGAAGTTAAAAAAAACAAATGGTTAAAAATACCTCAGTTGATTTGTCTCCTTTGTGTGGAGTTTGAGTGACCACAGCCATCTCCATTTTCATGTCGACCTTCCATCGAACTTTAATTGTTAAAATGGCAAAAAATGATAGAAAAATGGATAAAAAAATGTATTCTCAACTTAATAACAACACTAAATAATAACAATAATTTTTTAATGTATTTTGGGGGGATTTTTGTGATGGTGGATATCCCGAGAGAGAACTTGAAGAGTTGGAAGAGTATAAAGAGGGTTTGAGGGATCGAAGTGTTTGAGAGGGAGAACATTAAATATTGTATTTATACCATATGATGGTCCTTTATAGAAAATCAATAATTTTAGAGTGTGGTATTTTCGAGTAAATTATTGGGTGCCCTTACCAGCACCTAGTTTTAAAATCTCAAATGCATGCTTAACCTTTTCTTTTGAAAAAAATCCAACTTCCATCTTCGGTGATCAATCACAATTAGAGTCCATGCTATCAAAGATGATAAAAATGTGACGAAAGAAATTCACAGGAAAATATATTAATGAAACAATATGAAAATCTACTAAAATATTCAAATTTAGAGAATTAGATAATTTTATCGATAGCCTTTTACGGAATACTTCTTTCAAAAGATATTTAAATCTGAAATTGCACAAAATATTTTTTAATTAAGGAATAATATTTTATTGTGAAAGATAATTTTCATTCCAAACAAAAAATTAAAACAACATTACATAAAATAAAACATAAAAAACTAATGCTAATATTGGCACCCATTCAATAATCACCTAACATTATTTTTGTTCACCACAATACCTCCTTTAAATATTTCCTCTAAACTCCCACAATTCAGTTTCTAAAAAAGTAAAAAAATAATTTTTTACCTACAAAACCTCAACAAAAAAAATCATAATTATTTTTTAAATAAAAACTTTAAAAAAGAAAACAATAAAAAAAAGCAATGTTGAGCATAATGATTTAAAAAAAGAAAAATAGAATTAGAAGTCCCGAGGGTCAAGGCCAAAGTAATCTAAAATGAGATAAGGATACATTAGGACTTTCATGTAAAAAAATGAAAGTTAGCAGTAAAACCATTGACTGGATGGTTTCCATAAAAAAGGTACCCAAAATGATATTATGTTGAACTTTGATACCCAAAATTATATATGCGTTAACTATTTCGAGTCAAAGACAAAATAATTATTTTATCAATTAACGGATTCTGTTTAGGTTTCAATCATGTATAAAAAAATTTATTGTGTACTAATCTTCAAATGACAATAACTAATGAAATTGAATACAAATAATCCTTATGTTTTTATTATAATGTATTGAATAAATAAATAAAATATTGATCGACCATACACCCTAATTGCCATTGGAAATGTGACAAATGGTGGCAAATGAAGGATTTTCCCATTATTTTGCGTGTTCGATTTTTCTTTATTTTTCACGGAAAAAATTTCATGACCCATGCCCACATGCAATTTTGCAAACCTTTTTTCACTTTTATTGGCAAATTTTGCTTTGCTCAATAGTAAAGAAAAGTTTTTTCACAATTTTACCATCCTTTTTTATAACTTTTTAACGATTTTTGAAAAGGTTGTGAGTGGCCCGATATGTGTGTTTCAAACAAAACCAATTTTTCTTCGAAAAAGATCCAACTTTTAATTATGCACCAAACCAAGTTGTGAAAAATCCAATTCTTACTTTAAACAAGTTTTATCTTGATTAATCCTAAACATGCATTTAGTGATTAAAGCAAGTAAAGTAAAGTAAAGAATACTCACAACGCCGGATGTACGAGGAAAAAAACCCAAAACGGGAAAACAACCTCGGACGGCCCAAGCCAAACAATCACTATGAATATGGTTTTACAAAGACAGACAAAGTCTCAATCAACAAATCGATCCCCACGGGTCTTGACGCTCTTCTGATCTTCAACCACTCCTCTAACAGTGCCCATGCAGAAAGTCCTTCTTCCACGATACTTGTCCACAACATACGCGTCCACGTATGTCTCGGTGTCCAACGAATGGCTTTGATACGTTTATGATGTAGATCACGATGTCCGTCGCTTCTTCACCACAAAACCCTTCGTGTTAAATGTGTAGAACAAACAACTTTGGTGCAGCAAGATCACTTAAACATATAAGAATGATAACTCGGGTCTTTGCAAACTCTAAGGATGTGTTTAAGACTTTTAAACCTTAGAAAACATGTGCAAAACAAGTTTCTGGTCGAATACTATTTTTCAGAATGCACACTTACAAAATTATGATGAAACCACTGTTTAAATAGGATTTAAATGCCGCCTCAAAAAACGTATCATTCGAACGATTTGAGGAACTCATTCGAGCGACATCCCATCTCGTTCGAACGAGATTGGACGTCGTTTGAATGACAGCGCGAAAGTTTGAATTTTTGACTTTTTGTTTAAAAACGTTTCGTCCAATGAGAGATTCAAAAATGCCAAACTCTTTTACGAGCTTATCATCATAAAACGTAGTTTAAACCTTTTAAAAAACTATAAAACATTTTAAAACATTTTTATTTATAAAAATTACATCCTTATCTTTTATAAAATAATTCCGAGCACCATTAATTATACGCATTCATACCTGAGTGATCTCGGAATGAAATTATCTTTGAAGACGATTAAACTTGCACCAATTAGACATCGGCATGATTAATTCTTTGAAGATTTGCCGCAACGTCTTCAATTTCTTCAATACGTCATAGACCGAGTGGGATTGTGATAAAATACAATTCTCCCTATGACATATTACAAACACAGTTTTGTTCACAGAATTAAGTCAAAACAATACAAGGGACTCAATTGGAAATTTATGTCCTTACAAATCTCCCCCTTTGACTATTCCGGGACAAAACTAAACCAGTGAAATGCCTAACCGGGCCGTCAAGCCGTATGACGCTTAAATCCCATCCCATAAATCCAAAAACAAAAATACAGGACACAGACTAGAATATGTAGCACCGACAAGCATGAACTGTCTGAATGTGATGTAGATTTAAAATGTCGAATCGCTGAAAGCATACCTGCACACATGAAACAGATAAACAAATACCCAGTGAAGTATTGAGGAACAAATAATACCAATTTATATTTCTAATATGAACAAATCATTTGAAACATGAGAGCAATTATCTGATACCAATTTGAAACATATATAATCAAACAATATGTAAATCCAGATATCAATAGAAGCGCTCAACAAATCTCCCCCTACATCACATACATCTCTCCTCCTTTTTGTCTCGAATAGACAATCCGGTGAAAAAATAAACCAATATGAAATATCTAGCATGAGAATATGAAATCAATTTGAATCAAGTTGATACCAATTTGAGAATTGAAAAACGCTAGATAATCATGAAACAACCAGCTAAATAAGATCATAGCAATGATAAATTAGTAGCTAGTAAACCAAGGAATCACACAAAGAATATCGCAAATTAATCAGGTGTGATAATGGACTCATATGCAAAATACCAATTTGGAAAATAAAAGAACCTGCATATAAACCAGTTAGTCCAAAGAAAAATGCCTCTTGCAGTACCAAAAATATACCATTTTGAACCTGAGGACTGCAAACCAATCAGAAGCCATTTTTCATCCTGTCGTTCGAACGAGCTAGGAACTTCGCTCAAACGAGATGAGGAAGTCGCTCGAATGAAGTACATAAGTCGTTCGCGCAAGATGAGTTGTCGTTAGAACGACTTCGCGCGACCTGCCAAAATTTCCCAGTTTCCCAGAAATATTATAAAGAATTGCCCAGTGAAAAAAATTCCACAAAACAAATTCCAGGAAGGGCCTGACAGAATCAAAACAGTGCTAAAACTGTAGGCTTTTCGCACAAAATGCAAAAACTCATCAAAACTAAAAATGCGAGTTACATGCAAATATAGTACCAATGTGCTCAAACATGGATATGGAATGAATGGGCGTGAAACTACAATAAATGAGTCATAATTCTAACACATCGAAACGATCAAGAAGCTATAATTGATAGCTATAAATCATCAAACTTTATCATAGCCATATGACAATTAAGTGTTAGATTAATGAACTAAGCATACTACATGCACACAAACCCAGAATTTTGACGATTCTACAAACACTAGCGTCAAATTGCAATGTTTTAACATTAGGATTAGATGTGCAATCCCGTTTAAATTTTCTCCAGCCAAACTCCCTCATATATATATATATACATATGTTTTTTCAAGTTCTTTTGAGGTTTCTAGCATTCTCAACTTAGAGAAAATCTTATTGGCCCTTTTCTTAGAATATTGCATTTTCTTTTGGGCTCTTTTAAACGGTGGCTTTCACGACGGGTCAATTTTGAACTCTCGTAGCCCTTTCCCGTGAATCACTCATCATTTTTACCAATTTTAAATCCTCATGGTAAACGGTTATTACATGCACACTTCTCCTTAAGTCTACTTACGCATAGATGACAAGATTGAGATAAGAACGCCTCACCAAATTCAAATATGCAAGAGAAGTCAAACATTCATATAAACTCGTGCATGTGTGCAATGTTGGCATATATACAAAGTCGAATCAAAATGCATATCAACTTCAAAATAACCCCATATAAACAATGGTTAAAATCATTCTAAGTATCGATAATAATGACCAAATGTCCTAGCCACATGGATAATGAAACGACGGGGGAGGGGGTCCAATATGCCACATCAAACATGTAAACTCAAAAATAAAAACCAAAAATCTTTTTGGCTTTTCAAATATATTTTGACTCAAAGAAAAGCAAAATCTTTTTGGATTTTCAAAAGTTTTCTCAAAAATAAAATCTTTTTGTATTTTTCAAATAAGACTCAAACAAATGAAAAAACTAACATACAAAGAGATAAACATGTCATGAAACAAACTAGCATATGACAAACATGCAAGCTACTATCCATAAGAAATAGCAAGAGATGAATCATGTGCATGCATGTGAGAATCAACCAAGGAAGCATTTAGCATCTCCAAAACGGATTTCCTAACCCAAATAGGTGTATACCTAACACAACGAGTTTTGGGAACCAATGGGACACTACGTTTAATCTTCCTAGGTTCTTTTCTAAGATCAAAATAAAAACTCCTAAGGTGACCTTTCCTACCACAATGCGAACATGTGAAAACACGAGGAGGAACGGTACCTTTAGGTTGACCTTTTCTAATACCCTCGGATGTGGTTGGCGCTATAAAATAAACTATGGTTTTGGATTTTACAATCGAACCACTAGAACAAGATAAGCCGCTACCATCACTACTCGAGTCATTTAAATCATTTTTTAACTTCAAAACTTTCGACTCAAGCAAACGATTAGACTCCTCAAAAATTCGGGACTCCTTCTTTAAATTTTCAATTACCCCTAGAAGGTTATCTCTCTCCCCTTCAATGTGAGCAAACCTATCCCTAAGATCCTTTTCTCGTGCAACAAAATCATTAATCGAAATATTTTCCTCAACGGCATAAACACTAGAATTTATCAAATCCTCTAACTCTTTTTCTAAAATGAGGACTCTATCATCACTCTCCTTTTTGCCCAATTTTAATATATTAAAATCTTTAAACAAGGAACTAAAGTGCTCACGACAAATATCTCTTTGAATTTGAAAGCTTTGCAAATATTCAATCTTATTTTTAAAACCGGAATTTTCTTTTTCCAAAACTTCAATATGTTTGGCAAACTTTAAATTCAAACAATGTAAATCGTCAAAGCTTAGAGAATCCATCGAGAGAAAACAAACATAGGAGAGGTAAACAAACACACGAAATCACAAAACAAATAAGTAATGTTTTCTAGCTCTGATACCAATTTGAAAATGTGAGTAGACAAATTGTATCAGAAAGTAAGTCCTAGAAAAATCAGGATCACGTAATAAATTAGCGTAACCTGCTCTGGTACCAATTTGAAAAGGTTGTGAGTGTCCCGATATGTGTGTTTCAAACAAATCCAATTTTTCTCCAAAAAAGTTCTAACTTTTAACTATGAACCAAACCAAGTTGTGAAAAACCCAATTCTTATTAAAGCAAGTAAAGTAAAGTAAAGAATACTCACAACGCCGGATGTACGAGGAAAAAACCCAAAATGGGAAAATAACCTTGGACGGCCCAAGCCAGACAATCACTATGAATATGGTTTTACAAAGACAGACAAAGCCTCACTCAACGAATCGATCCCCACGGGTCTTGACGCTCTTCTGATCTTCAACCACTCCTCTCACACTGCTCATCCAGAAAGTCCCTTTCCACGATACATGTCCACAACATACGCGTCCACGTATGTCTCAGTGTCCACCGAATGGCTTTGATACGTTTATGATGTAGATCACGATGTTCGTCGCTTCTTCACCGCAAATCCCTTTGTGTTCAATGTGTAGAACAAACAACTTTGGTGCAGCAAGATCACTTAAACATATAAGAATGATAACTCGGATCTTTGCAAACTCTAAGGATGTGTTTAAGACTTTTAAACCTTAGAAAACATGTGCAAAACAAGTTTCTGGTCGAATACTGTTTTTCAGAATGCACACTTAAGAAATTATGATGAAACCACTATTTAAATAGGATTTAAACGCCGCATCGAAAAATGTGTCGTTCGAACGACTTGGGGAACTCATTCGAGCGACATCCCATCTTGTTCGAACGAGATTGGATGTCGTTTGAATGACAACGCGAAAGTTTGACTTGTTGACTTTTTGTTTAAAAACATTTCTTCCAATGAGAGATCCAAAAATGCCAAACTCTTTTACGAGCTTATCATCATAAAACGTAGTTTAAACCTTTCACTATAAAACATTTTAAAACATTTTTATTTATAAAAATTACATCCTTATCTTTTATAAAATAATTCCGAGCACCATTAATTATACGCATTCATACCTGAGTGACCTCAGAATGAAATTATATTTGAAGACGATTAAACTTGCACCAATTAGACATCGGCATGATTAATTCTTTGAAGATTTGCCGCAACGTCTTCAATTTCTTCAATACGTCATAGACCGATTGGGATCGTGACAAAATAAAATTCTCCCTATGACATATTACAAACACAGTTTTGTTCACGGAATTAAGTCAAAACAATACAAGGGACTCAATTGAAAATTTATGTCTTTCCAGTTTTTTTGTTAAAACAGTTTACTTTTTTTAAAACTATTTTGTTAAATATTTTTTCCGTCAAAAGTATTTTTTTGTTAAAACAGTTTTCTATTTGTTCACAATTGTTTATCTTACAAAAATTGTCTTAAACTATTTTTTTTGTTAAACTCTTTTTATTTGGTTAAAATTATTTTTTTTTGTTAAAAACTATTTTTTATATCAATTTTTGTTATATATGATTTTTTTACATTTTATTTTTTTATATTAAGCCCTTCCATTATATCCCACTTCTTATAAAATACTTTTTATTCTTTATCCTAATCCTTGAAGAAATTGTCAAAACAAGAATTTGCCATTTGAAAAATTAATTCTATAAAAAGCCTTATTTGGAAAATTGTTTGATTTTGCCTTGAAAACTTTTGCTATGGCGATTTTGTCATGGAAAAATTTGCCCCCCAAGCCATTTTGCCGCTTCTGTATCAAACGAATTAATTCCAAAGAGATTGTTAAAATATTATCAAAAGACATGATGTATTAAATAGGAAAAAATTCAAATTTAACCTTGAAGTTCATGGTGAATTTCGATTTTGTACGGGATGTTTCAAAAGTTGTAATGTTAATCATGGATTTTGAAAATTTCTTGAATAAGAATTAGTTTTACATTACCGTTATAATCGTAACGAAGTTTTTTGACTTGGCAAGCCACTTAAACTTTTCATATGTCAAAGTGACCAATCAAATACTCTCATGTGCATTATAATATAATTAATTAAAAAAATAGATAATTAGAATTGTCGCCTATGCAAAAAACAAAATACTTATTTTAAGGTGATATTTATTAGGAAAAAAATAAACACGTCCATTTAAACTAAAGTTAAAAATCAGGATAAATAAAAAATTCTTCAACCATTCATCCGTCACTTGTTGCCCACAAACCACCACCTTCCGCCCACTACCCACCACATAGTGCCACCTTCTGCCACTTCTATGTGCCTCATACATACATACGCATATACATAAACATCAAACCATGCATACATATAGAGTCATACAAATATACACACACATATATGTAATACCCCGTACTTTTGACTATAATTATTTTTGGGATTAATTAATTAATTAGCATATTAATTGGAAATTAATCCGGGTTATAAATACTAATAAGATGCAAATTGGTATTTGATTATGTGCATGTATGATTATATATGAACTTGTTATTATAAAATTTGTCGTGAGATTTATATACGGCATTTTAGAAATTTTGTTGAGACGCGTGGGACCGCCGCGTCACGGTATAATATTTTGATAAAAGTGAATTTAAAATCTATAATCCGTATGGTCGTTTTGAGTGCGCCATCGCGTCCGGAAGGGTCGAGATAGTCAGAAAACACTAGCCGAGGGTATAGTTTGGGTCCCGGGGTATTTTTAGGCCATACCGACAACTTAAAGGGTATTTTAGTAATTTGGTATTTTTGGGTAATTAAAAGTGACGAAAATTGAGAGTTGTAATCTGATAAGGAATTGACCCAACCAACCCTTTATTAACCCCATAAGCTACGTAGGTTATCATTTAGTCTTCCAACTCTCCCAAAGCAAACCCTAGCCACCATAGCCTTTTGGAGAAGAAAGATTGGAGAAGGAGAGAGAGAGAGGAATTCTGCAGAGATTCTTCACCAAATCAACACCAAATCCGAAATCAAACCAAGGCAAGTGATTTATTCCATTTAAATTTCAGATAATGCTTCTTCCATGTTAGATTATTCATAAATTTTGTATGTTCTTGGAAGATAATGAAAAACCCATAAGATTGGAGTTATTAGTTTGAATTTTGGGATATAGGTTGCATGTAGAATGTTACTGGACGATCATATTATGTGAATTACTGCCTTTTGTAATACCAAAAACGGATTTAAGATGAGGTTCATGACTGTTCTTGAGAAAAATCAGAAAAACTAGGTTTTTGATGAAGATTGATCCATATGTAGCCTATAGTTGTTGAAATATTGATTTATGGACGTTAGTAATATCGTAGGATGGTTATATGACATTACTATAACGTTATATTTGAGAATCACACGTTAGAAATAAGTTTTGGGACGTTTTCAAATCTGCAGAACGAAGCAGTCCGTAGCCATACCTGTTCGATCGATCGATCGACATTCATCAGTCGATCGATCGACTAGATCGATCGATCGATATTCATAGGTCGATCGATCGACCTTCCCAGAATGAGTAAAATTTTCCTTAATTTGATTTTAATGGCGGAAACCCTCGGAGAATATGTTTGGAGAACTTATGAATACCTTCACCCTTAAGGAAGACCAGTAGGTGTGATTATTATAGTGGACTTTAATTAGAATGCAATTCGGGGAATTATTCTAGATTATTGAAATTCGTTAGAGAGGTAACGTTTGGGTTAATAGTGTAAAATTGTGTAATTCGATGAAATAAGGTTTAGAGCAGAAGTAAAGACCTTAGGAATAAAGATGTTATATTTGGGAATAATCGGAACCTAATAATCTATTATAGATAGGTTTTAAGGTTAAGGGTCTACGACGTGAGACGTGTTGGTAATTTAACTTTATATTAACGGGAGACTTGAAAAATATAAGTTTGGAATAATGGTATTATGATGTAGCCTATACCTTATTAAAATGGTGATATCTAAGATGTGTGAATGCTTAGTATATAGTTTATGTGTATGACATACCTACCATACTTGCTATCACGGGAGGTTTGCGTTCGCTTAGGACCCTCTAATCCTTGTGTGCCTACGTCGGGGATTTAGACTGGTACCTTGATGAACATAGATCATAGAAGGACTTATTGTGATATTAATAAGTCTGCATGATCATGGGAGCGTAGGTATGTGCGTGACCCATGCGATGGTGACTGTGTTCGCCTCCACTATTTGTGATTTGTGTTATCTGAACTATTCCTGAGAGATTCGGAATATGTGATCCTTATGTACGTGATGTACCGGGATGGATAGCAGAGTATGTGTGCACTACAGCTTAGTTGCGGGGTGCTTGTATTGTATATTTATGATGTGAATAATATACATTTAATTAATGAGAATCATCATGTTAATGTTGTAATTATATTACGGTATTGTTTCGAGAAATATAACCAGCTAAATGACAGTTATAAATATTGCACATTGAGTATCTGAGTTGACGTTAAACCCCTATTTAATTACGAGCATTATTATGTAAATGGAACCAAGTATTATTGGCAGGACCTTTGGCAGTCTAGCTAGATTCGATGTCACTTAGTTAGTGGGTTATGTCGTTATAGATGGGTACTTACGTTAGGAGTGCACAGTTAGACGAGAGGTGAGGATATTATGTGAGTGTACGTCCTAACATGTACTTTGCATTTAATGTTTTAAATGTTTTTAAAGCACTTGCAGGTTTTTAAAATATAACTCCACATTCGGGCTCTGACCCGTTTGCTTTTCAAATCTACTTTTCTTGTAAAACCATTTTAGGTGCCCAGCCACAAGGACACCAAGCATAGGATTCTCATTCAGGTGACGAGCTGTAGCTGTTTGTGGAAGCTACAGGGATTTGCATGTAGACGCTTCTCTCATTTGGATTCCAGTCTCAGCATCTATCAGTCGTAGGGTATGTTGCCCAATTCTATTAGACATTTTTACATTTCAGTTTTCAGACTCTAGCATGTATTGCTCAGTATTCAGTTTTAGTTATTTATTTCAGTTTACTTATCAGTTGTGGGATTTGTATTGAGGAGTTTTTCCTCCAGAGTTTATTTACATTTCGTGATGGTTATTTGTTTTACTTCAGTATGGTGAATGGTGTTATTTAGTTATTCATTACTCTTGTTGCATGTTAATCAGATTTAATAAAATTTGGCACTTACTTTTAAATACTAGGTGGTTAGTAATAATAAAACGTTTTCGACAGTGATGCAACTGAGCCAACTTGGCATTTTGAATTAATTTTATAAAGGAGTAGCTACCCGGTGTTTAATTAGTCGGGGTGTCACAGGTGGTATCAGAGCATCAGGTTCTAGTGTCCTTTAGGATCTGTACGGCTATTATGTTTCCGCTACGTTTTCTTTGATATAGAGCCCTATATTTTAGGACTGTTGTATTCTTTTTGTGTATGCTTCGTTCTTCAGCTATTTTAAGTTTATAAACCGTGAACTTATAAACTTTGTTCTTATTTCAGATGCCTCCACGACGTGCACGACGAGTTACCAGGAATGCAATGCCCGAACCCCAGCCCGCTCCAGTTCAGGGCATGTTGAACGCCGCTGAGGTTGCAGCTATAGTAGCTCAAGCGGTAAATGCCGCGATTGCCGTGATTCAGCAGGCACCACCACCGGCACCGGTTGCCGCGCCAGTACAGGTTAATGCATTCCCATCTGCTTGGGAGCGTGTACGTGACGCTTTTCAGAAAGCGCATCCGCCAGAGTTTGCTGGTAGCTCAGATGTGGTAGTCTCGAGCCAATGGAGGAAGGACATACAGAGGCATTTGAGGATGCATGAGTGCACTGATATTCAGAAACAGGTGCTAGCTACGTTCAAGCTAGTGGGATCTGCGTTACAGTGGTGGGAGTCTATTACCACCGCGGAGGAGAGGGATACCCTCACGATTCAGGAGTTCTGGGTGCGGTTCGACCGCAAATACTTTACGTCCGCAGTTCATACAGAGATGAGGAGGAAGCTGATGAGTTTGAAGCAGGAGAGCAAGACAGTGGCCGAGTTCACTAACCTGTTGAATATCGTTCCAGACGAGATTCTAACAGAGAAGAAGAAGATAGAGAAGTTCACTAATGGGTTGAATTGGAGGATCCGTCAGCATCTGCTAGGGAACCTATCGTTGGCCACGTATTCTGATGTGGTTAACGCTGCACTATTGCACTGCCAGGACCACCGTTTTCATATGGCCGAGGGCAAGCGGTCAGGGGAGTCTAGCCATCAGGGCAGGACTGGAGGACATGGTGCCAGCGGGGCACAGACCGGTCAGGGGCAGAGACAGACTGAGCAGGCTACCCAGCAGGGGGACAATAAGAGGTTCCGGTCAGGGAACTACAGGCAGGGACAGGGAGGTTTTCGTTAGGGCCATCAGGGTCCAAACGGTCAGCAGGGCCAACAGGGACAGAATGGGCAGCAGTTCCATCAGGGCCAGCAGGGCCAAGGGAGGAATGGTAATGGCCACCAGGTCCGGGGACAGCAGGGGCAGAGGGGAGGGAATTTCCCAGGGAAGTGCTTTACTTATGGCAAGACTGGCCATAAGAAGCAGGATTGTCCTGATAGGGGCAGGGCCCCACAGCAGTAGCAGCAGGGTGCTCGCCAGGAGCCGCAGAGACCTATGTTTCCCGCCGCTCTTCCTGCACCGCCACAGATGGCAGCATTGCCACCTATTCCAGCAGTCCCAGCTCAGCAGGGGCAGCTACAGTATGGACGTGTCTACAACGTTCACCAGGCCGCAGTTCCACAGGCACCGCCCGCGATCGAGGGTACGTTTCCTATCCATGGCACTATGGGTCGGGTGTTATTTGATACGGGTGCTACACACTGTTTTATTGCTACACACTTCGCGAAAGCTTTAGGATTGTTAGCTACGGCAGAGAGCACAGTGACGTGTGTCGACTCACCATTAGGGAGTGGGTCACTTATTTTCTTTATATGCCGGGGAGTGGGGGTAGAGGTTGGTGGTTTGGTATTACCTGCGGACATGTTAGTGTTAGACATGCATGTTCACGATGTGATCATCGGTATGGATTGGCTCGTAGCATATAGGGCCATGATTGGCTGCTTCAGCGGGAGCATTGTTTTTGCCATTCCGGGGCAGGAGATGTTTATAGTGGCGATGCCTCGCCCAGAGGGAGGATCGACCTCTCATCTATATTACATTGAGGAGGATACCTCGAGGGAGGTTGTTATTCCTTTAGATTCGATTCCGGTTGTCAGGGAGTATTCAGATGTGTTTCAGGAGATACCAGGCTTACCACCCAGTCGAGAGATAGACTTCGTTATAGATTTGCTACCGGGTACGAGACCTATAGCACGTGCACCGTACCGTATGGCTCCAGCTGAGATGCGAGAGTTACGGGATCAGATAGAGCAGCTGTTAGGGCAGGGCTTTATTCGCAGGAGTACCTCACCTTGGGGCGCTCCGGTTTTGTTTGTGAAGAAGAGGGATGGTTCACTGAGATTGTGCGTGGACTACCGAGAGTTGAATAAGGTCACGATACGGAATAAGTATCCGTTGCCTCGAATCGATGACTTATTCGACCAGTTGAGAGGAGCTTCTTTCTTCTCGAAGATTGACTTGAGGTCAGGATACCATCAGTTGCGTATCAGGGAGGAGGATGTCTCGAAGACCGCATTCTTGTCGAGATATGGTTCTTATGAATTTCGGGTTATGCCTTTCGGCTTGACCAACGCTCCAGCAGTGTTTATGGACTTGATGAACAGAGTGTTCAGGGATTTCCTAGACCAGTTTGTCATTGTCTTCATTGATGATATCCTGGTTTACTCTCAGACAGAGGAGGAGCACGCCGAGCATTTGAGGCAGGTTTTGCAGACACTTCGTCAGAACGAGTTGTATGCAAAATATGAGAAGTGCGGGTTTTGGCTGAAGGAGGTACAGTTCTTGGGTCACATTATTTCCGACCAGGGAATATCAGTTGATCCAGGGAAGGTGTCAGCGGTGAGGGAGTGGGGACAGCCCACGACACCAACAGAGATTCGTAGTTTCTTGGGCTTAGCAGGATACTACAGGAGGTTTATTCGGGGTTTCTCGGAGATAGTAGGTCCTTTGACACATCTTACTCGTAAGGGTGTGCCATATATCTGGAGTGATGCCTGTCAGTTGGCATTCGATGAATTGAAGGACAAATTGACCTGAGCACCTGTGTTAGCATTGCCGAGACCGGGAGTTGAGTATTTGGTTTACACCGATGCGTCTTTGCAAGGGCTTGGAGGTGTTTTGCAGCAGGAGAGACAGGCCATAGCTTATGCTTCCCGTAAGCTTAAGCCTCATGAGAAGAATTACCCCACGCATGATTTGGAGTTGGCGACAGTGGTATTTGCCTTACGGATTTGGAGGCACTATCTGTTGGGGGAGAAGTTTCAGCTGTTCACGGACCACAAGTCACTACAGTATCTGTTCACGCAGAAAGAGTTGAACATGCAGCAGCGTAGGTGGCTTGAGTTTGTGGAGGACTACCAGTTCGACATCCAGTACCACCCGGGTAAGGCTAACGTGGTAGCAGACGCGTTGAGCCGTAGGCCAGCAGATGAGGTGGCAGAGGTGTGGAAGGCTAAGTGGAAGGAATTGGGACACCAGGATGCAGTGGCCCGATCTTTCATGTCTGTGATGACCGTTACACCGCAGATTGTCACGAAGGTAGTACGGGCACAGGCCGATGACTCGTTCTGTCAGGAGCAGATAGTTCAATTACTTGCAGAGGGAGCCGAGTCCTATACCATTAGCTCAGACGGGGGATTGCGCTTCAATGGGAGGTTGGTAGTTCCGGAAGGGGAAGAATTGCGGCACGAAGTAATGGCAAAGTCGCACGGCTCACGGTTCGCAGTACATCCCGGAGGGGACAAAATGTACCAAGACATGAGACGGCAATATTGGTGGAGCGGTATGAAGAAAGATATCGCTGAGTTTGTCTCGAAATGCGCCACTTGTCAGCTTGTAAAAGTGGACCATCAGAGACCAGCAGGATGGCTACAACCGTTGGAGGTTCCGGTGTGGATGTGGGAGAGCATATCCATGGATTTTGTCACGGGGTTGCCTACGTCGCAGAGGGGTCACGACTCCGTTTGGGTAATTGTGGACAGGTTGTCCAAGGTCTCTCACTTCTTACCCGTAAGGACTGACTACACTACGGGACAGTATGCCCAGCTCTTCATTTCAGAGATTGTGAGACTTCATGGTGTGCCCCTAAATATCGTGTCTGACAGAGACAAGATATTTGTTTCGAGGTTTTGGGAAAGTTTCCAGGAGGCCATGGGCACGGAATTACGGTTGAGTACGGCTTATCACCCGCAGACCGATGGGCAGACAGAGCGCACCAACCAGATGTTGGAGGACATGCTACGCATGTGCATTATTGACTTCGGGGGTGGATGGGAGCAGTACCTTCCACTGGTGGAGTTTGCTTACAACAACTCCTATCAGATCACGATTGGCATGGCTCCGTTTGAGGCACTGTACGGTAGGCCTTGTCATTCCCCAGCATGTTGGTTGGAGGTGGGAGACAACAAATTACTTGGGCCAGAAGTGATCCAGGATACTTCGGCAAGGATTGAGTTGATTCGGAGTCGCATTCGGGTAGCTCAAGACAGGCAGAAGAGTTATGCTGATGCGAAGAGATTTTTCAGGGAGTTCCAAGTGGGGGACCAGGTTTTGCTCAGGGTATCTCCGATGAAGGGGATTATGCGATTCGGGAAGAAGGGGAAGTTGGCACCGAGGTATGTGGGGCCGTTTCCTATTATTGAGCGGATAGGAACAGTTGCATATAGACTCGGGTTACCGGAGCAATTGCATCGGATTCACGATGTGTTCCATATTTCCTCGCTGAGGAAATACCTTAGAGATAATTTGGCTCATTCTCACATTGCTGTGGAGGACATCGATCTCCAGCCGGATAGCTCCTACGAGGAGGGGCCAATTGCTATTTTGGACCAAAGCGAGAGGAAACTGCGGTCAAAGATAGTCCCGTTAGTGCGTGTTCAGTGGCGACATCACAATGTCGAGGAGTCCACATGGGAGCGCGAGGATGAGATGCGCGAGCGTTATCCAGAACTGTTTTTAGCAGGTACTTTCTAGTTTCGAATTTCGGGACGAAATTCAGTTATTAGGGGGGAAGTATGTAATACCCCGTACTTTTGACTATAATTATTTTTGGGATTAATTAATTAATTAGCATATTAATTGGAAATTAATCCGGGTTATAAATACTAATAAGATGCAAATTGGTATTTGATTATGTGCATATATGATTATATATGAACTTGGTATTATAAAATTTGTCGTGAGATTTATATACGGCATTTTAGAAATTTTGTTGAGACGCGTGGGACCGCCGCGTCACGGTATAATATTTTGATAAAAGTGAATTTAAAATTTATAATCCGTATGGTCGTTTTGAGTGCGCCATCGCGTCCAGAAGGGTCGAGATAGTCAGAAAACACTAGCCGGGGGTATAGTTTGGGTCCCGGGGTATTTTTAGGCCATACCGGCAACTTAAAGGGTATTTTAGTAATTTGGTATTTTTGGGTAATTAAAAGTGACGAAAATTGAGAGTTGTAATCTGATAAGGAATTGACCCAACCAACCCTTTATTAACCCCATAAGCTACGTAGGTTATCATTTAGTCTTCCAACTCTCCCAAAGCAAACCCTAGCCACCATAGCCTTTTGGAGAAGAAAGCTTGGAGAAGGAGAGAGAGAGAGGAATTCTGCAGAGATTCTTCACCAAATCAACACCAAATCCGAAATCAAACCAAGGCAAGTGATTTATTCCATTTAAATTTCAGAGAATGCTTCTTCCATGTTAGATTATTCATAAATTTTGTATGTTCTTGGAAGATAATGAAAAACCCATAAGATTGGAGTTATTAGTTTGAATTTTGGGATATAGGTTGCATGTAGAATGTTACTGGACGATCATATTATGTGAATTACTGCCTTTTGTAATACCAAAAACGGATTTAAGATGAGGTTCATGACTGTTCTTGAGAAAAATCAGAAAAACTAGGTTTTTGATGAAGATTGATCCATATGTAGCCTATAGTTGTTGAAATATTGATTTATGGACGTTAGTAATATCGTAGGATGGTTATATGACATTACTATAACGTTATATTTGAGAATCACACGTTAGAAATAAGTTTTGGGACGTTTTCAAATCTGCAGAACGAAGCAGTCCGTAGCCATACCTGTTCGATCGATCGATCGACATTCATCAGTCGATCGATCGACTAGATCGATCGATCGATATTCATAGGTCGATCGATCGACCTTCCCAGAATGAGTAAAATTTTCCTTAATTTGATTTTAATGGCGGAAACCCTCGGAGAATATGTTTGGAGAACTTATGAATACCTTCACCCTTAAGGAAGACCAGTAGGTGTGATTATTATAGTGGACTTTAATTAGAATGCAATTCGGGGAATTATTCTAGATTATTGAAATTCGTTAGAGAGGTAACGTTTGGGTTAATAGTGTAAAATTGTGTAATTCGATGAAATAAGGTTTAGAGCAGAAGTAAAGACCTTAGGAATAAAGATGTTATATTTGGGAATAATCGGAACCTAATAATCTATTATAGATAGGTTTTAAGGTTAAGGGTCTACGACGTGAGACGTGTTGGTAATTTAACTTTATATTAACGGGAGACTTGAAAAATATAAGTTTGGAATAATGGTATTATGATGTAGCCTATACCTTATTAAAATGGTGATATCTAAGATGTGTGAATGCTTAGTATATAGTTTATGTGTATGACATACCTACCATACTTGCTATCACGGGAGGTTTGCGTTCGCTTAGGACCCTCTAATCCTTGTGTGCCTACGTCGGGGATTTAGACTGGTACCTTGATGAACATAGATCATAGAAGGACTTATTGTGATATTAATAAGTCTGCATGATCATGGGAGCGTAGGTATGTGCGTGACCCATGCGATGGTGACTGTGTTCGCCTCCACTATTTGTGATTTGTGTTATCTGAACTATTCCTGAGAGATTCGGAATATGTGATCCTTATGTACGTGATGTACCGGGATGGATAGCAGAGTATGTGTGCACTACAGCTTAGTTGCGGGGTGCTTGTATTGTATATTTATGATGTGAATAATATACATTTAATTAATGAGAATCATCATGTTAATGTTGTAATTATATTACGGTATTGTTTCGAGAAATATAACCAGCTAAATGACAGTTATAAATATTGCACATTGAGTATCTGAGTTGACGTTAAACCCCTATTTAATTACGAGCATTATTATGTAAATGGAACCAAGTATTATTGGCAGGACCTTTGGCAGTCTAGCTAGATTCGATGTCACTTAGTTAGTGGGTTATGTCGTTATAGATGGGTACTTACGTTAGGAGTGCACAGTTAGACGAGAGGTGAGGATATTATGTGAGTGTACGTCCTAACATGTACTTTGCATTTAATGTTTTAAATGTTTTTAAAGCACTTGCAGGTTTTTAAAATATAACTCCACATTCGGGCTCTGACCCGTTTGCTTTTCAAATCTACTTTTCTTGTAAAACCATTTTAGGTGCCCAGCCACAAGGACACCAAGCATAGGATTCTCATTCAGGTGACGAGCTGTAGCTGTTTGTGGAAGCTACAGGGATTTGCATGTAGACGCTTCTCTCATTTGGATTCCAGTCTCAGCATCTATCAGTCGTAGGGTATGTTGCCCAATTCTATTAGACATTTTTACATTTCAGTTTTCAGACTCTAGCATGTATTGCTCAGTATTCAGTTTTAGTTATTTATTTCAGTTTACTTATCAGTTGTGGGATTTGTATTGAGGAGTTTTTCCTCCAGAGTTTATTTACATTTCGTGATGGTTATTTGTTTTACTTCAGTATGGTGAATGGTGTTATTTAGTTATTCATTACTCTTGTTGCATGTTAATCAGATTTAATAAAATTTGGCACTTACTTTTAAATACTAGGTGGTTAGTAATAATAAAACGTTTTCGACAGTGATGCTATTAACTGAGCCAACTTGGCATTTTGAATTAATTTTATAAAGGAGTAGCTACCCGGTGTTTAATTAGTCGGGGTGTCACAGGTGGTATCAGAGCATCAGGTTCTAGTGTCCTTTAGGATCTGTACGGCTATTATGTTTCCGCTACGTTTTCTTTGATATAGAGCCCTATATTTTAGGACTGTTGTATTCTTTTTGTGTATGCTTCGTTCTTCAGCTATTTTAAGTTTATAAACCGTGAACTTATAAACTTTGTTCTTATTTCAGATGCCTCCACGACGTGCACGACGAGTTACCAGGAATGCAATGCCCGAACCCCAGCCCGCTCCAGTTCAGGGCATGTTGAACGCCGCTGAGGTTGCAGCTATAGTAGCTCAAGCGGTAAATGCCGCGATTGCCGTGATTCAGCAGGCACCACCACCGGCACCGGTTGCCGCGCCAGTACAGGTTAATGCATTCCCATCTGCTTGGGAGCGTGTACGTGACGCTTTTCAGAAAGCGCATCCGCCAGAGTTTGCTGGTAGCTCAGATGTGGTAGTCTCGAGCCAATGGAGGAAGGACATACAGAGGCATTTGAGGATGCATGAGTGCACTGATATTCAGAAACAGGTGCTAGCTACGTTCAAGCTAGTGGGATCTGCGTTACAGTGGTGGGAGTCTATTACCACCGCGGAGGAGAGGGATACCCTCACGATTCAGGAGTTCTGGGTGCGGTTCGACCGCAAATACTTTACGTCCGCAGTTCATACAGAGATGAGGAGGAAGCTGATGAGTTTGAAGCAGGAGAGCAAGACAGTGGCCGAGTTCACTAACCTGTTGAATATCGTTCCAGACGAGATTCTAACAGAGAAGAAGAAGATAGAGAAGTTCACTAATGGGTTGAATTGGAGGATCCGTCAGCATCTGCTAGGGAACCTATCGTTGGCCACGTATTCTGATGTGGTTAACGCTGCACTATTGCACTGCCAGGACCACCGTTTTCATATGGCCGAGGGCAAGCGGTCAGGGGAGTCTAGCCATCAGGGCAGGACTGGAGGACATGGTGCCAGCGGGGTACAGACCGGTCAGGGGCAGAGACAGACTGAGCAGGCTACCCAGCAGGGGGACAATAAGAGGTTCCGGTCAGGGAACTACAGGCAGGGACAGGGAGGTTTTCGTTAGGGCCATCAGGGTCCAAACGGTCAGCAGGGCCAACAGGGACAGAATGGGCAGCAGTTCCATCAGGGCCAGCAGGGCCAAGGGAGGAATGGTAATGGCCACCAGGTCCGGGGACAGCAGGGGCAGAGGGGAGGGAATTTCCCAGGGAAGTGCTTTACTTGTGGCAAGACTGGCCATAAGAAGCAGGATTGTCCTGATAGGGGCAGGGCCCCACAGCAGCAGCAGCAGGGTGCTCGCCAGGAGCCGCAGAGACCTATGTTTCCCGCCGCTCTTCCTGCACCGCCACAGATGGCAGCATTGCCACCTATTCCAGCAGTCCCAGCTCAGCAGGGGCAGCTACAGTATGGACGTGTCTACAACGTTCACCAGGCTGCAGTTCCACAGGCACCGCCCGCGATCGAGGGTACGTTTCCTATCCATGGCACTATGGGTCAGGTGTTATTTGATACGGGTGCTACACACTGTTTTATTGCTACACACTTCGCGAAAGCTTTAGGATTGTTAGCTACGGCAGAGAGCACAGTGACGTGTGTCGACTCACCATTAGGGAGTGGGTCACTTATTTTCTTTATATGCCGGGGAGTGGGGGTAGAGGTTGGTGGTTTGGTATTACCTGCGGACATGTTAGTGTTAGACATGCATGTTCACGATGTGATCATCGGTATGGATTGGCTCGTAGCATATAGGGCCATGATTGGCTGCTTCAGCGGGAGCATTGTTTTTGCCATTCCGGGGCAGGAGATGTTTATAGTGGCGATGCCTCGCCCAGAGGGAGGATCGACCTCTCATCTATATTACATTGAGGAGGATACCTCGAGGGAGGTTGTTATTCCTTTAGATTCGATTCCGGTTGTCAGGGAGTATTCAGATGTGTTTCAGGAGATACCAGGCTTACCACCCAGTCGAGAGATAGACTTCGTTATAGATTTGCTACCGGGTACGAGACCTATAGCACGTGCACCGTACCGTATGGCTCCAGCTGAGATGCGAGAGTTACGGGATCAGATAGAGCAGCTGTTAGGGCAGGGCTTTATTCGCAGGAGTACCTCAACTATCGGTTCAATAATAAAATCCAACCATAACTGAAATAATAAACTGTATGCACAAGTTTAATAATAACTCAATACTAAATCTGAGGGTGACATGCCCACATGAGTACTAAAATAAACTCCCTATACTTGGAACGAATGAATCAAGCGTCTATAGCAAGGTCCTACAACTTTGACACGAGCTGCAACTACACATCCCTGGATTAGATCCTCAAGCAGGGTGTCCCAGTGGCAGGACACGTAAAAGGTTTTGGAAAAAAAATTGACACGGGTCAGAGCCCAAGTAAAATATTTTGAAAATATTAGCGAGAAGTTAAATTGCAATATTTAAATATGCATGCACACTCTTCATATTTAAGCTAGTGTCATATTCTCTTAAGGTATAGCTCATCCCTCATTTAATGTGCACACCTAAAGCTTGACTTTTAGCCCTCCTAGTTAATCTACCCCGCCTAACTAGCCGTATCACACCTTTTTCTACCACTCTACTCTAACTCGATTACTCTTACTGTGATTATTAAGTTATCTACACATTAACTTATTAATCAGTTCAACTATATTAAATCGTATTACGTTTACACTATTCATGTAAGAAATCCCCTTTTTAAATCATATAACTTTCACACTAGTTATGTAAAAAATTCCCTTTTAAATCATATAACTTTCACGCTAGTTATATGAGATATACATTCACACTTATGTATTAATCCCGTATATAATTATCTACTCATATTATATACGTACTAGAATACTACAACATTCACACACATATCACGTATTATAACCATCCATTTCCGAGTAATAACTCACTAGATGCTTTCTTTAAAATGCTATCATGACCCAGGCATGCTCACTCTAACCCGGCTACCTCAAGTCAGACTCACTCTCAAGCTTGGAAAAAATGATCGCAAATGATAGATTTAACTTTTCGGTATGTGTCATTGTGTCAAGCTCCTCTAACCAAACCCTCAATTACCTACTAAATATAATAAACAAATGTGTAGCGGTAAGTAAGGGAATCAATCCAAATCTAAGGATGAAACATACATGGGAGGCATGCAATTCATTTGTTTATTATTCTCTTTTTTAATTTTTTTTTTTCTTTTTCAATATTAAAATATTTTTTGTGGTGAGGGTGAAATAAGACTACTAAATCAAGGATGTAAATAAAAGTAAGTGAAGATATTAAGTAAATCTAACTAAATAAAAATCTAAAATATGAGATGGGTGAGGAAATAAAAGTGAGGACTAACAAAGGATAGGATGATACCATATATTCTAGTTAATTAAAATTAATTATTCCAAGTTAGTATCAAAATCACAAATCAACTCTCGTTGCAAATGTAATTTTGACAATAACCTTTTAGAAAATTAAATTTAACACTCCTACAACTCTTGAAATGTAGATTCAAACATCATCTAACAAATCACTAGCTAGGATCGATCGATTAAACTAGTTTAAATCATCAAAATTAACCTATAGTTGAAATTAAAGGAATAATACCACACTTGAGAAACCCATATCTCTAGTTCGAATCTAAAATGGGTATTATAACTAGAATTTTGATTTTCTCTCAAAAATCATTTACCCTCTCTCGAGGCGTAAATAGAAAGTAAGAGTGTAAAGTCAATTATCAAAGGGAATTTTAATGTAAATAAACTAATTAAAATGTAATTAACATCAAATAATTGGTCACCCCACCCCTTGAAAGGGGATTTAGCCTAACATTATATTAAACATGATGAACAAATAATCAAAGGCATATAAAATAAATCTTCAACAAGTCTCCTTGAATTTGGAAATTTGAACTCTATCTTCTTGAATATAATTCAATCACTCACAATTAAATCTCACCAATTCTCTAAAAAATAAAAAAAAACTATTTACAAAATATTTTTCTCCCTAATTTATTTTCTACTCTAAACTATCTCTCTTCTTCTCCAAGTCTCTATAGATCCTTTCCAAATGAGCTTTTGGGTCTTTATTTATAGTGTGGCGCATGGAGCCAGGGGCATAAATGGGAGGACAAAGGTGTGCATGTGGTTTGGGTGAGGTAAGGAGTGAGGGAATAAAAATCTATTTTGTAAATAAAAAGGGGTTGGGGTATTTTTGGAATAAAGGGACAAAAGGTTTAAAACATGTGTGGCATTAATGGCTTGGCCTTTGTTTTTAGTATTTTGATAAGTACGATATTGGTTCAAGGTAGGGAATTTCATTTGAAATGGACATTGGGTCTTGTGGGTTTGGGTATAAGCGGGTTGAAATTGGAAGTAGGTGGAGGAGGTGGGTTCGGGTTTATGGTAAAGGAATGTCGGGTTAAGGATTTGACAGGTTGCGGGTTGAAGGGGGTAAAGTCGGTGGGTCTGGAATTCGGGATGGGGGTTGCCCGGGTTCAGGTGGGTTTACGGGCAGAAGGGGGCCCGATTTTGCTTCGCGAGTATGGAAGCTCGGGTTAAGGGTTGGTTCAACCCGGGTTGAAAGTGGCCATGGGTTTTGAGTTTGTTGGTGGGTATGGGGTGATAAGGTGGTGGGAGATGAGAGAGAAGAAGGTAAGTTTTGGAGTTTTAATGGAGGAGAAAGAGTGAGGTGTTGGGAGGTTGAAGATGATGGGTGTGGGGGTGTTAGGGTATGGGTTAGTGTATGGTAAGTTGGGTGAGGGTGAGTGGGATTTGTAGTGTGTGTATAATGTATGGTATTTAGAGTGTGAGTGAGTGTGTTGTTTGAGTGTAGGTGAGTTAGGATAGTGTGGAGTGTGTGTGTTTAATTTGTGACCCTAAAAATAAGAATAAAATTGAGACACAAATGAAAGCATAAAAATAAAAATCTAATTAAAATGCTAACCAAAAAAAATAAAAATAAAACTAAAGAAATATAAAATCAAAAATTAAATTCCTAGTCTAAAAATAAAAGACTCAAAATAAAATAATACTAATAAACCTAACTTAATAAGAAATAACAAAACTAAACTAATACTAAAAACTAAAAATCAAATAAAAATAAAAATTAAATTAACTAAAACGCACTCCTAAAAAATATAAAAATAAAAAAATAATAAAAACACACGCGGCACACGAAAATAAATATAAAAATGAATCCTAAGAATATATAAATGATTCAAAACAAAATAAAATATAAAAAAATAAATACAAACGACACAAATAAAAAATTTAAAAAATAAAATAAAATAAATAAAAGGGGACAAACCAAACACACACGGGGATCGGGTGATGATTTTGGGACATGATAGAGAGGATCTGGGCTAGGCTTAAGGTACGGGGACATGTTTAGCTCCTTAAATGTGCATCTAACTTGATTTATCGCTTTTACATCCGCAAGACATAATTGACCTACAAAATAAACATTAACGCGCATAAGACCAAAATTGTCGAGAATTAGCAACTAAAATACGTCTATTCGGGGGGTAAAATGTACACTTTTGGGTGCTTATCACACCACCCCCAAACAGAACATTGCCAGTCCTCAGGCAAAATATAAAGAGAAAGATAAGTAGCCAAAAGTGTACCACTTTCGCGGGCACTTGCGATTGCACTTGGCATGTGCAACAACCCTTTAAACCTATAGGTTTCCCTACAGTACGAGTTGTGTCTCGTGAGGGTTTGCATGGAATATACCCACAAAATTCTTTATTTGCAAACGGCATTCGTTCTATTATTTGACATAGAATAATCGCACAATCCATCATGAGAAAAATATTTTGAGAAATACAAGTTAGAATGTAGAAAAGGTTAGCTAAGTAAATACTCAAGGCACATCCTTCTTAGAACTCAACGTGTGTGGTATGAATCAGTCAAAACGGTTCGAGAATCATAAGAGTAATTCCTAGATTGCCTTTTCGAAATCAACGCTTCAACTTAAAAATCTCACTGGATATATCTCTCTCAAACGAACTCTCGAGATTTGGGTAAGTGTATCGCTCTTGTGGGTGAGGAGGTGAGTATATGTAAGCAAGTTCAAACGTCTCACACATACATAAGAAAGAACGAACATATAGAAAGAAAAATGATCTCATGAAAGAATTCTAATCACTATAGTTAGAACGTCGAGTTATTCACCACGTCGATTTTCATTTGCCCGAACACCCAGGGGAAATATGGACGTTTATGGGTGAGGAGAAAATGAAATGGGAAAGATATTATGAAATAGTATAGGATGGTGATATGATGGATGGATGATGGATGCGTGAGAAGAGTGTATGACACTTTAAAGGACAAATGTCTTTATTACACAAGAACTAAAAACAAACTCTCTTTTTCTTTTCTTTTCTTTTGTCTCTCTCTCTTTTCTTTTAATTTTATTTTTCGATTTTTCTTTTTGTTTTTCTCGATTTTTTTTTCTATTTTTTTTCTTTTATACTCTCAACATGGAAGACATTTTATATTTGAAAAACACTATTTTTCAAAAAGAAATTGATGGATGATATATAAATGGAGTGGGGTATATGGATGATGTGGGAATAGATGGGAAAATGGGTGAAGTAATTGGTAAATGGTAGGTGTATGGATGAAAATTTGGTGATCGAGACAAATTTTAAGACACGTGTTTCTTACAACTCGAAAGTGATGTCGTTCTCAGTGATCAAGCCAAAATTTTTTGATGAAGAATAATGAGATCATACAACGATTTAAGTGCAGATCTAAAGAAAGTTGATCAACTTGTGACTCGAAGATTGTGTAAAACTCTCTGAAAGGTGAAAGGCATGGATCTCACAAGATAAAGTCTCTACTAGTGATCCTTAAGGTTTTCTTGGGAATTGTAATACTCTTCAACTTTAAACCGTACTGACGTGATACGTACGCAAATTTTTATTGAGTCTAGAAATTCATGGTGCAACATGCCTTGTTATGTATTACATAAGCTATTTCTAAAAAGATAAATACTCTTGCTTGATTCCTAGACTTGAAAAGATGCATGATAGAAAGTTCACGTTAGTGAATGAGATGAAAGAAACAACACAAAAATTTTAAAAAATCAGGTTTAAAATCAAAAAATTTCAAAAGAGGTACGATTTTGATAAAATTCCCACCCCCAAACAAAAAGGAACATCGTCCTCGATGTTAAGTAAAATGATTTTTAAAATTAAGAGCAGAAGGGAGGAAAGATATTACCAGAATCAATCGCTAATGAAGTGGACATATGTAGCCAAGATGAAACCTGAATGAGTGATTGTGACACCACGCCTAATTAAATACCGGGCGATCACTCCTTTATTAAATTAAATCAAGTTATACTGTTGGTTCATTCTCAGCATCACTGTCGATAAAAATAATTTTTTTTTTCCAATTTAACACCCTAAATAATTAAGCTAAGTGTCAAAACCATTTTCATACATACTTTCCAAATTTTAATTTAAAGAAAAAGATTTATTTAATTAAAAACAACATACTTACAATTAAGAATCACACTACAGTAAGCCAAATAATATAATACATTCGTCAATCGAATGTCAACATATTAAAAATAAAAACACAAGTCCATACAGAATAAATCCCAAAGAAACAATACTGGAAATGACTGAAATATAAATCTCCCAACAACAAATGAATGAAAAGGGGCGACACGTGCCCAATAAATGAGAGTACTAGGAGTGGAGTCAATAACAGAAGCCGTCTACTCAAGTGACCTGCAACTCCCACCTAAGTTGCAGCTCGTTCTTCTCAAGGGATCCTAAGCAAGACGCCCCTGTGGCTGGGCACCTGAAAATATACATATATATACAAGAGAGAGAGAGAAGAAGAAACGGGTCAGAGCCCGAAAGTGTGTTTGATTTTAAAATACGTTTAGCAAGTATTTAAATTGATACAGGCCAATGCAATAACAAATTAGAGCGTCGCTCTCTTGAGAAATACTCACCTCTCTTCTAATGTGCACCCCTATCGCACTATCCTTCCCATTGGTTTGTTTTATCATCTAACGCACTAGTCTTTCTAAAAGATTTAACTTAACATAACTTACCCGAAAGATTTGCAATTCACGATTTCATTTAAAAGAGATGTTCCAATTTGTAACCAATTTCTCTATTTCTAACTTAATAAAAACAATAAAGTTTTACAGTGACATATTATACTTTCTCAAAACAAGTATTTACAATTTGAGTCAACAACCATGTCCTACTTATCAAATCTCAGTAGGCAGTTTCAAATATCATAATCTCATATATATATTAACTACTCGTATAATATATATATATATATATATATATATATATATATATATATATATATATATAACAGCACCCCGAATAAAACTATGGTGCGTGCATACTTCCACTATCCAAACCCCATACCACTCAAATCAAGGGGAATACAAATTCGGAATCACTCTCGAATTGTATTAACACATACACAAACAATATCGAGGCGAAGCATAGATTCCAAGTCTCTAAGAGGATGGCACATACTCGCGTCTCTTAGGACCGTCTGAACTATCAATTCGATAGCCTGTACCAAGGATATCTATCTTCTAGGGTACAAGTCAATATCCCCCATAAAGGTCCCATCGAGATAAGACTGTCCCAGCGCGGTAACCTCAAGGATAGCAAGTAGCGCGGTATGTTTTTCACATGCATATAATATATGTACACACAATCATATAAATATACCACTTTATCATATTAATATAGGTTCTTCTCATCACCCGTAAATATACCGTTTATCCTTAATTTCACATTTATTAAATTACGCATAAGGTATCATTCCTAACCTCAACTCGAAGGGTTTACTCACTTATTACCTAACACTCATGGATTATATCTTCCAAATTCTGAAATTCAGCAAGTGACTTTATTAGATTCCAACGTAACTCTCTTACGCACCTCCCCCTTTAAAATTCATAAATCTATCAACCTAAAATCATTATCCCATAAATACCATTCTCGTTGAAGATTAAAGGTTCTAACATTTATCCATATACCCTACTGGTCCTCAATGTCTCCCAAATCATTTTATTTAAGATGCCCAAATATTATTTCACGATAAACTTAATTTAACTAATTAAACAAGGGAAATAGGAGTCTGCCAGGAGGTGTCGATCGATCGAAGCTTGGGGCTCGATCGATCGAACCTTCGATCGATCGAAGCTCTAGGCTCGATCGATCGATCAAGCAGGTCTGGGCAAAATTATGCAGAATGCAGTGACGGGTTTTATCCAACTTCTTCATATAAATCGATGTTCTTCCATTTTAATCGCCCCAAAAATCCTACTATCATCATTATAACATTATACCAGGTGTTTATAACGTAAAGCATGCGTGTAACTATCATTAAACATGGATTTATAACCTAAAATCATGTCCAATTATCAAGAACCCTACAATTTTTCTTAAACAGATTTCTAATGAATCTTTCTCCAAAATTTCTTTTGTATAATCACCAGATTTCGTGGATTATTACCTCTACATGGCAAGGGTTTCCAGAATTTACATAAACATCAATACTACATGGGTTTTCCTATCAAAAATGGTGTTTTCTTCCATAGTTTTCGTCACAATTCAATCGTAAGCTAACATGAATATTGCATCAACGAAAATAGCAAGTTTAAACACTTGCCTGGGATTTTGGTATGCAGGTTCACGGCTGATTTTGGTATGGCTGCGTTCCTCGTCTCGTGATCTACGCGGTGGTGGTGGTGGTGGTGGCGGTGCAAACCGGTGGCCTTTTGGCCTTGGATTGCCTTGGAGCTCTCTCCTCTCTTCTCCAATGGCCGTCATTTGATTTGTGAATGTTCTAACCCTAAGAGGCTGACCTAATGGCTGATATAGGCTGGCTGAAATTCGTGGGTTTAATTACCCAATTTTGTAAAATGACTAAATTGCCCTCCCGGGGCACCAATTAGGCCTAAAAACCCCCCGAGACCCTGACTAAGCCCCCGGGTATACTTTTCTGACTATCTCGACCCTTCCGGACGCGTTGGTGCACTCAAAACGACCATACGAACAACTTATAAAATATTCACTTTTTATTTAACAAAATTAGTCCTGACGTGACACGGGCACGTCCCGACTTAAATTTCCGAAATAGTCAATTACTTCACTTATGACATTCAATACAACCAACATAATATATTACTATGCTCATTAGTAATATTCAACAAGTTTCCCGTAATTACTAACTCTCGTCACGTTAATAATTAAAACATAATTAATTTCCGGAGTTTTATTAAATAAACATTCACATTAAATTTAAATAAATCCCCAAATTAATATAGCATAAAAATACGGGGTATTACATACTTCCCCCCTAATAACGGAATTTCGTCCCGAAATTCGGAAAATAAGGCATACCTGGTAAAAATAACTCTGGATATCTCTCGATAGTACGCAAACTAACTACATAGTGCGGCGCTCAATCACTATAGCCTTTTCCTCACAACAACATTGTTTTACATTCTCATTAGCGATACTTCACATTGTGATCCCACCCGAAAAAATTCGCATAGGTCACGCCTATCCGTTATAAATTCCATTATCTCACTATCATTAGGAGGTCGCACCTCGCTATCTGACGACTACTCGGATTTATTCACACTAAATTCCCATTTTGAGAAGATCATACGAACATTTGACCAATCTTGACTGCCTAAAACAGTCTTGGAATTCTACCATAGTTATCGGATATTTTCTCGATCGATCCAAAATTCTGATTATCTACTCTCCTCTACACATACGGAAGGAGAATAGTCGAGGTTCTTTTATAACAAAACCTTAACAAGTACCTCGTACGCGACAAATAGGTACGAGTGCTCCTACAGATCATTCTTGAAATCATCGTACTCAGATTTCAAAATCTCCTTCACGTGGCTCCGCAAATCTTTAATCACCATGCGCTTATTCCATAGCTAAGGGTGATACATCCTACTTGAAACGAAATCTTATCACTGTTGGTTCCTGAAACCCCATACCAAAGGCGGGATTTGCCAATCTCATCCTGACCCAGAAATTTATACTGCGCCGGACCATTCACCGGCGTGATCTTTCCTTTCAAAGGAAGTCTGAGGTATACTAGTTAGTATTGTAAGCCAGCCCAAAGGAATATCAATCACTTCCTCCTCGGAGACTTATTTCACAAGCTCAGGATAAATCCTTGATCTTGCTTTGAGGATGGAAACTCATTCAAGAACTTAACCGGCTTTTCCGACCTCTTCAAATTTCAGTAATTTTCGATAATCACAAAATTCTTTGGTTGATTCTCCTTTTTCAACCGAACCTTACCTATGGGCAGTGCATGCAGAGACTACTCACTACGTCTCGTTAAACATCGATTCTTCCCTTGGAATGTCTCACATTAAGTGATACGTAATACTCCCCTTCCTTCCTTGGAGCATTCCGAGAGTTCCGACCCATGCTTTCCTCTCCACGAAGCGCACTTCTGGATCTCTTATGCCATCCTAACATCATTACTCATTGTATGCACAAGTCTCTCTCACACTTGACTAATGACCACTCCGCTCCGGGTGTGCTTCATAACAATTAAGTTCTACCCTATTCCAGGAATACCATTTCTTGAATGGCTTCCTACAGCCTTCCAATCAAGTTAGGGCGTGCTATTCTAATTGCACACTTATGTATGGATTATCGCCCCTCATGTGACGTTTAATCCACTCTATCACTTCCACTTCGTTATACTAGTCCCACAAAATTATATTTCACACGTCTATTACCACGTCCCTTCGACTCGAACTATTTTAACTGTGGTTAACCAAGATACCCACATTTTTACAACATTTCGACCGCTGTGGGAGAGCGAACGGCGTGCTACTCATCTGTAGGACTAACTAAATTCAACGGAATAGAAGGACTAAGGCATTCAAATTCCATGAAAACAAAAGAGGAATAATAATTCTCAACAAACAGAATTCAACTTCCAACTTACATACGTAATTACTTGATCCTATTTCGACCAGAGTACCGTACTTATGGAATAGTGACCAAACGTCTCCCTATTTCCAACCTTACGCTAAGTTTCATGCGTGGGATGTCTCGCAAAGCGAAATCCAAACAAGGAACCCCCCCGATACACTACTACCTAGCATTGTCGATTATCGGGATCCGTTAGGTCCTCCGTCCATAGCGTGTACCCCTTTATTCTGTCCCTTGACGGAAAAGTTGTAATTTCTACTGTAATTATGCTTAACGAATAACGTTTCCCAATTTTACTATCGTATTGGTTGATGGAAATTTCATTCTATTAACCTCGGATACATACGATCAAAATCCTCGAACTTCCCTTCCCTAATAATAGGGGTATAACTAATAACTCCCACATCTCTAAAGGATAATTATAACATCGCACTTTTCCTATCACTAAGTCCGGAGTGCTAAACATAATACTGAGTTAAATTTTTTCGCTCAAGGGTAAATCCCGATACATACGGAATTATACTGACAAGGTCTACACATACTATGGCATCGAATATCTCGAGCCCGCTATCTCCTCCGAAGTATCTAGGATAGATAATATAAGTGCAAGTCCAACCTTCTTACAGGTAAGGCCTCACCCAAAACAAACATAAAACATGTTGCACCAATGCAACTACCCGATAGCCTCGCAATCAATGTACACTATCATACTACCCATTTTATATAACATTTTATCAAAAAAATATTATACTCGCGTATCGCATCTCTACAACGAGTAATCTCTATAAAGTATAAAACACTGCTAATATACTCATTCATCCTCCGCGGATAGCACTAAAGAAAAATCCCGCTACACTAGGGAAAAATATTCACATAATGGTAACATTTATAATTATATGCATTAAGCTCGCCTCACATGCTAATCTAGCAATGAAAAAAATATAGTGACTCTCTCGTGTCACATAAACACGCCTCATCCTCTGAGGATACAACTTACACTTCTACCTTGTCAATCGTCTTGACTGCACAAATGGTTTTCGGACGTAACACGTCTACCCAAACCATAACAAAATTATTTTAATCGTTGCCTTTTACTAGGCACCGTATTCTTGTCCTTATAAGCGATCTCACCCCGCACAAAATACCTCAGTACATAATCCACTTACCACCTGTCCTACTAACCAGGTTAGGATTTGTCCTCCTCTCGGACTTAGTAAACTCGATTCCTGTTAACCATTCCGATTGTTCCTTTAACTTTTTAGGCCATAAAGATCATGTTACTATCTATAATAGTACGTACTAAATTTACCATCACTTGGTAAGAATTTAACTATCTGAAGCATTTAAATGGTTTTCCCGATGTGTATCCACATTCTATTGTGGTGCTACACCACCACTGTTGTATTCAGTCTTATTCTCGACTAAATTCCTCGATTCCTTTAACTTCCCCACAAAGAAGTGTTATCATCTATTTTGACAAAAATATAACATTGTCAACCTCTGAATCGGTCGTCCATCAGAATTTCCTCCTCGAGTATTTTCAAATATTATTACAAGTTGGCCTCCCACTTGGAGTCGTTTCCCCCCACTTGTATCTACATCCTTCGATACAAAATTCGTTGACGGTTAAGATTCACATTCACGGATGGACCCTTGACATGCCCTTCCTCGATGAGCTCAGAACCACATTTGCCTCATCCTGAACAGTTGAGGAAGGAACATACGGTCAACATTGTACCTAAGGTCCTCCCATAGGCATAGCATTCCACCTATAAAATTGGTGGTTGACTCCAACCATTATAATTTCGTCCCGAAAGCCAAGAAAATTTTCTCTAAATTTTCACTTTCGGTTTGCCACACTCCGTCCTATATTTAAGCATGTGAATACTTTACCTCATTTGGTAAGCACATTTAATTTTCGCGTTTCTAAAATTTCCCACTGACAGTCTCTACACGTTTTTGTAATACGTTGGGTAAGTTTACCCTCGCACCTCATTTGGCTATAACAGCAGTTGAAGATCATTGTTGTACCTTAGTCGCCATTTTAGTCGTGGCTTCTCGGTCCATAATGGAGGTGACCTCGACTACGGTCATCATCCTCGGATATATTTCATAATTCTCAACTGAGCCCTGCCTCCTGATGTACGCTTAACGTTCCTCTTCTGAAACCGTCATCGCTCGGCTCACGCACACATCCGAACGAAATTAGAATTCACTAGAGTATACACTGTATAGCAGGGGAACGAAACCTCGTCAAAGAAATTGACAATCCTAAACATAGGGCTCTATAACAAACAAAGCAACGCTGAAAGCATAGTAAGCCGTACAGATCCTAAGGACACTAGAACCTGATGCTCTGATACCACCTGTGACACCACGCCTAATTAAATACTGGGCGATCACTCCTTTATTAAATTAAATCAAGGTATACACTTGGTTCATTCTCAGCATCACTGTCGATAAAAATAATTTTTTTTTTCCAATTTAACACCTTAAATAATTAAGCTAAGTGTCAAAACCATTTTCATACATACTTTCCAAATTTTAATTTAAAGAAAAAGATTTATTTAATTAAAAACAACATACTTACAATTAAGAATCACACTACAGTAAGCCAAATAATATAATACATTCGTCAATCGAATGTCAACATATTAAAAATAAAAACACAAGTCCATACAGAATAAATCCCTAAGAAACAATACTGGAAATGACTGAAATATAAATCTCCCAACAACAAATGAATGAGAAGGGGCGACACGTGCCCAATAAATGAGAGTACTAGGAGTGGAGTCAATAACAGAAGCCGTCTACTCAAGTGACCTGCAACTCCCACCTAAGTTGCAGCTCGTTCTTCTCAAGGGATCCTAAGCAAGACGCCCCTGTGGCTGGGCACCTGAAAATATACATATATATACAAGAGAGAGAGAGAAGAAGAAACGGGTCAGAGCCCGAAAGTGTGTTTGATTTTAAAATACGTTTAGCAAGTATTTAAATTGATACAGGCCAATGCAATAACATATTAGAGCGTCGCTCTCTTGAGAAATACTCACCTCTCTTCTAATGTGCACCCCTATCGCACTATCCTTCCCATTGGTTTGTTTTATCATCTAACGCACTAGTCTTTCTAAAAGATTTAACTTAACATAACTTACCCGAAAGATTTGCAATTCACGATTTCATTTAAAAGAGATGTTCCAATTTGTAACCAATTTCTCTATTTCTAACTTAATAAAAATAATAAAGTTTTACAGTGACATATTATACTTTCTCAAAACAAGTATTTACAATTTGAGTCAACAACCATGTCCTACTTATCAAATCTCAGTAGGCAGTTTCAAATATCATAATCTCATATATATATTAACTACTCGTATAATATATATATATATATATATATATATATATATATATATATATAACATCACCCCGAATAAAACTATGGTGCGTGCATACTTCCACTATCCAAACCCCATACCACTCAAATCAAGGGGAATACAAATTCGGAATCACTCTCGAATTGTATTAACACATACACAAACAATATCGAGGCGAAGCATAGATTCCAAGTCTCTAAGAGGATGGCACATACTCGCGTCTCTTAGGACCGTCTGAACTATCAATTCGATAGCCTGTACCAAGGATATCTATCTTCTAGGGTACAAGTCAATATCCCCCATAAAGGTCCCATTGAGATAAGACTGTCCCAGCGCGGTAACCTCAAGGATAGCAAGTAGCGCGGTATGATTTTCACATGCATATAATATATGTACACACAATCATATAAATATACCACTTTATCATATTAATATAGGTTCTTCTCATCACCCGTAAATATACCGTTTATCCTTAATTTCACATTTATAGAATAACGCATAAGGTATCATTCCTAACCTCAACTCGAAGGGTTTACTCACTTATTACCTAACACTCATGGATTATATCTTCCAAATTCTGAAATTCAGCAAGTGACTTTATTAGATTCCAACGTAACTCTCTTACTCACCTCCCCCTTTAAAATTCATAAATCTATCAACCTAAAATCAGTATCCCATAAATACCATTCTCGTTGAAGATTAAAGGTTCTAACATTTATCCATATACCCTACTGGTCCTCAATGTCTCCCAAATCATTTTATTTAAGATGCCCAAATATTATTTCACGATAAACTTAATTTAACTAATTAAACAAGGGAAATAGGAGTCTGCCAGGAGGTGTCGATCGATCGAAGCTTGGGGCTCGATCGATCGATCAAGCAGGTCTGGGCAAAATTATGCAGAATGCAGTGACGGGTTTTATCCAACTTCTTCATCTAAATCGATGTTCTTCCATTCTAATCGCCCCAAAAATCCTACTATCATCATTATAACATTATACCAGGTGTTTATAACGTAAAGCATGCGTGTAACTATCATTAAACATGGATTTATAACCTAAAATCATGTCCAATTATCAAGAACCCTACAATTTTTCTTAAACAGATTTCTAATGAATCTTTCTCCAAAATTTCTTTTGTATAATCACCATATTTCATGGATTATTACCTCTACATGGCAAGGGTTTCCAGAATTTACATAAACATCAATACTACATGGGTTCTCCTATCAAAAATGGTGTTTTCTTCCATAGTTTTCGTCACAATTCAATCCTAAGCTAACATGAATATTGCATCAACGAAAATAGCAAGTTTAAACACTTGCCTGGGATTTTGGTATGCAGGTTCACGGCTGATTTTGGTATGGCTGCGTTCCTCGTCTCGTGATCTACGCGGTGGTGGTGGTGGTGGTGGCGGTGCAAACCGGTGGCCTTTTGGCCTTGGATTGCCTTGGAGCTCTCTCCTCTCTTCTCCAATGGCCGTCATTTGATTTGTGAATGTTCTAACCCTAAGAGGCTGACCTAATGGCTGATATAGGTTGGCTGAAATTCGTGGGTTTAATTACCCAATTTTGTAAAATGACTAAATTGCCTTCCCGGGGCACCAATTAGGCCTAAAAACGCCCCGAGACCCAAACTAAGCCCCCGGGTATACTTTTCTGACTATCTCGACCCTTACGGACGCGTTGGTGCACTCAAAACGATCATACGAACAACTTATAAAATATTCACTTTTTATTTAACAAAATTAGTCCTGACGTGACACGGGCACGTCCCGACTTAAATTTCCGAAATAGTCAATTACTTCACTTATGACATTCAATACAACCAACATAATATATTACTATGCTCATTAGTAATATTCAACAAGTTTCCCGTAATTACTAACTCTCGTCACGTTAATAATTAAAACATAATTAATTTCCGGAGTTTTATTAAATAAACATTCACATTAAATTTAAATAAATCCCCAAATTAATATAGCATAAAAATACGGGGTATTACAGTGATATGAAAAAAAATGCGTAGAAGTCTATAAAAATGGAAAAACATAGGGTGATTTGAAACACCACCCCCAAACAGGAGGAGACTCATACAAGAAACGATGGTCTGCCTATCGATAGCGCTAAGTTTAATGTCATTAGCCAGACCGAAGGGATCTCATCCTAAAGATAATATCTATGAAAGTGCAAGGCGACAAAAAAATTGGGTGATGAGAATCACCCCTAAACAAGACTGAAGCGTCAGTCGTGCTAGATAGAGGCTAAAACGGATCAATGCACTTGTATGGAAAAGTGCATCATATGATGCAAAGCATTAGTGGACCATGGGTCGGTGGGTATTAGCGTCAGGGTGAGGGTGAATAGGCACCGGTCAAGGGCCTTCTTGAGCCAGAAGGTGAGGGCAACAAGGGCCCTATAAGAATGGTGCTCGAGTTGGTGAGGGAGGTGAAATGGTGTGGAAATAGTCATGGGGTGGGACTTATAGAAATGACACGACCGTTCTATGAATGGACGATGATAATGATCGCACTGTGACACGCCGGTGAGTTGTCGATGGGAAAATCAACACCACAAGAGAGTGGGGGGGGGGGGCATAGAGTGACAAGCTCGGTGTCATGGAAGTAGAGAGTAGCACTACAAATACTCTCATGAATGGTGGAGGATGGTTTTAGGTTAAGATCTAAATATATGGTTTGGGAACATGCATGGTACAAGATCTAAATCCAAACTAGGTGATGGGGTGGAAGGGACAATGGGTGGGTTGGGTGGGATAAATGGTGGATCGGGCGGGATAAATGGTGGAGGAAGATGATCCAACTCAAGAGTAGGTAACACACACTCCGCATGAGGCGTGGAGTGATCCTCAATAGCACTCGTAGAAGGAAGTGTGGAAATAAGAGACTAAGTGATCAACTTATCCAGCATTACATCACCATCTGAGGTGGTTGGAAAATCAAACGAGGCATCCTAATCCGAGAAAGAATAATCAACAGTAATATATGACTCAAATTGAGTCAAGCATGGTGGAACATGATCCATATCCGGAGAGGTAGAAATCACCTCGGATTCAATCTCGAGAAAATGGTGAGCACTCATAGCCGGAGCTAACCTAGGATAAATTGGTTCCTCGGGAACACAAACAGTGGGCTCAATAGGTGTAGACTCGGGTATTGTTTTGGATTCAGCGGGAGGGGGGATGTGAACCTCAATGGTAGGTTCATGTGGACATGGTGGGATTGGATCAGTCTCACTAATGAAAGGTAAATAAACACAATTGTCAACTTGAGGCCCGGACCATGAAATGGTCTCAACATCGAGATTCTCGGGAGGATAGGGTTGGTCACACTCAAAGTCAGTGGCACGAGATGACTCATCATCGCTCCACGTGGGGGAAACAACGGGTTAACTTGGGGTGAAGTCCGAGTCTCTCTCACACTCAATTTCATTTAATATTTGTTTAAGCCTTTGAAGAGCTGAATTTTAAAGTTAAGTGGCTTGCTCTTGCTCTAGTATGAACTTTTGCAAGAGGTTTTCGAGAGCGGAGGTGGATGATGGTGGTGGAGGGACGGGTGGTGGTGGTTGAGGTGGAAAAAACTCACCATTGACATGTGAAAATGGAGAATACTCATATGAAGTGTGGGGAACGGGCTCAAGTGTTTCATACATGGGAGAAGCATCTCCATGAGAGACAAAAGGATGATAATCATGTGGTGCATAGTGAGAGTACTGATCGGGATAAGGTGCACTTGGTTGCCTTGATAACTGTTGGAACGTGTGAGGATCCACAACATCGGGTTAGGATTCGTATTGCGTGAAAGGGTGATCAGTCCTCCACGAATAGCTTGGGTACTCACACCACTCGGAATTTGATACATCATGATAATAGGCCGAGGTGGATTCCAGAACAGTGTCATATGGATATACATATTCCATGGTGGGTTCATAGGGATATGAAAAGTACGGGCACTCATGGGACAAGTGATCGGAAAATGAATAATGGGGGCACAACAAAGTGTGCGACACGTCGACACTTGACACCGAGGGTGATGGAATAAGAGGTGCGTGCATAGATGGTGCATGAACATCAATGGTACTCATGAGAGATATGAAACCATTAAGGATGTCATAAAGAGACGGCTCGGGATCACTCTCACACGTGTCGCGTGTCAAAGGGAAATGACAAAAGTAGTCCCGTAAGGGAAATTCTTCGGCCATGTGGAGAGAAATATTTCTTTGGATTTTTTAAATTTTTTCAAAAGGAAAGAAAATATTTTTGGATTTTTCTGAAAATGAAATAAAGAAAATATTTTTGGATTTTCTAAAAAAATAAAGGAAGAAAATGGTTTTGAATTTTTTTGAAAAATAAAGGAAGAAAATATTTTTGGATTTTTTGTAAAAATAAATGAAGAAATTTTTTTTAGAAAATGAAATAAAGAAAATGTTTTTGGATTTTTTTTTTGGAAGAAAATAGCGGGAAAAATAGGTGGACTCTTTGAATTTTGACGAACTCACTAAAACTCGACTACCGAAAAATTGAATTGGACACACATAAGTCAAGGATAAATCTTAACTAGCACATAGCCAATTTTTGTCTTCAAAATTTAGTGAAAGGGTAGTCAAATTTTAACTAAGTCCTCGGGCGATAAAAATTATGAAAATTATCTTAGTTATCACCTTTACAAAAATATTCTCCTCTTGGGATGCCTAGTTGATTGATTTTAAATTTAATGATGGCTAGGGTAGCACACAATTGGTAAGCGAGTGACTCGGGTGATGAAATCCCTTCTCGTGAATGACCGGGTGTAGGTCTTAGTAATTTAATTCATCACACCATTCGAAAATAAATGCGAGAATAAAATCATACAAGAGCACATAGTCACACACAAAATTGACTCGCTGAAAGGAGAGGCGCGAGGGTTTAGAAATGTACCTCCCACGATTTTTACACCGTGGGGTGCGGAAAATTTTGAGTCAACCAGGGGGAGATCACGCCTATCTCAGTCGGCCCCGGGAGTCCTACCGACCCAAGGTAGAGAGGCTTCTAAATCCTCGCCTTTGGACGCCCTCTATTTACCTTTTTCGGTCTCCCTATCACGCTTTTCTTCGATTATTATAAATTTTAAATATAAAATAAATGGTGTCTCCAAGCACCGTAATACATGCAAATGAATAAAATAATCCTAAGTACAAGCCTTATAAAATAAAATGAAAAATGGTACAAAAAATAAAAAGTGAAATACAAATGAATCACAAATAAGAATCCTCTCTAATGCTTCAAGCTCCAAAGATTAACAACGGCGCCATTTGATAGAGTAAAAATTGCGTCTCTAATGTATTTGTGTTTGTCATTATTGCAATTCCTTTTCCATCAAAATTCCCTTGAACGTACAAAAATATAACAAAACTAGTGTAGAGGGTAAGTAAGGGAGTATCAATCCAAATCTAAGGGTGAAACACAAAATAAGTGAAGACATATGTAATTCATTTGCGTATTATTATGATTTTTCTAGTTTTTTTGCTTTTTATATTTTTTTTATGGATTTTTCAAGGGATTAATAATTAACTAACTATACTAATTTTTAAAGTACTAACTAAGATGTAAAAGCTAATTTTTATCAAAATCGTACCTCTTTTGATTTTTTTTTGATTTTTAAACCTAATTTTTAAAATTTTTGTGTAGTTTCCTTCATCTCACTCATTGACGTGAATTTTCTATCATCCATATTTTTAAGTCTAGGAATCGAGCTAGAGGATTTTTCTTTTTATAAATAGCTTATGTAATACATAACAAGGTATATTGCACCATGAATTTCTAGACTCAACAAAAATTTGCGCACTTATCACGTCACTGCGGTTTAGAGTTGAAGATTACTATAATTCTCAAGAAAACCTTAAGGATAACTAGTAGAGACTTTAGCTTGTGAGATTTGTGCCTTTGACACTTTCAGAGTGTTTTACGCAATCTCCCACAAGTTAATTCAACTTCTTTTGGGTCCGCACTTTAAATCGTTGTATGATCTCATTATTTTTCATAATGATTTTTGGCTTGATCACTGAGAACGACATCACTTTCGAGTTGTAAGAAACACGTGTCTTGAAATTTGTCCCGATTACTAGATTTTCTTCTATATCGTATTCCCATTCATTTCACCCATTACTTTACCATATTATTTCATATTCACATATATTCCCCTCATCATCCATACACATTCCCCACTCCATTCATATATCATCCATCATCATTTAGAAAAAGAGTGTTTTCAAATGTAAAATGTCTTCAGTATTGAGAGTATAAAAGAGAAAAAAATAAATAAATAGAAAAATAGCAAAAATAGAAAAACATAAAAAAAAGAAAAAAAAAGAGAGAGAAAAGAAAAGAAAAAGAGAGTTTGTAATAAAGACATTTGTTCTTCAAATATAGAACACTCTTCTCGCATACACATTGCATATCCATCCATCTTACATCCATCATTCACACATCCATCTTTCATCTATCATCCATACATCACCCATTATATCATACCTACTTCACCTCATACCATCCTTCCCATTTCATTTCCCCTCACCTATAATCATTCATGTTCCCCTAGGTGTTCGGGCAAATGAAAGTCAACGTGGTGAATAACTCGACGTTCTCACTATAGTGATTAGTATTCTTTCATGAGATCATTTTTCTTTCTATATTTTTGTTCTTTCTTATGTATGTGTGAGACATTTCAACTTGCTTACATTTACTCACCTCCTCATACACAAGAGCCATATAATTACCCAAATCTCGAGAGTTCATTTGAGAGAGAGATATCCAGTGAGATTTTGAAGTTGAAGCGTTGATTCCGACAAGGCAATCTAGGAATTACTCTTGTGATACTCGACCCATTTTGAATGATCCACACCACACACATTGAGTTCTAGGAAGGATGTGCCTTTAGTATTTACTTAGCTAACCTTTTCTACATTCTAGCTTGTATTTCTCAAAATATTTTTCTCATAATGGATTGTGCGATTATTCTATGTCTAATAAGAGATTGACTGGCATTTGCAAATAAAAAATTTTGTGGGTATATTCCCTGCACACCCTCACGAGACACAACTCGTCCTGTAGGGCAACCTATAGGTTTAAAGGCTTGTTGCACATGCTAAGTGCAATCGCAAATGCCCGCGAAAGTGGTATACGTATGGTTTCTTATCTTTCTCCTTCTCTCTATCTTATTGCTCGAGGACTAGCAATGTTCTGTTTGGGGGTGGTGTGATAATCACCCAAAAGTGTATATTTTATACCCCGAATACACATATTTTAGTTTCTAATTCTCGACAATTTGGGTCTTATATGCGTAAATATTTAATGTACGGGCTTGATCGCCATTTGCGGAGTTCGACGCTTATTTCAAGGCAAATGTGCGATTTATGGAGTTAATTCCCCAGTCCCGTACTTTACCCGAGCCTAAACTTAGCCTAAACCTTCACCCGAGCCCTGTGTGCTTAGTTTGTGCTTTTTAGATTTTTTAGATTTTTAGTTTGAGTCGTTTTCATTTTTAGGATTTATTTAGAATTTTCTAGAATTTATTTTCTATTTCTTTTTATTTTCATTTTTTATTGGTTTTTAATTTCAGTCTTTATTTTTATTTTATTTTATTATTTTTATGATTAGTCTTTAGTAGTTTATATTTAGTTTTATTAAATTTTATATTTTTTCTAGGACTTTAGTTTTTTGTTTAATGATTTTTACCTTTTCGTTAGTTTATTTTTATTTCATTTTAAGTCTTTTTATTTTTAGACTTTATATTGTTTAGTTTTATTTTATTAGTTTTGTACATATTTATTTTTTATAGAATTTTATTTTTTTTAGATTGTAATTTTTAGTTTTATTAGTTTGTATTTTTATTTTTAGTTAGTTGCAAACTAAAACACACACACACACACAACTCACCCCTACACTTATACACCTAAACAAAAATTCACTCACCCTCACCTAAACCCATACACCCTCACCACACCTTATCCACCCCACTCTTTCTTCAACCTCCCAATTTCATACTCTCACTCCTAACCCCATAACCCAATTAAACCTTGAATCAAATCCTCACCCATCTTCTTCCTCTCTCTCATTACTCAACAACCCATCAACCTCACCTCTACCATCCTAATAACCCATCTTCATGCCATTGTAAACCCGACGACCCATAACCCTTCAAACGTAACCCAAAACCAGAACCAATTCCGGCCATACTAGAGCCGGCCAACTCCACCCCTGCTACCTATGACTTTTTCAACTCCGGCGAGCTGACGCATACCAAAAAACCCCATGACCCGATTTAAACACCAACCCGAGACCTGCGTGTCCCTATAACCTCCACCTCTAACCTGGGCGCCCGACCTCCCTAACTCGGCTACTCCCCTACCCATTTTCGAGCTCAACCCGAACACCTCATGATCGATTTTGAAAGCCACCTACCAGCAGCCCACGAACTCCTATAACCCGAATCCATCCACAAATCGACCCGAATCCATCCAAACCCATTTCCAACAAACCCAAGCCTTACACGATTTATGTCACGTGTCAAATAAACCAAATAACTAAAACCCACGTCTTTAAAACCCCCCCTTTAACCCTTTTCCAAAACTACCCCCAACTAACACCTTTTACCCCAATGCCCATTAATCAAATCTGATTTTTATTCTCTCACCCCTCATTCACATGACCTCACACAATCCATGCACATTTGTGCATTTTCCCATTTTAACCCCAACTTATCCTTTCACCCCTCATGTCCATTTAATCCCTACCCAATTTACCCTTAGCTCCATGCCTACTATTTAGAGAAGATGAAGACCATTTTGAGAAGGCTAGAACTTTTAAAGAGGAATTTTTTAGGGAGAACTTTAGAGAGAGGAAAAATTGTAGAGAGAATAGAATTTTATTTTTAGAAATTTATTTTAGTTTTTTTTGGAGTGATTGTAATTAATTGAGAAGATTGTTGCATTAATTGAAGATCAATTTCCATTCTCGTCAAATTGGGTTTGATTATCTTATCTCTAATTTTTCATCTCATGCTTTTAATTCACTATTATCTTATTGTTGCTTGGATGATGATTATGGAAGGCTAATCTCCCATCAAGGGATAAATTGAAGCCCCCACAAATCCAATTAGTTTAGTTTGTTAGTTTTAATTTTATTGAATTCCTTTGATTAGTAAGTTTAATTCCTACTCTTAATTTTTCATTGAGAAATGAAAAATAATTCTTGAGAGATGATTGAAAATTGTGTTGACATTTTATCATTTGATTCAAACTAAAGATAGGCTTATCAAATTGATTAAAATGTTAATATAATTTTCACCTACTTCTATTTCATCTTGTCAAAATTAAAACTAGTTGGGTGGATGTATCCTAGCGGATGATTCATTTGATAAATTTTAATTATATTTTTAGTAGTATTTGTGGGAATTAAAATTACTTTTCTAAAACAATATTCAATTAGTTCATTTGTATAGTGAGAATTACCTTTTGAATTAGTTAAATATTTTGGAATTCAATCAAATTAAAATAGTTCAAGCTAAATTAGTTGTGAGAATTAGGGGTGGATATACATCCCTTGATTCATTCTCTCATTTAGTTACATCTCACTCACTTTTATCACACACTTGTTTATATTTTTCACATTCTACTTCTAGTTTGATTATCTTTGATTTAATTTAGTCTTAAAGCAAAAGTAAAAAAAGAAAAAGCAAAAATCAAAAAAGAAAATAAATCAAAAAATTGAATTACATGTGTTTCCTCTCGTTTCACTCCTTTGATTTGGATTGATACCTCACTTACCACTACACTTTATTTTATTATATTTTGTAGGTATTTGGGATTTTTGATTATAGGACTTTCATGCAACGACAAGAAAAATATACGCAAAAGTAATATCACATTTGCCTTGAAATAAGCATCGAACTCCGCAAACGGCGATCAAGCATGTACATTAAACATTTACGCATATAAGACCCACATTGCCAAGAATTAGAAACTAAAATATGTCTATTGGGGGTATAAATAGACACTTTTGGGTGCTTATCAGCAAACCTAGTGAGGCGGTCATATTCCCCCCGAAAGTGAGACTGAATCATACCCAAAGCGTCTCACCTAGGAAGATAAATCACGCAATAAAAATAGGCGATATGACCTGGGGATTATACTCTCCCTACTCCTCAAGCCAAGGGATTCACCCACATTGCGTAACCTCCTATAATAACACTAGAGGGGTATGTATTCCTATAAATATCATTCACACCGATATCTATAGAGCACACAAGCATATATATATATATATATATATACTATCACACATAACCGTATACATATATTTAATAAAGTCCGGCTACTAGCCCAAGAATAGCCAAGTCTATAGCTCGACTCGTAATTTAATTAATCACATATTAATTATTTTTCATTCAAGTTGTGTCACCCAACTGCAATACCCAGACTCACTCATTTTGTCCTTATCTTCATCTCTTAGAATTTGTTACACACAATCGCACTACCAAGTTTAACACCCCTCATCAAATTTAACATTCGATAATTTATTATATATCTCTATAATAAATTGAACCAGCTACTCTGTGCCTAACTCCCATCGCACTAGCCTGAAAATATCTGAGTCATAACCCCGACTCTTAATTTATTTAATTTCACATCCATTAAATAATCTACTGTAGCTTCACTTGCTAAGATACCCGGGCTCACTCGATCGGCCCGTACTTTGAGTCTTAAGAATTTATTTTACTTAATTCATTAATAAAATCAGTTATTGATTATTTCTCACCTTGTGATAATTTCTCTCTTTAGTCTCCCACTCCAAACGAGGTCACATAATTCTACATAATTTCTCCAGTAAGTTCTCTCGTCCTTACGTTGAAAATTCCTATTGGGAACCCTCAGTTTTAAATCCCGAAAAAAATACAGAAATTGGGACTGTTCAGGTACCCAGAACTGTTTCGGCCAGACACCCGAACCGATTTGCCTAACCAGACATCTGAATCGGTTCGCCCCCAACCCGAACCAGTTCACTACACCTGAACCACGAACCTTATCCTTCCCTACTCGTTTATCCTCCTTTTTTACACTTCAAACCTTCATAGTTTCTTATGAGAACTCAACCAAAGTATTCGCAATATTTATTATTCATTTAAAACATATTATAATCATCGTATTAACCTTTAAACATCACTGATTTATCTCATCATCCTTTATTCAACGATTTAGGTTTTGTACGGTTTGTTAAATCCTCTTCCTAGATTCAACTACATGATCATCAAATCAATGAACCTAGCATCTGTATTTAGAATTTAAACATAATTCAAACAGTGATTTATACCAATCCATCATCAATTTCATATTTAATTTACACAATATCCTCAAATCCCCAAAACCCAATACGTATGATAGCCCACTCTCAAAAATGAATTCTTTATCACACCCACTATGATTCGAATCAAAATACTACAATTAAATTTAAATCAAGTTTAACTATTTGCCTGATAAGATTCGTAGGATTTGAATTACTTTGATGCAGACGAAGGTTTGACGAAGAACACACCCCTCTCCTTGATTTGGCTCCCAAAAGCTCTCCTAATTTCTCCATCTTTTCTCCTCTATAAAACGAGGGTTTTCTTATTGGGTTGTGTCTGCCAAAAAATCCTTAATGTAAGTTTTATATTTCTAATCCCGAAATTAAGCCTATGGGCCAAGCACAAATGACCCGAACCCCCCCCGTGTGAGCCCGTTATGTCTAAAAATGCCTCGAGACCCAATTACAACGCTCGGGTACTCTTTTCTGACTATTTCGACCTATTAGGACTCAACTATGCACTCAGAATCATCATCCGAGTTACTTTAATAAAATATCCAATCTCGACCTCAAATTAAGACACATGTTAATTTTAAAAATAACTCGAATTAATTAATTCTTAATTCACCAATTTAATTAAATATTCTCGATAATTTAAATTTTATATCACCAAATTAATTAAATTCTATATCCTCATAAATACGGGGTATTACATACTCCCCCCTTACAAAGGAATTTCATCCTTGAAATTAGAATAAGTCTAGTATTCCAAGCCTCGAATACTTCCCTACTCACATGCCTCTAAGGTCTCTACACATATCTCTACCCCTTCTAATTGCAAATTATATAAAAATTAATTTAATTACCCAGGGTGCCCATATACCCTATACCCATCCTTGCTCATCTGCACGAATGTTACCCAGCTCTACAACCTTAAATCATAATATAACTTTCAAATCACAGTTATAACTACACATATGTATAACAACCAAGGTACCAAACTCATGTCCTACTGACCACACATCTCCCCAGTTCTAACATTGCGTTAATTTTCATGCGTGGGACATCTCACAAAGCAAAATTCAAACAAGGACCCCCCAATACACTACTACTTAACATTGCTAGTCGTTGAGATCCGTTAGGCCCTCAATCCATAGTACATACTCCCAAATTCCCATATCCTGATATAAAAGCATACTCGTCCACTCTCATGTTACAAAAGACATCATACAATATGGCGCCCCTTACTATCAATAGTTTCTTTGCACGAATAAATCACGAGCTATATCTTCCCGCTCGATAAAAGCCTTATCCACCCTGAATCCCATTAGTAAATGTCCCTAATCCTTGGGATTAAATATAACAATACAAACATTCTCTTATAAGTCTATTAGGAAACACACAATAACATATATACACGTATATATAGACTAGATCCTCCTTCAGGTGATAACTGGCACAAGTAAATAATACCTTGGAACAACTAACACAAGGTCTTACCAGACTATATACTATAGCCCAAACATCCCTGCATAATTATCACTAACATCTCATACGTAACATACTTATCTCGAGCTCAGCTCCACACTTTTGACATGGATATCTCATACTGGTATTCTCGATTACCCCACAATTTACAATTTAATTCTTCTTGATACTGCCCCACCCATTAACTTGTGGTACATAAGTTTCTCAGTGCTTCCTTCACAACACTCTCTGACTCCTCTGGCCATATATCGTAATAGCTCTCAGCTTAAAATATTTCTTTTACACGTTTAATAATTTAACATTTAAAATCGATGCACTAGCATCCAACAACATCTCACTACTCCCAATGTTTATTAAGGTCCATACATGTAAGATCCTGCAACGAAGCTCAAAAGAACTTTCTCCAATGCACTATCCCCTAGAATTGTCAGTCACAGAAATTCATGGGTCCAAAGCACATAACTAAGATATCACAAATTTTGTCTCCTGACACATGAATCAAATTGTCTATGCACATGTCTCTTAAGGCATCACGTGATACGATGCTCTCACTATCATTAAGTTCTCAGCACGTAAACAACAATGAGCTAAAAACTCTCCGCACAACGGTGGACACGATATACCCTGAATCACATCAGTAAAAGTACCTACACATTGGGATCCAATATAACTAGACAATTGTATTCTCTAAAGTCTACTTCATAAGAATATCACCGCGAGCTCAACCCTCTTTCAAGTGAGACATCACAAAAATATACATCATGTCCCAGAACGATGAACACGATAGTCTTACTGTAACCACCCACCATCATTTAACAGTCCGTACCCAGGATAAAACCAACCTCGAATATCACCTCTCAAAATGAGCTATCCTCATAAAATATATCCTCCCAGTGGCCACACCTGCTCCCCTGCAAATGTAACTAAAGAGAGCCCCGTTAACTCAATGGTGAATATTTACTATCATATTAATATTAACGATACCTCCACTAAACCCGTTTCTCATGCGAATTCGATACTAATAATTTACTTTTACTCTCTCATGTCGCACTAAACAAACCCAAATCACCCCAAGATAAAACTCATACTTTCATTTTCCAATAGCACTTGCGGTTCAAATGGTTCCTGGATATAACGCCCTCGTCCCAACCAAACCAAAACTTCTTATAACTATTGCCCCTATTGGGCATCCCGTTCTTGTCCCTCAATTCACTGCGGACAATATCCACACATGTGTTCCTACTCTTTACACATAAGACACCTGTCTATGTCATTCCACTTTCTTTGTCCCCATTGGCCATGTCGGTGTTGTCCTTCTCACGGACCTAGTAGACTTAACCCCAATTGCTACTCCTATTCTCCCTTTGACTCCGTTGGCCCTATAGGACTCGTTACTGGCCTTGATGTCCCTGACTGAATCCACCATCACCTCATAGGAATTTTATTAATCTCATTTCTTAAAATGGTTCCTCTATTGGATATCCCCTCTGGTGGTGCCTCACTAGCTCTGTTCAATCCAGTCTTCCCTTTCGGTTAGATTCTCTAACTCTCTTGGCTCCCTTCTCAGGACATTGATAATAACGGTACCCATCGTTCTATTCGAATTTACCTATCCATACTGGTATATTCTACCCATGAGTCCATCATTAACTTACGGATCTTCTTGATTCTCCATATCCACCTTGTCGGGTACGAAATTCGCTAAACATGTCAACTCTCCTTCATAACCGACCACCATACAACCCTTTGAAACAAGTATTGAAAGCTCGTTTGCCTTTCTATTTACATAGCTGATGAGAGGATTCGCGGTCAAACCACATATCAACTTCTTCGTTATTCATGGTATCCCTCCATAGTTATGGTGACTGACTCCCATCACTACATCACCGCTCCTCTGAGATAAAATTTCGCTCAAATTTAAATCCTGGGTGCCACTACACTCTACCCTATACAATTACCTTTGGGTTATCTCCTTTCATTGACCCGCCACTCTCCCTCTCTTCCCTAAATCCTTATGGATGGCTCTTCAAAAGAGTTCCTCCGACTCCCCCTTTATCGACTATGCTGGGTGAGTCTAAATTTTTCACCACCGCTTTCTACGATAGTGCTTAGGTAAACTAGTGCACCCTAGTAATTATCCCAACGCCATCTTCCTGAATAATAACCATGATGACTTCTATCGCGGTCACCATTCTTAGATTATTCCATGGTCTCTGATGAGCCTCTCCTCCCTTACAGTCCTTCTAACGTCCCTCGCTGGTCATCCAAAATTGTTCGGTGTATGAGCCCAATCGAACTTGTATATGAATCACATCAACTATACTTAATATAAGGAGAACGTAAGTCGCATACATGAAGGAATACAACAATCCTATCATAAGGCTTTATATCAAATAGCGCTACACTGAAACGTAATAAGCCACACAGATCCTAAGGACTCAGGAAGCTGATGCTCTGATACCATCTGTGACACCCCGCCTACTAAAATACCGAGTGGCTAGCCTGTGATCAAAATAAAATGTTGGTCTCATATGGATCGATCTTAGCATCACTGTCGAAAACCTTTTTAAAGTTACTAACCATCTAGTAATTTAATTAGACCGGTGCCAAATTTTATCTTTCATTAATTAGTAACATGCGAAAGTAAATAACAACTAAATCATTTAAACAACCTGGAACTAGATCCATGACACAAAAGAATAATATGAATAAAGATGATCAAATCAACTGTCGGTTAAACAAAAAAATCCAACCATAACTGAAATAATAAACTGTATACACAAGGTTAATGATAACTGAATACTAAATCTGAGGGCGACATGCCCAAATGAGTACTAAAATAAACTCCCTACACTAGGAATGAATGAATGAAGAGTCTATAGCCAGGTCCCGTACCTTCCACACAAGCTGCAGCTAGGCATCCCTGGATAGAATGCTCAAGCTGGGCATCCCTGTGGCTGGACACATAAAAGGTTTTGAAAAATATTTTAACACAAGTCAGAGCCCAAGTAAAATATTTTGAAAATATTTAGCAAGCAGTTAAATTGCAATAATTAAATATGCATGCACACTCTTCATATTTAAGCTAGTGTTTCCCTCTCATGAGGTATAGCTCACCCCTTATCTAATGTGCACACCTAACGGTTGCCTTTTAACCTTCCTAGTTAAGATACCCCACCTAAATATTCGTATCACACCTCTTTCTACCACGCTACTCTAACCCGAGTACTCTTACTGTGATTATTAAGTTATCTACTCATTAACCTGTTAATCGCTTCAACTATATTAAATCATATAATGTTCACACTAGTTATGTAAGAAATCGCCTTTTTAAATCATATAACTTTCACACTAGTTATGTAAGAAATCCCCTTTTAATCATATAACTATCACACTATCACACTAGTTATGTAAGAAATCCCCTTTTAAATCATATAACTTTCACACTAGTTATATAAGATATATACTCACACTTATGTATTAATACCGTATATAATTATCTACTCATATTATATATGTACTAGAATACTACAACATTCACACATGTCACGTATAATAACCATCGATTCCCGAGTAATAACTCACCGGATGCTTTCTCTAAAATGCTATCATGTCCCAGGCATGCTCAATCTAACTCGGATACCTCAAGTCGGACTCACTCTCGAGCTTGGATAAAAATATCGCAAACGTAGTGGAGATGGTCATGTTCCCCCCGAAAGTGAGACCGAATCATATCCAAAGCGTCTTACCTAAAAAAATAAATCACGCAATAAAAATAAGTGATATGACCTGGGGATTATACTCTCCATACTACTCAAGCCAGGGGATTCACCCACAACGCACAACCTCCTATGATAGCACTAGAGAGGTATGTATTCCTATAAATATCATTCACACCGATATCTATATAGAGCACAAATATATATACTATCACACATAACCGTATACATATATTTAAAAAAGTGTGGCTAACCCGTGCCTAACACCCGTAGCACTAGCCCAAGAATACCCAAGTCTATATCTCGACTCGTAATTTAATTAATCACACATTAATTATTTTTCATTCAAGTTGTGTCACTCAACTACAATACCCAGACTCACTCATTCGGTCCATATCTTCATCTCTTAGAATTTGTTACACACAATCCCATTATTAAGTTTAACACCCCTCATCAAATTTAACATTCGATAATTTATTATATATCTCTATAATAAATTAAATTAGCTACTCTGTACCTAACTCCCGTCGCACTAGACTGAAAATATCTGAGTCATAACCCTGACTCTTAATTTATTTAATTTCACATCCATTAAATAATCTACTGTAGCTTCACTTTCTAAAATACCTGGACTCACTCGAACGACCCGTATTTTGAGTCTTATGAATTTATTTCACTTAATTCATTAATAAAATCATTTAGTAATTATTTCTCACCTTGCTATAATTTCTCTCTTCCGTCTCCCACTCCAAACGAGGTCACATAATTCTACATAATTTCGCTAGTAAGTTTTCTCGTCCTTACGTTGAAAATTCCTATTAGGAAACCTCTATTTTAAACCTCGAAAAAAATACAAAAATTGGGACTGTTGAGGTACCCTGAACTGGTTCGACCAGACACCCGAACCGATTCGTCTAACCAAACATCCAAACCGGTTCACCCCCAACCGGAACTGGTTCACTACACCTGAACCGTGAACCTTCTCCTTCTCCACTCGTTTCTCCTCCATTTTTACACCTTAAACCTTCATAGTTTATTCTTAGAACTCAACCAAAATATTCCCAACATTTATTATTCATCTAAAACATGTTGTAATCATCATATTTACCTTTAGACATCACTTATTTATTTCATCACCCTTTATTCAACGATTTGGGTTTTGTACGATTTGTTAAATCCTCTTCATAGATTCAACTACATAATCATCAAATCAACGAACCTAGCATTTATATTTCAAATTTAAACATGATTAAAATAGTGATTTATACCAATCCATCATCAATTTCATATTTAATTTACATAATATCCTCAAATCCCCAAAACCCATTACATATGATAGCCCACTCCTGAAAATGAATTCTTTATCACAACCACTATGCTATGAATCAAAATACTGCAATTAAATTGAAAGTAAGTTTAACTAATTTCCTGATAAGATTTGTAGGGTCTGAATTCCTTTGACGTAGACGAAGGTTTGACGAAGAACACGCCCTTCTCCTTGAGTTGGCTCCCAAAAGCTCTCCCGATTTCTCCAGCTTTTCTCCTCTGCAAAACTAGGATTTTCTTATTGAGTTGTGTCTGCCCAAACTCCCTAATGTAAGTTTTATACTGATAGTACCGAAATTAAGCCTATGGGCCAAGTCCAAATGACCCGAACACCCCCGTGCGAGCCCGGTTATGCCTAAAAATGCCCCGAGACCCACTTACTACCCCTGAGTACTCTTTTTCGACTATCTCGACCTATTCGGCCTCAACTGTGCACTCAAAGTTGTCATTCGAGTTACTTTACTAAAATCTCCAATCTGGACCTTAAATTACGACATATGTAAATTTTAAAAATAACCCGAATTAATTAATTCTTAATTCACTAATTTAGTTAAATCCTCCCGATAATTTAAATCCTATATCACCAAATTAGTTAAATTTTAAATCATCAGAAATACAAGGTATTATAGAAAGCTTCATGTTCAAGTTTTCAAGACCGGACTTTTTCATGTTTGTTCGAGAGCTACCTCATGCTATGATCAATGAGAATCCCACTTTAAGATAAAGTTAAAGGACTTAGATGACTTAATACACCCAGGGTTAATTTGTTTTCAGAAAATTACGAATTTTGATAATAATTAACCTTTTTGTTTTTGGATAAATTATCAAATATACTATGCATATACTCTTCATATAGGAAAACTATTTTATTAAAATTGCATCATTTTATATGTATTTTAAGTATACTTAGATTTTTTGCTAAAATTATTTTCAAACTCTAGAAAGAGAAAACTAGACAAAATTAATGGACAACAACGCGACCTGCTCGACGCAACGAAATTTTTTTTGTTGTAGCAAATAAGTTTTCCCTATAGAAATCCATTATTTAAAAATAATTAGAACATCCCGAGACTTGAATTTGTTGAAGCCTCATAACAGTGACGATTTTCCTCGCTATAAGGAAGGTACTACATCTGGTGAGAATAAGAGATCTTTTCAAATAATTGCACAAAACCTATAGATTCTCTTTTACAGCTATATCTTTTGGTTTATCATGGAAGCAACTCATTTGTGTTGACAATAATAGCTCAAGGACTTTGAGAGCTTGTAGCCACAAATTTTAAATGTCTATTTAGTTCATTTTATTCCCATAAACGAGTTAATGGTTATTTAGGTAAATTATTTTATTAAGCTAAAAGAAATCACATTTTTTAAAGATTAAAAAAATTCTTTGTATTTTTGAGATATTGAAGTGTTTAAACTTTAATCTAAAATATTTTTTATGTTTCATTAATTCACCATTAAACCTTGAATAACTTTCTTTTAATTTGTTCTGGTGTGATTTTAAAATTTTAAAATATTAAAAAATACTTTGTGTTTTTTTTTATTAGCCAAACACTTTTATGTACTTTCCTGGGCCTTTAGGAATCTCACGTACTAGGAAGTAAAAATACATTTGGTGGCTTCTTATAGTTCCATTCCATTAGAACATATAATAATTTCTTCAAACTTTAAAAGAAAATTTGGAAAATAGGTCTAACGTGACATTATCAATGGAAGCTGACACTTGCGATGTGGAGAGTGGTTGGAGAGAGATCCAAGCTTGCTCTTATGACTACAATGTGAAAAAAGTTGGTTGTATAGGTTATGCTTTATTAAGTCTAGGATAGGTTCAAGTTTATAAGTCATGTCTCCCTTATTATAATACTTTATCTATATAGTGCAAGCTATCGGTTTGGCCCCGTTGTGAGTTTTCTCCTCGTATAAATTCTCGTCCCGAGTACATGATTTACTTTTTTGCATTTTGATTCCTTTAATATTCTTAATGAACTAGGTTAATACATTGAATCAATTTATCAATCACGCTTTGTCACTTAGACATTAGGATTAACTTTTGCCCTAATTTGAGTTACAGAAAAATATTACCTCAACTTGGTAATAATATTTAATTTGGATAGTTTCTCTTGGCCTTCATTTTTCTACGATTATTTCATCTTCGTATCTCTCTACACATGCACTCTCAATTAGTATTAGGATGGTTACTCCTAGTTTAGGTTTAATCATTAACAGTTGATCCTCTATTTATTTATGTTGAAATGAAATTGGGGATGATATGTTTAAAGATGTGCATCCGATTTCACTAGTAGTTACCGAACATAAAAGTGATATATTTAAAGATACTTATATTAATAATATTGAAAGTGACTTTACTATATGTTGATACCAAAATTAGTATGCTGATATGGACGAATAATAAGAAGACACGTGTCGATCTACGTGGCACAATAACAACGAGGAATTCTATTTCCCCGAGGAAGTCATACTCACTCCGAGCAACAGGTGTTCTCCGAGGAACTCCTACGCTCCGAGTAACTGTTGAACGACGAGCAACTAAGGCGGTTCGAGCTGCATCTCGACCACAGTATTGATTGCCAGATAATCAACAGTTCAACTATTCATTGAATGCTTATCATCTTGACGCACACGCTTGAAGAGCATTAAATGAATTACTCTTTCATATGTATATCATTTAATGTATCACCCTTTCAGATTATAGCCTCAAGGCTATAAATACATTGTATTACCCTCATTCAAGAGGACCCGGAATTTCTTGAGAGTACTTGTAATCAAGAATTTCCAAACACTCAGCAATAACATAACAGTGGACGTAGGCCATTCATATAAGGCTGAACCACTTTAAAATATTTTGTCTCATTTATTTATCTGTGATTGAATAATTAGAGTAATCTAATTTTTTACATCAACAGATTGGCGCCGTCTGTGGGAACGACTGTTGTTATCGTTTTTCACCAAAAATCATTCATCATCAATGGCAGATAATCCGGAATCCAGTAATCGAAACGCTGGAAATGTTAGGAATCTTCCAAATCCTTCTGCACCTCCAGATCTGGCTGGAATTATGACGAATCTGGCTCAAGGACAAACCGCCATGCAAGAAACAATGCGGCAACTCATACAAACCCTTCACGGCGGTGCACCTGCACATTCGGGACAGCGAAGTGGTCAGAGGCAAACATATCATCTTTCTTCACGTTCCAGGCGTACTGAGTCATATCGTAATGAGGAATCTGATGATTTCTCTTATCAACCTGGGCGAACTTCGTCAATAAGGGCTACAGATACTGATCAACGTGTCACTCTCTCTCCAGAGAGACCCAGTGCCTTGGAAAGACTGAGTAGGGCGTCTCCTTTCAGTCGATTAGGCCCTAGGAGGAATAGGAGTCCACCTAAGACCATGTCGAGGAGTTTTCGACAACCATCAGATTTAAGAGAAGGATCAGCACAATCACGACCAGTTGCTCGTCAAGATAGATCTCAGGAGGCCACTTCAGAACAATCAATTGCTCGAACTAATAGGCCCGAGGAAGGAAATGATGCTTAGAAAGGATCCATTCAGCGGTTGGAGGATAGATTGGGAGAAATGGCTAAGGCAAAGAACCCCCTACAACGAATTTTCGTTCAAGGGACACCTTTTGTCCAGGCCATTATGGATTTTACTACCCCGTCAAAGTTTAAAGCCCCTGTGGTAACCCCCAAATATGATGGAAAGACATATCCTGTTCTTCACATAGAGAAATATCAAGCTGCTGCCGACATCTATGCCGTCCCCGACGAGATGAGATGCAGAGCATTCTCAGGAACTCTTACTAGATCTGCCCAGATATGGTACAACAATCTTCCTCGGGGTAAGATTTTAACTTTCTTTCAATTAGCCGAGTTATTCATCGGCAATTTCTATTTTAGAGAAAAGCCAGTAAAAAGAGTAGCACACTTGTTAAGTGTTAGACAAAAATCTGGTGAAAGTACTAGAGATTACATAACTCGTTTCAATAACGAGAAACTGGAAGTCATAGATTATGAAGAAAAGACAGCAATCTCCGCCTTGATGAGTGGGTTGTTGCCTAACAAGTTGTATTACACTTTGGACAAAGATCCACCTACAACTATGTCAGAGTTGATGGAAAAAGCGGCCAAAATCATGAATGCCAAGGAGGCTATGGCTGCGAAGAAGAATATGGATAAAGAGACCAAGGTGGAAGTCGACAAATCTAAGAAGAAAGAGCATAAGGGAAATGGCGGTGACAAGCATTCCAAGAATAATAATATGACATGGGAAGTCCTGAAGAAATTCGATAATTATACTACTTTGAAAATGGGTATTAATCATGTCTTGGAAGAAATCAAGAATAGCGAGGAAGTAAAGTGGCCGAAGAAACTGAGGTCAGACCCTGATACGAGGAATAGGGATAAATATTGCGAGTTCCATAAGGATCATGGCCATATGACCAAAAATTGCATAGCTCTTCAGAACGAGATTGAAACACTCATCCGAAGAGGGAAACTAGCAAAGTATGTTGATCGGGGAGGTGAAAGAAGAAATAATAACCGAACTAGAGAGAGGTATAGATCTCCTCGTCGAGCAGAGGAGAAGAAGAAGAGGGATCGTGAAGATGATGCAGAGGATGACCCCGATCTTCCCAAGAAACCAAGGCAGCCAGAACGAGAGGTATTTTCAATACGCTTTGGAACATTTGACTGTAATGTTATTACAGGTGGAGATGCAGGAGGAGGAGATCTTACTGCAGAAAGAAAAGCTTACCTCAGTGAGGCTCAGGCTTGCTCATACATTCAACGGATAAATTTGGCTGAAGAGGATCGCCCGAGGAAGGTAAACAAAGAGAATCTGGTCATTGGTTTTTCAAAAAACGACCTGGCAGGTGTTCTTTACCCTCACGACGACCCTTTGGTGATCAAAATGAGGATGAAAGAAGTAATGATTTCAAGGGTTCTGGTAGATAATGGTAGTTCAGCAGACATCATGTACTACTCATGCTTTGACAGTTTAAATTTGAAATTATCTCAATTGGAACCTTATCACAGACCTCTATTGGGTTTTGCTGGCGAGAAAGTTTTTCCACTTGGGATGATCAAGTTGGATATATTCATTGGAACTTGGCCTGCTTGTCGAACAGAGAGAATACACTTCTTTGTGATGGATAAGAATGTGCAATCAGCTTACAACATCATCATGGGAAGAGTTGGTTTGAAGAAGTTCGAAGCAGTTCCATCTACATTACATCAATGCTTAAAATTCCCAACAAATTTCGGAGTGGGAGTTGTGAAAGGTGATCAAAAAGTAGCTCGGGAATGCTATTGTTCATCTGCCGAGCAAGAGGAGCTTGAAGAGTCAAGGAAAAAGACTACTACCTACCAGGTGGATGAAGGTACCAAAACTGAAACACTGGATCCCAGAGACGAATCCCAACTTGTAAAAGGATAGGTGGTGGAATCTACAGAAAATATTATTCTGGACGATGAGCACCCTGAACGAGTAACCCATATAGGTTCGTCGTTGGATGCTTCAATAAAACAGGAGTTGATAACTTTCTTGAGAAACAGGAAGAAAACTTTTGTGTGGAGTCATGAAGACATGCCAGGAATAGATCCAAACTTCTTATGTCACGAGCTCAATGTGAATAAGGAGATCAAGCCTGCAAAGCAAAGAAGAAGAGTATTTAGTCCCGAGAAGAATCAAGCTATACAAGAGGAGGTCGAGAAGCTCCAGAAAGCCCAATTCATTGAAGATGTGAAGTATCCAGACTGGTTGGCAAACGTGGTGATGGTAAAGAAGAAAAACAATAAATGGAGAATGTGTGTTGATTTCACCGATCTCAACAAGGCATGCCCAAAGGATCACTTTCCATTGCCCAGAATTGATCAACTAGTGGATGCTACCTCGGGACACGAGCTGCTTAGCTTCATGGACGCTTACTCTGACTACAACCAGATCAAAATGAAACCTGAAGACAGGGAAAGTACTTCTTTTATTACCCCTAGGGGAACTTATTGTTATAATGTTATGCCTTTTGGTTTGAAAAATGCAGGAGCGACGTACCAGCGGCTGATGAACAAGGTTTTTGCCGAACATATCAGTTGCAATATAGAAGTCTATGTCGACGATATGCTAACAAAGAGCAAGAAAGATGCTGATCATCTAGTTGACTTAAGTCAGACCTTTGATCAACTGGATAAATATCAAATGAAACTCAACCCGACGAAGTGCACATTTGGAGTACGAGAAGGAATGTTCCTCGGGTACATCGTCAACCAACAAGGCATTGAGGCGAATCCAGAAAAGATCAAAGGTCTTTTAGGGTTGCGATCTCCAACGACGAAAAAAGAGGTGCAGAGTCTTACAGGACGAGTTGCAACGCTCAACAGATTTGTATCCCGGGCAACGGATAGATGTCTTCCATTCTTCAAAACACTTCAAAAAACTTTCAAGTGGAATGATGAATGTGAAAAAGCCTTTCAAGACATGAAAAAATATTTGGGAGCACCTCCACTGTTGTCCAGGCCAGTAATGGGAGAAAAGTTGTACTTGTACCTGGCAGTATCAGAGAATGCAGTCAGCTCGGCATTGATCAGATTGGAGAATGGAGTCCAGAAGCCAATTTATTACACAAGTAAGGCTTTCCGAGGTGCAGAGATCAGGTACCCAAAGTTGGAAAAATTGGCATTGGCATTAATTGAGGCAATCAGAAGAATGAGGTCATATTTCCAGGCCCATACCATCGTCGTGTATACCGACATGCCATTAAGACAAGCCCTTCATAAGCCAGAAAAATCAGGTAGATTGATGTACTGGGCAATAGAGCTCGGTGAATATGATATTGTGTATGAACCCAGATCATCATTAAAAGGGCAAGTTGTAGCAGATTTTATAGCAGAGTTTACATATCCTGATACTCCCGAGGAACAAAAGTTGCTCGCTGACCAACCTGTGGATGTTACAGGATCAACAGACATAAGTCCAGACCAACTCCGGTTGGTAAAAGGGCTTGTGGATGTAGAGAGATCATCAAATTCGAGCTCAAACCAACTCCGGTTGGTAAAAGAGCGAGAAGAGATGATCGACGAGGAGCGAAAAATATTAGGGGAGGATGAAAGAAAACAACAGATATTTCACCGAGGAACTCTGTCAGAGAAGAAATTTGAAGACGAGTTACGTACATGGAGATTATATGTAGATGGGTCATCTTGCACAACAGGTTGTGGAGCGGGGATTGTTTTGAATACCCCAGACGAGATTGACATGGAATACGCCCTGCGATTCCAATTCAAAGCTTCCAATAATGAGGCGGAGTATGAGGCCATGATAGCAGGTCTTAATTTAGCAAAGATTATGGAAGCGCAACAAGTGATGGTATTCAGTGATTCTCAATTAATTGTGAATCAAATGATGGGAATATATGCAGTTAAAGGAGAATTAATGGTCAAGTATCATGCAAAGGTGATGGAGTTATTGGCAGAATTTGATGCCATTCAGTTGATCAGAATACCAAGAATGGAAAATGCACAAGCAGACGCACTGGCCCGACTAGCATCAGCTACTCGTACCGAGCTGCGAAGAACAATACCAATTGAAGTATTAGAAACTCGGAGCATAGATGAAGACCTAATGATGAATGTTATTACCCTTGACTTAGGACCATCTTGGATGGATCCCATCAGGGCATATATTAAGGAGGGAGAATTGCCGGAGGATAAGCTCGCTGCAAAGAAATTGAAATTTAAAGTTGCTCGGTATGTACTAACTAATGGTGTTTTGTATAGACGAGGAATTATGGTAGGTTTGCAGAGATGTGTACATCCCTCCGAGGTGAAAGAATTGATTAAAGAGATCCATGAAGGGTCCTGTGGAGCCCATGTAGCAGGTCGAACACTTTTGCAAAGGGTAATGACGCAGGGGTATTACTGGCCAACGATGAGGGCTGATTGTATAGCCTATGCCAAGAAATGTGATAAGTGCCAACGTTTTTCCTCCATCCGACGAACTCCACAAGAACTGTTGACACCCATAACTTCCCCTTGTCCATTTTCCATGTGGGGAATTGATTTGGTTGGACCACTGCCAACAACCCGAGGAAGATTCAAGTACCTCGTCGTTGCAGTGGATTATTTTACTAAGTGGGTAGAAGCTGAGCCACTTATTGATATGACATACGAGAAGGTGTACCAGTTCGTTTGGAAGAACATCATATGCCGATATGGTCTCCCTCATGCCTTCATCCCAAACCATGGAACACAATTTGATAATGAGGAGTTTGTCGCCTATTGTCATCAATCAAACATTTTGAAGGTTCATTCAGCACCAGGCCATCCTCAAAACAATGGACAGACTGAAGTGACAAACAGAACATTACTAAATGGTTTGAAAAAGAGGCTAAGTGAGGCTAAAGCTAATTGGATTAATGAGCTAGAGTCAGTATTATGGGCTTACCGAACAACTCCCCGAGCAGCAACTGGAGAATCACCATATATGCTGGCATTTGGAAGTGAGGCTGTAATACCTGCCGAGTTGGGTCTTCCAACACATAGAGTGCGGAATTTTAATTCCCCAGTCAGCGACTTAATGAGAAGATTGGATTTGGATATGCTCGAGGAGGTTAGAGAAGAGGCAGCCATTAGGAATGCTGCTTACCAACAAAGAACAACTCTATTATACAACAAGAGGGTGAAGAAATGCGACTTAAAAGAAGGAGATTACGTGCTAAAGAAGGTCATTCAGAAGCACAATAAATTGGAAGCAAACTGGCATGGACCATACCGAGTTACAGAAGTTGTTCTGCCAGGAACTTACCGCATAGCAACTCTAGAAGGAGAGGAATTTAAGAATGCATGGAATGCTGAACACCTATGCAAGTATTATCAGTGATGTAAAATGTAAAGCAGTTCCATCAATATGAATAAAATGATGATGTTTCTCCATCCTCTTTCTTTTATTGAAATTTTTCGGGGAATACTAGTGTGCAACACTACGCTGTTCAGCAAGAAAAGCAACACCGATAGTTCAAACCCAGATCAACTCCGGTTGGTAAAAGGGCGAGAACAAACTATACTCCTTTGGTTAGGAGGCGTACACTAGCTCAGACCAACTCCGGTTGGTAAAAGAGTTAGTGGACATAATAGTTTGAACCCAGACCAACTTCGGTTGGTAAAAGGGAAAGAACACCCCATACTCCTTTGGTTAGGAGGCGTACACTAGCTCAGACCAACTCCGGTTGGTAAAAGGGCGAGTGGACATGATAGTTCTAACTCAGACCAACTTCGGTTGGTAAAAGAGTTAGTGGACACAATAGTTCGAACCCAGACCAACTCCGGTTGGTAAAAGGGAAAGAACACCCCATACTCCTTTGGTTAGGAGGCGTACACTAGCTTAGACCAACTCCGATTGGTAAAAGGGCGAGTGGACATGATAGTTCTAACTCAGACCAATTCCGATTGGTAAAAGAGAAAGAACACGATAGTTCAAACTCAGACCAACTCCGGTTGGTAAAAGAGCAAGAACAAACCATACTCCTTTGGTTAGGAGGCTGACACTGGCTCAGACCAATTTTGGTAAAAGGGCAAGTGGACATAATAGTTCAAACTCAGACCAACTCCGATTGGTAAAAGGGCGAGAACAACATCAACATTCCTAAAAATGCCAACGTGTTTGGTTAGGAAACAAGATATGCTCTCAAATGCCAACTTATGTTGGTCGGGAGGTAAGTTTATTACATAAAAGTTCCTCGAAGAACAAAATATTCCAAACTGAATCAAGTATGGTTGGTCGGAGATAAAAATCCACTAACTGTAGTTGGTCGACGAGGAGAAAATATTTTAAACAGTACCAAGTAAAGCTGGTCGGGGATAAAAACCCATTAACTATAATTGGTCGACGAGCACAATTTAACAACCTTGGTTGGTTGGAAGAAATTTTTAAACATTTTTATACTCATTACTTTACTATTAAGTGATCGAGCAACATTTCTGATACTTGTAACTTTTTGTTATTAAGTTGGTCGATGAACCACACAATATTGTTATGCAAGCACAAATATAAAGTGTTTGACAAGCACAAGACAATAGCAATACAGATTTGCAAACAGAAAATGAAAGTCTTTCATTAAAATTCAAAACAAATTACAACTTACATATGTGTACTAACTATTACATTGAGATCCCTACTCTATTGGTTTCTTTCCCTTTGCTTTTGAAATAGGTTCCTCGCAAGCAGGCGGATCATTTAAAGTCTGAGGAGAGTTAATGAAGTTCAAGTCCTTCAGCATCCTAACGTTCATCACAGAAGGTCGATCTAGAAGATGCTCAGGACGAGATACCTCAAACTGAGAATGCAAACTGTAGTCGCCAAGATACTTCGCAAGTAAGCTCCGAGGAATGGCACGAGATGGGATCCATTCCATGTCCAAATTGAACGGTGGCACAGGCAAGTCAAGCAATTCGGGCTCATAGTAGTCCCACAAATAATGTCCCTGCTCGAGTTTCAACACACATAAGGCATTCAGCCAGCCTTATTTGTAGCCCTCATTATTGGCATTCTGGGTACGAGCATCTAAATGGAATAGTGCCTCGTTGTATCCAGCCATCCAAAATTCTCTGGGCTGTTTATGGAATTGAAATGTTAACCTCTCAATCTTCTCATGAAGACTTTGGATGAAAAGTTTATTAGTCTCCAACTCTGATTCCTTTGCAGAGATTTGTAGTTCCAATTCTCTAACTTTCTTGGACAGTTCAGACAAAGCTTGGTTCTTAGCCATTAATTGAAATGCTTGATTTCCAACGTTGATCGAGTACGAGCTTCTTCAACAGTACGACTAAGAGCTCTTGATCCTCCCCGAGCAGGTCGAGAACTTGGTTCCTCGGCAACATTCTGTGCAACTCTTCCTCGACCACGAGAACCTCTTCCTCGCCCCCGAGTAGCAGTAGAAGTACCAGATCTTCTCAAGGTGTCCAACTCTTGCCTTAATTTGGCATTCTCAACCTCTAAGAAGGAAAATCCCTCATCAGTCACTGGGATTACAGATGTTGAAGAGGAAGCTGCAGACTTCAATTGTGCTAGCTTTTTCTGCAAATTGTTATTTTCTTACTCTAGCAGCTCAACAATCTGTCTACAAGATTCAACTTCATCCTTTAGGGTTCTCTCCCTGACATCGTAGCCAACAAGCATCTTGTCATAACCTGTTTCAGCACTAAGTTGTTTGAGTTTCTTCTCATAACCTTCGTGCAAAAGAACTGAAGACTCTTTATATTGCTGCTGAAGTTCATCGAGAGTACCTTGCAAGTCTTCAATCATTTCGTAATAAGCCACATTGTTGGCTACAACACGATCAAGAAGACATTTCAAGTATTGATATGCTTCCACTGCTTGGTCTGAAGCATCATGACCAAGGATATCAGCAATTTCTGATGCACTCAGGTCAGTATGGCCAGCTTTAAAACATTCATGGCATTGCTGCATCAGTTTTGTATCATTGGCAGACAGCAATTCCATTCTAGACATAAACTAATAAAGAAGAGAAGGCAAGAGTTAATAAAAAAAAAAAAAACAGACAGAGCATCAACAATGTAGAGGAACAAAAAAGGTAATTTTATTACATCATCAAAAGGAGTACATCGTTCAGAATACAGAGTACAAGTAAAAGAAAAACAGAAAGAGAATACCGAATAACTTCACACCTTTTCCTTGTCTCCCAAGACTTTCTCGGGAGGCTGGGACGAGGAGCTTGGTTACTCGGTGGGAACAATGAGTTGGTTGGCAGAAGTTGGGACTTGTTCAGGAGGAGCAGGCAAAGACGAAATCTCCTCGGTGGCTGTCTGATTGGGCTGTGGAGCAAGGACTTGATCACCCACTGTCATTGAAGACTCCTCGGATGCAGCTTCGTCTTCATCCTCATCTTCAATTCTAGGAGGAGGACCGGGAAGATGTTGTTGAAATAGCTCAGAGTCCTCGCTCACCTTTAATTCTTGCAGGGCAGCAACCCAACCATCTCGGAAGTATTTTAAACTCCCATACTGCACCTGGGTCATCATTGCTGCTACCCCCTGTCCCATCCTTTATCCCAACCGGTACGAAAAGATTTTTTCACAACCACTTTTCTCTTCATTTTCTCCGAGGAGAGCTTCTCGGATAGAAGATCCTCGGAGGCTTTCAACTTGGCCTCCACCTCCTCCTTCTGGCGATTTACTTCTCACAGAAGGGTTAGCTCTTCCTCAGCCGACTTCAACTTATTTTCAAGCTCCCCAAAGTTTGTGAGCTTCTCGGCATATTTCTTATTCTCTCTCTCCAAGTCTTTTACTTTTTTTCCCAACTGCACCTTCTCTGCCTCAGATGCAGCCAACTTCTTCTCCCATTCACCCCTATCCTCGTCATATTTTTGACGGGAATCCTTCAAAGATTGGGCCAAACCCTGAAAGGCATCCTCTACTCCAGACGAGGATCTAGAAACCTTGATTGCTTCATCTTTCTTCACTATGGTGTTAAAACAACTCACCAGCTGAAAAAGAAGGTAATGATAAGTCAGTGCCGAGATACATATATTGACTGAAAGAAAGAAAAATTCAGGATAAAAGAAACTTACTGAAGCAATGTGACGAGTAGCTAGGGATGTCAGCATATCCCTAGACATATTTTCTTCAATTCCTTGGACTTCAGGAATAGTCCAAGTCTTTACCGAGCTCATTGCAGAACTCGGGGAAATAATGGTTGGAACACCAGCTCCACTAGCTTGGAGCTGGGGAATGGTTTCAGAAAAACTGACCGAGGAGGATTTCTTCAATCTCCTCAGTGGCACTTCAACAGTTTCAACCAAAGAGGAACTTTTGGTTGGGGAGATGGTGATCACTCCTGCTGGTACATCCTTCTTGTTAGAAGCCACTGGGGGCTTCTCGGCAGCCTTCTGAAGAGCAGCAGAAGGGGCAGCATCTACTTTCTTTATCCCCTTTGGGACATCATTCTTGTTTCTCTTTCCATCTCCAGCAGAGGAAGTCTCCTCGAAGATAGCAGGAACTCTTCTTTTGCCCATTTTCTGACTTAGAGGAATGTGAGATTCTGGTGAAGAATCCTCAGAAGTTGGCAATGGTTCACTAATGCTGACCACAGGAAGAGCAGTAAAGGATGATGTATAGCTCCTGTACTGCAACAAGTATGAAGCATACCTGACGTGCTCGTCTGCAACTTTCTGATGCAAACTCCAGATATGTTTCAAATGCTTTATATTAACTTCTGATTCTTTGGGAGTTTTTCTCTTGCTGTCAACTGCAAACAAAAACATATTGAAATGTCAATCATGCATTTATTCAAACATAATGAAATCATAGTTTCAGAAAAAAATAAAATGAAAATAACCTATCCTATTGCCATATGGAGGGCATTTGGGACCTTCATATACTTCGTCTCCAACCAAAGGGGCATGTTGCCAATTTTTGATAACTACCCCATGTTCAAAATAATCCCTATTAGCATCAGGGAGATTGACTACTAAGGCCCTATTCAAAAATCTAGTTTTTAAATAATAAACATTGTCTAGAACAGCCCATCTATAACAGTACATAATCTCAGGAATTCCTATACGAGTTCCATGAGTTTGATTTAACCTATGCACCCCATTAACTATTCTCCATGTGTTGGGGGCTATTTTTGCAGGGACGACATCGAAATACTGACAGAACTCTAAGCACAGAGGGTTTGGTGGAAAAGAAAATCCACATTCAACAATAAAGAGACTGGGAAATCAGTGTCCCTCAGCCAAACGAAAATAATCTAAAGGTTCAGAAAGATTCTCCAAAGTTACCCAAGATGGAATAGAAAATTCAAAACGGAATTTATCAAGAGATTCGATAACATAAACCATGGTGAATAAAAAGAAATGAAGAAGAAGGAAGAAAATCTTACAGGAAAAAGGAGATCTGTTGACAAACAAAAGAACAAAGGGATGAACGCACAAGAGAGAGAAAGGCTATAGAAAACTCGAAAGCAGAAATTGGAAAAGGTAGCAGACAGTGATATTGTCTATGAAGTTTAAATACTTTGCCTTGGGAAACGGCGAAAGAAATGATTACAAAAAGGAAACTATTACGCTACCGGCGGCTAAAAGGACAAAAAGTACACGAAGATCGAAGCGCTTATAAAAATGCAAAAAGGCGGATTCTGCGAATTTGGAAGGAAATTCAAATACGGAGAAATGTTCCTAAAAACCAGGAAGATCATTTAATATTGCCATATACCGAGAAAGAATGTTCCATACTCCTCAAAGTTTGAAATATGAAACATTGGGGGCTTCTGTTGATACTAAAATTAGTATGCTGATATGGATGAATAATAAGAAGACACGTGTCGATCTACGTGGCACAATAACAATGAGGAAGTCTATTTCCCCGAGGAAGTCATACTCACTCCGAGCAACAGGTGTTCTCCGAGGAACTCCTACGCTCCAAGGAACTCTTGAACGACGAGCAACTAAGGCGGTTCGAGCTGCATCTCGACCACAGCATTGATTGCCAGATAATCAACAGTTCAACTATTCATTGAATGCTTATCATCTTGACGCACATGCTTGAAGAGCATTAAATGAATTACTCTTTCATATGTATATCATTTAATGTATCACCCTTTCAGATTATAGCCTCAAGGCTATAAATACATTGTATTACCCTCATTCAAGAGGACCCGGAATTTCTTGAGAGTACTTGTAATCAAGAATTTCCAAACACTCAGCAATAACATAACAGTGGACGTAGGCCATTCATATAAGGCTGAACCACTTTAAAATATTTTGTCTCTTTTATTTATCTGTGATTGAATAATAAGAGTAATATAATTTTTTACATCAACACTATACTTGTTTCTTTATCCGATTTTGTTTGTCGTTCTTTCTACGAAAATGAATATGAATCAAGTAGGGAAGAAATTGTTGATCAAGCTCTTCGAATATTGAATCTAAATATGCTGAACTCTATGAAGAATCATTGAGACTTTTGAAAGAATCCTTTTTACTGTCCTCCAATCTAAGAGTTTATGAAAAATGAATAATTATTTACAACTTAAAGCAATCCTTGTCGATCAGCTTCGAGTTGTTAGTGCTCACATGTGTGAAAAAACTATGTTGTTAAAAATGAGTTTTCAAATGTTGATTTGAGTTCAATAAAATTTTTGCAGCAAGATAATGAAACATATTTTAAAAAAGGTCAAAACTCTTGAAAAAGAAACATATGAGTTTATAAATGAACTAGCACTAGCAAAATATGAAAATGATTTTTTTTTTTGCTTTGGAAGCTCACGAAAATATCCTCTTTGAAAAACATAAAATTGTTTTGATGTTTAATTTTTAGATCTTTTAAACTGTTTGGATGAGTCAAAATATAAGAAGGATAGTTAAAAAGAAGAGGATAAAAGTTTTATAAATTTTGAAGAAAAAATAAAATGTTTTACTTAATCTCTTGAAAAATTAAAAATGGATCTTCAAGTTTTTAGAGAGTCCAACATTTTGAAAAAGAAAGTTGAAAGTCTTCAAAACGGTTTAAACTTAGACAAAAATGTAAAACTGAATTTAAACGCAAAATCACAAAAACTTGAAAGTATGCTTTTGATACCAACCCAAATTTTAAATGATAAAAGACATTTGGATTTTAACAAGTTTGATATTCTGTCTTCCAAAAGAGAAATATTTTTTGTAAAATCTTATTTTCATAATGAGAACAAAAAATGATAAAGTTCCTTTGAAATTCCAAGATAAAGAAAAAATGTTGTAAATAATTTTTAAAGGAAAGACAAACTTATGTATCCCAAGTATGTTAAGAAAAATCGTTTGCTTAATCATAAGAAACCTAAAAAGGACTTTGTTTGTTCCTATTGTCATACAAAGGGCCACCTTAGAGATTTTCGTTACAAGTTCAATAAATCTAAACATTTAAAAAAATTGTTTCCATAGTTAAAACCAAAATGATAAGACAAAAATCTTTTAAATGGGATCATTGTCACAAATTTGACCGTTTGAGAAAATTTTGTCTTTTGATCAAACCAACCTTTCCTTTGCATAATGGTATGAATGGAAAGAATTTTGTGAGGAACAAAATACTGAAAAAAAATTATCCTAAGAAATTTGGTCCTACACCTGTTAAAAGATAAATTTGTGTGAAAAAGAATCAAAAATTATTTTTATAAAAATGATCATTTCAATAAAGGCAAAGTGAAAGAAAATGTGCCTGATGTTCCATTTAATTTCAGGCTCCACACGTGAGTAAAGAATGGGTAAGAAATGGCATTTTGGATGAGACTGAAATTGAAACTTAAAAGTATCAAAAATTGCTCCTCTCCACCTCTAGACATTAAATTTGTTATGTTTTTATATATCTTGTGCTAGGTTATGTGATTTTGATTTATATACGAGTTTGTATATCATTTGTTTCATCTTTGATAACCCATATGTAAAGTATTTTTTTGCTTCATATCTTGAATAATTCAAAAACGTTTTATTTTTTAGAATACTTTATTTTAATTTTTCAAAAGTATGCTTTCAGGATTGTCACATCTAGCTGATTTTTTTTTTATCCATGAATGTTATATTCATTGCCCTGGATTGATATACATGATATATGATTGTTATCCTTGATTTGCCTATTTTATAGTTAGGGATTACATGCTCTTTTAGTTTTAACCTTTGTGATATTTGTAGATTGATTATCATAGGACTTCGTTGGTTATTTTAATGATTGATTAAGCTTATAGGTACATGTTTAGGATTATGTACTTCATGTATATATCTTAATCCTGTGATATGCTCTTTTGTGGTTATACATATCTTTCATCGAAATATTGAAAAAGATTTTTGATTCAATCATTTTTATGATTTTTAGATGATACACTCTATAACATACTTTCGTAAATCTAAATATCTTATTTGGTCATTTTTCCCTTATTTGGTAATATGACATGTGTATCATGATATGAATTCTTTATTCTTTTAAGTCTTATAAACTTTGAGAACATTTATGATTAGAATACATTATTACATCATGTTGCACACTACACCTTAATACATATTGTTAGATGGAACTTTAGAAGGAAGGACAACGATGTATGGTCTTTTACAAAGTGTTATAAGCTTCATTAGACTTGTGAAAAAGTGTCTAATCTCCTAAAAATATGTATGTGAGGTTTATCATTTCATGATTTGTAAGATATTGAACAAGCTTATTCTATAAAAAAAAATCATGGGTGAAGAAGTGGTTAAGGCTACAACTTTGTTTGGATGATGCTACCTTTGAAAATTGAAAATAGTATCCCATATTTATGCTTGAGTGAAAGCCGCTACTTGCAAAAAAAAATTGAACAAACAATGTATCAAATATTCAATCTATCCAAAATTAGTTAGACTAAGGATATGAAACAAAATATTTTAATTAATTACTTATTTAAGGGGGGAAATGGTATTTGAAGATGATCCTAAAAAGGGTGTTGGAGATTTATTTTGAGGTGAAGCTTTGCATTCTTTGTTTTATAATTCATTATTTTAATTTAAATTAAGATTGGATCTTTCTCTGAATGGTGTTCATTTTTTTTACACATTCAAAATATGATCATATGTTCTTGGTTAATGCTCTCATCATATTATTATCCTTTTTATAGATTGTCTTTTATTTATTATGAACATTGGACATATAACTCGAATTTGGTAAGTGTGATAATATTGCCTATATTTTAACTTATCAATTAGGTCTTGGAATTGTTTTCTTATTGTAGAAATGTTCTTGTGCCAGGTAAAATCCTTTATTGAGATAAGTTGCAATACGTTTCAATTGATATAAATTTATTTGCATCTTATTCTCTTTTTCCCCATGAAGTATATCTTGCACACTTTTTTTAAATATTCATATGGTGTGCTTGATTGGGGATATCACTTCTTTTTTAGTGATAATATTTTTAGGTATAACTTTGCTCTATTATATTCTTAATTGATCTTAGGCTTGATGCTATTTATTCATGTATTTAGAGTATATGGCATTATCGTTGACTTTGATATAAATACAAAATTTACATATATATTAATATAATTATTTTTACAATTGGGATAATTTATTTATGGCCTATGATTTCATGTTCACTTTTGCGTCACATTTTGCAAAAGTTATTCCAATGTTGTTTATGATCATCTTTGTATTGATGATTTTATTTTTAGTATGCTAGTATTAATTGTATTATATTCGATTTTTATGTATCATATATCCTTGATGAATGCTAGTTATTGTAATACCCATACTTCAACTTTGGACTTTATCATGACCAAGGCCTTGTCTTGTTCATAGCTTTAGACATATTTTATAGATGCTTGATTTGTCATGCTTTATCATCTAGTTTCATATAATATGCTTCATATGTTTATATTTCATGATTTAGAATTATAATTTTATATCCTCAATGTGGTATCTTATTATTCTGACTATTTAACTATCTTTTGATATTCTCGTCTGGTATCTACTTCATCCGATATCATGAAATATCAACTAGTATATAGTAGAATCCTTATCTCATTGCATGTGCTTATTTTGTGATAAGAACATTTTAGATATTTATACTATAACTTGATGATAGTTTATATATATAGTTGGCTAGTTATATCATTTTAATTATTTGTATCTTTATATATTATATCATGTGATTCATATTTTATATTTTTATCTTCTCATTGTTCTTATTGTGTTACATAGTATTTTCTATAATTATGTCATATAGCTACATTGCTTATATCCTTACTGATTCGGTTTCTTAATATTTTCACTTGTCCTTAAAAAAACGGAGAAGTTTTCTAAAGGATATAAAACTTGATTATGGGAGAGAATCAATTTGTGATAAAATAAATTAGCTATAGGATAGAAAGAGAAAAAATTATGTTCTTAGGTTGTACTCTTCATGTGAAAATAGTTAATTTTATAACATGTTAGGGAGAGTTTAGTTAGTGTTGATAGGTTTTGGGATTTTTGTGACATATATATTAAGGTTATTTCTCATATAAAAGTTACCTTTTATGCCTTGTATATTGTTGTCTTTGGTTCATAACCTATTTTAACTTCTATCCCAATAAAATATTATGGTATGTTGGTTTCAATCCTTTGGATTATCTTTTTTCAAGATCACTTCACGATTATCTTGTCTTTTCCTTTATCGTTTACATGATAAAAAAGGAGAAAGAGATTTTTTCCTATGGGGGAGATGGTGAGAAAGGGGGAGTTGAAAATGTGTAATCTTAAGGAATGAAGTTTATATATTGTATCTTGTAGAGATATTGGATAAACTTGGTATATGTTCCCTAGTGAAAAAATGAACCATGTTTACGTTGTTATATCTTGTATTCATCTTAATATTTTTGTTTTATTTTCATTTTATTACACATTGGTATTTTTATATTTTTTCTAGTGTTTCCAAATGTTTGAGGAATCTCTTGTGATTCATCCAAGTGTGTCTTTCCATTTTACGCCTTAGGCCACAATGTCGTACCATATGTATTGGTGTTAATTCATTTGTTTGCAATATTTCATTTGTTTTTTTATCATGGAATATACAAAGGGGGATTGTAAGAGTATATGTACACTTAAAGTTCGGCATAGGATTAGGTTATCTTATTCCATTGATCAAAACCTTTAAAGTCATCATCTAGGGTTGTTTCGAAAAGCTTCAAGTTCAAGATTTCATGACCGGACTTCTTTATCTTCATCCAAAAGATACCTCATGCCATGACAAATGAGAATTCCTTTACTTAGATTACTTAGTACTCCCGTGATTATTTTTTTCATAAAATTAGAAATATAATCATAAAATTGGAAAACTTGATTAAAATTAAACTTTTTGAATATTTGGATAAATTATCAAATACACTATGCAAATATACTTTTCAAATAGAAAAAAACTATTTTCTTAGAAATTGCATAATTTTATTTGTATTTTAAGTATGGGTGTTCTAGGTTGTGAACAAACATACCTAGGATTTTCCCAAAATTATTTTCAAACTTTGAAAAGCAAAAACTGACAAAATTTCTCAATAAAAGCGTGACCCACTCGCCGAAACAAAAGTTTTCTTCACTGGTACAAATCCATAGTTCAAAAATCCTTGGAACCTCTCGCGACCTAGCTTCGTTGAAGCCTCGCAGCAGCACCAATTTTCTTCAATACAGGGAAGCTCCGGTGAAAGTACTTGATCTGGCGAGAAAAAAAGATATTTTCAAAAGATTTTACCGTAGAATGTGTAAATTCTATTTTTCAACTATATATTTTGGTGTGTTGGGGAAGCAACTTATTTGTGTGGATAATAATAGCTTAGGTTCTTTGAGATCTTGTGGATACAAGTTTGAAATGCTTATATAGTTCATCTTACTCCCACAAACAAGTTAAGTCTATTTTTACGTTTTCAAATTATTTTATCAAGCTAAAGAATCAGTTTTCCTTAAAGAGCAAAAACCTACTTTGTATTTTTTAGATAATAAAAATTTCAAATTTTTATCTAAATTTTTTTGAGGTTTCATTACTTCACCATTAAATCTTAAACAAATTCATTTTAATTTGTTCTTGTGTAATTTTAGATTTTTGATATCTCAAAAAAAATTGAGAGTTCGTTTTCATTAGCCAAACATTTTTATTAACTTCCATCAACCTTTAGGAATCTCATATCCAAGGAAGTAGAAATATATTGGTGGCTTCTCATAGTTCCATTCCATTGGAACGCAATTTTTTTTTCAAATATTAAAAGAAGATTTGGAAAATGGTGCAAATGCCACATCGTCAATGGAAGTTGATACCTACGACATGGTGAGTGCAAGGTGCCGATTTGTCTATTAGAGGTTCGAGTTTGTAAGTTATTTATCCCTTCTTGTAATACTTTACCTATATAGTGAAAGATGTTGGTTTGGCCCGAAGTTTTTCTCATTGTAGGTTTTTTCCTCATATAAATTCTAGTATCAAGTGCATGATTTACTTTTCGCATTTTGATTCCCTAGATATGCTTAATGAACATATGTTAATAAGTTGAACTAATTTCTAAATCACCTTTTGTCACTTAGACATTAGGATAATTTTTTTCCAAATTTCAATTAAAGAAAAACATTACCTCAACTTCGTAATAATTTTTAATTTCGATAGTTTCTCTTAGCCTTTGTTTTTCTCCGATGTATGTTTTAAATTATAATAAGTCTTATAACTTCCCGTAATTTCTTCTAACTGCCCTTCTTCATTTCCTTATAAAATGACACATGTCCCATGAAATTTTTAACCACCACTCAATAAGATCAATTAATTAAAAACGAAAATACATGACATGTGATGCAACTAAATAATCGTACATGGGATCCCTTTCAAATAGGATGTTGCAATTGACACCGGGAAAACTATTCCATGATACCACAATAAAAATTAAGTTAGAACTGGCTATTTACATCCATATCATATATAATGATTTTTCAAACATTCATAGGGCCTCGCATTCATTTTCTCAAACCCTCTAAATTCTCCGAACTCTCTCAAAAGTTAACCTTCTCTCTTGGGTATCAACACTCTCAACACAAACCAAATAAAACCTAAAAAATTCAATTTCTCATGGCATGTTGATATTACATTGATAGTGGATACGTTTTTAACCATTTTTATACAATTTTTTTTTATCATATCAACCTGGAAAGTGATGGATATAATGTTGTTGGTTTTGGGCCTTCAAACTCACATCGAAGTAGTCCCAAAAATCCCTAAGAGGTATCATTCTTTACTTGTGAATGCATTTTGTAGTTTTATGGGGGTTTATATAGCTCGATAAAAGTTATGGCATTAAAAAAATTAACATACCCAATCGGTACTGGGGTACTAACAACGATAACTTTTTTCGGTATCATGATGCCAAATCAAATCAATTAATTATTTTATAAATGGATAGGGAATTATTCGCTATGGGGATGCCAAAACTGATCAAGGCATTTCATAATATAGATCTAAAAAAAATACGTTTCATCAATTTATTAAAAAACTTATCCGTTATCAATACCCCGAATCTAGTTACAGTCTCTCTCATTGAGATGACGAATGTTGGCCAAAGTTTCAGCATCTATTCCCTAAATAGCCATTTTACAAATTTTCAGTTGGTTCGTCAAGTTTAGGCCGAATCTTATTGACTTTATCGGGATGACAATACCAACTATTTGTGTAATTAAATTTCATTTTTTCCAAGATCCATGAACTCAGTTCTTTTTTACGATGCAATTGTTGATGGAGACTAAGACAAAGAGGAGGGTAGTTCTCTATATAATGATGTTTGCAAACACTTTTTTAATCATTAGGTTTGTGCCTATACTATTCAATTACACTGGTTATCTTGTTCATGTGCATAAATCTTAGTTAAAGTTATTATATTTTATGTCAGGTATTTTCCTCGCGACATGAGTTGGTTGGTTGGGCTCAAAATTAGGCTAGATTAGTACGAACTGTTGTTATAGTAACCAAGTTAGAGGCATCATTGTCTTTACGAAAGGGTAATTTTCACTTGGGGTGTGAGAGAGAAGGAATATACAGGGATCACAAAAAGGTAAGTAACGATGAGAAGAAACAGAAAAAAGACACCAAGAAGTGAAATTGTATGTTTCTGTTGAAGGTCATCCCATTAGAAGATGGTCAGTGGAAACTTCAAGATTGTAATGCAATTCACAACCACTCTCTCCTTGATACTCCTCTTGTCCATCCATTTATCAAGCATTTAATCGCTGAGGAGAGAAAAATTATAAAAGAGATGGACCTAAGCGATGTGAAGCCAGTTGATATTTTAAGTACTCTAAATCATTGTCATGAATTTAACATGTCGACAATGAAAATAATTTATAAAGTGAAGTTCAAGAAATGTGATATAGAGGGTAGAACCACAATGAGTGATAAGTGCTATATGAATTGGTATAGGCATAATAAGAGTACTCAGGAAATTAAAGATATATTTTGGCCCATCCCAAATCCATAAACTTAGTGAAGTGTTTTTTTATCGGTAGTGATTGTGGATTGTACGTACAAGACAAACCATTACAAGATATCATTTTTTGAGATGGTTGGGATGACATCGTTTGGTCGAACATTCTCTATTGCATTCGCTTTCTTGGTTTTATAGAAGGTAAATAATTATCGATAGGCTTTAGGATGACTGAATAAGTTTTTTATTCCATTTGTGATACCCTACGTCGTTATTGTCGATCGATAACTCACATGCATGAATGCGTTAATGAATGTATTCATGCATGCAAAGTGCATATTGTGCACATTTCACATCGTCGGGAACATGGAATCTTATCCAAGGAGAGATATTTTGGACGACGGCGTGTGCAAAAAGTTCATAAATAATCAGGTTACTCTAGTTGAATCCCCAACATAGCAAGATTTTAATGAAGAGTGGTTGTTGATCAATGTGGATTGTGTTTCTTACCCCAATACCTTCAATTACACACCTCAAACATGGTATAATTTCAGGGAGTGTTTCATTCATGATTGGACGAATTTGATCAAACACTGTCATACCAATCGATGCGAAGGTGCGCATGGGAAGTTCTAGAATCACCTGGATAACTGGATATAAGCATTTGACTCAATTTGGTCTGGCATGGACAATATCTTCAAATTACAAGTAACAGAGATTGAAAAATAGTTTGAGATATCATTGCATAAAACCAAGCATGCCCACAATATATTTACCGAACTAATGGGGTGGTGTCGCATTGCAATATTGATTTGATATTGGAGGAGATGAATAAACATGACATTATTAGGATTGATTTGAAGGCATGTGTCCATATATTGCGAATTGTTTATGTCTTATGATGCACCCACGATTACCTTGTGGAGAATTGGACAGTCATTGGAATAAACTAATGAAAATTCCTAACTTGGAAAAATAAGAAGAATATGACTATGAACTAAAAATGATATTATTTAAGGAGTATGGACAAGGTCAACCGATGATAAGGGTAGTGTAATATTACAAAAGCTTAAGGCTATAGCTACTCTCGTGACCACGAGGCTACACAAACCTTCTTTAATGAGGGTATGTAAGGGATGACCTAAGGGATGTAAAACAATCACTAAAGAACAAAAACATGCGATGTCAACTAGAGGGGACCCATTAGCATTTGAATATGCAAGGGTCACGATACAAACCACAACAATGCAAGTAAAGGCAACGAACATCGACTTCAAGTAAATTATGGTCATAACACCATGGCGCCCCAAAAATAACGTATAAGCAGTATATGAAAGATATACCTCAACTATTTCGAGGTTTCTGTAAGGACACAAATTTTCCATTGAATCTTATGTAGTGTTGGCCCAATTCCGGACAAAAACATTTGAGTCATAGGATAGTGTTCATGGGTATCCTCCAAGCCTACGACGTTTGAAGTTTCAGTTGAAGACATAGTGGCCTGTATTTAAAAGCGAAGATATCAAAGTGTCGAGTTTCAAGTGCCATATTTCTACGTCAACGAAAATTGATTTCATAGTCTCCAAAAGGTATGAATGCATTTTTATATATATAGGGAGGCTTGGAATAATTTTATTATGGGTGTAATTTCATTTTAAACAAATTTTATTTTCATAAAGTTATTGTAGAACTTTGGATAAAAAGTTTTTGGGCTTAAAATGTAAAATTGGACTTTCTGACATTTCGTTCAAAATTGTCTGCCAACGAGTTTTCCCATTTTGGCCACTGGATTATCGTTAGATAGTCGTTCGAACGATATTTCTGGATGGGAACAGTTTTGGCAGTTTGATCCCATTTTCCCACTCTTTTGTCCCACTTCTTTTTGGCAGTTTAAAACTTACTCGGGACAGAATTTTCCACAGACTTTGGTACCTTCCTTGAGAGCACTTTTAAGAGAACATTCACCAACCAAAGTTTCATGCTTTTATGGGTTGAATTTCAAAGAAATATTTTCAACAAACACATGAGTTTACACCCATAGTTTGTTTATCCAAGTACCTCATATATATAATATTTGCTTGGAATTGTTTGGCACCATTGGTTCATCTCTACCATAAAAATGAGAAGTTTGGGTTTACTTCTACATCTCACAAAGAAGAAGACATTTAGTTTACGCTGCAGTGATCCCACTCGAAGAAAAGCTTCGTGTGAGGGTGACGGTGTCCAAGAGCCCCATCAGTGGAGTCCAAGATTGTGGAGGAGTCAGTGGTTATTCGCTAGGCAGAGATTGAAGATCGAAGGAGCGCGTCAAGGATTGAAGGAAGTCGAGTCTGTTGTTTAAGTCCTCTTGTCGAGTCTTTGTAAAATTCATACCATACTTAGTGAATTTGTTAGGCCAGGGTCGTCCGAGGTTTTTTCTCGATTTGGGTTTTCCTCGTACATCGGCGCATTGTGGGATTGTGAATTTATTTTATCTCTTGAAAAATCACCTATAACGCATGGCTAGGACTAAAAGATAAAATGTGGTTTAATTCCCTACTCTTATGTAATTTGGTGCTAGAATTAATTTAAGAGAAATTTGGCCTAATTTAATTCAAGTCATTAATATAGTTTGGTTTGGTCTAATTCGTGAAAAATGAATTAATCTTGTTAGGAAAATTTCTAGGACTTGGGTTGAATTAATTTGGTTTAAGTAAAAAATCCACTTGTTATTTAATTTGTTCACTTTGTGTTTAGTTTAATTTTAATTTGAAAGAAATTAAAATTTGTTGTAAGTTGTTTATGTATTTGAACCATTTTTATTCCGCACTTAAAAGGAAATTATATTTAATTTAAAAGAATATTTAAAATTAGGGGGTCCATGCACTTTTCAGATTGGTATCAGAGTCGTAGCGCTAATTTATTGCGTTAAGGTCCATTTTAATATTTTTGGTTAAAAATGAAAATTTTCCCATTTTTAAAATTTCCTATTTTTGATAGTTCCAATTACGCGTATTGGAAAGCGCGTATGAAATTGGCACTAAAGTCTATCAATGAGAGGGCTTGGTTGTCAGTTGTTAACGGGTGGTCCCCACCCACATGTTTGATAGAAAATGAGTGTGTTCCCAAACCAGTAGATAGATGGAGTGAGAATGAATTTAAACTTGCCAATTTTAATTCCCGAGGTTTAAATGCCTTGTTTAGCGCGGTCACGCCAGATGAATTCCGACGTATTATGACATGTGAAACCTCTAAGGAAGCTTGGGATATATTACAACTCACTCACTAGGGAACTAGTGTCGTTAAGGCTTCTAAACTCCAAAACCTCACCACTCAATTTGAAACCATCAAAATGAATGAAAAATAAACTTTTGATGAATTTTATGCTAGACTTTTTGATATAGTAAATTCATCATTTAATTTGGGAGAGAAAATACCCGACGACTGAGTAGTAAAGAAAATTTTAAGGCCCCTACCCGAGAGATTTATCCCTAAAGTGACCATTTTAAATTCTTTACCCACCTTACACTCTACCAAACTTGAGTAACTAGTAAGTGATTTGCAAACCTATGAACTAGATATGTTCCCCTCCAAAAATGAAAAGAAAATTGATAAGGGCATTGCTTTGAAAGCCTGAAAGGAGGAAAAACAAGTTGTGGTTGATGAGAGTGATAGTGACTCGGATGACCTGGCCGTGTTTGCTAGGAAATTTCTTAAATTTAATAAAGATAAGTTTAAAAATTATTTTAAGAAATTTGAAAATTCTAAGCACGACAAAGCTGAAAAGATCCCTAAAACTTTTAATGAAAACCTTAATAGGGACGAGTCTAATAGGTGTTATGGTCGTGAGGGTTATGGACATAGGGATTTTGAATGCCCCACTAAACTAAGGAGTGAGGGTAAGCAACCTATTTCATATAATGCCACCCTTAGTGATAGTGATAAGGAAAAGGGACCCGAATCTCCCATTGAGCGCAACTTTACCGCGTTCATGGCGAGTCATGTAAGCACCGATAATTAATCTTCCCATGAAGATATAAAAATACATGGCACTTCTGAGGCCAAAGTTTATGATTCCCTTGTTTTTTATGGTTGTGAGAGTGAAGAAGAAAGAGAGAGTGAGAATGAAGAAGAGGTTGATGTGAGTGAACTTCAAATTTCTTTTTAAGAATTACATGAAGAATCTATTAAATTAAAAAGAGAAAATTTGAAGTTAGAAGCTAGTTTAAAGGAACGTGTCAACGTCGTTGGTAAGAGTGCCTTAGTGGAAGACCTTAAGACACGTGAGAGAGCTCTTCGTGAGAAGCTTGAATATGTAGAAGGCGAGAGAGATAGCCTTATAGGTTTGATGGAATCAATGAAAAAGGAGCTTCTCGAGTTTGAAGAGAGAAATGGTTTGTTAGAGTCTAAAATTTTAGAGTTGGAAGAAAGATTGAAAGTCTCTAGTAAGGTCAAATTTGATTAGGAGTGTAGGTCCGAAAAACTCGATAAAATCTTAGGCACGGTCCCAATCAAAAAATGACACTTGTGGTTTAGGCCTCGATTCTTATAACGATTCCACTAATAAAGCCAAAACCAATGATTTAGGAGAATCCTCTAGGAACAATGTTATAGATCATTCCTTCGGTAAGTCTTTTCGCCGAGTCTTTAGGTGCTTACATTGTGGTCGAAAAGGTCATCTTAGGAAGTTTTTTTTTTATCTTAAATGAGGTCCTAGAAAATCCCAACGTAAGGCAACCAAGGTAGCCAAGATTCCTATATCCTGGGATCGTCATTCATCATTAGTTTGGGTTAGGAGATTCGACTTGGTAGCTTTACAAGATAGGATTTTTTATTCTCGTTTACTTTCACACGATACCTCCCTTGCTAACTCTAAAGGTTTAATGTGTTAGGTGTTTGCATACTTTAGCTTTTGTGCTTCATGCTATATTATCATGCTAATTGTATGCTTGTTTATCATTTTCTAGTCATTGCTTTATCACATATCTCGTGCTAGAATTATGATTTTTGTTTATCTTTTGTATTATAGTTCTTTCATTTTAGTTTGCATTAAATGAAAAATACAAAAAAAAAATAGTTTATCATTTATGTTTTTATCTTGAGTTATTTAGGCTTAATGAAAAATAAAAAAAGATTTTGTTTGTCTTTTGAGTAAATATTTTTTATGTTTGGTTAAAAAAAATTCAAAAACTCAAAAAGATTTTTGTTTTGTGTGTATTTTAGTTTGACACACTTTATGTGGCATATACTTGTGTTTGAATCCCTTCCTTTTTCGCTTCCATGTGGCTAGAACTTTTGGTTAAGATTGTAATCCTTAAAATGTTCTTTATCGTGCTTACATGGAGTAGTTGGATTTTGTGTTGCTTAATGGATTCTATTTTTATATGCCTATTTTCACACATGCACGAGCTCATTTGAAATTCAATCGTCCCATGTATATTTGAGCTAAGTGAGATGTTCTCCCATCAATTTAGTCATCTACATTTTTGCTATGACCATGGAGGATTTGTGCATGTAATAACCATTTTCTGGATTTAAAAATAGAAAAATATGTTTATCCGGTATAGTAGTTTATCAATGGAATCGGGTTGCGAAAGACAAAATTACTTTGCATAAAAAGCCTCCATTGAATTTTAGTCCTTAAAAATGTGGCATTAAAAAGTATATTTGCCAAGGCCGAAATAGTTTAGTTAATATGTTCAAAAGAACAAGAAAAAGAAAATTATGAGGAGTTTGGTTGGATGTATTAACAAGTTTGCACAATGACTTTGAACCCTAGTTAAGCTTTTATTGTCATGACTCTATTGGTTTGTAGAATCATTAAAATTCTAGGCTTATGAGCATTGTGTATGTTTGTTCATTGAGTTCAATTTATATTGTCACATGAGGCTATATCTAAATGTGATAAAGTTTTTCAATCAAATGAGAACTCTGTGACCTTGTTTTAAGTGATTGGGTCGAAATTTAATTTTTACTAGTTCACACCCCTACACTTCCGTTTACCACATATTTTTGGACACGTTTTTGCCATACGAGTGTGAAAAGCTTAATGTATTTTGTGTCATGTGTGGTTTTTATACCTATGTATATGTGCGTATGCGTTAGTGATATTCATTAAGTATACATATATATGGTATGTTTTTAGTTTTTGAGTCTTTGCCTACACTTCCTAGTCCGTCTATGCTTCTAATTCATAATTGGTATCTATTTTGTTTGATATCACATGCTTAGTATCTTATGTGTCAAATTGGTATCAAGTTTTTTTTGCATCATAAGTTGGTATCTATTTATATTTGTATGGATTAGTTATTTTATTGTTTCCCATATTCTTTAATGTTCTTATCACTTTATGCTCAATCATGTTTACTTGTTTTCCCACACTTATATCCCTTATGTAGTTTTTATGGGGATAAATGGTACTTAGTTATATGGGGGGAGAAATGAGTATTTTATTAATTCTATATCCTCTGTCTATTCCTGAACAAAAAGGGGGAGAAGTGGTTTCTATCCTTTAGTTTAGGAGATCTAATTTAGGGGGAGAGCGCTATCTTCTTAGGTTGATCATATTTGACAAAGGGGGAATTAATTTAGGGGGAGTATTTTCCTTAATTGCATTTAATATTTTGATATTCCCCATGCGTTTAATGTTTTGCTTAAGTGTGCAGGAATTTTTCTAGCGGCAAAGATAGTCATCCATGGGTTTTGAGTCAAGCTTGTATTTTTTATTTTTGGGTGGGAAGTTTTTTTGAGTCTAGTATAGCTTGACGGCCCTTTAGGATTTTGTTTTGGTTTTTGTCCCGGAATACCCAAAGGGGGAGATTTGTAAGGACACAAATTTCCAATTGAGTCTTATGTAGTGTTGGATCAATTTCGAATAAAAATATTTGAGTTATAGGATAGTGTTCATGAGTATCCTCCAAGCCTAAGACGCTTGAAGTTTCAGTTGAAGACGTAGTGGCCTGTATTTAAAATCGAAGATATCAAAGTGCCAAGTTTCAAGTGCCATGTTTCTACGTCAATGACAATTGATTCCATAGTCTCCAAAAGGTATGAATGCATTTTTATATATATAGGGAGACTTGGAATAATTTTATTATGGGTGTAATTTCATTTTAAATGGATTTTATTTTCAGAAAGTTATTGTCGAACTTTGGATAAAAAGTTTTGGGGATTATAATGTAAAATTGGACTTTCTGACATTTCGTTTGAAATTGTCGTTCGAAGGAGAGTCATTCAAACGAGAGTCATTTGAACGAGTTTGCCAATGAGTTTTCCCATTTTGGCCACTAGATTATCGTTAAATGGTCGTTCGAACGAAAATCTCGTTCTAACGAGATTTGTGGGAGAGAACAGTTTTGGCAGTTTGATCCCATTTTCCCACTCTTTTGTCCCACTTCTTTTTGGCAGTTTAAAACTTACTCGGGACAGACTTTTCCACATACTTTGGTACCTTCTTTGAGAGAACTTTTTAGAAGACATACACCAACCAAAGTTCCATGTTTTTATGGGTTGAATTTCAAAGAAATATTTTCAACAAACACACGAGTTTACACCCATAGTTTGTTTACCCAATTACCTCATATATATAATATTTTCTTGGAATTATTTGGCACCATTGGTTCATCTCTACCATAAAAAGGAGAAGTTTGGGTTTACTTAAACATTCCACAAAGAAGAAGACATTTGGTTTACGCTGCGGTGTTCCCACTCGAAGAAAAGCTTCGCGTGAGGGTGATGGTGTCCAAGAGTCCCATCGATGGAGTCCGAGATTGTGGAGGAGTCCGCGATTATTCACTAGGCGTAGGTTGAATATCGAAGGAGCGCATCAAGGCTTGAAGGGAGCCGAGTCTGTTGTGTAAGTCCTCTTGTCGAGTCTTTGTAAAATTCATACCATACTTAGTGAATTTGTTAGGCCAGGGTCATCTGATGTTTTTTCTCAATTTGGGTTTTTCGCGTACATCGACGCGTTGTGGGATTGTGAATTTATTTTATCTCTTGCTAAATCACCTAGAACGCGTTCCTAGGACTAAAAGATAAAATATGGTTTAATTCACTACTCTTGTGTAATTTCGTGCTAGAATTAATTTAAGAGAAATTTGGCCTAATTTAATTCAAGTCATTAATATAGTTAGGTTTGGTCTAATTCGTGAAAAAAGAATTAATCTTGTTAGGCAAATTTATAGGAATTGGGTTGAATTAATTTGGTTTAAGTTAAAAATCCACTTATTGTTTAATTTGTTCACTTTGTGTTTAGTTTAATTTTAATTTGAAAGAAATTAAAATTTGTTGTAAGTTGTTTATGTATTTGAACCATTTTTATTCCGCACTTAAAAGGAAATTATATTTAATTTTAAAAGAATATTTAAAATTGGGGATCCTTGCACTTTTCAGTTTCATTAAGGAGATAATAAATATCGATCCTGATGGGAATTGTGGCTTCAATAGTGTTACGGGTTCCTTGAAGAAGGGTTGTGATTTAAAAAAGTGAAGGGACGTAAGATACAATTTGATGGTGTAGACACCACATTCTATGACCCTCCTTAGCATCTCCTTAGGTCCCTCGCACTTCCTCTTTCACCATAAATCCTAGTTCATACTCCGAGTACCCATCTAGAGGCCACCGAACGCTCCCAAAACCCGCTTGACTCTGGTCAACTTTCTCGTTTGAGTGAAAGCTCAATGAATCTTTGAATGTCTTTGAATACCCTTTCTAACAGTCTACCCCATTCGTGAATCGGCCTTACGGTTCGTACGAACGGTCTATTTTACTATCGAAAACTGAAGGCCATGGGGCGCTCTTAAGCCCCATTTTGGACCTCAATCAACTTCCTCGCCTAAGTATAAGCTCAATAAATCTTCTAAGGGATTTGAATCCCCTTTACAATGGTCCACTTTGTGCATGAATTAGCATTACAGTTCAGACAAACAGTTCGTTTTCTCCCAAAAATTTATCCAAAGGCCACTAGGGGCTCCCGAGCTCCATTTAACTCTCGTTAACTCTTTAGCTCAAAAGAGAATGAATGAATCTTCAAAGGTCTTTGTACCAATTCCAACGGTCTACCCCATGAATCCCTTATCCAAAATACCATCAGGCTCTTTTGAGCCCCGTTTGGCCACATTCAACTCTTGAACCTGGGAGCAACCCATGGATTCTTAAAGGTATTTTAATACTCTTTCCAACAGTTCATCCCGTGCGCGATTCTGACTTACGAATTGGGTTTTACGATCGTTTTTAAAAAAAATGCATGAGACTACCGAATGGCAAACACATTTCCCTATCTTTCGGCAGTGTGTCTGGGGTTGCTTGTCGATAGGAATGTCAAGGACAATGTCGATAGGCACCCCCCTGACCCTATATAAAGGGAGCATAATCTCACTTGGAAAGCACCTCGTAAACATCTGACTTGCTTAAAATATGGTATATCGCAAGTGCACACTAATCGCGACAGCAATAAAAACCCGATGAGACCGGAGTCGAGTTCCACAGGGAATTATATGAAGTATCGAAGATATTCTTGTAAGTAAAAGTCAATAAATAAGAATAAAGGATAAAGGAAAAGATGATTAAAGTTTCAATCATTATATCGAAGCAAAGTGAAACACAATTACTGGACCACTTAACTATAGACTAATAGAAGCAAGCGAAATTTATAAAACGGATTATGGAACGATTCTTAAAAGAAGGTTGAGGAGCATTCCCCCACCTCGGATGATCACAACCGTCACGATTCTTTCAATTTAATCACAATCAAATGGTAGTAAGATGTCAGTCTCAAAAATCCCGCATGAAGAATGCCACCCCCACAATACGAGATGAAGGTTTCGACATATTATCGAACAAATGCGTTGATGTTGGAGTTAAGTCTTAAAATACCACCCTTACATGATAAGAAGGGTAAAAATCCTATGAAACTCCAATATCAACGCATACACCCATTTATTGGATTTGAACTAAGGAAGAAGATTAACCATCCAAGGTGGGTTTATGTTCCCAACCTAAGGAAATTAGCTACTCATAACACCAACTATGCACGAACACAACATGGAGTTAATAAAAAGGAAATAAATCGTTCAAAAAGAGAGCATTCAAGACAAAACCACGTATTAATTACCCAAACAGTGTCAATAGTCAACAAGTTACAAGTAAAAGGGAAATTAACTTATAATAAATGAAGCAGATGATGGAAATAAGAGAGAAGAGAGACAAAACAAATATATAACTTCTTTCTTTCTCTTTTCTTGCAAGATTGAATGATCCCTTCTAGCTACAAACCACTTACTATATATAGTTAGTGGGAAAAAACCACCAAACAAGTTGTTTCAAAACCAAAACCAAAAGTGGAAACCAAACCACTTAACAAAAAGATTCGAAGACTGGAGGTATCGGTTGACCGCGATCCAAAGACCGATTGACTACGTCTTGGGAAAAATGTACTGCTTTGTGTCCAAGACAAATTCTGCTTCACTGGTCGACCGATGGCCAGGGGCGATCGATCGGTCCTCTGTTTCCAGGATGATTGGTTCAACATGAGGGGAAAAGGGGGCATACGGAATCGGCCATATCTTCCTCGTCTACTCTCCAAATGACGTGTCATTTGTGGCCACGCGAAGCTAACTCGATGAACTATGCCTTTGTGGAATCCCACTAAGCTAGTGATGAAGTGTGAAATATTTAAAATACCCTTAAAATAGCATCCGACGATGGAACTTCTCTGAAATGCAACCGATCCTCACTTTATGCGTTTCAATACCTACAAAAGCTTAATTAAGCCCTGCAAAGCATATATATATCCAAAACCAAGGTTGTTTAGTTAACGAGCATAAATATAGGCATAAGGAACATAAAAAGTGTTATAATTCATAAAGATAACGGGAGCACATATGCAATATTCGTGACTAATCACACCCCATAACTTACACATTGCTAGTCCCTAGTGATGAAACAAAATAAGACTCGACACACAGAGTGGTAATAAAAGAAAAAATATGTACACAGATAAAAGTGCCACTTTTACAGGCACATGGTTGCATTTAGCACATGCAACAAGCCGTTAAAACCCTTACCCTAGTGGACGAGTGATGTCTCATGAGGGTTTTCAGGGATAAAATCCACAAACATCATATGGTTTACTCAAAATATGCCCAATCAACAATATAAGACAAACTCAACAATACAAAAAAAGTTTTCAAACACGTTATTAGCATAATGAATGAATTCACTCAAAATTTCGTTGTTATTAACACTATAGAACGAACTTCATAGAATTGAAATCTTAAAAGTGGGAGGGGAGCGAGCACATGAAAAGTATGATTTGGCAAAAACATAAATAAATCGGATAAGCGTTGAAGCATGCATAAATTAATCCCCGTCGGGTATTACACTCAAAAAATAAAATCACTATGAATGAGAGGTAATACACGGGACATGCGGGCATAAAGAGTAAATATAAATGGAAACTAGTCCATGCACATGTCATCAAAGAAGAACGCTATATATAAAATGAAAAACATGTAATCTCAATGAAAGATACCATCATTAAAGGAGGCGAAATGCATTTTCACGGATTATCAAAACTATTATGACTTTTAAATTGAATCGCTCTAGGATCACATAGGGCTTTATAGGGTTGTAATGTAGGTTTGGGGAGATGTTTATGAAACGAAAGGTATATGTACGGATCCAAAGTGTTCGGGGTTGAAAACTCGGGATAATAGAAAATTTTGGGCAATTTCAAAATTGGAAAATGATTTCCATGACAACCATTAAATATAACAATCGAGAGAGTTAACAAAGATTATGGAACAATATCTACAACATATACAAATTTTTCTTTCTTTTCTTTTCTTTTCTACTTTTTCTCTTCGTTTTCTTTTACTTTCTTTTGTTTTTCGCTTTTTCTTTTCTTTTTCACTGCAGTTTTTTCTTCACTTTTCTCACTCTCATAGGCTTAATTGCAACCACAAGACAATATCATCATTCAATCCGAAGTATGATTCCAAACAAAGGTATGGAAAGTAATATGGATGGCTTATAACTCCAATGTGGAGTTAGGTATGGGATTTGGGTAATGAAACGAAAGGCTGTAAGGCTCAGAGGGGTTGACTATGGAAGACATAAGGTGAGGTCAAGGTCAATATGGGTGATATAACAAAGATGTACTATGATAATTTCCTAAATTTTACACAATTCTCGAGCCAAAACAAACTTTGAAAATCAGGCTCAAGTAACACATTTCAAAATTAAACTCAATTAATGAACGATCAATGAAAGAATAGTGAGATTACCAACGACTGTAACGTTTTCAAAGAGGAAAGAGAAGTGTATAACACTCACAAATGAAGGTATGTCTCAAATCTCACTTATGGAAGTATATACAATGCAACAAAAGATTACCGAGTTATAAAAATCTTAAGCCAAATCAATAAAGCAAGAAAAGCGCATGTGCTCACATTTTAAAGTTTAGTTCATGAAGTTATTTATAATATCAATGATTTGAGGACTAAAGGCTAATAACTACATGCATCATTGATTAGTCTATTGTAAAGGTCACTTATTAACTTTATCATAGGAAATTGGGGCAAAAAGTCCTAACAAAGAGAAAAGAAATAAAGAAAACATTTTTTGAAATTTTTGAATTTTTTATTTTTTTTTTAATATAAATATTTATATGGGGATCATGACGAATAAAAAGAAATTGAGATGCCTAATCACACACCCTAACTTGAATCTCACATTGTCTCCAATGTACTTAAAGACCGTATGAGAAATAGAGGGATAGAAATAAATCACCCCAATTTGGAGTGATCCTCGAGGTAATCATCGTACGCCCTAAACAAACATAAGAAAAACAAAAATATGTAGCAAAATGATTATGTTAAAATGAATCATGCCATAAGTGATAATAGTCTAGAGGGATTGAAGTGAAAATACTAGATAATTGACGGTGGACATTTGATTTTATGAAAGTGTATACTCATCAAAATATAATATATCAACAACGACTAAATTACCATTACCAATTTCATAGAGTTCAACATACAACTTAATCAAATAAATGAAAGAAAAAGGAGAATACAATATAATATCCAACCCAAAAATTTCACCATTCAAAAACAACCACAACTCCATAAAGTTGCCTGGAAGCCAGAACCACTAGAGGACCCCCCGGTCTACCGAATCATAAGGACTCTGGAAATGAGCGGGAGTGTCGTGTCCAGGCCATGCTGCTATAAATATAAATCTCTCATCATCGCTTGTATCATTTGGAACTCTTGACGTCGCTCTGCCCCGGTCCTGGCGTTGCTATGCCCGGTCCTGGTCAAGGCGAGACTCAAATATAGCCCATCGCAACTGTGTCTCCTCCCATCGCTAGTCCTGTTGTTCCTCGAATGCCGCAAAGCGGGCATCAAAAAATGTTAGGGGGTACCTATGACTACTTCTCTACTCCCTGCTCTGCCCGCCTAATCTCCGTCTCCACATCCTCTATGACAATCCTTGGCCTCTTCTGGACCAGTGTCTCACCCAGAAATGTCCTAAGCACCTCCTGATGTTGTCATTGGTTAGAAGACCCTTGGCCTCCACTAATATGTTGGATGGATAATCAGGGCATCTGATAATACGACATATGTGTGCGACAATCCCGGGCAAAGGAAGGGAGACGTTCCACGCCTTTTCTTTTACCGTCGAATACATTTGGTCCATGAAGTAGTGAGGTAGGTTGATGTCTCCTGACTATTTCAGTAAGGTATAGAGGAAGACCGCGTGCTTGTGAAGAACCTCAGAACGGTTGTTCGCCATTATCAGACAATGGACAATAATATAGTGCAGGAGCCTCGAAAAATCCTGCATTGCAGCGATCGAAACATCTTTTTCGCTCGCACCTCACCTAGCGCTAGATATTCAATGAGTGTGTCTGAGTCGAAGTTTACCTCGTCAGATAGCCTCACAAATAGGATCGGGTTGGCCATGTTGCCCTTCCATCAGGCTAAGTCCTTGCGTTGAAACGTGATCCTTACTCCACGAACAAAGAACTCATAATTATGCTTCTCCCCTTTGCACTTGATTAACGAGGCATCGAAGATTCACACCAAGTCCTGATTAATCGTATATTGTTTGGCCAATAATGAGTCCCACTTGTACCATTTGAGTATAGTCATTGCTTCGGTCGGGAGGTCTTCCATTCTCCAACCAAGGTTGTAGGACAGTGGATGATTTGAATTTGTAAAATAGGCCTCATACCATTTCTTTTCTTGTGAGCTCCTAAACCCATCCACACCTTTCTGGGTCACGCAATGAGAATGATCATATTTCTCGATTTCACCCATTAGAACCTGAAAAACAGAAATTAGTACAACAATGCAGTTGAATACTAAAACCACAATGGTAGGGTGAAAATGGAGAGAAAATGTCCAAAGATAGAAGTTAAAATCATTGAAGCATTTGGACAAACCCTTGTCGTGCAACATAGAAAAACAATGGTGCAGGACAAATTTGAACCAAAAAGACCCCCCCCCCCCCCCCCCATTTCATGGCAATCCCAAGAATAAGAAATAATAAATGCACATGAATGGGGTTCGACAAGCAATAGCAGTTAATAGGAGTTATACAACAGGTATGGTGCACAATGTGCAAAATAAGCAACCCAAACATCCCAAATTGAACCAAGCATTATACCAATTTGTGTCAAAAATCTACTACCCTCATCAATCACCATCTGACAATCAAGTGTTCACAACATATGTTTAAGAATATGCAAAATTTTGGGCCAATTTCAACATATATATACACACTGGATTTAGCACACAAATTTTACTCATAATATGTTCCCCAATCCCACCTACATAATAGGTAATAAACAATTAATGGAATGGAAATTTTCGCGTGTATGTGTGTCAAGAATAACATGTGAACAATTAACTAACATTCAACTTACAAATTATCACAAATCCAACAAATACCAACCCCAAATACATGCAAAATCTCAGGAAAAACCCCAATAAAAACCACAAACATTAAGTGAGAATCCATACTTGTTAAGATTGGGGTTGATTGGTGGGGAAAATGGAAGAAAAAAACCCTAGGTTATTGATGTTGTTGGATTTCAGATGGGGAAGGAAGAGGAGAGGGTGGGTTTTATAAGGATAAATGGGGAAATGAAACGAACCAACCCCTAATAACTGAGATGGCCGATCGATCGCTACCAGGGGCCGATCGATTGCACATTCAAAAAAGGGCTTAAGACCAATGCAGTGTGAAAATTGAGGCATAATCGATCGACTGCGGTCCAAGGACCGGTCAATCATGTTTTGGGATTTTGCCTTGAATTCTATTCAGAGAGTTTTTGCTATTGGACCGATCGACCGCGAGCTTAGGACCAGTCGAGCGCGCTTTTGGAATTTTGCCCTACAATCTTTATAGGGACTTTTGTCCTCATTTCCCTGCTTCTCTCAACCTCTCAACCTACACAAAAATGGTCCAACACAAAAAGGGATGCCTAGGATATAACAATGCGTATAAAGTCGAGTGGGATAATGCACGATTTCCTCGAACTCAATAACGAGCGAGGAAATCCAAAAAAAATTACCCGGGGCCTATGGTGCGACATCCAATTAAGGGCCCACAAGGGGGCCCTCAAGGGGAATTTTTGCATGCACAGGTTTAAATGTAACACCCCGTAATTTTGAGGACTTAATATTTAATTATTTTTGGTAGTTATAAAAATATTTAAATTGGAGAAACTTAAATTCATGAGTTGGAGAATTTAATTGAGTGAGACGAATTATTTATAATTGGCGACTTTTAAGTTTAATGGTTCAAAATCTCATGTGTCACATTTTGAGGTCGAAATTTGGAAATTTTGAAAAGTATTTCGGATGGCAATTCCGAGTGCGCGGTTGCGTCCGAATGGGTCGAGATAGTCAGAAAAGAGTACCCGGGGATAGTAATTGGGTCTCGGAGTATTTTTGGGCATTGTCGGTCCCACACGGGGTGAGTTGGGCCTTTTTAATTAGGCCCACATGGCCAAAAACGGGATTTAGTATTTTTAACCTAATTGAGAGATTAGGGAACGGCAGTCAACACACCTCTAAACCTAGGGTTTGAGAGGAAAGTTGGGGGAAAGCAAATCAAGAGACAATTTTGGAATTTTGGAGCCAAATTAAGGGACTACACCAACGGATCAGACACTACGAACAATTCCAGGCAAGTGGTTAACTGTTGTGATTTCTAAATTGATGATAATCAATTCATATCATGGTGATGTGAAAATCAAATTTTCGTTTTGGGTGTGTGACAAAAATTTAAATTGGGTTTTTGAAAATTAATATACCTTAATGGGATTAAGGGGGAGATTGATCGTGTTTATGATTCTAGAATGTAGAGAAATGAATCGTATGTTAAAACCAGTAAGAGTAGATGGTTAATTGCTGTTAAAATGAATGAAATTCATATTGGAGATTTGAAACTCGGATAATACCCAAATCGGGAAAATCTTGAAATTTATGGATATTGATGATGAATTTAATGGAGAAATTAATTGGGACTAGGATGAATTTATGTGGGGCACTTAATGGATGAATTTGAGAGACTTCATTCCAAAATAGTGAGATACGGATCAAGTGAGCGAGTCCGGGAATATTGGTCAAGCGATCCCAAGGTATTGAATTAAGTTTGGAGATAAACTAATTAATTTAGAGTCGGGTTATAGACTCGGGAAATATTTAATTTCGGGCCAAGTAATCGAGTCTGGGTATGTTGGTAATTATAGGTAAATATAATTGGAGAATTTATGGAAATAAATGTGTGACACATTGTGGGCGAAAATGTGGGAATGAAATTATGAGAGGTAAAATGGACCAAGTGAGCGAGTCCAGGTATACTAGTTAAGTGACACCAAAGTATTAAATTAATTATTGAGAGAGAGTAATTAATTTGGAGTCGGAACATAGATTCGGGAAATATTAAGTTATGGGCCAAGTGAGCGGGTCCGGGGATAATGGTTGGGTGACACCAAGTTATTAAATTAATGGATGTGATAATTAATGAAGGTAGACTCGGAGGGTAGACTCGGAAACGTATTAAATTAATTGAAGTTGTAATTAATTAGTTTAGGGTCGGGTTGTAGACCCGAAATTTGGTATAAATTAATTAATGTGTAAATTAATTAACTGGGAGTCGGACCACAAACTCAGTTTGGTATGAATTAATTAATGTGCGAATTAATTATATTAGAGTCGGACCACAGAATTGGATTTGTGTTGATTAATGAATGTATAAATTAATTAAATAAGAGTCGGATTGTAGACTCGGGTAGGATTAAATTAATAAGTGTGATAATTAATTGAATTAGAGTCGGATTGTAGACTCGGATTAGTGTAAATTAATTAACTGGAAGTCGGACACAAGACTCAGATCGGTATTTAAATTAATATGTGTGTTAATTAATTTCATTAGAGTTGGACGATAGACCCGGGGAGGTATTAAATTAATATGTGTGTTAGTTAATTTAATTAGAGTCGGGTGATAGACTCGGAAAGGTATTAAATTAATAAGTGTGTTAATTAATTTAATTGGAGTCGGACCATAGACTCGGGGAAAGTATTATATAAATTTAGGTGTGAGTTAAATATATTAGAGTCGGACCATAGACTCGGGAAGACGATAAATTATTAAGTGAGAAAATTAATTACGTTGAGTCGGGCCACAGACTCAGGAAATTACAGGCAGTGTATGGGATTTTGAGTACACAGTATAGCCGGGGTTTATATTATATATATACGGTGTAGTGATAGTATATATATATATACGTGTATATATTGTGTGTGATATTAAATATCAGTGACTAGATATTTATTCAATTTATATACTCTAATGCTATCAAGGGAGGTTGCGCGATGTGGGTGAATCCCTTAGCTTGAGGAGTAGGGCGAGTATATCCCCAGGTCATAGCGTCCGGTATATATGGGTGAGGGTTTTATCTCACTTTCAGGGAAGGAATATGATCGCCTCCACTACGTTTATATTCTTGGCCAAGTTGGTGAGCGATTCCAACTTGGGAAACTAGGTTTTGTGAGCACACCTAGTGAGATAGCATTTTAGAGGGAATCATCCGGCGAGGGTATACTCGAAGGGATGGATATACGTATGTTATATGTGTGGATGTTGTGGTAAAGGTACGTATATAATGGTAGCAAATATTATATACAGGTAATAATACAGTGTGTGATGTATTTACTTTATATAACTTGTGACACGGTTATATGCTACTATTTAAGAGGAATTAATTAAGTTAATTGTGAGGTAACTTATAATTCAAGAATCATTATACTCAGGTTAGAGTAGTATGGCAAGGGAAGTTTATACCAGGACTAGTTGGATGGGGTAGTACAACTAGGTGGGGTTAAGGTAATCGGTAGGTGTGCACAATAGTGGAGGGGTGAGAATGTCCACAAGGGAGTGCGACACTAATTTAAATATGAAGCGCATTCATGCATTTTAAATTACTGCAGTTAATTCACTTGCTAAATATTTTCAAAATGTTTTGGGTTCTAACCCTTGCTATAAAACTATTTTCAAAACCTTTTAGGTGTCCAGCCACAGGGACACCAAGATTGATATTCTATTCCAGGGACACGGAGCTACGGCATATGTGGATGCTAGAAGGAGTTTGGATTAGATGCATCTTTCATTCATTCCTAGAGTAGGAATCTTGTATCAGTTTCAGTTTTATTTAGGTCATGTCGCCCAGATTTTCAGTTCAGTTTTCAGATTTGTTTTTATTCCTGTGTTGGATATTTGTATTGGATTATTTCACTTTGGTGGCCGGTGGTTTATTCGGCAAGTTGTGTAATTAATTATTCAGTTGAATTTTATTCAGTTGCGTGAATGGTTTATATTTATTTCCGCATGTACTGTTTTGTTAATTAAAAAGATAAAATTGGCACCAGTTTTTGGAATACTAGGTGGTTGGTAAGTTTTAAAAAGTTTTCGACAGTGATGCTAAGGATGATCCAATTGGGATTCCTGTTTTAATTTGGTATAGGACTGATCACCTGGTATTTTATTAGGCGGGGTATCACATATGGTATCAGCGCATCAGGTTCTAGTGTCCTTAGGATCTGTGCGGCTTTTAACGTTTTGGCTTAGCAATCTTTGATATAGAGCCCTATTATAGGATTATTTTATTCTCATACGTACGCGCATATACATTCTGCTGCGAAATTTATATTTGAGAGTGAACTCATACAAATTAGATTCTCATTCCAGATGACGCACAAGAGAGAGAGAGAGCAGCTAGGGCAGCAGGGGGAGATGTGACGAGGGACGCTCGTTAGGAGCAAGAGTTACCGCAGCAATGGCCAGAGATGATTCTGGAAGCACAGGTAACTGAACTAGTGGCACAGGCGATTGAAACGACGGTGGTCACAACAGCAGGGTACTTTCAATGGGATCATCCACAAGAGCTAGTGGCGCCGGATGTTCAGACTCACGCGGAGTCGTCGGGGTGGAAACAAGAAAGAGAGGTTATTTTTAGTGGGAACCCACCAGAGTTACGAGGGTGTTCAGATGTAGTGCTAGAGTGTCAAGGAAGAAAGATATCCAGCGTCACCTACGCAAGGGAGATTACGATAAGATGCGGAAGAAAATGCTAACGACTTTTAGTTTAGTAGGAGCAGCGCTACAGTGGTGGGAGTCGATCACCACGGTTGAGGAAAGGGACACACTAGCTATTGTAGAGTTTTGCACGCGGTTCGACAACAAGTATTTTCCTCCAGCGATTGAGACCGAAAAGAGGAGAAAATTTTGTGAGGAGACTCAGGGAGACCGTTCAATGGCCGATTGCGAGGAAGAATTCACTCATTGGCAAATTTTGTACCGAATGAGGTAAGCGAGGAAAGGAGAAATAAATCAAGGTTTATGGATGGGTTAGTCTGAAGAATCAGACAACATTTAATTGGTAAATACGCATTAGTAGCTTATTCTAATGTCGTTAACGCAACACTCCGGCACTGTCAGGAATATCGCTTCCACGCGAAAGGAAGCGGGAGGGGAGAGGGAACTAGCGAGTCAGATAAGGCAGGAGGGAACAATACCAGTAGGGTATCCCAGCAGCAGACTGGGGGAGATCAAGGGCAGAAATTTCGGCAAGAAAATCATGCCAAACGATCTAGAACTGGAGGCTATCGGCAGGATGGCCAGGAATTCCAACAAGGTCGGCATGGAAGGGACCACTGGCAGGGTGAATGTATTTGAAGGTGTTTTATTTGTGGGGAAAGTGAGATACATGAAGATAATTTATCTTAAGAGAGGTAGGGGTCAACTACAAGACGAGGTCCTGGATGTACAGCCACTAAAGCAAGTCATGGGTGCATTCGGGCAGGAAGAAGCTGCTCCGAAACCCGAGAACCAGCCGTTGCAGCTGGAGTATAGAGGTAATTAATTTTACCCAATGGGCATGGGGTATAATTTTTGAGTGACAAGGATGATGTCATAATATATGACTCATTTTTCACTAGAGTTCGCGGGTGAGTCGAATTTAGTGGGTGCGTTGGCAGTAGCAGCCATAGTATGTGGATAAACTTTTCGTGGGGTAGCGGAGTTCCTTGGTGTTCTTCACGAGAGAGTGGAGTTGTACACTGAGTGAAGGTTTGAATTATGCGAAGAGTTACTACGTTCGAGAATTATGGGAGTAGGGTTGATAACATTTCCTAACAAAAAATTGGCTGGATAGCGATGGAATTTAACTATGGTGGATAGTGGTGTAAAATTTTGTTGTTCGCGACACCAGGGTATGGTTGGTAATAGGTATCACCGGAAAGGGCGTATAGCCTATATATATGTGGATATATATGTTGTATTGCGTGGTGCGATAGCACATAGTGAGGTTTTGTGTTCTCACATTTTATCCCGGTAAGTAGGGATGTTTACTAAAGTGAATCAGGGTGGTTAGAATTATATTCGAGCAAAGAGAGATAGCTCGGGGAGTATTTTGCACAAGAACTAGTGATAGTAAGGGCGCGGTATTTTATGTTGTCCTTGGTAATATGAGAGTAAGCGTATGAATTTTTGTGTTGAGAGACAAGTGTTTTGTGGGAAGATGTTTAAACGTTAATACATGGGTTAGGTAACCGGGCAGTAAATATATGTATATATGTATATGTGATATGACTACGGGTTCGAAGTTATATTACGAGTTACATCTAGCATAGTCGGGTAGCTTTCGTGCAGTAAAGCACGGGGATAGGGTGTATGGGCACCCGGGTTAATTAAGGCAAATTTTGTGTGGTTAAGTACGGGTATAGGGTGTATGGGCGCCCTGATTAATTTTAAATGCATACTTGTGTAACGTATGGTTAGAAGCGGATGGGATAGATGTGGCACCCCGCCCAATTAAATATAGGGTGATCAGTCCTCTACCAATTTAAAATAGGATGTTCAGTTGGTTCATTCTCAGCATCACTATCGAAAAACTTTTTAACATATTAATCACCTATTATAAAATTAAGCTAGGTGTCAAAACATTTCCAATTTAATAAAACCAAGTAAATCCATTTCTTTCCATCCTAAAATATAAACCATTCACCACACATAGGAATGTAAATAAATACTGAACATGGATCAAGTGCTGAAATAAATAAGACTGGATAAAACCTCCCAGTTCAAAACTCCAAACCATACAATAAACTAAATACAATATCTCTGATGAAAGAACTAGAAGTGGGCGACATATGCCCTAAACAAGAAGTCTAGATGAAACTAAATGGAAAGGATAGATACGTCTACTCCAAGGACCTACAGCTTCCATAATAGCTGTAGCACGTCAAGCAATCCAAATCTCTAAATCTGATACTCCTGTGGCTGAGCACCTGATATAATACATATATATAGCAAAAGAGAGAAGAGATACAAGAAACGGGTCAGAGCCCGATGTGTAAAAATGATTTAGCAAGTATTTAAAACTGGTTCTTAAACAAGTCTTATACGCATGTTAGTTATCGAACTCTCACATGAGTTTCTCACCTCTCGTCTATTGTGCACGCCTAATGTACATCTAATCTCCCCCTAGTTATACCTCCCAGTCTAACTATTCAGAAACCATATTAATACTAACTATGCTCACTAGTAGTATTCCCGTATCGCCCATACAATACGCTATTCAGATAGTTTATATCACATACTAAATTTCATTATTCACTGTTTGAATGGTTAATCATTTATTCACTAAGATTATTATACTTCTCATTTTCATTTTTATCTACTAGTCTCATAAAGTAGAAAGTTACCCAAGTACACTCATACATATATATAGTCTCATCATCCCTATATATATACACTAATCCTGCATTCTTAGGTTAAGATCACTTGGTGCAATGAAATGGTTATTATTATTACCAAGTCTACTAATTTCACACAGTAGCAATATTCACAAGTCCATATATATATATATATATATATATATATATATATATAGTACCATCATCCCTATACATATATATATACTAATCCTGCACCCCCGGCTAAGCCCCATTAGTGCATATCTCTAGAAACTCATGCATCCCCGGGTTAGCACCCATTAATGCACCTATCAATAATAATTCAGCACCCCCGGGTTATCACCCATTAGTGCGCCTAACAATAGAATATTGCATCCCCAGGTTAGCACCCATTAATGCACCTATCAATATTAATCCAGCACCCCCGGGTTATCACCCATTAGTGCGCCAAACAATAATCATCTTTGTACCCCCGGGTTATCACCCATTAGTACACTTAATAATAGAGTTTCTGCACCCCCGAGTTATCACTCATTAGTGCTCTTAACTATAATATCACATAATAGGCATACACACATCCTATTATAATTTATAGGTATTTCTCTAACCTACATATATACTCTTTATACGTATTTTAACCTCATTACTACGTATAGTATAAATAATTAGATTACTATCTCTCTCGTAATCTCCAAGGTACATTCTCTTTATACCGAAATAATTAAAGTATTAATCCCCACATACTTTTCCCAAAATTACTTCTTATTTGAATTTAACTATTTGGTAGTTTCTCTCACTCTAATAAACCAATAAGATCCAAACTGGGCTTTAAGCAAATTCCCAGAAATTCACCATGTGGTTTGAACCAGAATGACATGTGGTTTGAACCAGAATGGCATGTCGTTCGAACCAGAAGACATGTCGTTCGAACCAGAATGCATGTCGTTCGAACCAGAATGAGATGTCGTTTGAACCACTTTGACATGTCGTTCGAACCAAAATGATATGTCGTTTGAACCACTTCGCGCGAGATCCCCATCTCGTTTGAACCACTTCGCGCAACTTCGCGCGAGATTGCATTGTTCGTCTTTTTCACCAAATCTCAGAGTTTTTCCTCCATTTTTAAACCTAAAAACCTCTAAGATATGATTCCCAACAACTCATCATCAATACCCATAAACACATAACAGGTTATAAATCATTCCTAACCTCCTAGAATCATTAATTCGTCATAAATCATCATAAATATATAAAATCCCCAAATTAATTCATATGAACCTTAGTTTCCAAATTTTCAATTAAAGAACCTAATCAACCCAGATTTGTTCATCAATATATAATCAAATTCTGTGATTAATCCTCTACATACATGAAGGAATTCCAACCACTAATTTAACCAATCCTTAATCATAATTTAAATCTCCAATTTTCACCCAATTAACATATAAATCATGATTAAATCCACTCATACTAACATGAGCATGATTATTGCTAAATGAAAGCAAGTAATAAACACTTGCCTCGAATATGATGGTCTGATCCGTTGGTGATGTTGGTGCTTACGCATTCCTCTCTTCTCGATCTACGCATTGGTGGTCACGGTTGTGCAAGGTGATGCCAAATGAGTCTTCTCTCTTGGAATTTGGTTCTCCCTCACACCCTCCATGGACGTTCTAACTTCCTGTCACTTCTTAACCCTAATGGACTTTCTTGGATGATATAATAAATCCCAATTTTCGTCCATTAATTTAGCCCAAAAATTCAATTTACCATAATGCCCTCTCGGGGTGCCGGTTAGGCCTAAAATCGCCCCGGGACCCAAACTAAACACCCGCGTATACTATTTTGACTATCTCGACCCTCCCGGACTCAACGGCGCACTCGAAATGATCATACGAGTTACCAAAAATAAATTTTCTTTTTATCTCAATCAATTAGTCCCGACACGACTCACACGCGTGTCAGACTTAAATTACTAAACTGTCGTATATCTCACTTTTGACAATTTATCAAATGTTATAATTCCATATTACATACCACACAGTAATATTCAATAATTCTAAACAATAAGTATTAACCCTTGTCACGCTAGTTAATAATTATTTTAATCCGGATTAATAACAAATTAATTTCTCGCATTTTAATTTAATTAATCCAACAACAATAATTAATTGCATATTTATTCCCATAATAATAATTAATCACATAATTATTTAAATCGTCAAAAATACGGGGTGTTACAATAGATATAGCGGGCTTGGAGGCACATGACTAGAGAGTAATATGCAAAGCTTAGAACATTACGCTCATCTTAATTTCGAGGACGAAATTCCTTTGTAAGGGGGGGGGGGGAGTATGTAACACCCCGTAATTTTGAGGACTTAATATTTAATTATTTTTGGGAGTTATAAAAATATTTAAATTGGAGAAACTTACATTCATGAGTTGGATAATTTAATTGAGTGAGCCGAATTATTTATAATTGGCGACTTTTAAGTTTAATGGTTCAAAATCTCGTGTGTCACATTTTGAGGTCGAAATTTGAAAATTTTGAAAAGTATTTCGGATGGCAATTCTGAGTGCGCGGTTGCGTCCTGATGGGTCGAGATAGTCAGAAAAGAGTACCCGGGGGTAGTAATTGGGTCTCGGGATATTTTTGGACATAACCGGGCCCACACGGGGTGAGTTGGGCCTTTTTAATTAGGCCCACATGGCCAAAAATGGGATTTAATATTTTTAACCTAATTAAGAGATTAGGGAACGGCAGTCAACACACATCTAAACCTAGGGTTTGAGAGAAAAGTTTGGGGAAAGCAAATCAAGAGACAATTTGGGGATTTTGGAGCCAAATTAAGGGACTACACCAACGGATCAGACAGTACGAAAAATTCCAGGCAAGTGGTTAACTGTTGTGATTTCTAAATTGATGATAATCAATTCATATCATAGTGATGTGTAAATCAAAATTTCGTTTTGGGTGTGTGACCAAAATTTAAATTGGGTTTTTAGAAATTAATATACCTTAATGGGATTAAGGGGGAGATTGATTGTGTTTATGATTCTAGAATGTAGAGAACTGAATCGTATGTTAAAACCAGTAAGAGTAGATGGTCAATTGCTGTTAAAATGAATGAAATTCGTATTGGAGATTTGAAACCCGTATAATACCCAAATCGGGAAAATCTTGAAATTTATGGATATTGATGATGAATTTAGGTCTGTGGGATGTTTAGACCCTTTCCTTATATGAAGGATGTGTTATTTGTATATGGGAAAGGGCTTAGGTTGAGAATTTAAGCTTTAAGTTTCATCCATGGCTGACAGTGGTTGGAGAAGACGAATACTGGAACGATCGATCGATCGACCAAGGGGGCTCAATCGATCGATGATGGCGAAATCTGGGCAGTTCGGCCAGTTTGTTATATAAAGAAAAATTTAGTAAAAGTTAAGTTTCATACTTTAATAAGTGATAAATAATTATGAAACAAATATTCCTAGCAATTATGGGAGAAATTAATTGGGACTAGGATGAATTTATGTGGGGCACTTAATGGATGAATTTGAGAGACTTTATTCCAAAATAGTGAGATACGGATCAAGTGAGCGAATCCGGACATATTGGTCAAGCGACCCCAAGGTATTGAATTAAGTTTGGAGATAAACTAATTAATTTAGAGTCGGGTTATAGACTCGGGAAATATTTAATTTCGGGCCAAGTGATCAAGTCCGGGTATGTTGGTAATTATAGGTAAATATAATTGGGGAATTTATGGAAATAAATGTGTGACACATTGTGGGCGAAAATGTGGGAATGAAATTATGAGAGGTAAAATGGATCAAGTGAGCGAGTCCGGGTATACTGGTTAAGTGACACCAAAGTATTAAATTAATTATTAAGAGAGAGTAATTAATTTGGAGTCGGAACATAGACTCGGGAAATATTAAGGTATGGGCCAAGTGAGCGGGTCCGGGGATAATGGTTGGGTGAAACCAAGTTATTAAATTAATGGATGTGATAATTAATGAAGGTAGAGTCGGAGGGTAGACTCGAAAACGTATTAAATTAATTGAACTTGTAATTAATTAGTTTAGGGTCGGGTTGTAGACCCGAAATTTGGTATAAATTAATTAATGTGTAAATTAATTAACTGGGAGTCGGACCACAGACTCAGTTTGGTATGAATTAATTAATGTGTGAATTAATTATATTATATTCGGACCACGGACTTGGATTTGTGTTGATTAATGAATGTATAAATTAATTAAATAAGAGTCAGATTATAGACTCGGGTAGGATTAAATTAATAAGTGTGATAATTAATTGAATTAGAGTCGGATTGTAGACTCGGATTGGTGTAAATTAATTAAGGTGTAAATTAATTAGCTGGAAGTTGGACCACAGACTCGGATCGGTATTTAAATTAATATGTGTGTTAATTAATTTAATTAGAGTCGGACGATAGACTCAGGGATGTATTAAATTAATATGTGTGTTAGTTAATTTAATTAGACTTGGGTGATAGACTCGGGAAGGTATTAAATTAATAAGTGTGTTAATTAATTTAATTGGAGTCGGACCATAGACTCGGGGAAAGTATTATATAAATTTAGGAGTGAGTTAAATATATTAGAGTCGGACCATAGACTCGGGAAGATGATAAATTATTAAGTGAGAAAATTAATTACGTTGAGTCGGGCCACAAACTCAGGAAATTACAGGCAGTGTATAGGATATTGAGTACACAGTATAGCCGGGGTTTATATTATATATATACGGTGTAGTGATAGTATATATATACGGGTATATATTGTGTGTGATATTAAATATCAGTGACTAGATATTTTTTCAATTTATATACTCTAATGCTATCAAGGGAGGTTGCGCGATGTGGGTGAATCCCCTAGCTTGAGGAGTAGGGAGAGTATATCCCCAGGTCATAGCGTCCGGTATATATGGGTGAGGGATTTATCTCACTTTCAGGGAAGGAATATGACCGCATCCACTACGTTTATATTCTTGGCCAGGTTGGTGAGCGATTCCAACTTGGGAAACTAGGTTTTGTGAGCACACCTAGTGAGATAGCATTTTAGAGGGAATCATCCGGCGAGGGTATACTCGAAGGGATGGATATCAATATGTTATATGTGTGGATGTTGTGGTAAAGGTACGTATATAATGGTAGTAAATATTATATACGGGTAATAATACAGTGTGTGATGTATTTACTTTATATAACTTGTGACACGGTTATATGCTACTATTTAAGAGGAATTAATTAAGTTAATTGTGAGATAACTTTTAATTCAAGAATCATTATACTCGGGTTAGAGTAGTATGGCAAGGGAAGGTTATACCAGGACTAGTTGGATGGGGTAGTACAACTAGGTGGGGTTAAGGTAACCGGTAGGTGTGCACAATAGTAGAGGGGTGAGAATATCCACAAGGGAGTGCGACACTAACTTAAATATGAAGCGCATTCATGCATTTTAAATTACTGCAGTTAATTCACTTGCTAAATATTTTCAAAATGTTTTGGGTTCTAACCCTTGCTATAAAACTATTTTCAAAACCTTTTAGGTGTGCAGCCACAGGGACGCCATTATTGATATTCTATTCCAGGGACACGGGGCTGCGGCATATGTGGATGCTAGCAGGAGTTTGGATTAGACGCATCTTTCATTCATTCCTAGAGTAGGAATCTTGTATCAGTTTCAGTTTTATTTAGGGCATGTCGCCTAGACTTCCAGTTCAGTTTTCAGATTTGTTTTTATTCCCGTGTTGGATATTTGTATTGGATTATTTCACTTTGGTGGCCGGTGGTTTCTTTGGCAAGTTGTGTAATGAATTATTCAGTTGAGTTTTATTCAGTTGTGTGAATGGTTTATATTTATTTCCGCATGTACTGTTTTGTTAATTAAAAAGTTAAAATTAGCACCAGTTTTTGGAATACTAGGTGGTTGGTAAGTTTTAAAAAGTTTTCGACAGTGATGCTAAGGATGATCCAACTGGGATTCCTGTTTTAATTTGGTATAGGACTGATCACCTGGTATTTTATTAGGCGGGGTATCACAAATGGTATCAGAGCATCAGGTTCTAGTGTCCTTAGGATCTGTGCGGCTTTTCACATTTCGGCTTAGCAATCTTTTATATAGAGCCCTATTATAGGATTGTTGTATTCTCATACATACGCGCATATACGTTCTTCTGCAAAATTTATATTTGAGAGTGAACTCATATAAATTCGATTCTCATTCCCGATGACGCCCATGAGAGAGAGAGCAACTAGGGAAGCAGGGGGAGATGAGACGAGGGAGGCTCGTTAGGTGCAAGAGTTACCGTAGCAATGGCCAAAGATGATTCTGGTAGCACAGGTAAATGAACTAGTGGCGCAGGTGATTGAAACAATGGTGGTCGTAACGGCAGGGTACTTTCCACGGGATCAGCCACAAGTGCTAGTGGCGCCGGATGTTCAGACTCACGCGGAGTCGTCGGGGCGGAAACAAGAAAGAGAGGTTATTTTTAGTGGGAACCCACCAGAGTTACGAGGGGGTTCAGATATAGTGCTAGAGTGTCAAGGAAGAGAGATATCCAGCTTCACCTACGCATGGGATATTGCGATAAGGTGCGGAAGCAAATGCTAACGACTTTTAGTTTTGTGGGAGCAGCGCTACAGTGGTGGGAGTCGATCACCATGGTTGAGGAAAGGGACACACTAGCTATTGCAGAGTTTTGCGCGCAGTTTGACCGTAAGTATTTTCCTCCAGCGGTTGAGACCGAAACGAGGAGAAAATTTTATGAGGAGACTCAGGGGGACCGTTCAGTGGCCGATTGCGAGGAAGAATTCACTCGTTGGTAAATTTTGTACCGGATGAGGTAAGTGAGGAAAGGAGAAAGAAAGCAAGGTTTATGGATGGGTTAGTCTGAGAATCAGACAACATTTAATTGGTAAATACGCATTAGTAGCTTATACTGATATCGTTAACGCAGCACTCTAGTACTGTCGGGAATATCGCTTCCACGCAAAAGAAAGCGGGAGGGGAGTGGGAACTAGCCAGCCGGATAAGGCAGGAGGGAACAATACCAATAGGGTATCCCAGCAGCAGACTGGGGGAGATCAAGGGAAGAATTTTGCGGCAGGAAAACCATGCCAAACGATCTAGAACTGGAGGCTATCGGCAGGATGGCCAGGAATTCCAACAACGTCGGCATGAAAGGGACCAGTGGCAGGGTGAATGTATGTGAAGGTGTTTTGTTTATGGGGAAAGCGAGACACATGAAGAGAATTTGTCTTAAGTAGGGGTGGCAATTTTTGACACGACACGATAACCCGACATGAACTCGACACGAAGTTAGCGGGTTAGGGTTGACGATTTATTGACACGAACCCGAATATGACACGACCCGCCAACACGAATAATAAACGGGTTGGGTTAGTGTCAAACACGTATAACTCGAAAATGACACGAATAGACCCGCTTAACTCGTTTTTTATGGAGAACATATTAGATAATTTATATATCTTGATAGGCATTCTATAAAATTCATGGAGAATAGGATGATAAATTATTTATGTGTTGAAAGAAGTTGAAATTAATTAAGTTTAAGTTATTATAGGCCTATGATTGGTATGATTGGTTAAGAGAGAAGAAAAAAATTATTTTATATTTTACTTAATGAGTTATGCGGGTCAACCCGAACACGACACGATAATAAATAGATCGGGTTAGTGTTTGCTCATCTGACACGATTAGTTAAATGGGTTGAGTTAGGGTTGACTAATACTTGACACGAACCCGACATGACACGACCCGAACACGACACGACGCACACGAATTTCCACCCCTAGTCTTAAGCGAGGTAGGGGTCAACTACAGGACGAGGTCCTGGATGTACAGCCACTAAAGCAAGTTATGGGTGCATTCGGGCAGGGAGAAACTGCTCCAAAACCCGAGAACCAGCCGTTGCAGCTGGAGTATAGAGGTAATTATTTTTACCCTATGGGAATGGGGTATAATTTTTGAGTGACAAGGAGGATGTCATAATATATGACTCATTTTTCACTAGAGTTCGCGGGTGAGTCGAATTTAGTGGGTGCATTGGCGATAGCAGCCATAGTATGTGGATAAACTTTTCGTGGGGTAGCGGAGTTCCTTGGTGTTCTTCATGAGAGAGTGGAGGTTTACACTGAGTGAAGGTTTGAATTATTCGAAGAGTTACTACTTTTGAGAATTATGGGAGTAGGGTTGATAACATTTCCTAAAAAAAATCGACTGGATAGTGATGGAATTTAACTATGGTGGATAGTGGTGTAAAATTTTGGTGTTTGCGACACCAGGGTATGGTTGGTAATAGGTATCACCGGATAGGGCGTATAGCCTATATATATGTTGTATTGGGTGGTGCGGTAGCACATAGTGAGGTTTTGTGTTCTCACATTTTATCCCGGTAAGTAGGGATGTTTACTAAAGTGAATCAGGGTGGTTAGAATTATATTCGAGCAAAGAGAGATAGCTCGGAGAGTATTTTGCACAAGAACTAGTGATAGTAAGGGCGCGGTATTTTATGTTGTCCTTGGTAATATGAGAGTAAGCGTATATATTTTTGTGTTGAGAGACAAGTGTTTTGTGGGAAGATGTTTGAACGTTAATACATGGGTTAGGTACCCGAGCAGTAAATATATGTATATATGTATATGTGATATGACTATGGGTTCGAAGTTATATTACGGGTTATGACTAGCATAGTCAGGTAGCTTTCGTGCGGTAAAGCACGGGGATAGTGTGTATGGGCACCCGGGTTAATTAAGGCAAATTTTGTGTGGTTGAGCACGGGTATAGGGTGTATGGGCGCCCTGGTTAATTTTAAATGCATACTTGTGTAACGTATGGTTAGAAGCGGATGGGATAGATGTGGCACCCCGCCCAATTAAATATAGGGTGATCAGTCCTCTAGCAATTTAAAACAGGATATTCAGTTGGTTCATTCTTAGCATCACTGTCGAAAAACTTTTTAACATATTAATCACCTATTATAAAATTAAGTTAGGTGTCAAAACATTTCCAATTTAATAAAACCAAGTAAATCCATTTCTTTCCATCTTAAAATATAAACCATTCACCACACATAGGAATGTAAAAAATGTCCTCTACATGCTTCGTTGTGGCAAAACAATAAGATACTAGGGATCTCATCGTTTGGGACACATTTGCGAATAATGTGGTCCAGACAATGTTTAAACATGTATGGGACATCTATGAAGAATGATCGGGACAACTTCGAAAGTCTTTCCTTATCCTTGGATGAAAGGTACGGTTGTGAGTAGGCCTCGGTGACAAGGAGATTCGCAATATCATCATACCATGGCAATGTCGATATGGCCATGAGTTGATCATCTGGGAAACACTCTCGGATGGGGATGGGATCGAAATGATCGTGATCAAATGTAAATCAAGAGAGGTGATCTGCGACTACGTTCTCCACTCCCTTTTTGTCTTTTATTGAGAGGTAAAACTCTTGGAGGAGGAGCTCCCAACGAATGAGCCTCCTCTTAGCATCCTTCTTGGAAAGATGGTACTTAAGAGCGGCATGATCGGTAAAGAAGACTATGGGCGATCCTACCAAGTATGCTCAAAATTTATCCAAAACAAACACTATGGGCAGTGATTCCTTCTCCGTAGTGGAGTACTTCATTTGAGCGCTATCAAGTGTGGAACAAGCATAGGATATCACGTGAGGTTTCTTGTCCCTCCACTGACCAAGCACCGCCCCTACGCCATAGTTGCTTGTATCACACATGGGCGGCTCGAATAGAAGGGTCTAATCGAGCGATTTCATGATGAGGGTCGTGGTCAGCATGGTTTTCAACTTATCAAATAATTCTTGGCATGCCTCACTCCATAGAAATGGAGTATCTTTATCAAGAAGGGAACACATGGGGCTCGTGATCAAGCTAAAGTTAAAAATAAAACGTCAGTAAAAACCCACGTGGCCAAGAAAGGACCTCACATCCTTGAGATTTTTAGGAGAGGGAAGGTTGGAAATAACTTCAATTTTAGCCTTGTAGACTTGAATACCATCATTGGAGACGATATGGCCTAAGACTATCCCTTATGTCACCATAAAGTGACACTTCTTCCAATTGAGAATGAGGTTTTTCTCAATGCAACTAGCTAGAACTTTTTTGAGATTGGCTAGACATCCCTCATAAGTATTACCGAATACAATAAAATCATCCATGAAGACTTCAATAATTTCTTAAACCATGTTACTAAAGATGCTAAGAATGGACCGTTGGAAAGTTATCGGTGCATTACAAAGCCAAAAAGGAATTCTTCGAAAGGAAAAAGTTCCATACGGGCATGTGAACATGGTCTTTTCTTGATCTTTGAGGGCTATTTCAATCTGATTTTACCCCGAATAACCATTAAGAAAATAATAATACTTATGTCCGACTACCCTTTCGATAATTTAGGCAAGGAAAGGTAAGGGAAAGTGGTCTTTCCTCGTGACCGCGTTGAGCTTTCGATAATCAATACAAATATGGTAGACAGTTGGAATGCGCGAGGGCAAAAGGTCACCCTCCGCAGTCTCAATAACTGTGACACCCGACTTCTTCGGCATAACTTATGTCAGGCTCACCCACTCACTATCGAATATGGGGTAGATTATCCCCACATCTAATAATTTAATCACCTCCGCCATCACCACCTTGCTCATGGACGGATTCAACCACCTTTTCATTTGACGGGTGGGTTTGGCATCCTCTTCCAAGTAAATGCTATGAGTACAGATGAGGGATTGTTCCCTTTTAAGTCTAAAATGCACCATCGGATAGCATTCTTATGCTTCCTCAACACCCCAACTAAGGCCTCCTCTTGACAATTGTCAATGTTTGCCGCTATAATCACCGGAAAAGTATTCTCACCACCTAAGAAAACATACTTGAGCTCCTTTGGCAAGGTTTTGAGCTCAAGCTTGGGCATTGAAACATTCAATGGGAAGGTGAAAGAGTCATGTGGGGGTAATTTCTCAAAGTGGGAGATCCACGTTGAGTCTTTGATAACCCCCTCGCTCTCATCATTTGTGAGCTCTCTTTCACATTTCCCACTATGCTACCATCCTCAACACCTCCATTCACCTCCTCAAAGTACTCGAGGGAATTGTACATGTCCATTAACTACACTATCAGTGAATAGCAATTCACATCGAGGGCATCTTCGTAGACCTTATCATTTATGAGAAAATCACTATCCAAGGAGTTAGCTATACAAGCCTCTTATGGATCTTTAAAATGAGAGAGGTTGAAAAATTCTTGGGCAAGAGTGCCAATGCAAGCCACCATTTCAACCGCTTTCACACTTTCATCGATACTTTGGGGTTGCTTAAGGGGGTTGAACATGTTGACTTCGACCATCATATTACCAAATGAGAGTTTAATCACCTTGTTCCTACAATTGATGTTAGCATTAACAGTGGTGAGGTACGATCATCCGAGAATTATTGGGATTTTCAAACTCCGTTTTGGTACGAGTTAGGTGTCCAAGATAATAAAATCTTCCAGTTAGTAGAAAGAATCATCTTAGACAATCACGACTCCTCTCGGTATCCTAGTCGAACGGTCGGCTAATTATAAAGTGACGGAAGTCAATTTAATCTCACCGAGCTTCAACTCGAGATACATAGAATATGGAAGCAAGTTCATACGTGCCCCAAATCTAAGAGGGCACGATCTATTCTAATATCCCCAATTATGCATGAAATGGTGGGGTAACTCTGGTCTTTGAACTTCGGGGCAAGCTCATTGGTTATAAGGCACTAGCTTGGACGGATATGCGCTTTTTTGTGAACATTTTGTCTCCTTTCAACCGTGCATAAGTCTTTCATAAACTTAGCGTACTTTGGCATATGCCCAATTGCCTTGAGAAGGGGAATATTCATGTTTACTTGCTTAAAAAGCTCAAGAAACCCCTCTTCAGTGGCTTTTGTGGCCTTCTCCTTTAGCTTTTGTGGAAATGGGGCCGGTAGGGGACAATTTGCGCCCTTCGTAACTAGAGTCTCATCTCCCTCTTTGGGGATGTCATCGCCTATGGTAGCGGGAGTGCGTGATTTCACATCCTCCGAAGTAATGGCTTTGCCTTTGGATTGATTGGGTATGGGTTGTTCCAACGAGGGCCTCATGATATGGTTATTGATGGTTTTGCCGCTCCTAGGGGTGGTAATACCCTTAGCATGCTTGGTATACGATGTGGTAACATTAGAGCTCTCAAATACCCATTTATTCCTTGGTATTGGGTTGATGTTGGGCCAGTAAAAGCGGTCTTGCAACCCCTTGGGAGTTTTAGAACAATTAAGCAAGAGAGACTTGAATCTCTTGCATAGAACGTGCCATTTAAGAGATGGATTGTTCAAGTTGGGAAACTTTTTTAACAGTGGCATATTGTTCCTTGTTGTGCCTTCTCTGTGGAGGCAAACACAAAGAGGGACGTCCCGCGGGGGGATGTTATGTGAGGATGGGGATGGACATGGGCCTGGAAAACCTGGAGTTGGGGGAGTTTATGAATTGTGGTCCTTCCAAATCATAAGAGGATGGACCCGTATATTGTTCACTTGCTAGTGCAACTGGCTCTTAATGCTAGGGAGTGAAGGATACTCTCTCTTTGGGTGGCCAATGTTGTCACAAATAACGCACACAACCTCCTCCACAAATAAAACCTTTTGGACAGATTTCATGGGTGGGGATTTATGTGTGAGTTACAACTCACCAATCCTATGACACAACTGGTCATATTTAGTCTGGGTATCTTGATTTTCCTACAAGATAGACACACCGCTAGTTTGCCCTCGAGGGGTGGTGCGGTCATATGGGCTCGACGTATCCCAACCCCGAGATGTCTTTGAGTCAAACTCTAAATGGACCTCAACTTCCTCGCCAATAAACTCTAGAAGGCTACCCTGACACATTGTTTTGATTAACTGTTTGGTGAAGGGGTTTAGACCCCTATGGAAAATGGAGTTTAATGGCATTTGATCAAAATTGTGGTGCGACCAAGACCGCTTCAAAGATTTAAAATGTTCCCAACACTTGTCAAACGTCTCATGGTCGTATTGTTGAAAATTTTGTATTTGCTTCATGAGTGCGTTTGTTTTGTGTGTGGGAAAGAATTCCTTCAAGAAGAGGTCTTTCAATTGTTGCCAATTCCCAAAAGAGTTGGCGGGAAGTGTGATCAACCAATCCTTCGCTTTATCTTTAATGGAAAAAAATATCTTAAGGTGCACAAGATCGGGTGTGCAATTTTGGTCAGAGAATGTGGTTATCTCTTCAAAGTCTCTAATATGCCGGTAAGGGTTTTCATTTTCCATTACGTGGAAGGAAAGAAGCAGGTTGATCATGCCATTTCGTAAGTGAAAGGCTCAATGGTTAAAAGGGAACGTAATACATCCATGTGAAGAGATCTAATCCGGGCGGAGGTAATCACCAAATGAATGACGCACAGGAATAACACCAAGCGGGGGTGCATGATCATATTCTATAGGAGGATCAAAGGATTGCACTGAGGGGGTGCACTAGGGAATTGTGACACGGACGAAAAATGTGTCTAGGAAAGCGTCGTATTAAGCGCGTAGTGATGTTGAGATGAAGTCCAAAAGTTATTGAATAGATTATTTGATCCTTCTTATAAAAATAGGTGTAGGTATGGCCCGTCGAACCCTGGGTTAGAATTATTGCTCATTCGAACAGAAAACTTATCCTTTAAAACAAAACCAGCTCAAATAATTAAATGCAAAGGGTTTATCAATAAAGAACTAAATTAATATAATTGTTACTAATAATTCCCCGGCAACAGCGCCAAAAACTTGACCCGCTTAAAATATTGTATAGCACAAGTGCACGCTAATCGGGAGAGTAGTAAAAACCCGTTGAGACCGGAGTCGATTTCCACAGGGAATTTTATGAAGTACCGAAGATATTCTTCTAGGTAAAAGTCGATAAACAAGAATAAAGGATAAATGAAAGGATTATTAAAGTTTTGATTGTTATATCAGACCAAAGTGAAAAACAATTACTGGACCGCTTAGCTATAGACTAATAGAAACAAGCAAGATTTATAAAACGGATTATGAAATGATTTTTAACAAAAGGTTGAGGAGTATTCCCCCACCTCGGATGATCACAACCATCATGGTTCTTCCGATAGAATCACAATCAAATGGGAATAAGATGTCGGTCTCAACAATCCCGCACGAAGGATGTCACCCCCATGATACGAGATGAAGGTTTCGACATATTATCGAACAAATGCATTGATGTTGGAGTTAAGTCTTAAAATACCACCCTTACATGATAAGAGAGTTTAAAATCCTATGAAACTCCAATATCAACGCATACACCCATTTATTGGATTTGAACTAAGCAAGAAGATGAACCATCCAAGGTGGGTTTATGCTCCCAACCTAAGAAAATTGGCTACTCATAACACCAACTATGCACAAACACAACATGGAGTTAATAAAAAGGGAATAAACCATTGCAAAAGGGAGCATTCAAGACAAAACCACATATTAATTACCCAAACAATGTCAATAGTCAACAAGTTACAAGTAAAAGGGAAATTAACTTACAATAAATGAAGTAGATGATGGAAATGAGAAGGAAATATCACATGCCCTTGGAGAGAGAAGAGAGACAAAACAAATATCTAATTTCTTTCTTTCTATTTTCTTGCAAGATTGAACGATCCTTTCTATCTACAAACCACTTACTATATATAGTAAGTGGGAAAAAACCACCAAACAAGTTGTTTCAAAACCAAAACCAAACTACTTAACAAAAAGATTTGAAGACTGGGGGTACCGGTCGACTGCGATCCAAAGACCGATCGACTGGGTCTTGGGAAAAACCTAATGCTTTGCGTCCAGGCCCAATTTTTCTTCACTAGTTGACTGTTGGCGAGGGGTCGGTCGACTGGTCCTCTATTTTCCAGGATGCTTGGCTCAACATGAGGAGAAAAGGGGGCATATGAAATCGTCCATATCTTCCTCGTTCGCACTCTAAATGACGTGTCGTTTGCAGCCACGTGAAGATAACTTGAAGAGCTCTGATTTTATTGAATCCCATTGATCCGTAGATGGAGTGTGAAATGTCTAAAATTCCCTTAAAGTAACGTTCGACGATGGAACTTCTCCGAAATGCAACCATCCTCACTTTAAGCGTTTCAATACCGACAAAACCTCAATTAAGCCCTGCAAAGCATATATATATCCAAAACCTAGGTTGTCTGGTTAACGAGCATAAATACTGGCATAAGGAACACAAAATGTGCTAGAATGCGTCAAGATAATGGGGGCCCGTATGCAATATTCGCGACTAATCAACATCCCTCTCAGTGATCTCAGCAATCAAAGTCAACGTGCTTTCTGTATTGAAACCTCTCCCCCACATTCCATTTCCATCATTTACTTACCCAATTTTGCAAATTCCATTCCCTCTCCTCCTACCACCTTCATCCACTTTCAAGATCAGCCCTTCAACAATTAAGATCAACCTTAAATCTTCCGAAGAAGGTCCTAACATTTCACTCTCTCTTTAAATTCCCTTATTTTTCACATTAGTTATTTAATTCTCACTTTAGCATTTTATCTTTGTAGTTCACACATATTAATATCCCACTTTTTATTAATAGTATTGCACATACTATATTTTCTATAATAAAAAAATAAGAAAAAGAGGGTTTGCTTGTAAATTCCAAATGGGAATTTCTCATTATATTTTCTCACACTAAAACATCCTTTTTCTACACACACGCATAATAAAGTCTCCAGTCATATTTATGGGATAAACCCCGCCCTCGTGTTATATCTCAACTATGTGGACTTTGATGCATTTATAGGTTACGTAGGTATCTCGGGCAAAACCCGACATTCGAGTCCTCCATTCCTATTTTTGTTCATATTATTATTTTTACATATTATATATGTGATTCATGCTTGTGTTTTGTCCAACCCATACCATTGTCTTTCTATAAGCGATCGGTAACCCGATAAACGTATATGTTATATTTTTAATTACTATTTTGGGAACACTCCTATGGATGACCTCATTCCGCCCTTCTCCATGACGCGAGTTGAGAAATTCCATTCTCCATTTATGTATACACGCACACACAATTCATGGAGTTATTAAGGAGAAGAATAACGCATGCCCATGAGACACCGAAAGGGCGGAAGTGGTGACTAACACCTTTCCATTCTGTAACTTAGCCCTCAAATCCTTTAACTAATTGGTTTTGCAAGCATCATTATGTCTTTGATGCTATTTTCTCGAGATGGCGACCTTTATTTTTCCTATTTTGTGTAAAATAGGCTGGTGACTCTATCTCTATACATCACCTCATATTTGATGACGGTCGAAGCACCTCGAGGAAGGGCGCAAACCTTACCACCACCCGCATGCGCCGACTGGGAGACGGGATGCCATAAATGGAATTGAATAACTTTACTTGCTCTCATCTTAAAAAACATTTATTTCTTATGCCTGAGGTGGATATCTTATTGCATAAGTTTATAACTGAGAAATAAGCTAGAAAAATTCCCAATGGTTTTCCAAGTGACCCTTGTATGTAATAATCATTTTGTTATTCTACAGTTAAGAGAGGGGTATCCGATGCCACCAATTTCAAGTTATTGGCATAGTAAAGCCCTGCCTGAGGCCCGGTCTTGATTGATAAATATGTTGGAAGGATCGGTTATTTTGAGAAGCTTTACCCATCGGATGTAGCTACCGGCGATGCTCCTATTGATCTCACCTAACGGGATTCTAGTTAATGTGTATTTTTAGGAGTGGTGTTTTTTATTTTTGTACACAAGTCAATGTCGATGTGTATTTTAGGAGTGGTGTTATGTATTTCACAGTATAGCAAGAATTATTTTATGTTGTTATATAATTCAAGACCGAATGTGATTAATGATATGTTATTTTCTTATTATGTCCTTAGTTTAATTTCAATACTTATGTTTGTGTTAAAATCGTTATCATGGATAATGTTTTCTCCATTCATTAACATATTAAGTGTTGAAACTTGGAGTTGGTTTGTGTGACTTGGTTATGTTGAAATTGTAAAGTTAACATGCATTCGGCATTGTAATGGCGAATATTGGTTCACTATTCGTTACCTGATGCCCGATTGAGTCATAATACCAAATATTAAGATTTTTTCTTCAAAATACCACAGTGTAAAATACATTAGGGACATGAATCCCGAATCTCTTTAAAATTATTCGGCATAAGATCCCTAACTAAAGAATTTGGCGTAGACATTTCAAATGGAATATTTGTATGATTGTTTTGTGCTGAGAATCCCAAATCAATGTATATAACCATTTGATATTTGTATCCCAAACAGAACAAGGCAGATGGCCTTAATATTTTGGTTTCTTATCAAGCTAGTGATTTGATATTGTTTTTTCGTTATCAAGATAACAAATATAAATAATAAGCTTTCGTATTCGCATCCCGGTTAGTTATCATTATGGATATGCAAAACTTAAATTTTGATCCCAGCATAATATAATAATAAAAAAAATATGAGTCCAAAAAGGCAAGAACATGCAAAAATTTCATTTGATGTCAACATCATACAATAATCCAAAAACTATGAGTCCAGAAATAACAAGAATAAGCAACATTTTCATTTGATACCAACATTATGCATAATCCAAAAATTATGATCCAATTAAAATCCAAATAACAAATACCAATTGATACAATACAACCAAACAAAATCTTATAAAATGTTTCCACACTAAAAACAAACAATATCAATTCCTCTTTCCTTTTCGATGTCCTTTTATGGGATCCTCCTCCCAATCTTTGTCAACCTTCTTCTTATTCATTTTCTTCTCTTTATTCTTTTTCTGAGGTCCACGTCTTATTCAAGTTACTGCTATAAGGATGTAGTATGCTTCAATATCCCGTTGAAGCATTGTTACAACATCAACAATGTCCCCCTATTGGATGTTTCTTGAGAGCATATCCAAAACCTTCCAAACTTGATCATACTAAGAATAAATCAAAATTATCATTATAACTATTGTATTTAAAGAAATACAACTTAAATTGAACCAATGGATATAAAAATTTACGAGTGAGGCTTTTTTAGATCCAGATTGGCAATTGACGGGCTTTTAGATGATTAAATGGGAGAATATTAGGAACCACGTCATGTAATCTTCGGTTAAATCCCACGAGGATGACACCGAGACTGAACGGGACCTAATTATAAGCAAGTGGTATTGTTAATTATCTTAGTACCATTTATTATTATCGAACCTAATGTTATAACAGGCAATTGTATTTCCTATATTGTCTACAATAGATGTCATTGGGTGCTTAGTAGTAATTTGGACAGGTCCAAGATGCCTCAATACGCGTTTCGAGTAGTATGACTCCCTAACATCAAAGAAAACAATACCACTGTAAAACGCGACTCCATGAATGGGTACGCATATCTCTCACCCATGTACGTCTCCCAACAAACCCAAAGATAAATATAAACCTAATTAAAGTCTCAATAATGCTAAACTTTGAATAAATAAATAAAACTTACAGTATTAGAAGACAAGTCATTAAGTTGCTCCCAATATTTATATAGTTGTGGAACTGCATTTTTTGTGATACAGGTTGCAATGCCCACAAAGCAATCCTTGGCATGGTGTTATTAAATTCCATATTCCAAGTCTGCTAAATTGCTAATAAATCCTTGAATACATGAAAATGCATAAACTTATTAAATAATGTCTCAAACAATAGACAGTCATTTATAGATTTAATGACATAGTGCTTGTTTATACATTTAATAGAGATAGACAATCACTCATTTGCCTCACCTTGGATCTCAATCCTAATTCAAGTTGTCGGTATATGTGGGATAGGATTCCCATGCCCCAGATGATCCTCCCAACGTCAGCCATATTCTTTAGGAGTTGCATATTGTAAACATAAATGTTTTTCTACATCGTCAAGAAATATGGTGCAACCAATATTTGTACAATATATGATGTATAAAAAATATGCCATTCCAAAATAATCCAACAACCAGATGGGTCTTTGGCCTCTTTTGCCTTTTTTACAAACATAGCGACAATCCAATTCAATTGTACAATATATGATATCTGACACTTTTGTTTTGCTTCTTCCTTGCTAACCCCCAAGCATTCAACCAATAAATTTGTGGCCTTGCGAGAAATAACTCCCTTCACCCATCATCTCCACATATAGAAGATTCAACCACAAGGCACCTCAATATCTGGATTACCTCGTCATGAGTGATGGTCATCTCTCCAAAAGGCATATGAAAATTGTTAGTCCCGGGATGCCACTGCTTGACAAATGCCTAAATCAACGTATAATTTATATAATTTTGACTATGTTATATCAACCCCATGAGCCCACACTTTTGAACACTATATCGTACTCCTTTATAAATTTTCTCCACTATCCATTCATTGATTTTAGTCCACTTGTTCATGCAGATAAGTGTCCCACATTCAACCTACATAATAAACATATATGTAGGTTATTGAATACATTCATTTCAGTTGTAAAAATCCATGAATATAATTTTTTACCATAGAACCAGTCCATATCACATATGAAATGTGGTTAGTGAAGTGATTTAGCAATCGAAGATCCTTGAGGCCATCGTAATCTTGTGGCGATTTATCTACCGACTTTCCCTTATTAGATGGACCTACCTTGGTGACTTCAGCATGCGCACTTTCAGTTTCAAATTCTCCTCATCACTACTAACCTCGAGGGTACTTGTAGGTTAACCCCCCACATGTGTTATGCTAGACATACAGATATTTGGAGTACCTGCCTCCTCTTGAACATTAGGGGGTTGTGTTCATGCACAATACTAGTCTCGAATAAGATTTTTGCTTCAGTTATAGCATTTAATTCTGCCAATGTTTCCCCTCGGAAGCAGTGACTGGAATCTTATTTATCCTTAAATAACACAATTTAGGGTCCATTTTCAACCTCAGATAAAAGAAAGTCTAGCCATTTGTCAAACTGGAATAAATTGATTATACCATAAAAATATATGCTATATTGGGATACAATCGTCGAAAATGGAAGGTATATTAGAGATTCAGGTAGATAACTTTACATCCAACAGTTGATATTAATATCCCAAATTAATTTATTAATTTATAATGTATATTTTCTTTAGGAAATGCACGATGGATGTAATGACCGTAAAACTGTTGAAGGTCATAGCCTTAGGAGGAGCCACGACCTTAGGACTAGGTTATCCGTGAAAGAAAACTTACCAGTTGGGACGAGGTGAGAGTACTGAACATAGAGTGTAGACCTCGGAAGCTTAGGGAGGTCCCAACACGTGAGTTAATAACTCGGACCAATTATATCATTTATTGCAAATCGAGTTTTAAAGATTCTAAATGCCTTTTTTAAAGGGTATTTGTGTAAAAGTAAGGACATAAGTGGAAACCCTAGGTTCTCTAACATTTTCAATAAATAGCAATATTCGAATCACTTTCGAAAGCTACTAAAAATCCTAACTAACACCTTAGAGATATAACGTGATGTTTTGATAAGGGAAGAGGAAGTTTTGCCGAATAAAGGTTCAGTGGCAGGAAAGAGGCGGCATAACATTAGAATTATGTACATAAGAATTAGAATTATGTACGGTTCACTGGCAGGAACCGTACCTAAAGTATTGCCAGGAAGTTTTGATAAAATTAGAATTATGTACATAAAGTACTGTCAGTGAACCGTACCTAAAGGAAGTTTTGCATAACATTAGAATTACTTTTGAAGGAAGTTTTGCCGAATAAAGTACATAAAGGAATTATGTACATAAAGGAAGTTTTGAAGGTTCACTGGCCGGAAGTTTTGATAACATTAGAATTATGTACGGTTCACTGGCAGGAAAGAGGCATAATTCTAATGTTCATCGAACTAGGTCCTTTAGGTAAGGGATCCACTATCGTCCATTTTTTCCTTACATAAAACCTAGTTTCCTTATTTTATTGACTGAGATGAGGCCTTGTGTTTTATGAGTATATGGGTTTAAAGGCCATGGAGTTTTACTATTCATTATGTGTTTTCTAGGTTTAAAAACCATAGACTTTATTGTTCATTGTGATTTTTAGGTTTTTTGGGCTTGGTGGTCATGGACTTTCACTATTCATCCCATATCTTAGTTGTTAAGGTTTGTTATATGGATTTGTTTTAGGATTGGGTGGTTTGAGGTAGAATGACTTTTTAAGGATACTCATAATTTCGTTATGAAGTTTTATTAGGGTTTTCTACTTTGATCTTTGGAAATCTAGGTTATGAGTTATTTTGACATTTAAACTTTTATCTTACCAAACTACCCTTGTTATTTAAAGATCATGAGTTTAACTCCTTTGTTGAGGACACATACATAAGCAGTATAATATTGTGCCTATCTTGAGCGTTATTTTGTTGGATTGTGGTGTTAAGGCCACGACTTTGTTTCGCCAAGCCGTGGTATCATGTTTGGATATGGCCTCTTGTTTTGTGATTTAGGTTCAAATGGCTAGTCCTATGTGAATTGAACCTTGGCAGAGCTCAGCTAAGGTTATGGAGTTAACAGTAATCGTTTGATCGCTTATCCTGAAATTAGGTGGGAAAGGAGGCGGTAACCTGTGGCATGACTAGGTCAATAAAAATCTAAACTAAGGCCATTGAGATATCTAAGGCTATATATAAAGGTTATGGACTATAGGGCGAATCAAGGGATATTAAGCCTTAAGGGAAGCTGGAAGTGATGGACCATGGGATATTGAGCTTCAGATATCTGAATATTTTTTGGGATTAGGAGTAAAACATCTCTTTTCCTTCCTATTTATTCTGGTTGTAAATCATCTTAATCTGCATTTATTTTCATATTTGTATTAGTGTGTGTGTGTGTGTGTGTGTGTGTGTGCGCGCGCCTATATATGTGTGTGTGTGTATTTCTATGAATACTAACACTGGCAGGTGCATTGAGGACACTTGATATAACCCTGAGTGGGATATTTGAGCTCATTCCATTATGTTTTTTATTTTCCACCTGATGATCATGGACATGATTAGAGGTCGCGGAGGATGTGAAGATTTTTTATGTCTAAATGGATTTTTAATCTAGATTACACATAGATTTAGAGATTGCATATTTAGTTGTGAATGCCCCTTTTACTTACTTTTTGTTACATTGTAAAGAGGGTTGTATGGAACCAAGAGATTATGTAATGCATGTAGTGGAGGTTTTAGTTGCTACCATGAAAGAAATTGTGTTGAATGAATTATCCTTTTAGTTTGTGCCTTACTATTGGTGATGAATGGATATTTTACTTACTCTGATAGTGTGGTTGAGGTCCTTTAAAGGCCACGACCTAATAAGTTAGCCCTCATTAAAAACTTTAAAACTTTTGTTGTGTAAATCAAATGAAATAAGCCCATGGCCTAATAAGGAAAGGCCATGGGTGTTACAAATGGTATGATAACATTTTTTCTTGAAACTACAGGAGGATTAGAAAAATATTATAGGTAGGCTTATGCTTAGGAACCTCGTAATAGAACATTAGACTTATACATGTGTGATTCTTTCTAAGAAGCTATGGTAAAAGGATATCATCAGGGAGTTAGGGAGCCGCGACCAATAATGTCACCGTTGCGGGACCTACTATCCCTAACAAAGAGGCTAATGGGGAAGGAGTGACATCGGTGGTGGTTAGATTCACAGGATCCCTTACCAGGGCAATGGAAGTAAGAACGGTTGAGGAAAGTCGTGGCTGCACCATTGAGCACTTCAAGAATTCAGGGGCAAAACCCTTTAAAGGAGAACCTAACCCACTGAAGGTCGGAGCATGGATAAGAACGACTGAGAAGATTTTTTAGGTACTAAGCATAATGAAAGAGAAAAAGGTGTTCCTTGCCTCATTTATATTTAGGGATAAAGTAAAGCATTGGTAGGCAATGGTCAAGAGAACACAACTTGGAGAGGAGGTCGTGACCATTTCTTGGGCCAGATTTAAGGAACTCTTCCTTGAAAAATACATCCCTGTCGTGGCCAAGGAAAAGCTAAAGCTAGAAATTATGGAGCTAACTTAAAGGACGATGTTCATGGATGCATATGAAGCTAAGTTCACTAAACTTTCACATTTTTCTCCCTACACCATCAACACCACAAAAAGGAGAGCCAAGAAGTTTGAAAGGGGCCTAAAATGTAGACTTCACAATAGAGTTATTGATTAATGCTGCGGATATACACTGAATTGGTGGAGGTGGATCAAATCATGGAGTAAGATATTTATAAAGTAATAAAGGCAAAGGGAGAAAAGAGTAAAGGAAAATGTGAAGGATCAAAGAAGGATGACAAGCCATGCCAGCAGGCTCAAAATTCGTGGCCAAGTAATGGGGCCACGGAGGGAAAACATTATGAGGAGGTTGATACTGCAGCTATTACTTCAATGACGACATAAAAGGACATTTTGACAAGAGTTTCACTTTGGTAATGCAATGTTACAACTGAGGCAAGCCCGGATACAAGGTCAAAGAATACAAGGTTTCGAAGAAGGATGTAGAGAAGCTATGAAACCCCATAATTTTAAGTAATTAGGTTGATCACGTATATTTATTAAATACTAGCATTTGCCAAAAACAAATTTAAATATCATCCTTAGCATGAGTGACAACAAACGATATATATAATGCAACTAGAGCATGATAAGATAAATCCTAAAAAATAAATTAATAGCAAATACATGACCACCAAACTCTCCAAAACCAAAATCATAAACAAACCTACACAAGCCAACCAATTACAAATCCGAATCAATAAGTAAAAGAGTATATGCTAAAGCTGAAATAAAAATCATCGCACCTTTCAATACCTAAAACTAAAATTAATAAAATTAAACCTATATTTGGATATTGGTGATGAAACTGGAATAGGACTAGATGCAATAAGAACTATAAAAGCTAAACCGAATAGTCATGAGCAACTGAAAGGGGGGTTCAACATTGATGGTCAGGACACCGAAACCTAACATAGCTTCGCCACCCAATGACAGTTATGCAAGTAAATAATAAATCTATAGCTTATAAATTTCATAAATCACATTGTATAATGTGCCTTATAAAAATAATTAATTTAATTTTCATTTTTAAATAAAGCATTATTTAAAACCGTGCATGTACCTAGCACCCCACGCCCGTAAAGGTAACTAGATTTCCGCCATGAATATGCAATAAAATAAATAATAACATAAAAAAATACCCATCTTAAAAAAATCCAACCTCCATCATAAACACCCCAAAACATCACCAATAAAATCATTGTAATCGTGTCTGGCTCCTAGTACGCTTTGGAGTCACCAAGCCCCATGATACAGAATCCCACCTCCACTATAGGCACCCCAATAATCTCCATCATAAATAATATAAACAACCATAGTCCCGTGTGTAAGGTCATATAAAGAAGAAGAATGTCTCTCCACTGTCGATACAACCCAACCCAGTAGCCTCTCATGTCTCTAATTATTTAACACCTTTTATATATTTTGTCTTTCAATTATCTAATTCTATTAAATCACTTCTTCATATTTTATTATTTCAAAAGGGATGGGGTGAGGCATCAATCATCCAGAAAGTCTAAGTGTAAGTTAATTAGGAAAGGACTTTACATACTTTCTAATAATATTTTATTTCAAGGTTTGTCCTTAAAATTTATAGCATCAAAAAATCATGTTTTTAACATAAGTAATATTCTCACATAAACGATTTACCAAAGTCAAGAGTAGGAATTTGATATTAATTTAAGGATTAAATTAGTGTATTTTTACTGATAATCAAGTGGGGAAAATTCTACATAATTGACCATCAAGAAAGAGTTTCAAATTTATCTATTAGCATGTGTGACACCCCGCCTAATTAAATACCCGGCGATCACTCCTTTATTAAATTAAAATCAAGGTGAACAGTTGGTTCATTCTTAGCATCACTGTCGTAAAAATAACTTTTCCAAATTTAACACCCATTTAATTAAGCTAAGTGTCAAAACCATTTTTTAACATTACTTTCCAAATTTTATTTTGAAAATAAAGATTTAATTATCTACAACAATTCAATATTTAAAGAATCACACCACAATAATCCTGGAACATATAATCCAATTAATTTAAACATTCAACAACTAAACCCCAGCATTTAAAACTTAAAGTAAAACATACATGCTGAATAAATCCCAAAGTAACAGTACTAGAAATAACTGAAATACAAATGTCCCAATAAAACAGATAAATAGTGGAAAGGGCGACACATGCCCAATAAGGAGAATGATAGAAGTGGAATCAAGTAAATGAAATCGTCTAAGCAAGTGGCCTGCAACTCCCACCTAAGCTGCAGCACGTTCCTTCCAATGGATCCTAAACAAGACGCCCCTGTGTCTGGGCACCTGTAATATATACATATATATACAAGAGAGAAAGAGGAATAGAAACGGGTCAGAGCCCGATAGTGTATATGATTTAGAAATTCGTTTAGCAAGTATTTAAATTGATACAGGCCAATGCAACAACATATTAGTGCGACACTCTCTTGAGAAATTCTCGCCTCTCTTCTAATGTGCACTCCTATCGCACTAACCTTCCCAATGGTTTATCTCATCATATATCACACTATCCTTCCCCAAGAATTTAACTTATCTTAGGTGACTCTCAAAATTTAAGATTTAACAACATCATGGTTTAAAAAGGATAATTTCATTTAGTACAAAACGCTCATTTTAACTTTATTGATTCATAAAGTTTTTCAATATCATATTATACTTTTCAAAACAAGTATTTCCAATTTTAGTCATTATACATGTCTTACTTACCATAACACAGTAGGCAGTTTTCCATATTTCAGATGTTCATATATATATTAAATACTCGTATAATATATATATTCTAACAGCACCCCACATAAAATTTTATGGTGCGGGCATACTCTGCTATCCAATCCCCGTATCAATCGTACTAAAGGTAATACAAGTTTGGAATCACTCTCGAACTGTATAAATACATACACAAACAATATTGAGGCGAAGCATAGTTTCCAAGTCTAAGAGGTCAGTACATACCCTCACGTCTCTTAGGACCGTGACTACCGATTCGATAGCCTGTACCTAGGATTTCTATCTTCTAAGGTACGAGTCAATATCCCCCATAAGGCACACGAGATAAGATCGTTCCAGCGCGGAAACCTCAGGGATAGCAAGTAGCGCGGGCATGATTTTCACAAGTATATAATATATGCATACACAATCATATAAATATACCACTTTTATTATATCAATTTAGGTTTATCCAATAACCCACATTCACAACATTTATCCTTATTTTCCCATTATTATTTATCAAGTATAATGGTTCGTTTCTAACTTTAATTCGAAGGGTTTTTCCAACTTACTACGTAACCCTCATGGACTCTATTCTTCCAAATGTACAATTCAGTAGATATCCATTTATGTTCCAACGTAACTCTCTCTTACGTGTCTCTCCCCTTTAATATATACTTACATTGTCCCTTATGCAAAATATCCCAAAAATATAGATTTCGCCTTACATTAAAGGATTTTGAATTTTATTTTTAAAGATGAGAATTTCAAACAGTTTCAAAATCGGAATTAAAATGGAGTTTTAATTGAATTTTTATTATCTAGAAGATTCCTCGAAACATAAAACTCTATAGAAAAAAATATATTTAATAATATTGAACGGTCCGATCGAGCTGAATTTTTTTCTGTAGCTTCCTCTCGTCTTCAGCTAATTCTCTGTAAAATTTCATCCAATTCCAATGGTCCGATGGTCCGAAATAAATTTTTTTTTAGTGTTTGTATCTGATTAGAACTCTTTTCTTAATCAAACTCTTAATCCTTTACATGACAAAGGGTTTCCAGAATATCATATAAATCATCACTACATGAAAATTTCCCATCTCAAATTGAGTTTTTCTTCCATAAATCTCATCCTAATAACTCCTAAACTAATATGGATGATGCATCAACGAAATAAGCAAGATAAACACTTGCCTGGGATTTTCAGAAATCTGGTTTGGTGTTGAATTTGGTGTGGTTGCGTTCCCCGTCTCGCGATCTACGCGTTGGCGGTGGCGGCAGTGCAAACGGGTGAGTTTTGAGCCTTGAAATGCCTCGAGAGCTCTCTCCTCTCCTCTCCAATGGCCGTTCTAGTGTTTTGAGTTATCTAACCCTAGGAGATAACCTAAACATCTGATATAACCCCTTTAATTTTCGTGGGTTTAATTACCTAAAAATACAAAATGACTAAAATGCCCTCCCGGGGTACTAATTAGGCCTAAAAACGCCCCGAGACCCCAATCAAACTCCCGGGTATACTTTTATGACTATATCGACCCTTCCGGACGCGTTGGCGCACTCAAAACGACCATACGAACAACTTATAAAATATTTACTTTTATTTATCAATATTTAGTCCCGACGCGACACGGGCGCGTCCCGACTCAAATTTCTAAAATTGTCATTTTATTCACTCGTGACATTTAATATGGCCACTATTATATATTACTTTGCTCATTAGTAATATTCAACAAATTTTCCCATAATTACTAACTCTCATCACGTTAATAATTATAACATAATTAATTTCCGAATTTTTATTAAATAATTAATTCACATTAAATTTAATAAATCCTCAAATTAATATAGCATAAAAATACGGGGTATTACAGCATGTACATGATCATTATACAAAAACAAATTCTACACATACTTGAATTCTAAATAAAAGTTTATTAAAGTTGGCATTAAGACAACCCAAATTCCATTAATGACATTAAAAATTAAAATTTTGGGATTTACATAATTAAAGTGGGCATGAACAATTTTATAATTTAGGATCAAAATGAGAATTCTAATTTGTATTTAAAATTCATGAACTACTAGGTAGCACTAATATGGAATTCAAATGAAAATTCTATAACCTTGTCAAATTATCATTTAAATATTGTCAAACATATAATTTGCTAATTTTTTATCTAAGAATCGTAACAACCTAATTATCTCTAACTCATTTTAATTATTAAAATTAAGTTGAGGTAGAAATTAATGTTCAAATGCAAAAAAGGGAAGGAGTAGAAAGTCAATTTGACTTAATATAGAAATCTACCAAAATAATTTAAGAGTTATAGATGAAGAATTGTAGAAGAAATCCTCCTTGAAAAATTATTAAAAAGTCCCTCCAATTTCTCCCAAAACCAATGTAAATGTTGGTCCAAAAATTGTTCCAAAAAATTATAAATTTGATGTTGAATTGAAGGTTATAATTTATGGGTTTTGATGGTATAATTTTATAACACCCCACCTATTTCAATAACGTGTGATCAGTCCTCTACTAAAATAAAACAGGAATCTCATTTGGTTCATTCTTTGCAAAATATATTAACTACTAACCACATATTAATTTAAATAAGTCGGTGTCAAATTTTATCTTTCATTAACATACAACAATATTAACCAATCCACAATAATCTCATACATAGTAACCAATGTAAATAAAACCACAATGTAAAGTCAAAAGCGGAGATAGATAAATAAAGCCCCCAAATAAACCATCAGGTAAAAAAAAAACTAATACATCCAATCCAACTGACCAAAATAACCTGAAATACATAAATTTGAATGAAAAGGGGCAACACGCCCAACCAATACTAGAATACAGAACCTAATCTAGACTGTCAATAATAGAATCGGCTACTCGAAAATCTTGCAAGCCTCCAGATCAGTTGCAACTACTAAATTCCTGGAAGATGAATCATCATTGGCGTCCCTGTGGATGGACACCTAAAAATTTTGAAAATAAATTTGATACGAGCCATAATCCAAAACCTTTAAAAAATATTTAGCAAGTAAAATGCATAAATGAAAATATCCAGTCCATTTTTATATTTATAAATCGATAACACACTCTCGTGAATCACCCCTCATCTAAAGTGCGCACCTAACGTATGCTCTTGACCCTCCTAGTTATGCTAGCCCCTTACTAGTCCTATAACATTATAGGTTTCACAAGTTACCTTATCCCACGTATTTTATAAGCTTAGGTATCACATATGCTTGACCATTATATTTCTCAATTATAAGGTATCGATTCATTTCAAGTAACTTCCAACAATCATAGTTCTCTTTTATAATTTATTACTTTTTTCCAATAACTGTCACTAGTTATTCAAACAGTATTTGCTTTCTATTTTAACCCGTATATTGGTCTATACGTAAATATACATAATAATATACTATAAAAAACACACAGATGTCGCATATAACCGCCATCCTTCAAAGTAATAACTCACTGGATGCGATTCGCTACAATGTTATCATTATCCAGGTCATGCTCACATCATCTTCTTTATCGAAGGTCGGACTCTCACACTGACTCGGTAAAATCGCAAACATATTGGAGGCGGTCATAGTCCTTCGATAGTGAGTCATAACAATACCCACAATTACCTCACTTCGAATATAAATCACACAAACATAAGCATGGCGCTATGACCTGGGGTCGATACTTAACTTGTTATGATTCGCCATGGAAAATCACCCATATCGTGTAGCACATATTATCTCAATACCCGTGTATATATATATATATATATATATATATATATATATATATATACGTTCCTATCACCCGAAGCACTAGTCTAATAGCTCGAGTCTACCCCCAACTCTTATTTAATTAAGTTCTTCACTTGATTAAATAATTAACCTTAATTCTCTTGTTAGATTCTACCGAACTTTCCTAATCAACCCTAAAATTCATAATAGGAATTCACTCTATCGCGTTACATATCTTGTGAACCGAGTATTTTACCTCCTAAATACCAAACATATATAATTTGAGTCAATCCTCGTTTACCCGAAATTTCCCTTAATGAACATAATCTCTAGAAGTATTAAAAATCATTAACTTAACCTCAATTTCATCATCTATGAATTAATATTAACTAAGGGAATATATCCACAAGGTTTTGTAATCATCTAAAACATAATCATTCCTAACATAAAATCGATCCCTAAATTACCAACCAAAGAGTTGGTCGCGTAAACCCTTCCATATAAAATTCATACCTAATTCAAAAAATTTGGGAAAATACGAAAGTATTTGCCACGCATTCATAACGAAAAGATCCACAATTTCATGGCCTAGCTAAGTAGGGGAGCCACCGTATCGGTTCATCCCTAGAATTTGCAACACGGACCTGCTATGATTTTATCACGAGTTTCTCCAAAATTTCATCCCAAAACGCATCCAAACTTCATCCCAAAGTCATATAATGTCACCCCGTCAATTATTAACATGAATACATATATTTGATTTCCTCTAATGATCAAAACTAATTTAAATCATGGGATTAAATCATTATTTATCCAGCATCAATTATATCATAATTTCTAATGAAAATCCTAAATTCCCAATCAAGGTTCCGCATTTCAGTTCAAAATAGTGTATTTTCATTCAAGATCAATCTATACAACATTTATTCATGATTTTCTCAATAAATACAAATTTTAATTCTTGATTTTCCTTTAATAAGATTAAGAACTCCATATTATTCATCTTTCCAAAAATCCCCTTTTCCATATAATCCAACCCATCCCAAAATTAAATTGTCAATTTCTAATTTTGATATGAATATTACATTACACATATTCAAGATAGCAAGTTTATACACTTGCCTTAAATAGTTGGTGTGATTCTGAATCTCTATGCATCGGGTTGAAGAAGATAAGAATTCTCCTCCATGTCCTTTTCCAAATCAAGCCTTTGGATCTCTTCGGTGTTCTTCCTTTCTCTTTTCTCACAAATGGCATCTCTTAAGTTTTTGGTGTGTTATGGTTGCCTCCTTAACTCTAGCCTCCCTTTAATTAACCCAAATTCCAAAATTAATTAAAGTCGTAGGTGTAAAAAGACCCTCATGCCCTTACTCGGGTTTCGACTAGTCTAAAATGCTCCCGGTAACCAATTTCTACCCCAGGTACTTGATTTTGACTATTTTGACCACTCTCGGATCAACCCTACACTCGAAATCACCACGTGAGTCACTAAACATAAACATTTTATCTCAATCCAAAAATAGCTCACTCAAATGCCCCGATTAAGATATCGTCAATTCCGTCGTTTTTACTCACATACGACGCACTTACAATTTACTTAATCACGCTAGTAAATTTATAGATAAATATTAATAATTTTCTCAATAATTAATATTTATTAATTTCACATTATTTTACCATTTTAATTAAATTACGTCACACATGTAATTTAAATACTAAAAATAAATTACTCAAAATTACGAGGTATTACAAACTTGTGTAGAATTTGGTTTGATTTTAGGGACAAATGATGTAATGGATATGTTAGGCAGTAGGGTTCTTTTGTGTTTGAGTTGCACAACATATAAAGATTTGGAATAAGGAGCGTCTCTTTGGAAGACGAAAGCATCGCCTATATATATATATATATATATATATATATATATATATAGTAAAAGAAAAACATTTTCTCTTTCTTTCTTTAATTAAGTTAACCTAATCCTGAACCTTTCTCCAAGTAATCTCTTAATTACCTTGTTACCCTAATCTTAAACCAATTATTACCCTTTACGCCTAACTCTTCAATTAATTTTCGCAATTAAAAATTAACCCTTACTAAAGGTAATTACAAGTAAGCACATATATATTATTAATTAATCAATTAAATTCAAAAATTCATCAAATAAAATTCTATAAATTATATTAACTTTCATACTTTAAATTTATCTAACTTCAACTTAACATGTAAAACTTTAATTTCATTACTTAAATCATGTAAAATTTAATTTCCACTTAAATATTTGTATAAAAATTCTCCCAATTTCAACATTTAATTATTGAACTAATTCCACAAATTATAGAGTATTACAATCTTTTCCATTAACAAAAAGAATTACATCCTCGGAATTCACAAATTATAATTTATAACTGACTCAAAAGAGAGGTGTGACTGTTGCCTCATCAAATCATCGTGCTCCCAATTGGGCTCCTCCTCATTACGGCGTTGCACGCATACTAACTCTATCTCCTTGGATCGCAATATTTGAATCCGCCTATCCAAAATCCATACCAACTTCAGATTATATGAAGCGTCTGAGTCTAACTCAATTTCAGCAAGATCGATAGGCTGATAGGCATCCTTAGGATGTAGAAATCGATGAAGTAGAAATACGTGGAACATATTATGCACCCGATTTAGATGTTCCAAAGGTGCTAAACGATACATAACTTTCCCTACCTTCTCTGTGATTATAAACGTCATGATGTAACGTGGAGACAACTTTCCTTTTTTCCTTATTCTCATCACCCCTTTCATAGGGAATACCCGAAGTTGGACCTGCTCTCCTACCTGAAACTCCATGGGCTTTCTATTATTGTCTGCATACCATTTTTATCAATCCTGAGCAACTTTAATCTGCACTTTAATCAACTTAATAATCTCAATTGTCTCTTAGACGAACTTCGATCCCAATTATCTTCCCTCACCTAAGTCTAACCGACAAATCAATGATCAGCATGGTCCCCCATAAAGTGCGTCATACTGATAACTATTATTATATATGAACTCCATTAAAGGCAAATTTGTCTCCCAACTGCTTTCGAAATCCATCACACATGCATATATCATATTTTTCAATGCTTGATTTACCCTCTCCAACTGTGCATGGTATGTCATACTAAGGTGCATCTAAGTCTCCATAGTTTGATGGAAACTCTTCAAAAATGGCCATAAATATAGGACCCCAATCCAAAATTATCGATAATAGAACCCTATACAACTAGACAATCTCGACAATATACAAACTTGCAAGCTGCTCGGTTGAATAATCAGTACGAATTGCCAAAAAGTGTGCCACCTTCATGAGGTGGTCACCTATCATCCAAATGGAATCATATTAGTGAGGCATTAAAGGTATCTCTGTGGTGATGAAATCTTAAAGTGTGTCAAACTAAAATACACACATAAAAAATCTTTTTGAGTTTTTAACATTTTTCACCAAAAATAAATATATGTACTCAAAAGGATAAACAAAAATCATTTGAATTTTTCAATAAGCTTAAATTACCAAGCGATAAAATCCAAATGATAAACAAAAATCTTTTTGTATTTTTCATTTAATGCAAACAAAATGAAGGAAATATAATACAAAAGATAAACAAAAATAATTCTATCATGTGATAAGCATAGAGCATAGACTAGAAAATGATTAAACAAGCATACATTTAGCATGTGAATATAGCATGAAGTACAAACGCTAAAGTTTGAAAACACTAACACATTCATTCTTTAGATTTAGCAAGGGAGGAAGCATGTGAAAGTAAATGAGAATCATAAACCCTATTTTGCAAGGCAACCAAGTCGGATTTCCTAACCCAAATTAATGAAGAATGATTATCTTGGGGTGTAGGAGCTTTAACTACCATGGTTACTTTACTATGGGATTTTTTAGGAATTCGTTTAAGATCAAAACAAAATTTCCTAAGATGACATTTTCGACCACAATGTGTACAAGTAAAAACATGTCGAAAAGATTTACCTAAGGAGTGATCTTTAAATGCATTCCTAGTAGATTCTCCTAAAACATTGGTTTGGGCATTATGAGTAAATTCATTACAAGTATTGAAGCCTAAACCACAAGTGTCATTTTTAATTTCGACCGTTCCTAATATTTTATCTAATTTTTCCGAACGACACTCCAAATCAAATTTGACATTACTAGAGTCTTTTAATTTATTTTGAAATTCTAAAATGTTAGACTCTAATAAAACATTTCGCTCTTCAAAAGCAAGAAGCTCCTTTTTCAAGGATTCCATTAAACCCTTAAGGCTATCTCTTTCGCCTTCTACATATTCAAGCTTCTCTTGAAGAGTCCTCTCACGTGTCCTAAGGTCTTCTATTAAAGCACTTTCATCAACGACCTTGACAGTTTCTCTTAAACTAGCTTCTAACTTCAAATTAGCTCTTTTCAATTCAATAAATTCTTTATAAAGCTCTTGAAAAGCATTTTGAAGTTCACTCACATTAACCTCTTCTTCATTTTCACTCTCTCTTTCTTCTCCACTCTCACTGTCATAAAAAATAAGTGAATCATAAACTTTGACCTTCGAAGTGTCATGTGTTAAAGTTTCATCAATCGATGAGTTCTCACTATCACTCACATGACTATCCATAAAAACCACAAAATTTTTCTTAGTGGGGGAATCGGGTCCCTCTTCCTTATCACTATCACTAAGGGTCGCATTATAAGTAATGGGTCGTTTACCCTCTTTCCTTAGTTTAGTGGGGCACTCATAAGCCCTATGGCCATAACCTTCACAACCAAAACACTTATTAGACTCGTCCCTATCTAAATTTTCATTACTAGGTTTAGGGATCTTCTCGGCTTTAGGGATCTTCTCGCCTTTGTCATGTTTAGACGTATCAAATTTCTTAAAATCATTTTTAAGTTTATCTTTGTTAATTTTAAGAAATTTTCTAAATTTACGAGCAAACAAAGCCATGTCTTCCGAGTCACTATCACTCTCTCTCTCTACTACTTGTTTGACCTCTTTTCGAGCTTTTAAAGCAACGCCCTTTTCGATTTTCTTTTCAGTTTTAGAGGGAAACATATCTAGTTCATAGGTTTGTAAATCACCTACAAGCTCTTCTAATTTCGTAGAGGCTAAAGTTGGTAAAGAATTTAAAACGGTCACCTTTGGAATAAATCTATCGGGTAGGGACCTTAAAATTTTCTTTACAACACGGTCGTCAGGTATTTTCTCTCCCAAGTTAAAAGATGAATTAACAATATCAGAAAGTCTAGCATAAAATTCATCAAAACTTTCTTTTTCATTCATTTTGATAGTTTCAAATTGAGTGGTGAGGTTTTGGAGTTTTGAAGCTTTAACGACACTAGTTCCTTCATGAGTTAATTGTAAAATATCCCAAGCTTCTTTAGCGTTTTCACACGTCATAATGCGTCGGAACTCATCCGGTGTGACAGCGCTAAATAAGGCATTCAAACCTCGGGAATTGAAATTAGCAGGTTTAAACTCATTTTCAGTCCATCTATCGGCGGGTTTGGGAACACGTTCATTTTCAACTAAATGAGTTGGTGGGGACCACCCGTTAACAACTGACATCCAAACTCTCTCGTCAATAGATTTTAGTGCCGACTTCATTCGCGCTTTCCAATACGCGTAGTTTGAACCATCGAAAATAGGAAATTTTGAAAATGGAGAAAATTCCATTTTAGCCAAAAATTATTTAAGGATCTTTAACGAAATAATTTATCGCTTTGGCTCTGATACCACTTGTTGGAGCGCTTGGCCCCCAATACTAATTTATTATTATTTCCTTGTTATGTAAACTCGATGCGGAAGCGGTGTGGTGGTTCAACTTTAAAACAACAAATTTTAATTTCTTAAACAAATTAAAATTAAACCCAGTGAAGTAAAATTAAACAATTAATATATTCACTTAAACCAATTAATTAATCCAAGTCCTAGAATTTGCCTAAGTCATATTTATCAATATTAGCAAATTAGGCGAAACCAAATTTTAGCAAATGACTTGAATTAAATAAACTTTACCCAATATTTAATTTAGTACCAAATTAAATGAGTGTGATAATTTAAACCAAATTTTATCTTGAATTATTCAAAACATGCGTTCTACGTTATTTTGCAAGATAAAATAAACCAATCACACTACGCCGCGATGTACGAGGAAAAACCCAAGACGGGAAAAAACCTCGGACGGCCCTAGCCATAAATTCACTAGATACGGAATTACAAGTACAAGACAGATAGACTTACAACGCATGACTCGATCCCTCTCAAGCCTCGACGCTTCTTCTTGTAGACACCTCTTCCTAGCGAATAACCTTGGAACACCACCGCGGTCTCGGAATCCACCGATAGGACTTTATATGGTCACCGTCACCCGAGCAAGGAGCCTTTCTCCAAGTGGGTAGAATCGCAACAACACGTCTTCTTCTTTGATGGATGTAGAAGCAAACCAAAACTTCTCTTTGAAATGGAAGAGATAAATCGGTGCCAAACTCCAAGCAATTGATATGTATATATGTGAACTTGGATAAACAATATGGGTGTAAAACTAGAGTGATAAAATATTTTCTCTTGAAAAATAGCACTCAAAACTTGAACATTTTCCTTAAACAATTTTAGCTCTCAAACTCTCTCTAAGAGATGGAATGGAATGAAAAGTTAGGAAAAGTTAGATTGGAAAATGTTCTTCCCGCACATATTAAGTCTGAAAAAGTTGGTTAAAAACTAAGTGGGGAAGTGGGTGAAAAACTGCCAAAAACTATTCCCGCCTGGCATCTCGTTCGAACGACATTTCGTTCGAACGAAATTCTCGTTCGAACGAGACTTCTAACGACGTTCCAGATTGAACTCGTTAGAATCTCGTTGGATATCTCGTTCGAACATAAGGTTCGTTCGAACGACATATCGAACGACATTCCAGTGGCCTAATATGGGAACTCGTTGGCAGGTTCGTTCGAACGACAATCTCGTTCGAACGACTCTATCGAACGAGAAACCAGAAAGTTTGAATATTCTTGTTTAAGCCCAGAAAACTTTATAAACATTTATTTAAAGTTTTAATTAATTCTTTCTTAAAACAAAACGCAGTTTTTATAAAACCTAACACCCAATAAACTTGTTCCAAGCTCCTATATATATAATATTGCATTCATACCTTGGGAGCATGGAACCATAGTTGATGACGTAGAAACGAGGCACGCAAACCAGCATGATGATGAAGCTTTATACTCTTTGCCGCTATGTCTTCAACAAACACTTCATAGGCTTGAGAGTATTACAATTACATACTATCCTATGAATAAATGTTTTTGTCCGGAATTAAGCCAACACAATACATGGACTCAATTGGAAATTTGTGTCCTTACAAAATCCATTGAGATGTTATGCCGCTTCCACTCAGGAATGGGTAAAGGTTGAAGCATATCAAATGGCTTCTGATGGTCCACCTTCACCATATGACAAGTGGCGCACATAGATACAAACTCAGCCACATCTCTCTTCATATCGACCCGCTAATATTGTCGCTTCATATCTTGGTACATTTTATCCCCACCACAGTGTACTACAAAATGTGAACCATTTGTTTCCTTCATAACGGCTCGTCTTAACTCCTTATTTGATGGTACCATAAATTTACCCTTATAACGTAACCCTACATTAGATCCCATTAAAAATAATGGTACGTCGGTAGAGAGAAGCTTTATCACCTTCTCCTTACATAACGTATCCTATGATTGCCCTCTGATCACCCTTATCTTAATCTCTGGGGTCACTATAAGCATACATATAAAGTCCCTAGTCAACTCACCAGCCATCTCATTGGGACCCCACTTGGCTAACTGGAGAGCTGATAGACTACCACTAGATCATTGGCTTAATGCATTTGCACCATGTTAGCCTTCCCTAGGTTGTAGTGAATCGTGAACTGGTAATCCATGATGGATTAGAATAACCGGTGTTACCTCACATTCATGTCTTTTGGTCTAAACATATATTATAGAAACTTGTGATTGCTGAATAGCCTAAAATTCTCAACTCATTGATAATGTCTCCATGCATGCAACACAAATACAATGGCTGCCAGATCCAGGTCATGAGTCGTATAATGAACCTCGTACGATTTTAAATTTCGAGAGATGTAAGAAATAGACATATCCTACTACATTAAAACCTCATCATGTAGAGAAGCATCAGTGTAAACTAAGAACTCTACTCCACTCTTAGTTAAGGCAAGAACCGGTGCAAAAGTCAAATTCTCATTGAAAGTGTTGAACTTCTGCTAACACTTCTCAATCCAAAAGAATGGTGCACCCTTCTTCATCAATTCAGTCATCGGCTCGGCTATCTTCAAAAATCCACATATGAATCTCCTATAATAATCGGCCAAACCTAAAAACCCACCGACCACGATAGGTGTCGTGGGATGTCCCCAATCAATAATGGCTGAAACATTACTCAGATCCATGGATAATCCCTTCTTTGACACAACATGCCATAAAACTTCACTTCCTGCTTTGAAAATAAGAAATTAGAGAACTTTGCAAAATTTTATGCTCTCGCAATGTATGTAATGCAATTCTCAAATGTCGGTCATGCCCCTCTTCTATTCGTGAGTATATCAGGATATCATCAATGAAGACTATGATAAAATGGTCCAAATATGGTTGGAACATTCGATTATTAAGTCCAAGAATACTTCTTAGAAATTTGTCGACCTAAATGGCATCACTTTGAACTCATAAGACCCCTAACAAGTCAAGAAAGTTATCTTGGGAATATCCTGCTCTCGTACCCTTATCTGATGGTAGCCGAATCATAAATTAATATTCGAAAAGAATTAAACTCCCTCCAACTGATTAAAAAGATCATCAATCATTGGAAGGAAGTACTTATTCTTCGTTGTCACCTTACTCAACTCGCAGTAATCATTGCACGATCTTAATGACACATCCTTATTCTTTACGAACAATATTAGTGCACCCCTGGGTGAAGTGCTCCAGTAAATAAAACACTACTCTAATAGTTTCTTAATTTGATCTCTAAGCTCCTTCATTTCCATTGGGAACATACGATATGGTGCTCTAGCTATCGGCTTAGTTCTTGATGCCAAATCTATTACAAAGTCAATCTCCCTACTAGGGGTAAACCTGTAATCTCATTAAAGACATCGATGACCTCTGGAACTATTGGAATCATATCTAAGGACATTGTGTTTTTCTCATGGGTGTCCTCATCAATAAAATATAAGTGAGAAATAGACCCACCCTAATGCCTAGGCATAGTAGCCAAATACATATTCTAGCCCGGTATAGCAAACACATCCTACAAAATATATTTGAGCTCAATAGGTACATAGATATCCCCAATATAACATAATATGTGTGGGTATCTAAATCCAACAAGTTTTTTACAAATTGTAGGCTATCAATATCAATGCCTATCTTATCACAAGTCTCCGTAATAAGAGTGGAAATGCCTAACGGGGTAGTTATAGATAAAACCCTAATATAAAGAGTCAAAATCATCCCCGATATACCCATGAAGTGTCATAAAGAAAAAGAGTGTGTGGCACCCGTATCAAATAAAACTTTGGCTAGAGTGCCATAAACTAAAAATGTACTATTAACCACTTGAATAAGTGCTAGGTTATCCTTAGGTCCCACATGATAGACCCGATCATACTGTAATTGAGGCTGAGGAGCTGCAATAAGTGGTGGGTGTGAAAATGTTATCGGTTTCCTTAGGTATAGAAGGACGAGAATCTATTATTGCCTCTCTTATGGCTGATAGTTAGCCCTAAATTCCTGTTGATTTGGGCCTTATTGGGCCTACCTATACTACCCATGTCCCTGCTCATAGTGGCCCCGTTGGCCTTGATTGAAGTGGTGATTCCCAAAATGGCTCTGCCTCTGGCCTTATTACTGGCGCTATTGTATATGTTTAATGACCTTATCACCATGACATACATTGGCCCTATGCCATGTACCTCCACATCTATAGCAAATTCCTAAGCAAGGGTCCAAAACGGTCTCTGTCTGTTGTGATTACGGTTGTTGTTATCCCTTACCTGTCTGAAAGGGTCTCTTTCGTTGTTGGGGTATATGCTGATTGGGCTAAAATCTCTTCCATAACCCTTGGCCTGACTGGCCTTATCCTCCCCTCTTATCTCCACCTCATCCTCCATCATTATTGGGCCCACTTGTTTGGCCCACCTTGTCACATCCACTATCTCTATATAGGTAACATAGGTTGGGTTCTCCATCGTGAAATTAAGAATAGGTTAAATGAGACACTTCATGAAATAAGCTATCATTTTCTTCCCAATGTTCACCTCGTCAATAGCGAACATGGGCAGATTGGTGAACCCGTTCTCGTACTCGGCAACAGTACGAGTTTCCTAATGGAGTGCCAGAAACTCTTTCTTCTTGTGTGTATGAATGGATTCAGGAAAATAATTATCACTGAACCTCATGATAAACACATCATACACCATCCGATCCCTCGGATCGATTGTGGTCACACTCTCCCACTACTAGAGAGTGTTTCCTATTAAAAGGAACGTAGCAAGAATTTATTTATGCACATTGTTGTAGGATAAGATCCTAAAGTGACACTCGATGTATCTACACCACTATAGTGCTACCAATGGGTTCGTAGAACCAAAAAATATCGACGGGCTCTTTTTCATGAATGCTCCTCTGACCTTCCTCCACTCAGTTGTGTCGTGCCACTAGCAATAGGCCCTCAATGGTTCTCTCTTGTCTCCCTGCAACTAGACCTGCCTTAACAACCTGCTAGATTAAATTTGAAATCTATTGAGCTCCAAAGTGATACTGTCCATATGCATCGGGAGTTGGAATGATTGGAATGGGATGAACGGGTGTCGGTGGTGGTGTGGGTGGCACTGGTGTTGTAGGCTTGGGTTATGCATCTTGTGCGACGGAATGAGCCTTCCTCTTTAGTGCATCTGAAATATAACACTAAACGCTTACTAGTATTTAGAATCTTATGACAAGGGTAAAAGGAGAATAACATATCAAAGAATGCTACATTGACAACTAGAATGGACCAATAGAACCTATGTTACCTAGGACCATGCTTTGATAACAACAGTGACACCCCATAATTTTTAATAATTAGGCTGATCAAGTTTATTTATTAAATACTATAGTTTGTCAAACAAATTTAAATATCATCCTTAGCATGAGTGAAAACAAAATATGTAGATAATGCAATTAGAGTACGATAAGATAAAACCCAAAAAATAAATGCAAAGGAAAGACATCACCACCAAACTCTAATGATATATAAACCAAAACTCATCACTACATAATAAATACAAAACCAACATCATAAGATCCAACAAACTAGAAATCTGACTTAATAAGTAAAAGAGTACATGCTAGAACTGAAATGTGACAATCCTCGCACCTCTCAATACATAAAACTAAAATAAATAAATATAAATATGCGTTCTAATAGTGATGATGAAACAGAACAAGTCTCGATGCAACAATAACTAGAAAAGCTAAATCAAATAGTCAAGAGCGCCTAAAAACAGAGTTCAATAACAATGGTCAGGTCACTACAAGATAACATAGCTACACCACCCAGTGACAGTTATGTAAGTGAAAAATAAATCTACAATTTATAAATTTCATAAGCCACATCGTATAATGCGCCTCATAAAAATAATCAATTTAATTTTCATCTTTATAAAAACCATTATTTAAAACTGTTTATATACCTGGAACCTCACGCCCCTAGAGGTAACTAGAGTCCCGCCACAAATATGAAATAAAATAAATAACAATATAAAAAATACAACCATCACCATAGGCACCCAAAAATATTGCCAATAAAATCATCATAATCGTGTCTAGCCCCCAGTCGCCTTTGGGGGCACCAAGCCCTACGATATGGAATCCCACCTCCACCATAGACACCTCAATCATCTCCATCATAAATAATATAAACAACCATGGCCCCATGCATAGGGTCATACAAAGAAGAATAATGTAACTCCACATTCTATATAATCCAAACCGTTATCACTAATTATCTAATGCCTTTTATATATTTTATCTTTCAATTCTTTAATTATTTTAAATGCCTTCTTAATATATTATTATTTCAAAGGGGATGGGGTGAGGCATAAATCATTCAAAAAGTCCAAGTGTAAGATAATTAAGCGAGGTTTTTAAATATTTTCTAACAATCTTTTATTTCAATGTTTTTCCTTAAAATTTATAACATGGAAAAATCATATTTTTCACATAAGTAACATTATCACAACAATTATTTAGCAAAGTCAAGAATAGGGATTTAGTACTAGCATGAGGACTAAATTAGTGTATTTTTACTAATAATTAAATGTGTAAAATTCTACATAATTGGCCATCAAGAAAGAAATTTAAAATTTCTCTATTAGCATATACATGATCATTATGCAAAAATTCCCAAATTCTACACATACATGAATTCCAAATTAAAGTTTATTAAAGTTGGCATCAAAATAATCCAAATTCCATTAATCACATAAAAATTAAAAATTTGGGATTTACATAATTAAAGTGGGCATGAACAATTTCATAATTTAGGATGAGAATTCTAGTTTTTTTTTTTAAATTCATAAAATTCTAGGTAACACTAATATGGAATTTAAATGAAAGTTTCATAACTTTGTCAAATTCTCATTTAAATATTGTTAAACACATAATATGCTAATTTTTTTATTTGATAATTGTAACAACCTAATTGTAGGTGCAAAAATCCGATAATGAATGATCCTAAACAATTAAAGCCGAACAAGATGAACAAGTCATATAATCACAATCAAGCAACACACATATTGTAAAGCGTAATAAATGTGGTGTGTGATATTGATTTCAATTAATTTGCAACTTTCTAATTTGGCACACTTATTTAATTAAAGTCTATTTTTAAACCAAATTAATCCAGCCCCTAAACATGCATCTAAAGTGCGTGTGTAAATAAATAAAGCATGTGACACAAATATTCAGGAAAAATCCCCGAAGGGCAAAACCTTTTATTTTCACTATAATTTTGTAAAAACGATTACACGGATTACAATTGAAATAAGAGCGACATATGAAATACCCTCAGGCATCGGTTTCAATGTCTCGACTGAAATCTCCGACAGGAACTTCAGGTGGTCATCAATGAAGAAGAGAAACGGTTTCTCCACAAGTTGTGAACTTTATAAGGACTCCCTCCACAATATAGCGCAGCTGTCGATTATAAAGTTTTCACCACAAAGAATAAACCAAAGCAAAATATGTTCTTGGGTTCCACAAAACAATTCACATAAACGTAATTGGGATTTTGTGAATTAAAAACAAAATATTTGAAACCTTAAAATTGTTGGAGAAAAAAAAACTTTCTGCCAAAAGTATTATCGATATAAAATATGGGCAGAGGAAACAAAAGTTTCAAAAGAATAAGACTTTTAATTCTGAAACTGTTCTCCACGTTTTAAAACAAAGCTGATATCCCCTTTTATAAGGAAACTTGAGTCGGTGAAAAGATCAGGATGAAGTCAGACGTGTCAGCCAAAAGCAGGGTCGCTCGAACGAGAATCCCATATCGCTCGAACGAGATTGCGTGTCGTTCAAACAACTAAGCGCGCCATCCACATGTCGTTCGAACGAGATGGTGATCTCGCTTGAACGAGATTGGCGTTGAAACCGAGAAACACATACTGCCTTACTGCCTTAGAAGATTTTTCAAACCTTTGATTTTCAAAACTCATTTTTTTATAACAGTTAATAATTTTTTTAAATCATTTTATAAAGACATATTTATATAAAAACTTTTTAAAACTCCTTTTAAAAAATATCCCAACACTCTTAATATGAAATGTAAATGAAACTTTAAACAATATCTTACCAAAGTTCATATTGTTAGGCTTGAATGTTGAACAACTTGTAATTCGGATTCGTCTTTTGTAGATACAATCTTCTCAATTCTTCGGCGACTTGTAGCGGTATAAGACATAATTAATTGTGAGGGACTTATTAAAATATGTCCTTACAAATCTCCCCCTATGTCTATGCCGGTACATACTTAAAAACATCTGAATTATCAAATACCAAAATACCTATACAAATCTACCCTCCCATGAATCCCAAAACTGAAAAGGTAAATTTTGCAAGTTCTCAAATTTCTCTTCAACATCAAAACTCTCAAAGCTTTTCTCATCAGGGTGTGCAACATATCAATCTTCAATTTTGTACCTACACATATGAGATAAAGCAAAATACCTTCGTGACGCGTCGAGTTTGAAATGATATAAGAATAAAGATTAATATATCAAATCTCCCCCATAACATGAGAATTCTTTCTCCCCCTTTTTGTGATATCCCCAAATAGACAGATAAGAAGAAGCAATTAAAACATGGAGTGTCACGACAAAAATGCATAGTAAACATGGATCAAGCTACGCGCATGCAAAGGGATGTACCAAAAATATCCACAAACTATTTTTGGATTTTTCAATTTTTTGCACAAAAATAGGATAAAAAAAAATCACACCATAGATTTAAACTCAAACAACCAAGTCATGGAAATGGAATGTATGGGTGTGAACACATTCGATAGGTAAATAAACTAAATCAATCATATGTGCACGATGAATACGTGTACTCCTAACGAATGAACATCAAAAGTATCCTTAAGTGTAAAATTTGTTGAATTTAGATGACATCGTCTTATGCAAATGAACAAATCAAAGTCAAAATGATTTCCACACCAATAACGTCCAAAACTATTTAGCGCTTTTTCAAGATTTTCAAGGACATGCAAACCCATTATAAAATCTCCAACCAAACTCCCTCATATATATTTTCTTTTAGAGGTTTTAAACTAAATTCTCAAACATTGAAGAATTGGTGCAAAAAACTAAATGGCCCATTTTTGGCATGAATTTCTTTTTATTGCCTTTAAATTTTTTTCGGCCTCTTTTAACCTCTTTGGACCCCGGATAATAAAATTCCTCAATTTTTTAGGTCCGATTTAACAGTGGCTTAATCGCAAAGAATAAAAAAAATAATCTTTCGTAGCCCTTCACCTTTTTCAAACAAAGCACTCAAACTCACAAAATGGTTCTTACATGCACATCTTTATTATCAAGTTTTATTGCGCTTGGTTCGTTTTAAGGACAGGATTGAAGTGAAAACACCCAACCAACATGTGATAAGACAAGCACAACAATCAAGCAAATTCGTGCATGAGTGCAATAAAGGAAATCATGAGTCAAACATGTAGGAAGTAACACTTAATTACATCTTAATGACTCCACACATTATAAAGCACATGGATGAATTGACCTATTGTCTCAAAACACTATCAAATAGTCACATGAAAAACATATAGAACGATGTTATGACTCGGTCATCCTAAGTGTCCATCCATAAACGGTGCAAAAGAAATACAAAAATCTTTTTGAATTTTTCAAAAATTTATCAAAATAAAATCTTTTTGGATTTCTCAAAATTTTATCAAATTAAAATGTTTTTGTATTTTTCAAAAATTTTCAAAAGCAAAAATTTATAAAAAAAAGTACATGTCAACACACTAGCAAATATATATCATGAAACCACAACTAGTGTATGACAAACATGCAAACACAATCATCTATATGATATGGAAAAAGAAGAATCATATGCAAGCAAACGAGAATCAACAACTCTACCATCTAATGCCTCTAAACGTGATTTCCTGACCCAAAAAGATGTTAAACGACGGGTGGGGGCTTTGAGAATCACGAGAACACTAGACATAAACTTCCAAGGATATTTTCCAAGATCAAAACAAAAATGCCTAAGGTGACATTTCCTACCACAATATGAACATGTGTAAACGAGTGGAACGACACCTATGAGTTTACCTTTTCTAATGTCCATGGAAACGGTTGACCCTCTAAAACAAATAATGATTTTGTCTTTAGCATTAGAAGCATGAGAACAATATGAGCCATTACCATCACTATCAAAGCTACTTGAGTCTGTCAAATCATTTTTTAACTTCAAAACTTTTTACTCAAGCAAAGAATTAGACTCTTCCAAATACAGGGATTTCTTTTTCAAATTTTCAATTAAACTTAACAGTTTATTACGCTCCCCCTCAATTAAAATAAACTTATCCCTAAGAGTCTTTTCACGTGCCGTAAAATCATCGATTAATTTTTTATCCTCGACGGTACAAACGGGAACCCTAGAATTCTTTAAGTCCTCCAATTACTTCTCTAAAACAAGGACTCTCTCATCACTCTTCTTTTTGGCAATTTTTAAAGAGTCAAAATCAATACACAAATTACCAAAGTGCTCACAACAAATATCACTTTGAGTTTGAAACGCTTGCAAATATTCAATCTTAATTTTAAAGAGAGAATTTTCTTTTTCCAAAACTTTAATTCTTTTGCAAAGTTTTAAATTTAAACTTTTTAAATTTTCAGCATGGTCGTGAACTTTTTCAAAAATAGGCTCCTCATTAAATGGGCGTTCCATTGGAAGAATTGCGATTTTTCACAAAACAGATTTAAAAAAAAAAAAATCAATATCACACAATTTTGCGAAAAATAGGAATACGTGTAAAAGGTATGCACTCGCTTTTAATAAAGCTCTCATACCAATTTGTAAAACGTGTTAAACGCGGTGTGTGATAACAATTTCAATTAATTCTCAACTTTCTAATTTGGCACACTTATTTAATTAGAGTCTATTTTTAAATCAAATTAATCTAGCCCCAAAACATGCATCTAAAGTGCGTGTGTAAACCCATAAATAAATAAAGCATGTGACACAAATATTCAGGAAAAATCCCCGAAGGGAAAAACCTTTCATTTTCACTATAATTTTGTAAAAACGGTTACACGGATTACAATGAAAATAAGAGCGACATACGAAATACCCTCAGGCGTCGGTTTCGATGTCTCGGCTGAAATCTCCCGCAGGAACTCCAGGTGGTCATCAATGAAGAAGAGAAACGGTTCTCCACGGGTTGTGAACTTTATAAGGACTCTCTTCACAATAGCACGCAGCTGACGGTTGTAGAGTTTTCCCCACAAAGAATAAACCAAAGAAAAATATGTTCTTAGGTTCCACAAAACAATTCACATAAACGTAATTGGGATTTTGTGAATTAAAAAAAATATTTGAACCCTTAAAATTGTCGGAGAAAAAAAAAACTTTCTGCCAAAAGTATTATCGATATAAAATCTGGGCAGAGGAAACAAAATTTTCAAAAGAATAAGACTCTTTAATTCTGAAATTTTTCTCCACGTTTTAAAACAAAGCTGACATCCCCTTTTATAAAGAAACTTGAGTCGGTGAAAAGATCAGGATGAAGTCACACGTGTCAGCCAAAAGCAGAGTCGCTCGAACAAGAATCCCATCTCGCTCGAACGAGATCGCGTGTCGTTCAAACGACTACGTACGACATCCACATGTCGTTCGAATGAGATGGTGATCTCTCTTGAACGAGATTGGCGTCGAAATCGAGAAACGCATACTGCCTTACTGCCTTAGAAGATTTTTCAAACCTTTGATTTTCAAAACTCATTTTTTTAAAAGAGTTAATAATTTTTTAAAATCATTTTATAAAAATATATTTATATAAAAACTTTTTAAAACTCCTTTTAAAAAATATCCCAACACTCTTAATATGAAATGTAAATGAAACTTTAAACAATATCTTACCAAAGTTCATATTGTTGGGCTTGAATGTTGAAGACAACTTGTAATTCGGATTCGTCTTTTGTAGATGCAATCTTCTCAATTCTTCGACAACTTGTAGCGGTATACGACATAATTAATTGTGACGAACTTATTAAAAATATATCCTTACACATATTTGCGTGGTTCGACAATGGCATACGTCGGGGGTGTTTCTCTCTTTCTTATTACTTAGTTTATCATAATAATAATTATGTGCCCCATTTCCCAGGGATAAGGGATACATTTATAGACAACATCAAGAAGTTGTGTCGTATAGGTCTCTAGGAGTTCTTAATACATTCTTGATATAGTATAGATGATCCTTTCCAAGATTCCAGCTAATGGGACTCTCCTCCATTCTTATCTTGAGATTCCAATATTTATCACTTGATGTCAGATGTGTGCCACCACGTCTTATTCGGATAATTCCCCTATAAGTTATCCCATAGTTCTACAGCTTGAATGTGACTCAGAGGTCTAATCGATGTCAAGATAGGCATTGATCAACTGAGGTGGTTGGTCGCAGACTGAGATGGTGAATCTTGTCAACACTTGTAACTAATTTGGAATGAAAATTTACTATATTCTTCCCATTGGGTCTTGGAAGGGCACGCTCATAATTTCCCAAACAAGTTGAGGGTACGCTAGTAAAAAGCCAATGAAAAGACTAAAAGCTTGAGCGTTTTTGTTAATTGTTGTCTTGGGCTGCATTTCACATGATGAGATGCTTGGGGATTTGTACAAGCTATCTCAAAAGTTTTTTTCCGCCATTTTGTTCCATCGCTTCAACTATTCAAGGCATCCGAAGTTTTTTTCAACTTTCTTCACTTGTAAGTCTTCTTCTTTCTCGTATCTCATGTTTTCTCCATAACGATCCTCTGGTTTTCCTCATTTCTCCACAGTTTTACCGCCTTTTATTTTGAGTTAAGAAAGAATGGTGTAAGTCATGAATGATAGAACTTTCAGGGAATTTGGGGAGAGATACTCCATTCCCAATTGGGTAAGTGTAAAGTGTACCGATGTACCTGTTGATTACTATAATATTAAAGGTGGCCATTGGATCCATATTATTTTAGCGGTTGAGGGGGTACAACCTTTCTCCCCAATCAACTCTTCTTAGAGTTTTGTGAATTTTTCTAAGTGGTCCATGTACCATATTCTCCAAACACATGGAGAGTCCTGAACAGAGTTCATATGATAATTGAATTGTATGGTATTCAAATAAGGATACAAGAAATTAGATATTGCTATTCATAGTAAAAACGAATGATAATGTCCTTTATCTGAAGGCAAGTAAGGTGGATATGGTTTTGGTTTTTAATATTACGGACTCCAATAAAGGATATTAGAGTTGTGGATTTATTGTTAAGAATTCATAGCAACCACCCATTCCTGAGGATGATGAACCATAAAAACAGTTTTTGTGACCTGATAGAGGGGAAAATTGGTTGATGTTACTTTCTCTTCAAATTTTATCATTCTCGATCAGTTGGTGTATGACATTGCCGCTAATATTTTCTCTCTTGTTTATTTTATGTAGTTGGGTAAAAAAAAAGGGAGCCTACTGTTTTCCATTTCAACTGCGAAGAACTCATCAAGGTTTGGAATCTAAGAAGGCCTTTTACATAGGTTTTTGTGACCTGATAGGGGATAATTGGTTGATGTTACTTTTTCTTCAAATTTTATCGTTTTCGATCAGTTGTCGTATGGAATTATTGCTAATATTTTCTCTCTTGTTTGTTTTATGCAGTTGGGTCAAAGACAAGTGAGTCTATTATTTCCGATTTCAATTGCAAAGAACTCATCATGGTTTGGAAGCTAATAAGGACTTTGACTCCAGGTGCTGATCATCTTAGGTCGAAATCTTTTTTTCTCGAGTATACTAACTCCACGCCCAGCTTTATAGCTAAGCTAATAGATTCCATTCTTGAGATATGCAACCCATGTCCAGATTTATAAATACCGGTCCATTCAACTAGTGAGGGGTCTTCAAGTTAATCTACCTCATCATCTTTTGAACCTATGAACATAAATGCCATCCCCGCTATGTAAGAAACTATGGCTCCTGGGAAGAGAAATCTCACCTTGGTGGACGATTTCGATTTCCCCATCTTACCAAAGGGAAAAATCTCTAAGAATATTGAGGCCAAAGGCCTTTCCAATCTTGTCACTCTTATGGATTCTATTGAAAAGGAGAAGGCAAAGAAGGACAAAGTCCCTCCCACCACTTCTATTACTATTCCCATTAAGAAGGTGGATGCCCCTAAGACGGGAAAGGGCCACTAAACTATGTCGGTGGCTAAGAATCCATCTTTGGCCCCTCATCTGCTAAGAGAGGATATTTTGGCATTAGACTGAAACCAGGTCGATAAGATGACCTCCAACCAGCTCATTCTCATGTCATGTAAACGTTATCTCTGGTAAGTTTATGACCTTTAGTTTGATTATTCACTTGTTTAGATCGTTGTGTTGACTGTAGATCATCTTATTTTTTCATTGTGGTAGACTTTATTGCCCTGCTCGGTAGAGGGCTAAACAGGTCAGGAGAAATAATGACATGGAAAATGCTTTGAATAGATCCCAAGAGTCCATTGTTGCTGCTAAGAAGGCATATGTCGATGAAAAGAGGACCAATGACTTAGAGATGTACAAGTTAAGGTTGGATCTTGATAAGCTGAAGAAGGCTACCAAGGATTATCCTTGGGTTTAAGGAGTGGCAAAGATAAGTCCTATGACTAGGGGTATGTTGAGTCCAAGAAGAAGCTGACTTTTATTCAAAAGTTAAACTTCAAGAAGGGGTAGGATGCTGGCTTGGTAAAGACTGTTGTACCCTTCGAATCTGAGTTTTTAGGTAGCATGATCCACGTTCTCCACCAAAGTAGGATGAAGGGGACAAGGCTTTAAGTATTGAACAAGCAAATGGTGTGGGAGATCAAGAAATGGTGGATGTCAATCAAGGCAAAGCCCCTGGAACCCAAGAGCATGTAAAGAAAAATAGGGGACAAAGATAGTTAGGATTGTCTTAAGTCCTATAATTCCTTGCACTTTTGTGCTTTTGAATGTTTATAAGGGCCTGATCCACCCTTTGATCTATTGGAAAAACTATTGTTATTGCTAAGTCATTGTTTTGTAGTTATCAATTACTTCATAAATTCTTTGTGGTCATTTCTTTTATGCGTTTAATATTTTTCTTTTCATCCTTGTAGATTAAAAATAGGATTATATAGGCACCAGTGCTTTCAGAGACTAACGACCTACACCTAGTACTTGGTCAAGATTCCAATAGCCAAGCTAGTAGGGCATTTGTTTCTATTCAGTAAGCTCTCAAAATAGATAAGTTCCTTTGATGATCATGCTCGTTTGTTCGCTGATATGATGATCGAAGTCAAATGTCAGTGATATTGGAGAACCATTGCATAATAAAAACAACTCGCTAAAGTATAAGCCTGACAAGGTTGAGGAAAAATTTAGCGCGATCAAGTAAATATTGTTCGTAACATAATGAATCTAAAGTATCTCTTAAGGAGGGGTCCTCACGCTATTTTGGCTTCTAGTTATAACGAAGGATGGGTGGACTCCCTCTTGAGATATATGAGGCTAAGTAGGTGGCATATAAGCATGGTTGTCTAAGCACCCTAACTATTATAAAGGTCCCTAAGGACTCTGAGCTTTGGTATCGATACCAACCAGAGTGTCCTCCTTATAGTCACCCTCCATTTAGAAGTGATAAAAGTTAGATTCCTCTCGATGTTGTTCCCCTTCAGTTGGTGAAGGATTACTTGTCGGGGCACGATAGTGATGAGGAGTTGGGACTAACCCAGATGATCGATAAAGAGTTTCGGTTGCCGAGATAATTACTCATCAGAGATAACTGCTTTGCACCAAGACTATATATATTCATTTTTGTAACTTTGTTAATATATACCATTAGTCTAATGAATGATCTATGAAATTATCGATTAATTATATGTTTTACATTTTCCCATCTTTTTATGTCGAGCATGTTTTTATTGTTCGCCTTACCATTTAGAAAGTTTCGTCACACATTCTTATGCCTAGGTAAAGTTATGGCAAAAATGCACCTAGACGTAGGGCCATCCTATCATTCAGGATTTTAAGCTGACCAAAGTCGGGACATTTAGTTTCTAGGGATCCCCCTTATATCTTTTGCTTGATTGTGAAATTCTTAATGCTTTCATGTTTTTTATGACAGAAACATATAACCTTAAATTGTTTATAAGTGTAATCATGCCAAGGCATTTATGCCAACGACTAAACTTTGATCGAATATAACATTCATTCATTGATAAAAAAGAGTTGATCTGCCATTTGAAATAATAATGAAAATAATTGTATTAAATTAAACTTAAAATGTTCGAGGAAACATAACTTCCAAACTCGATATAAATCTAGAAATGAAATTTGCAAGAAATAGATTTGCTAAAAATCACTGTTCTAAAAAACCCGCCTTAAGTTTTTTACGCCTTATTCTTGGTAGAACCCTTAAGGCGTACTTTTTTCTAAAAATAGCAATGCTTTAGTGAAACGATATCTCCTTTTAAAGATTTTTTTACTAACCGGACCATTATCTCATCCAAAATAATCAAATAGTATATTAATTTGCATATATTCAAGCATATTTTTATGATATGTATAATTTTAGTATTTTAATAGCCTTATTATGATTAAAAAATATTAAAATATATTAAGAATGCCAAAGTGCCTTTTCACGCCTTTTTACGCCTAAGGCCCGCCTAGACTTCTAAGGCTTAAGGCTTGGCCTCCACGCCCCGTATTTTTTAGAACTTTGCTAAAAATAAAATTTCGTAAGATTGGACTCATTCCAGCACCTAGGGATTACCCTTCCCCCATTATTTCCAATTAGTAGTCTCCTTGGAGATTGTCTCTAATAATCTTGAACGACCATTATCAATTAGGACCTAACTTGCCATCTGATGGTCTTTGCGAGCTGTCGAGTACTTTTTTGAGGGCGTAGTGTCTAACCTAAAACTTCTTGGGTTGACACCTTTGTTCTATTGCTTGGCCAACTATTGTCAGTAGGAATCTACTTAATTAAGGCTTGTTCCCTTCGTTCATCATATAGGTCGAGCTTGGTCCTTATAATTTCTCTATCGAAGTATTGGTCGGCAATGGTAGTCTTTATGGTTGGTAAGCCAGCTTCCAAAGGGATTTTAGCTTCCATATCATAGGGTAAAGTGAAAGTTGTTTCCCCAATCAACCTCCCAATAATATTACAGTATGCCTATATGATGTGTGGAAGCTCATCCACCCAAGCACCTTTTGCCTTCTTTAACCTCTTTTTCATGTCATCGAGCATTGTCTTATTGGAAACCTCAGCATGCCCATTGCTCTAGCGGTAGGCCATCGAGCTCAAGTGCTGCTTGATATTATGGATGTCGTGGAAGCTTTTAAATGGACTACTTTTAAATTTCATACCATTATCCATGATGATCATTCTTAGCACTCCAAAACGAGTCATAATGTTCCTTCAGATGAATCTAATCATATCAGTATCTCTGATATTCGTTAGTGGTTTAGATTTAATCCACTTTTAAAATAGTCTGTGATGACCAAAAGAGACTTGCAATTTCCTGGTATTGTGGGTAATTGACCCACGATGTCTAAACCCCACGGAGCAAAAGGCCATGGGTCGATTAATGATTTGAAGTTGTTGGTCGGCTGATGAAGCATGGGCGAGAACTTTTGACATTTCTCATATCTTCTAACATATGAGACTACATCCTTCTCGTATACGGCCACCAGTAACCTTCTTTGATTGCTCTGAAAGCAAAATATCCCCCCTTATATGGCTCCCAAAGATACCGTCATGAAATTTTACAGGATTTGATCGATGTCATTTGAGTGCATGTATTCAAGGAAGGGACATGTGAAAGATCTCCTATAGAGTTTTCCTTTAAGTGAATAGTAAAAATAAATAGCTTTGGATGGGCTTGTTTCTTATCAGTTGATAGGATGTTCTCATGCAAATAAGTTGTAATCGAATCCATACATCTAGGAACTTCCTAGATATTGAGAATTTTCTCAGCGTCCTTTCATCTTGTAATGCTGGGAAGGGTAAGGAACTCCTCCTCGATGGTTCTTTTAAGATCCGAGTTGACTGTTGACCCCAAAGTGTCTAAGGCATCATTATAACTGTTGTTCCTATGAGGGAACTGTTAAATGTGAATTTTTTTAGCCTATCAATCAAGTCTTGAGTGACCTACAGGTATGCTGACATTTTCTCATATTTGGCATTATAGTCTGTAAATACTTGATTGGATCCTAGCATTGAGTCATGATAGGCGTCAAGATTACTTGCACCCAAAGAAGAGGCTTTACATAACTCATTGATGAAAGCTTCAAATTTGGCTTTATTATTGGATGCTTCGAAGCCATGTTTGATCCCCTATTAGATCATAGCCTTTACAGGAGAAAGAAGGTCAATTCCCACTCCTTCCCCTCTTGAATTAGAGGCTCCGTTTAAATAGAGAGTTCATTTCTTGAGTTGGTCGAACTCTTAGTTGGTCATCTTGTCGGTCAAATCTTCATCATTGGAACTTTTTTCCTATGAATTTGTAATAAAGTTTGCCACTATTTGTCCCTTCATTCCAGTCTTTGATTGATAGCGAATATTGAACCTTCCCAGTTCCACCGACAATTTGGACATCCGTCTAAATAGACCAAATTTCCTGAGTACTACTTTAAGTGGGAAATAGGTGATGATTATGACTGAGTGATCATTAAAGTAATGATTCAATTTCTTTGAAGTAATAACTAAATAATAGGCTAGCTTCTCAAGTGGAAGGCAACGTTTTTCAGTGTCGGGGATTATCTTGCTCACTAGTAAATAGGAGCTTGATGCCCCTCCTTCTCGCACATCAAGGTCGAGTTGATTGCGTGTGTAAGGACAATTTGTCCATCATTTATTGGTTATGTCATACGCCGTCACACCGTTGAAGAATATTCAAGATCGAATCTACGTCAACGGATCCGAATATCAAAAAGAAGAAGGATTCATATTTCTGCAGAGCCGGACCGATCCGCCTCATACCCAGACCGGTCCGCCTACTGAAAAGCCAGTACACCTCGGACCGCAAGCGAACTGAAGAAGCCAAAAATAAAAAGAACCGGTCCGCCTGGGATAAACACAAACAGATCGTGTTCAGATTTTTAAGGCCCAGGACTTCTTTTATAAACCCACTACGGGGAGTTGGTTTCTAAGACTTATACACACGATTTTCAGAGTTTAAAAACCAAAAAGTCTTCACTTTTATGAGTTTCAAAACTCATGGTTTGATTCACACAACTTCTCATACATTTGTGAATCACTTTTGGTAACCCAAGAACACAACTAATTGCTGTTCAACCCTTGTGGAGAAGATCGTTCTTCTTCTTCATTGCATCCCTCCTGGTAAGGGATATTTCCAGCCGCCGACTACAGAATCCGATACCTGGGGGTAATTCTTAGTCACTTGTATTTTCATTGTAATCTGAAATTATACAGTTACAATATTATAATGAAAATAAATGGTTTTGCCCCTTTGGGGAATTTTTCCTCAATTGTGTGTGTTTGATTAATCTTCATGATCTACTTCTTAATTCAATCACACCTAGTTGCTTGTTTAGGGTTTGTTTGGGTTAAAAGGTGTTTAATATATAATTTCCTCATTTGAACGCAATCGCATACTCTTCTCAAATTGGTATCAGAGCAGGTCATGCTAATCTATCACGTATTCCTATTTTCCGCAAAAACTTTTCTAAGATATCATTTTTCTGGAAAAAAATTGATTTTTGAAAAGTGCGTGTTCAAATGGAGAAATCATATAATAAATTACCTATTTTTGACGGGACAAATTATGCTTATTGGAAAGCCCGCATGAGGTCGGCTTTAAAAGCCATAGATGAAAGGGTTTGGATTTTAGTTGAAACAGGGTGGACACCTCCCTCCATCACTGTGGAAAACGTGACTAATTTATAACATGTCACCTCTTGGACTGAAGATGAATTTAGATGGTCTTCTTTTAACTCTAAAGGTTTGAGTGCTATTTCCAGTTCCATCACTCTCGATGATTTCCGACGTATCATGACGTGCACCACATCAAAGTAGGCATGGGATGTTTTAAAACTCACCCATGAAGGAACAAATGTTGTGAAAGAGTCTAAATTGCAAAATTTGACAACTCAATTTGAAACCATCACCATGCATGAGACTGAATGTTTTGATGATTTCTATGCTAGACATTCTGACATTGTTAATACTAGATTTAATCTTGGGGAACATATTCCTAATGATAGGATTGTTAAAAAGATTCTTCGTTCTTTGCCTAAGCGTTTTATCCCTAAAGTCACTGTGCTAAATTCTATGGGCAATTTAAATACGCCAAAATTGGAAGAACTTGTAGGAGATTTGCAAACTTATGAAATTGATATGTTCCCTAAAACTGCTAGGTCTAAAGATAAGGGAATTGCACTTAATACCAAAGAGAAAAAGAGTGAGGAGTCAGCTAGAAAGAGAGAAGAGTCATCTAGAAAGAGAGAGACTGACACGTCAGATTCTGAGTGTGATTTTGACTTAGATGATTTGGCTCTTTTTGCAAAAAATTTCAAGAGGATTCTCAAATTTAAGAAAAATGGCAATTTTAAAGATAAATTTGAGAAAAATAAGTTTGAAAAGAAAAATGAAAAAGATTCCAAAAATCCTCCTAAGAAAGAAAGTGAGAGATGCTTTGAGTACGATGGTAGGGTTCATACTCGTCTAAATAGAGAGAAAAGGAAAGTTGTCCTTAATGCTACTCTTAGCGACGACAGTGAGGTCGAGACGGTGGATTCAGGAGATGAGTCACCGCATGAGTGTAACTTCACCGCATTCATGACCAGTCAAGTGAGCACTCCTAGTTCTCTTCACGACGATGAGGATGATGCTTCAAAGGGACACCTCGATAGTGAGAACGATGTGAGTGAGGGGGAGGATGACTCAAGTGAGAGCGAGAGTGATATTCAACACGCCTATGCTGAGTTATATTCTGAGTCATTTAAAACTAAAAAACGTAACAAAGCACTAGTTATTAAGATCACCGTCTTAGAGGAATATTTAAGAAAGGCGAGAGAGAGAGATTCCTCCACCTTCACCGCCCTGAGAGAGAGAGAATCTTCTTGTGTTGAGAAAGAGAGTTTGTTTAGAGAGAGAGAGAGTGTTTTTGAGAAAGAGAGAGGGGACTTGACTAAACAAGTGTCTAGTCTTACGAGTGAGCTCCATTCCTTCGTGGAGACTCGAAAGAAACTTGAAGCATTTGTTGCCCAGCTGACTCATGATCTTGAGAAAGCACGGGAAGTCAAGGTACAAATCAAGGACAGATCAGGGAAATGGGAAAGATGCTCCTCGGCCCCGCTTTAGGTTTTGGTGATTGGCAGGGAATTGGTTATGATGGTGGCTCCACCTCTCAAATTGCACCTGGACCAGTTCCTGAGTTTACTACTACTCCTTATGGTCATCGTCAAAAACCTCGAAGGAGAGTTCGACCGAGAAAAGCAAACCAAGGTCAGCCTTTGACTGTGTTCTTTTGTACCTATTGCAAAAGAAAAGGCCACCTCAGGGAGTTTTGCTATAGCATTGGTCGTACACGATGTACTACAGCTCCACGTCAGCATACTGATGATTTTACCAGTCTGAGAGAGCGAGTTGAGATTTTAGCTGCCACATCTCAGAGTTTGATGGAGGAATTCCGACGGATGCCTTTGCCGTCAGTGAATGCTTCTCACATTCCAGCTAAAACCAACAACAACAAAGGCAAACAAAAGGTATCAACTTCTTGGGTACCTAAGAAAGATAAAAAGGCCTTTGTTGTTCATGTTGCTCTCAAAGCACATAATACCTCACAGTGGTATTTTGACAGTGGGTGCTCCAGACATATGACAGGTGATGCCTCATTTTTTACATCTCTTGAGGATTGTCAGGATGGTAGAGTCACCTTTGGAGATGGGAGCAAGTCTAGCATTATAGGAAGAGGTACTGTCGAGTTACCTGGTTTTCTTAAGCTAGAAAATGTTTTGTACGTCAAAGGTTTGAAAGCAAACCTTCTCAGCATTAGCCAGTTGTGCGACGCTGACTTTGCAGTAAAGTTTGACCGGGACACTTGTAAGGTCTATAATCAAGCCTATAAACTACTAGTGCAAGGGGTGAGGATAAAGGATAATTGCTATGGGACTGAGCCCACATCCTCACTTGTCTACAACAGCGCCATGATCACTCCTATGGATCTGTGGCACCAACGTCTAGGTCATATAAATATTAGAGATCTAACTCGCTTAGCTAGAAATGACCTAGTACGTGGCTTACCATCTCTTGGAAGGCCAACTTCGAGGATTTGTGGACCCTATCAGATGGGAAAACAAATTCGTAGTCCCCATAGGAAGTTACATTCCATTACCACCTCTCGTGTTCTTGAGCTTATACACATGGACCTTATGGGGCCCACTCGTACCGAGAGTCTGGGTGGTAAGAGGTATATCCTAGTAATGGTAGACGATTTCTTCAGGTACTCCATTGTAGGTTTTCTAAGAGAGAAATCCGATGCTGTAGAGTTTTTAACGACCAAGTGTCATGTCCTACAAAATCAACACGGAGTCACTATTAACAGAATACGTAGTGACAATGGCGCTGAATTTAAGGAAGCAAAGGTAGATTTGTATTGTGATAGCCTTGGGATCAAACATGAGTTTTCTGCTGTGAAGACTCCTCAGCAAAATGGGATTTTTGAGAGAAAGAATAGAACGATCCAGGAAATGGCTAGAGCTATGCTTCTAGGTCGTAAAGTTTCTAGGAGATTTTGGGCAGAGGCAGTGTCTACTGCATGCCATACGGTGAATAGGGTTTATCTGCGTCCACACACACTTCAGACACCTTATGAGTTGTGGACTGGCAAGAAGTCCAACCTTGCATATTTCCGTGTCTTTGGGAGTAAATGCTACATCCTACGGGATAGAGAGCAATTAGGAAAGTTTGACTCCCGAAGCGATGAGAGAATATTGCTAGGATATTCATCGACTAGTAGAGCATACCGGGTTTTTAACCTGAAGAGCTCTAAGGTTATGGAATCAATAAACGTCACCGTGCAAGATGACGAACCTCCGACGGTTATTGATCATAACCTTCAGTGTGAGGATGAGGACTTTTCTGACAGTGATTTACTTATTCATCTCTCACACTCTGTGGACCCTACTCCTGTGCTAGGGGACACACCTGCTTGGGTTCGCAAGAGTCATGACCCTTCTGCCATTGTTGGTGATCCCACTCTTGGGGTCAAGACTCGAGCTCAGCTAGAGAACATCGTTAGCCACTTTTTCTACACGTCCAACGTCGAGCCCAAAAATCATAAAGAAGCACTCAAGGATGAACACTGGATATCTGCTATGCAGGAAGAGTTGCTTCAGTTTAAAAAGAATAATGTCTGGGAACTTGTCCCCCGACCTAGTGAGACTAATGTGATAGGTACCCGGTGGATTTTTAAGAATAAAATGGATAAAAATAGTACCATAATTCGAAACAAGGCTAGGCTGGTAGCTCAAGGCTACACACAGATAGAGGGTGTAGACCTTGGGGAGACATTTGCTCCTGTTGCGAGGCTTGAGTCCTTCCGTCTACTACTCGCCATCGCATGTCATCTGCGATTCAAGTTATATCAGATGGATGTCAAGAGTGCATTTCTGAATGGAATTCTACAGGAGGAGGTCTATGTGGAACAACCAAAAGGGTTTGAAGACCCTAAGCACCCTGAGCACGTTTATTCTCCAGATTCGTCAGCTAGAGGATGGGATGTTCATCTCCCAATCCAAGTATGCTAGATACCTAGTGAAGAAATTTGTTTTAGACTCCGCTAAGCATGCACATACACCTATGAGTACTACTACCAAGCTTAGTAAGGACACTTCAGGCAAGGACATAGAGCAAACCTTATATCGGAGCAGGATAGGTAGCCTTCTCTACTTGACTGCCAGTCGTCCCGATATAGCCTTTAGTGTTGGAGTCTGTGCGCAATATCAGGCGTCCCCGAAAGAGTCACACTTACTTGCTCTAAAATGTATTATTAAATACGTAAGTGGGACTCTCTCATACGGTATTTGGTATTCCGTTGATACTGATGACCGTTTATCCGCCTATTCAGATGTCGATTGGGCCGGGGATGTAGATGGTTGTAGGAGCACTTCTGGTGGGTGTTTCTATTTTAGTTCTGCTCTTGTCTCCTGGCTGAGCAAGAAGCAAAATTCCATCTCTTTGTCCACTGCGGAGGCTGAGTACATAGCCGCCAGGAGTTGTTGCACGCAACTCTTGTGGATGAAGCAAATGATGGAGGATTATGGGATTTCACAGGACACCATGACCATTTCCTGTGACAACACGAGCGCGATACACATATCCCGCAATCCAGTCCAGCATTCGCGCACCAAGCACATCAGGATACGTGAGCACTTTATACGACAGCTAGTTGAGGAGAAAGTCGTATCCCAGAGTTTCGTTCCCACTGACCGTCAGTTAGCCGATATTTTCACGAAACCTTTAGATGCCCTTAGATTTGAAAGTCTTAGGAAGTCTTTGGGGATTTGCACAGTTGACTAAGGGGTTGGTCTATGTCTAGAATAGGATTTTTTTTCATGTTCATATCATATGCTTCCTATTGCTAGTATGTTTTATATGTATCATTCTTTTGTTGTACAGCTATTTATTTTGTTTGAAAAATCCAAAAAGATTTTTTTGTTGTTTTTGTATATTAATATTTCAAGAAAAACACAAAAAGATTTTTGTTTTTTTATGCACCTTTTATGGATGAACATTTAAGATAGCCAATTCACACCTTCATTCCATTTATCCATGTGACTGTTTGATAGAGATTTGAGACGCTACATCATTTCATCCATGTGATTTACATAGTATGGAGTCTTTGAGATGTAATTAGTGATATTTTTCTACATGTTTGACTCCTATCTCCTTTATTGCACACATGCACGGCTATATTTGATTATTGCACTTGTCTATCACATATTGGCTTGAGTGTTTCTATCTCAATTATGTCTATACAACTTACAATATGCAATAAAACTTGACAAGATTGGAATGCATGTAAAAACCGTTTTGGTGAGATTGAGTGTTTGTTTAAGAACGGGGAGGGGCTGCGAAAGGTAATTATCTCATCTTTGCGCAAAAGCCACCGTTCAAAAGGACCTAAAAAAAGGAGGAATTTTATAATTCGGGGTCCAAAGAGGTTAAAAGAGCCCAAAAAATTTAAAGGCAATCAAAAGCACTTCATGCCAAATATGGGCCACTTAGGTTTCACCATCAATTCTCCAAAGTTTGAGAATTTAGAATGCCTCTATTCAAAATTATATCTGAGGGAGTTTGGTTGGAGAATATAAACGAGTTTGCACTTCCTTGAAAGTCCTGAAAAAGCATAAAAAGTTTTGGACGTTATTGGCGTAGAAATCATTTTTAGCTTTGATTTGTTGATTTGATTGAGTCAATGTCTTATATTTCCATTTTTTACACCAAAGGAAGACTTTGAGTTCATTCGTTAGGAGTATCCGATATTCATCGTGCACATATGTCATGTTTGTATGCATTGATTTTTCTATCGAATTTGATCACACCCATTCATTTCCGTCATCATCGACTTGGTTGTCTTGTGTTTATTCATGGTGTGATTTTGATTGAAAAAAAATTATAAAAAAAATTCAAAAAATAGTTGTGTATTTCCTTGTGACACCCCGTCATTGCTTGTTTGAATTATTTCTCTCATTTGTCTATTTGGGGACATCATAAAAAGGGGGAGAATGAATTATCTTATTATGGGGGAGTTTTGAACTATTGCTATATATTTTTATCTCATTTCAAACTCGATACGTCACTTGGTATTTGATTTGTCTCATGTGTGTAGGTACTACATTGATGATCAGTGAAATACACACCCTGATGAAGAACAAACGATGAAGTCTTATTCAATTGTACCTTTTCAGTTTTGGGTTCATGGAAGGGTAGATTTGTATAGGCAATTTTTTTTATAATTCGAATGTTTTTATGTTTGTACCGGCATAGACATAGGGGAGATTTGTAAGGACAATTTGTCCATAATTTATTGGTTATGTCATACGCCGTCACACCGTTGAAGAATATTCAAGACCGAATCTACGTTAACGGATCCTAATATCAAAAAGAAGAAGGAATCAGATTTCGGTAGAGCCGAACCGGTCCGCCTCATACCCGGACCGGTCCGCCTGCTGAAAAGCCAGTACACCCCGGACCGCAAGCGAACCGAAGAAGCCAAAAATAAAAAGAACCGGTCCGCCTACCCGGACCGATCCGCCTCAGACCCAGACCGGTCTGCCTGGGATAAACACAAACAGATCGTGTTCAGATTTTTAAGGCCCAGGACTTCTTTTATAAACCCACTACGGGGAGTTGGTTTCTAAGACTTATACACATGATTTTCAGAGTTCAAAAACCAAAAAGTCTTCACTTTTATGAGTTTCAAAACTCATGGTTTGATTCACACAACTGCTCATACATTTGTGAATCACTTTTGGTAACTCAAGAACACAACCAGTTGTTGTTCAACCCTTATGGAAAAGACCGTTCTTCTTCTTCATTTCATCCCTCCTGGAAAGGGATATTTCCAACCGCCGACTACAGAATCCGATACCTGAGGGTAATTCTTAGTCACTTGTATTTTCATTGTAATCCGAAATTGTACAGTTACAATATTATAATGAAAATAAATGGTTTTGCCCCTTTGGGGGATTTTTCCTCAATTGTGTGTGTTTGATTAATCTTCATGATCTACTTTTTAATTCAATCACACCTAGTTGCTTGTTTAGGGTTTGTTTGGGTTAAAAGGTGTTTAATATATAATTTCCTCATTTGAACGCAAGCACATACTCTTCTCAGCGTGGTTAGTTACCATGAGATATAGATAGACTAGATCCCCTAAATTTAGGATTGCAAATAAAGGTGGTAGTCTTAGATAAGTTTTGATTTCGTCGATTGCTTTTAAGCATTCCTCATTTAACGTTAAGTCCTTATCTTTCTTCAATAGTTGAAAGAATCAACGGCACTTCTCAAAAAATTTAGAGATGAAATAGTTGAGAGCTTCCAACATTCCTCTATAATTTTGAATATCACGAAGCGCCTTTGGCGACTGAACGCAGTTAATTACCACGATCTAGTCGAGGTTGGCTTCAATACCCTTTTGGCTGACTAAGTACTCAAGGAACTTTCCAAATCGAACTCTGAAAGAGCATTTGGTTGCTTTAAGATTCATTTTCTAATATCTAAGGACCTCAAATGTATTTGCCAAGTCTTGCAAGTGGTCGACTTTATACTTTTTTTTACAAGCATATTGTCTATGTAGACTTCCATAAGTTGGTCCTTTAAAATTTTAGTGACCAGTTGCTAGTACATAGTTCTTGTATTTTGTAGAAAAAATGGCATGACTTTATAATAGTACATACCGAGAGTGGTGACAAATGAGGTCTTCTCTTGATTAGGACCGATAAAAGGTAATGGTAGTAGCCTGAGTATGCATCATCATCCATCCATGGCTAGATGTGGCATCAACTAATTGGTTAATCTTCGATAAAGGAAAGTTGTCTTTGGGATAAGCTTTGTTGAGGTCAGTTAAGTTTAAGCAGACTCTCCACTTTCCATTACTTTTATTTACTACTAATTGGGACACCCCGACTAATTAAATACCGGGTAGCTAATCCTTTATTAAATTAATACAAAATGTCAAGTTGGTTCAGTTCGTAGCACCACTATCGAAAATGTTTTAATAATTACTAACCACCTAGTATTTAAAAAGTGAGTTGTCAATTTTAATTAAATCCGATTAACAAGCAAGTAGATAGGAAATGCTAACATAATCCACCACAATGAAACGACAAGTATAACCATGCAATAATAATGGAACTGGAGGAATACTCCTCACAACAATCCGAATACTGAAATAAACAAATGCTAAATCTTCATCGCTAAATTAATTACAACCCAAAATCTGAAATAACTGAATATATAAAACTGTTTCTAAAAGAAAAGGGAGACATGCCCAACTGATAAGGAAATCTATAAATAGAGTCAAGATCGAAAATGTAGGAGTCTACTGACAAGATCCTGTAACTTCCACAGCAGATACAGTACGTTACCTGAATGGAATTCCTATGCTTGGTGTCCTTGTGGCTGGGCACCTAAAAGCTTTTTACAAGAAAATATATTTGAAAGCAAACGGGTCAGAGCCCGACTGTGGAAGACAGTTTAAAATATAGCAAGTGTTTTAATGACAATAAAGCAATGAATGCAAAATACATGTTAGGACGTGCTCTCACGTGAAATACTCACCTCTCGACTATCTGTGCACTCCCAACGTACCCGTACCCATTCTAGTTATTCTCATATTTAACTAGTCCTAAATAAATTATAACATTTCTATACGATTCACGCTTTAATTCCAACATCATCAATTAAATAGAGAGCTTTACATTAATTCTCGGTTTCCCAATTATTAGCAATACTAATATACTAGAGATCATCCATTTTATCTTTACATAACGTTGCTATAATTATACTCACATTTAATCATGACTGTTCATTTCAATTAACAGTATATTATTCTCATCATAAGTATACATCACTAGCACCCCGAGACTAAGCTGCGGTGCACACATACTCTGCAATCCAATCCCGGTACCTCACGTACGTAAGGACCACGTATTCTGAATCTCTCAGGAATCGTTTTCAATAAACAACAATCACAAATAATGGAGGCGACCATAGTTCACATCACATGGGTTACGCACATACCTACGCTCCCATGATCAGCAGACTTATTAACTTCTCAATAAGTCCTTCTCTGACCTATGTCCTCGAGGTACCAATCTAAATCCTCCGTAGGCACATAAAGATTAGATGGCCTTAATCGAATGCAGACCTCCCATGATAGAAAGTATGGTAGGTATGTTATACACATAAAATCACAAATACTAAGCATTCACACATCTTAGATATCTCGAATTATTAGTATAGGTATGCTTCTCGTTCTTATACCGTCATTTATTGTTATACGTTTATAAGTCCCGATTTGTATATTAACGTTGTCAACCCTTATCACGTCGTAATTAGGTATTCATTTCCTATTCCACAATTGACATCTGATTTTATTATAAGGTTCTAAGTGCTACTCCTCAACGTACCCCAATTCTCACAATTATACCCACTAAACAATAAGGGAAGTTTAATACTCCAATTAAATAGGTTTACGAAACATTTGAAATAAAAACAGGCCAAAAAGGCCATTCTGTCAACTCGTTAGAAGTATCGTTCGAACGAGGTCGTTCGAATGAAAGGCTTCGAACGAACTACCAACTCGTTATAAGGGATACTTTCATCTCGTTAGAAGCTCGTTCGAACGAGGACGTTCGAACGACCTGGGCAGGTCTTCTAACGAGATGGCAGTTTCAGCCCAGAAATTCTCTACTTCGTTTTTCTTAATTTTTCTCTTCTCTAAACTCATCCTAAGATCATCCCAATAGTATTTTAACGTTATTAATCTACTCTAAGTCCTCCTAGGTCACTCTTTAACATATATATGGGGTCAATTCTTCCTAAATTAACATATAATCATCAAAATTCCCAAACCTTGTCCCAAACCCTATAATCATGAACCCGGAATTTAATGACTACAATTTCTCCTTATCAATACGTTTTCACATCATCAAAAGATATATTTTGTATATTACATTCATCCAATAACATTCTAAATGCAATCCCTATATCATATTATGAATCCTACCTCCAATTTCATGGGTTTTCATCAAACTTCCAATATAAGACAATTATTCAATTCTAAGCATGGAAGAAACATTCGCTTGAAATTAAAGTAATTAAACCACTTGCCTTAGATGTTTTGATTTGATGTTGAAGAATTGAATGTTGATTCTCCTCCCTCATTCTACAAATTTCTTCCAAAGATGGTGAGGGTGGCTAGGGTTTCCTTTTTGGAACTTCTTCCAACTCCTCCTTATAACTCCCGTAGCCCTTTAACTTCCCAAATGCTGATAATGGCTTAGTGGGTTATTTTCTAATATAAAAATAACCTCTAAAATTCGTGGGTTTTAATTCCCCTATTTTTAAAATTACCAAACTACCCTTTTGGGATGCCGGTGTGGCCTAACAATGCCCCGGGACCCAAACTAAACCCCCGGCTAGTGTTTTCTAACTATTTCTACCCTTACGGACACGTTGGTGCACTCAAAATGAACATTCGGTTGATAAAAATAAAATTCACTTTTTAATTCAATTAATTATGTTCCTAACGCGACTGACACGTGCGTCCCAATTAAATTTTCCAAATTGCCGTATATCTACCTCGTGACAATTTAGATATCATCAATACTCATGTATTACCATACATACTCGAAAATAAAAAAAAATAAAATCATAATCAAATACCAAATCACATCTCGTTAGTATTTATACACAGATTAATTTCCAATTAATTCTCATTTAATTCAATTAATCCCTTAAATAAATATCAATAAAATTACGGGATATTACACTAATGGGTTTGATGTCCATTTAGGGAATTAAATTCTGTAATGGTTCTTGCTTTCAGAAGTTTCCCCACTTCTTCTTCCACATCCTTTACCTTTTATGGGGCTAATCGGTGAGCCTTTTGTGTGATTGGTATATATATTAAGTTTATGTGAAGTTAATGTCACATGACCTCAGGATTGATCCCAAACATATCGTAAGGCCCCAAAGCAAACACATCTTGATTTTCCTTAACTAGAGAAATTAGTTCTTCTCTTTCCTGGTCGATGCCGATCATGAATTTCTTCTCTAGGTATGAATCATCAAACAATACCTCATGTAATGTCTCTATAACCCTATCCGCGAGGGTTAACCTTGTCTCTTCTAACTCCGATTTGGCATATTTTAGTTGTTATTTGCATGGTGTGGCTCCATCCTTGGTCGGCTCAGTGGTAACCTCTTTTTTTTTATCCTTCTTGGGCCTAATGGCGATGATAAAGCACTGTCAAAAAATAACCTAATTTCCCCTAATCTCCATTACCCTCAGGTCGGCGATGCATTTGAGGTTTTGGTGATAAGTGGAGGGGAAAACTTGCATAGCGTGTAGCCACCCTCTTCCAAGGATAGGGTTGTAAGGTGAGTTAATGTCCAAACCTAGAAATTTGACCAACTTCAAGATATTCCCAGTTTGGATGGGCAAAACTACCTTTCCTAGTGTCATAGTCATCCTCCCACGAAGATGACTAAAGGGATGGTCGCTTCTTTCAAGTCCTCTACCTTGCGATTAAGTTGATTGAATAAATTTAGGTACATAACCTCCAAGGAGCTTCCTTGATCAACTAGTAACTTATCCACGTCCCAGATTGCAATCCTGGGTGTGATTAATTATGCATCATAATGCAAAGTTCAAACTCCGATCAGGTCATCCTCCGTGAAAACTATGTGCTTGTTGTAATTCATATCTTCTGGTCATCAATGTTTTCCTTGTGGACTCTTATCAGGGTCGATATGGAATTCTTTCATTACTATTTTGGCTTTCTTTATCTCCATCTGAATAGTGTTACCTTGGATATACTTTAGGCTTGAGTTACTATGGATAACCATAAATTTGTGCCATATCACATCATTATTTAGGACATTGTTAGGATGTTGGTCGATGTCAACACTTAAAGTGCAGTGAACGATCATGAATTGGTGTCCTACCCTGTCATCCAGGACATTCTGGTCCTTCTAGTCGATGTCAATGATAACTTTCTCCCCCTTTTCTCCATATAATCACTCAAGTCGTATGCTTGAGTCAATTCTTCCAGATGAGACTCGATGGCCTTGTAGTTATCCATTTTGTGCCCATGTTCTTTGTGATAAGAACATGTGATTGAGTTATTTCTCTTTGTAAGGTCTCCCCCATCTTTTTTAGACATTTGAAGAATTATTGGTCCTTGATTTTACTCAAGATCTTGTAAATTTGTTCCATGAACACGGTGTTAATTGACTATAAAGCCTTGGAAGGGTATGCATTGTCTTCATTCTTTCATCATTTGTTCTTCTTCTTGCCACGTCTCTTTGGATCATTCTCTTTACCACCATTATTGGTCTTTTATGAGCAATCTTGTCATTTAAGGTGCCAATGACCATATCTTCAACATTTGTATATTTCTCTATACGTGACATGAGGTCATCGCTAGTGCTTGCCTCCTTCTTAGTAAGAGACTGATGCAATATAGATATGATGGGCAACCCAATCTTGAAGAAGGACATAACGACTTGTTTAAAGCAATCTTTAACCTCGTTGTAAGTTTCCCAGTACCTCTTATCATATTCTCACAAGGTTTTCTCGGGCTTTTTCCCTATAATGAGGAGATAATCCATTCTCTTCAAATGGGCACTACTGGTGATGAATCATTAAGTGAAGACTTCTACGAGCTGATTGAAGTTGTTGACCAACCTGTGTGGAATCTTTTCAAACCATTTATGCACGATATCCCCTATACTGGAAGGGAATATGTGACACATAAGAGCATAGTTATGGTTCCATAAGGTCACGGCTTACCTATAGTGATGTATGTGGTCAATGGGATGGGTTTTTTCGTTATAGAGTTTGAACCTAGGAGTTGAAAACTTCTTGGGAGGTTTTATCTCTTCAATTGCCCTTGAAAAAGGGGACTTAATTTGGGTGATGAGGGCCCTCCTGGCCATCTCTTTAGTAGATTTCACCCCACAGTTAATGGGGCGTTGATCCATCTCTCTCCTGATGTTGCGAATATCGTGTTTGTAATGTCCTCCTTCCTGATATTGTCTCATCAAGTGACTCTCGTGATCAGAGTGCTCCTTATCACGACGTGAACTCCTTCCTCGAGTGAGAGTTTTACTCATTTGAGATCTAGATTTTCGACCATGGCTCTTGTTTTTTATCTCCGTGGAGCTCTTGCTCCATTATTTACAGATCTCGCTACAGACGTGCATTTTACTCCTCTTGGAGGTGTGTGGCCTCCGATTGATGGTGGATCAGTTATTTGTATGCATTGACCAGCCGTGAGATATGGTTAGACCTAGGTTTTTCATTGATTTTCTCAGAGGGTTTCTCCCGGGGGTGATAGCGTGGATGTGGAACACCACGAATCCCATTGGGGTTGATCTATGACCTCACCCTAGGCGCTGGAGGCCCCATTGTGGTAGTTGTTGTTAGATGGTAGAGGTTCATTGTACGGGTGAGACATGACTATTTTTTTGTTCTTATTGGCTTGGTAAAAGAACCTCATTTCCCCAAAACGATGCCAATTGTAAGTGCGAAAATTCTGCAATGAATTATTATAAACAATTAAAGCTTAATAGTTGTAACAAGTCACGCAATCACAATCACACAACACAAATATTTACGTGGTTCGGCAATGACCTACGTCCATGAGGTGTTTTTCTCTTTCTTATTTATTGGTTCATAATAACAATAATTACATGCCCTTTTTCCCAGCGGTAAGGGTTACATTTATAAACAACACCAGGAGCTTGTGTCATGTAGGTCTCTAGGAGTTGTTGATAAATTCATGATATGGTAGTAATGATCTTCTCTAAGATTTCAGCTAATGGGACTCTCCTCCGTTCTTATCTTGAGCTACCAATCTTGATCACTTTATGCCTGAATATTTCCACCCAGTACGAGTTATTCGGATTTGTTCGAATGATTCCCCCAATCTATATACCTTTAATTCATTTTAATTATAAAAATTAGGTTGAGGTATAAATTGATATTTAAATGCATAAAAAAGGGAGAAGTATAATGCTAACTTGCCTTAATGTAGGAATCCACCAAAATAATATAAGAATTATAAATGACGAACTATAGAATAAATCCTCCTTGAAAATTGTTGAAAAGACCCTCCATTTGCTCAAAAACGAGTGTAAATGTTGGTCCAAAAATTATTCCAAAAAATTATAAATTTGATGTTGAATTGAAGGTTCTAATTTATGGGTTGTGATGATATAATTTGTGTGCAATTTGAGTTTGATTTTTAGTACAAATGGTGTACTGGATATGTAAGGTCGTCGAGTTTTTTTGTGTTGGAGTTATACAACATATAAGGAATTGAACAAGGAGTGTCTCTTTTGAAGACAAAAGCACCACCAAGTTTTTTTTAAAGCAAAACCCTTTTTTCTTTCTTTCTTTAATTAAAGTTAACCTAACCCTAAACCTTTCTCAAAAAAGTCTATTAATTACCTTGTTACCCTAATCTTAAACCAAATATTATCCATATGCCTAACTCTTCAATTACTTTCCATAATTACAATAAACCCTTACTTTAAGGTAATTATAAATAATCAGATGTACATTATTAATTAATCAATTAATATCAAAAATTCATTACATAAAATTCTATAAATTATAATAAACTTTATACTTTCAATTTATTTATATACCAGCTCAAGCTTAACATATGAAACTTTATTTTCATTACTTAAATCACATAAAATTTAATTTCCTCATAAATAATTATATAAAAATTCTCCTAATTTTAACGCCTATTACTTAATTAATTCCACAAAATTATGGGGTATTAAAGAAGCCACAGACTCCAACTAAACACCCTTATATGAGTTTTGACAGAGGCCGCGACCATTATTGGAGGATGTGTCGCAAAAATTGGAGATAAAATTTTGGAGTTGACTTAATTCCCTTGGAGATGGAGTACTTTAATGTGATCTTAGGAATGGATTGGTTGTCCTCCCACTTCGCTAAGATAGATTGTGCTTGGAAAAACATCCTCCTTTGTAAACCTTTAGAGGTCGAGGTGAGTTTTAGAGGAAATAAACCAAGTAGGGAATATTTGAAGATATCATCCTTGAGAGCTTTGAAAATGTTAAAGAGTGGGTGTTGCGATTATTTAGCCTGCACGAGGGACCTTGGAAGGTTCGCAGTTCCATTAGGAGATCTTCCCGTTGTCGTGAAGTTTGAGGACGTTTTCCCCAAAGATCTTCCAAGATTAACGCCATATAGAGAAATTGAGTTTAACATTGACATCATACCTGAGGTTGTGCCTATTTCAAAGGCACGTATAGAATGGGACAAGTTGAAAGAATTAAAGGAACTAGTGGAGTATAAGCTAAGCGGCCCAAACACAACGGCCCAGATAGGTCCAGATCCATGAATAAGGTCTGTCAAACCATGTCAATCATTTGTTGTGAGATTATTTTACTCGTAGCTTGGCCTTAACTGCTTAAATTCATTCATTTTGATTATTTTAACTCACAGAACTGTTGGAGGATTTATCGGGTCACGATTTTATCAAGAACAGTCCCTGGGGTGCTGTTTGTGAAGAAGAACGACAAATCTATGAGGATGTGCACTGATGAAAGGGAGTTAAACAAAGTAAGTGTGAAAAACAAGTATCACTTGCCTAGATTTGATGATCTTTTTGACCAATTAAAGGGTGTTAGATATGTTTTTAAGATTGATCTAAGGTCTGGATATCACCAACTAAAGATATATGAATTTTTGGTTATGCCTTTTGGATTGACTAATGCCTCTATTGCCGTTATGGATTTAGTGAATAGATTATTTAGGCCCTTCAAAGATAAGTTTGTAATCGTATTTTTTTATGATATCTTGATTTAATCCAAGTTCACGAAACATCATAAGAAACACCTTCGTGTCATGTTTGAGATACTTAGGAAAGAGAAATTATATGCAAAATTTTCTATGTGTGAATTATAGCTTGATGAAGTTGCCTTCCTTGGCCATATAGTGAATAAGGATGGTCCCTTTTATGGACTTAGGGAAGCTCGTGACCATTGTTTAACTGGGAGAGGCCAATTACTATAATAGTTAGGAGTTTCCTCAGCCTAAAAGTTTATTACAAAGGTTTATGAAAGAACTTTCTAAGATTGTCGTGCGCTCGATCCAGTTAACACAAAAGGACACGAAGTTCATTTGGACCACGGAGTGTGAAGATAATTTTCATAAATTAAAGGAAAATTTAGTGGTCACACTCGTTTTGACCTTGCCAAAAGAAGGAGGAGACTATATGATCTATAATGATACTTCAGGTCGTGTTCAATGAAAAATGGGAAATTTATTTCTTACGCTTCTAGACATCTAAGGCCACATGAGAGAAATTACCCCATTCACAACCTAGAATTAATGGTTATTTTATTTTCCTTAAAAATTTGAAGACATTACTAATACCGTGAGACTTATGAAATTTTTACGGATCATAAGAGTCTAACTTATATTTTTACTCAAAGAGATTTAATATGAGACAAAGGATATGGTTGTAATTGATTAAGGATTATGATTGTGCGATTAAGTATCACCCCGGGAAGGCTAATGTAGTGACGGATGCCCTGCATAGAAAGGGGTACCTTAATACCATGATGATCACTCGAAAAGAACGCATTCTCAGGGACTTATAATCAATGGGAACAAAATTCTTTAGCCACATGGGCCGCAGATGTTTAAGTGGCCTCACTGTGGAACCTAGCTTGATTGAAAGAATAAGGATTGCCCAGACCAAGGACCTCGGTCTTCAGAAGATCCACGGACAGATAAAAGACGAGAGAACTCAGCATTTAGAATAGATAATAATGGAGCCTTACACTTTGGGATGGGGATTTTTGTTCTGCATGATGATGAAATAAAGACCGAGATGTCTGAATGAGGTTGTTTCTCACCCTTTTTAGTTCACCCCGAGAGCACCAAAATGTTCCAAGACTTGAAGGAAATATTTTGGTGGCCTAACATGAAGAGGGAGACCGCGGAGTTTGTTTCCAAATGCTTGGTATGTCGGCAAGTTAAGGCCGAGTATCAGAGGCCAACTAGATTATTACAACCTTACTATATTCCAGAATAGAAATGGGAAAATATATCAATGGACTGCACTTTAGGGTTGTCGTGGACACAAAAAGGGATGGACTCTATTTAGGTTATAATAGATATATTAACTAAGATCGCACACTTTATAGCTATTAAGACCATGACTAGTATGGATCAACTCTCCAAGCTCTTTATAAAGGAGATATTTAAACTCTAAAGAGTTCATGTTACCATAATATCTTACCGTGATCCAAGATTTACTTTGGGATTTTGGTAAATATTCCAAAGAGCCATGGGGACATGCCTGGACTTCAGGACTACCTTCTATCCGCAAACAGATGGACAAACTGAAAGGACCAATCAAACCTATTAAGATATATTAAAATCATGCGTCTTAGATTTTCACAAAAGATGGGAGGATCATCGGTCTTTGGTAGAATTTATGTACAACAACAGTTTCCAAACAAGTATCAAGATGTACCCTTACATTGACCTATATTGGAGAAGATGTAGTAACTTTTTATGCTGATATGATGTCGACAAAGGGAAACTATTTGGACCAGAGATGGTGCAACAGGTTGCGACAAAGGTAAATTTAATCCATGAAAGACTGTGGACTACACAAAGTAGACAAAAGAATTGGCCAAATATCAAAAGGAGGGTTATGGGCATGAAGGTCGGGGACCATGCGCTTTTTAAAGTCTCCCCTAAAAGGGAATTATTAGGTTTGGAAATAAGGGGAAGCTAAGTCTGCAGTATGTGGGACCATTTGAAGTGCTTGAGAGAATTGGAAAGTCATCCTATATAACTTCCCTACCCCCAAACTTGTCATATGTGCATAATATCTTTCACATTTCAACATTGCAGAATTATGTTAGAGATTGCGGCCATGTCATCAACCATGAACTCATTGAGATATGTGGAGATTTGAGTTATGAAAAGGGCCCGATGGAAATTTTGGATAGAAAAGAGAGGGAGATAAGGATGAAGAAAATTTCTTTAGTTCAAGTATTATGAGACACCAAGATATGGAACAAGCCACTTAGGAGCTAAAATCAACCATCATAGAAATACCATATTTATTTCAAGGTATGAATTGAACTATTATTTCTTTACTCCGTTAAATTTTGAGGAAGTAATTTTTTATGTTAGGGAGGTTGTAAGGACCCTAAAATTGTTGAAGACTCCAACCTTAGTAGGAGCCATGACCCTAGACCTAGGTTATTCGCGAAAGAAAACTTACCAATTAGGACGAAGTGAGAGTGCTGACTGATATGCCCCAAGTGTAACCTCGGCCAAGAGACACCAACCTCGGCCGATATTATGGCCGATGATGGGCATGTCTTGGACACGCAATATCACCCCTCGGACATATCAAGGTCGGCCCAGGCCGACACTACCATGAGCCCCTCTAAGGGACGTCACAAGGATCGGCAGCATTCTCGTATACCTTGGAATGTCAACCTAGGCCAGGTGTAGGCCGAACTTGCAGGAAGCCACCAGCAACCTCATCAAGCCACCAGTTCAACCTCGTCTCAGGCCAACCTTGCCCATTGTCTCGGCCAGGATTAGGCCGAGACCTCCACGGAATCCTCGGACTGAACAGGTATCAAGACTCACCAACCTCGGCCTCACCAAGGCCGAGGTCATACCCCAGACGCGATAGCCGAGCACCTGCTGACATTTAGATAAGGACACATGGACACAAGTCAGTTATAACAAGATTATTCCCCACACGTGGGGAGAATATTGCATTATCATTCTCTACATGTGACAGTGACAGATGGCACTCCCATATTGGTGAGGTAACCACACACATGCTCATTGCATGCATGGGGGGTACATTACACCCCCTAGGTACTATATATAGAGGTCATCCTCTACCTTGCAAAAGGATCCCATATATTCAACCCTAGATGAAACTCTGTCTAGATACACAGTAGAGAGAGAAAACTTGAGAGATTGTATTCATGGACATTAGAGCCTTATTGCAGTGAGATTATTCACACACACACAGTGGACGTAGGCCAATCTAGGCTGAACCACTTATATCCTGGTGTACTCTCCCATTCTCCTCATCGCATTCTCTTGCCATTTACATAACTATGCTGCCATTGTTGTTCTTAGATTGAGCTTAAAAACACCTTACCTGGTGGTGTTGATTCCGGCATCATCATTTTGGCGCCGTCTGTGGGAACGAGAAGCTATCTCTTCCTCTTTTCCTGATTAACCTCACCGAAGACTCTGGTGGTGAACTAGGCCTCCCCTTAACGCGGAGCTGTTTCACCATTGAAAGAGGTCCTGTGAGGTACTAAGCTCATCTGTTACTTAAGCTCTATAGTGTTAACATATGGCACCACACTTACCACCGCCTCTTCCGCCGCCCGGGGGTGGAGGGCCTAGTTCTAGTTAGGCGCCCCCCAGTCCGAAATGGCGGAGGTAGCTGCAGCCTTGAGGTCTTTAGCTGTAACGCAACAAGCTATGTAGGAGCAATTTGCACAGCTCGGCCAAACTATGATGAGGCCACCTGGAGTCTCACCGGATATGATCACTCTGGCGGCTGTTCAGCCTCATCCTGACGCCAGGGGACCACCCCAGGCACCAATGAAGGACCAGCCTGCAACCCAGCGGAGAAGGGACGTTGCTGACCCTAGGCGCTTGCGCCTGGGGAGGCAAGGAAACCCTTGCCCAGAGGACAGGTATGACGATCTAGAGGCGGAAGAAGCCCCGGAAGACTGCTGGGAGCCCTATTAGGTGTCAGATAACACTGTACGGCCTCTTAGGCAGAGTCAAGGTTGTGTCGGACGAAGAGGTGAAGAGGCCCGACAAAGAGGGTCGGCCTTTGATAGGTTGAGCAGAGGGTCGGCCTTCGAGAGACTGGGCCCGATAAATGACCTAAGACAGAGACTGTCGAGATCTAGGAGCGCAGCAGGCTCTCAGAAAGGGAACATGCAGGGTCGGCCAGACCAAGGCCGACCCTGTGAAAGAAGAGGCAGGGAACAGGAAGAGGTCAACAGCCAACGTGTCGTGGCAGGGGAACCCTCGGTCCATCCTAGGGAGATGGCAGGGGATAACCTCGGCCAAGTCGATGGTCTAAGACCATGGAATGATTCTATCCAACGCCTTGAGGAGAAGATAGGAGACCTTATTAAAAGCAGGGACCCATTGTAAAGGGGTTACTCAAAGGGCTCCCCATTTGTGGCTAGGATAGTGGGGTTCCCAACCCCAGCTAAGTTCAAGCCTCCTACAGTGTCTCCCAAGTATGATGGCAGCACTAACCCTGTGCATCATATCGAGATGTATCAATCGGCAGCAGACATCTACTCGATACCCGATGAGATGAAGTGTAGAGCCTTCTCTGGGACCTTAACAGGGGCTGCACACAGTTGGTTCACCTCCCTTCCGAAGAACTCAATTGAGAACTTCAAAGGTTTGGCTGAGCGATTCATCCACAACTTCTGCTTTGGGGTGAGGCCTCAAAAGAAGACTACCCACCTGCTGTATGTCAAGCAGGCTAAGGGTGAGAGCCTAAGAGACTACATAGCAAGATTCAACAACGAAAAGTTGGAGGTCGAAAACTATGAAGAGAACATAGCCATGACCACCCTTATAGGAGGTCTCCAGAAGGGGAAGCTATTGTGGAAACTGGCGGAAGAGCCCCCTAGGTCTATGGCGGAGCTGTTGGCCACCGCAAGGAAAGTAATGAATGGGGAAGAAGCAATGGCCGCCAAGTATGAGGATGAGAACCGCGGTGGCAGTGGAAAGCCCCAAAGCAAGAAAGATGGGAAGAAGAGATCGGGTGATGACAAGTTCGCTCACTATACTCCTCTTACTGTGAGCTGTGAGCACATCGTCAACGAGATCAAGAATGACAGGGCTTTGAGATGGCCAGAGAAGCTGAAAGCTCCACCACATAAGAGGAACAAAGACCTATAGTGTGAGTTCCACCAAGATCATGGTCACGTCACAGATAGATGCTTCGCTTTGAAGGATGAGATTGAGAAGATGTTAAAATCTGGGAAATTGAGAAAATATGTAGACGGTAAGGCTCCTAAGAGTGGAAGAGATGACCATAAGAAAAGGAGGAATGAAAGATGCCGTGACAACGTCCCGGCCCGAAGAGACGATGATTCAGAAGGTGATGATGAAGATGATCTGGATCTCCCACCAAAGGATGACAACACCCCGGTGAAGAGGGTTGGTATGATCTCTTTCGGTGTTGGCACAATATGTGGAGGATTTGCAGGTGGTGGATCTGAAGTAGCTGATAGGAAGGCTCATGTAGCCGAGGCCAAATCAGTGGCCAAGCTTGAAGTTGTGAATCTAACGTCTTCCGATACAGTACAGAAGAGGAAGAAAGTAGACATGAACACCCTCGTAGTTGGGTTCTCCAAACTCGACTTCAGAGGTATCTTAGCTCCACATGATGACCCTTTGGTCATAACGACAAGGGTGCATGGGTATGAGGTGCAGAGGATCCTCGTGGATGGGGGGAGCTCAGCAGATGTGATGTTTTGGCCTTGCTTCAAGAGCTTAGGCCTTAGTAGAGCAAGACTGGTCCCCTATCACCACCCCCTGATAGGCTTCAGTGGTGAAAAGGTTCACCCCTTGGGCATGTATGAGATGGACGTACGGATGGGTGACGAATGGCCTAAGAGGTTGACCAGGAGAATTAATTTCTTCGTGATGGACGAGAGTGTCTTCTCGGCCTGTAACCTCATCATAGGAATGGTGGCCCTTAGGGAGTTCGAGGCTGTGCCGTCAACGGTCCATCAGATGCTAAAATTCTCGACTCCTTATGGAGTAGGGGAAGTGCAAGGTGACCAGACCACAGCGCGAGAATGTTACTTCAACTCGGCTGAAGAGAGAGAAGCCCATAAGAGGGCAACCACCACTTATAGCATTGACACTCTTGAACCAAGAGATGAAATAAAGTTGAAGAAGGGAGAGGCCGCTGAAGAGGTAGAATCCATCGTCCTCAATGAGGACGAGCCGAAAAAAACCGTCCAGGTCGGTAAGGCCCTAGAGCCAGGAACCAAGGAAGAGCTGATAAACTTCCTCAGGAGGAGACAGAGTCTCTTCGCATGGAGTCACGCAGACATGCCTGGCATCGACCCTGAGGTGATGAGCCACAAGCTCAACGTGACCAGAGATGCCAAGCCGATCAAGCAGAGATGAAGAATCTACTCCAAGGAGAAATACGACATCATTAGAGAAGAGGTCAAAAAGTTGGAAGAGGCCGAGTTCATAAGAGAGGTTACCTACCCGGAGTGGCTCTCAAATGCAGTCATCGTGCCTAAGGCCAATGTGAAGTGGAAAATGTGTGTGGATTTCACTGACCTGAACAGATCTTGCCCAAAAGACAGTTACCCCTTACCTCAGATAGATCAGATGGTAGATGCTACAGCAGGACATGAGCTCATGAGCTTCATGGATGCGTATTCAGGCTATAACCAAATCTTCATGGATGCCGAAGACTCAGAGAAGACAGCTTTCATTACAGACAAAGGGACATACTGCTACAAAGTGATGCCCTTCGGTCTGAAAAATGCAGGGGCAACATACCAACGTCTTGTCAATAAGATGTTCGAAGGGCAAATAGGTAAGACCATGGAGGTGTATGTAGACGATATGCTAACAAAGAGCTTGAAAGCTTGTACTCACGTAGCGGACCTTGAGAAGACCGTCGATGTTATGGACTCATACAGAATAAAACTCAACCCAACAAAGTTTGTCTTCGGAGTAGGAGCTGGGAAGTTCCTGGGATTCATCATTAACCAGAGAGGAATTGAAGCGAACCCTGAGAAAATCAAAGCATTACTCGACATGAAGACTCCTAGGAGTATCAAGGATGTTCAAAGACTCACGGGAAGAGTGGCTGCCCTTAACAGGTTTGTTTCTAGGGCAACGGACTAATGTCTTCCATTCTTTAAAGTTATAATAAAGGCCTTCCAATGGGACGAAGAGTGTGAAAAAGCCTTCAACCAACTCAAGTCCTACTTAGGGTCTCCCTTATTGCTATCTCGGCCCATCGCAGGAGAAAGGTTGTTTGTGTATCTGGCAATCTCTGAATCAGCTATCAGCGCGGCCATCATACGGGAAGAGGATGGGATCCAAAGGCCTGTATACTTCAACAGTGAGGCCCTTCAAGGGTCTGAGCAAAATTATCCCCGTATGGAAAAGTTGGCTTATGCCCTAATACATGCCTCAAGAAAAATGAAGCCTTACTTCCAAGCTCATTCCATGGTAGTCCTCACTGACTCCCCACTAAGGCGGGTCCTGAATAAACCTGAGAAGTCCAAGAGATTGATGACCTGGACCATCGAATTAGGAGAATATGATCTTACCTACCAGCCTAGGACAGCCATCAAAGGGCAGGCCCTCGCAGACTTTATTGCAGAATTCACCTGGGAAGAGGCCGAGACAGAGAAAGGCCTAAAGGATGTCGAAGAGACAAACCATAGTGTCTTCCAAAATTCAGAAGAGACGGGACCAAACGTCTTCCGAGATCGGGAAGAGGTCATCTCAGGCAAAACCCGGAGCAGAATAGAAGAGAATGAAGAGGATCGATACCTCTTCAAGCAAGGAGTTATGACAGAAGGGGTCTTCTCATCAGATACAGACGTCTGGAGCCTCTTCGTTGATGGCTCTTCCTGTGATAGTGGAAGCGGTGCAGGGCTAATACTCTCGACTCTAGATGGCGCCAACATTGAATACGCCTTGAGATTCAACTTCCAGGCATCGAACAACGAGTCCGAGTATGAGGCCAGATAGCAGGTCTCTTATTGGCAACAACTCTTCGCGTAAAGCGACTCCTACTCCATAGCGACTCGAGGTTGGTTGTCAATTAAGTACTGGGGATATACGAGGCCAAAGATGAAAGGATGGCCAATTACTTAAAGAAGGTAAGAAGGTTGTTAGAATATTTTGAAGAAGAAAAACTGAAGAGAGTGCCTCGACTAAGTAACAATCACGCTGATGCATTGGCAAGGCTGGCCTCGGCAATGAAGACAGATATGGGAAGGACCATTCCGATCGAGGTCTTGAGAAAGGCAACCATCGAGGAGGAAGAGGTATGTAACCTTTGTCACAATTTTAACCTAGGAGACTCATGGATAGACCCGCTCGTCAGATAGCTAAGAGATGGAGAGCTGCCTGAGTCCAAACTAGAAAGGAGAAAGTTGAGATATAGGGCTGCCAAGTTCTCAATGGTAGGAGACATCTTGTACAAAAAGGGGTTTCTATTGCCTCTCCTCAGATGTGTGCATCCCAGGGAAGTTTCTCGGGTCTTACAAGAGGTTCATGAGGGTTCTTGCTCTAGCCACATAGGGGGAAGGCCCCTGGCCAAGAGGATCATCACTCAGGGATACTGGTGGCCTACCTTGTCCAAAGACGCTGTAGGCTACGTGAAGAGGTGCGACAAATGCCAAAGGTTCGCCACTATCCCTCATCAACCCCATTAACCTATGACGCCAATCTCTTCTCCATGGCCATTTGCGGTATGGGGAATTGACTTAGTAGGACCCTTGCCAAGAGCTGTCAACAACTATAGATTCTTGATAGTTGCCATTGACTACTTCTCAAAGTGGGTAGAGGCATAGCCGATGATAACAATCACAGAGTAGAAGACCTTCCAGTTCATTTGGAGGAATATCATATGCAGATATGGCCTCCCAAACACTCTCATCTCGGATAATGGGACCCAGTTCAAGAACTCCTCCTTAGAAAAGTACTGCATAAGAGTAAGGATTAAGCAGTTCTTCTCATCTCCTGGTCGACCTCAGGCAAATGGTCAGACCGAGGTCACAAACAGAACTATCTTGGACGGAATCAAGAAGAGGTTAGAAGATGCGAAGGGAAGATGGACTGAAGAGGTCTACGCTGTGTTATGGGCCTACAGAACCACGGCAAGGACACCAACAGGAGAAACCCCGTTCATGCTGGCACATGGCTCAGAGGTCGTCATACCAACGGAAGTAGGACTCCCAACTCATCGGATTCAGACCTACGACCCTGGAAATAATGGAGAATAGAGGAGGTTAGACCTAGATCTTATCGAAGAGAGAAGAGAGGACGCAGAGGTCAGACAAGCAGTCTACCAGCAGAGGGCAGCGAAATTCTACAACCAGAGGGTGAAGTCAAGATCCATTGCAGTAGGAGACCTAGTGCTGAAGAATACCCTACAGAAAGCAAATAAGCTTCACCCAAACTGGCATGGCCCCTACAAAGTGACAGAAGAGGTTGTGCCTGGCACTTACAGGCTAGAAAACCTAGAAGGAGAACCTTTCACTAACCCGTGGAATGCTGATCACCTAAAGAGATATTACATATGATATTGCATAGAGTTTTATGTAAATATACCATCTTATTATGAAGAGGTTATTAATGAAGATCAGTTCCCATGACAGTTCTTGCTACATTCTTAAATCAGCGATTAATTATGAGGATAACATCTTAGGTGATGACCTCAGACCCTCATAACACCACAGTGGTGATGAGGTCTGAGCTCAGACACCATAATGAGATGACCTCAGACCCTTAACATCATTAATTTGGTGAAGACCCTTAACATCATTAATTTGGTGAAGACTTATTATGGGGGTAACATCTTAGGTGATGACCTCAAACCCTTATAACATCATAATTTGGTGACAAGGTCTGAGGTCAGACACCATAATGAGATGACCTCAGACCCTTAACATCATTAATTTGGTGAAATTCATTATGAGGATAACATCTTAGGTGATGACCTCAGACCCTTATAACATCATAATTTGGTGACAAGGTCTGAGGTCAGACACCATAATGAGATGACCTCAGACCCTTAACATCATTAATTTGGTGAAGACCCTTAACATCATTAATTTGGTGAAGACTTATTATGGGGGTAACATCTTAGGTGATGACCTCAGACCCTCATAACACCATTTCAGTGGTGACGAGGTCTGAGGTCAGACACCATAATGAGATGACCTCAGACCCTTAGCATCATTAATTCGGTGAAATTCATTATGAGGATAACATCTTAGGTGATGACCTCATACCCTTATAACATCATAATTTGGTGAAGACTTATTATGGGGGTAACATCTTAGATGATGACCTCAAACCCTCATAACACCATTTCAGTGGTGACGAGGTCTGAGCTCAGACACCATAATGAGATGACCTCAGACCCTTAACATCATTAATTTGGTGAAGACCCTTAACATCATTAATTTGGTGAAGACTTATTATGGGGGTAACATCTTAGGTGATGACCTCAGACCCTCATAACACCATTTCAGTGGTGACGAGGTCTGAGCTCAGACACCATAATGAGATGACCTCAGACCCTTAACATCATTAATTTGGTGAAATTCATTATGATGATAACATCTTAGGTGATGACCTCAGACCCTTATAACATCATAATTTGGTGACAAGGTCTGAGGTCAGACACCATAATGAGATGACCTCAGACCCTTAACATCATTAATTTAGTGAAATTCATTATGAGGATAACATCTTAGGTGATGACCTCAGACCCTTATAACATCATAATTTGATGACAAAGTCTGAGGTCAGACACCATAATGAGATGACCTCAGACCCTTAACATCATTAATTTGGTGAAATTCATTATGAGGATAACATCTTAGGTGATGACCTCAGACCCTCATAACACAATTTCAGTGGTGACGAGGTCTGAGCTCAGACACCAAAATGAGATGACCTCAGACCCTTAACATCATTAATTTGGTGAAATTCATTATGAGGATAACATCTTAGGTGATGACCTCGGACCCTTATAACATCATAATTTGGTGACAAGGTCTGAGGTCAGACACCATAATGAGATGACCTCAGACCCTTAACATCATTAATTTGGTGAAATTCATTATGAGGATAACATCTTAGGTGATGACCTCAGACCCTTATAACATCATAATTTGGTGACAAGGTCTGAGGTCAGACACCATAATGAGATGACCTCAGACCCTTAACATCATTAATTTGGTGAAATTCATTATGAGGATAACATCTTAGGTGATGACCTCAGACCCTTATAACATCATAATTTGGTGACAAGGTCTGAGGTCAGACACCATAATGAGATGACCTCAGACCCTTAACATCATTAATTTGGTGAAATTTATTATGAGGATAACATCTTAGGTGATGACCTCAGACCCTTATAACATCATAATTTGGTGACAATGTCTGAGGTCAGACACCATAATGAGATGACCTCAGACCCTTAAACATCATTAATTTGGTGAAATTCATTATGAGGATAACCTCTTAGGTAATAACCTCAGACCTTCATAACACCATTCATTGGTGACAAGGTCTGAGCTCAGGACCATTGGTTGAGTTTAAACAAGGCCATTGCAAAAAGACAAGCTAAGAAAGAGGACTTCAGAGGTTAAAGCTCAGATTACAAATTAATTTTTAGCAGACGCCATAACAATGGAGCTAAGAATGAAAAGCATCACATGACATTCAATGAAAAGAAAGTGAAGATGTTCCTCATCAGAAGTTGATATATATATTCAGAAATTATATGTTCAATGGTTACAGACAAAAGTTCCACAAAACAGTTAAGTTACAAACAGTGATCAAAATATCCTAAGAGTCTGAGGGGGGAACGTTGACACCCTCGGCTTGGTTAGAGACCTCGGTCGCATCATCACAAGGGTCTGCCCCTCCAACCTCGATAACCTCTAATGTAGTAGTCTATTTAGGAGCGGCAGCCTCTTCCTCAACCTCTTGAAGAGCTTGGGCAAATTGTGGATCAGCAAAGCCAAGACCCACGAAATCAGAGGCCTTCAGAGTGCCGGCCTCTCTCTCTCTAATGTCAGACCATTTAGTAGTGGCTTTGATACCTCTTTTAAGGTATTAAAAGCCAAACCCCATGAACTCATCAGAGGATTTATAGTCAGCAATTATCTTCTCAGAGGCGTCCTCAAGGGCGGCCCTGACAGCTGAGTTGACCTTTTGCTGCAGAACGTCATCCTTAGCCTTTAATGCAGCAGCATGATCCTTGCCGAGCTGGGAGATGTCCTTCTACAACCCCTTCACCTTCTCCTCAGAGCCCTTCAGCTCAGACTTGAAGCGCTCTATCTCTGCGTTCAGAGTACTCTGAACTTTCTCGGCATCTTGCCCCTTTTGGATGAGAGGCAACTTCCTCAGAGTCCAGTTCGATAAATGGTGCATAGCGGTCAAACCCTGCATGTTTAGTGATCATAAGTAAGCTAAAGAAGAATTAAATGTTACACTTAGAAGAATTTGTAATGAAGGATCAAATCATACCTGAACGGCTCTGTAAAGGCCGAACTCAACCAGCAATGGGGTGTCCATAGCCCTGTAGAAGCGTTTGTCAGCCTCGGTCATTACAGAGCCGATGGCATCCAGGGCCTGCATGCTGTGGCCGACTACACTATCAGTTAACTTCAACTGATCTAGACGAGCTGACAGGATGTCAGCTGAAGAGATAGGGATGGCAGCTTCAGTAGTCTTCTTCCTCGGCCTCTGATCCTCAGGGGCATGATATTCGGGAGCCCTCTTCTTTTTGGCTGGGGGCTTAGAGACCGAGGGAGCTGGGGGAGGAGCGTTAAGACATGCTTTTTTGGCAAGTCTTATCAAGCTCGCTGCAGCCATCTCCCAAAGCTCGTCTGGAATATCCCTTGGTCGCTCTGTAAAAAATTAGTAGACCTGAGTTAGATAATCAGATATGAATAAACTCAGAGGCTAAACTTGCAAAACAAAAATGCTTACCAAGCTCGGCAAGGGGACTTCCACCCAAACCTATCCCAGAGAGGAAGTGGGGAGTCATCAAGTGTTCGAACCTGACAAATAGACCATTTACCCCCTGATCTTGAAGGGGCATCCTCTGCTCCAGATTGGACGAGGGAACACATGGGCCAAACTCCCATGGCCCTGAGGCAAAGAAGTACCAAGGCTTCCAGTTATGGTTGGAAGTCTGGGTCACCTGAAGCAATTTCTTCTCAGGACTCCGAGCTACAAAATGGTAGTAGCTCGGATGATTTTTGGCCGAGGAAGGGACGTAACAACCTACAAAGACTTGAACTGGAAGGTTTGAGTGGTGGACAGCCTTCCATAACACTATGGCCCCTATTAGGATTCTCCAGGCATTAGGAAAGAGTTGGGAGGGGGTAAATTAATGTAAGAGAGGATGGACCTGATAATGGGGTGAATGGGCAGACGAAACCCCAGCTTGAACATCTGCTCGTACAAACAGATCTCGCCGTCTCGGCCATGATAAGCCCTCTCTTCCCTCAGAGGTCTCCTAAGGTTTATTGAGGGGCTAATAGAATACAGATATCTGAAGCAGAGAAGGTCTACCTCAGTAATAGTACTCTCGTGCTCGGCCACCTCAGAGACGTCGACCAACCTCATCATCATCCAATTCAACGTCGGCTTGATGGGTTACTCGGAAACCTCTGAGCAAACTCTGACCCGGTGACGACCGACATAGGGATGGCGTCAATTGGTGGTGGAATGGCCACACTCGGCTCAATAATCTCAACCTCCGAGGATGACCCTGAGGTGCTTGAGTGGTTATGGGACGAGGCTCGACTGGAGACCTCGGCCTGATCAGGCCTAGGTGTGAAGTCCATAGCCTCTTAAAAGGAATCCACAGACATGGGGTCTGAGGTAGACGATTCAGACTCAGACATAGGTATGGGATCAGTAGGAACCTCTGTCTGATAGAAGTTCTCCGGGGGGTCAGGATATATCACCTTCAGAGGTGGTGGAAATATGGGTCTAATGGGAAACTCTTGTGATCTATGAGCCTCCTCCTGTGCTCTTTCTATTTGCCTAATCTTTTCTAAAGTCTTCTCTCTAAGAGAGGGGAACTCCTCAAGAAGCTGATATAAGGGTCTGAGCATCAGAGGACGACACTACACTTAGGGGTTTTCCTAAACTCCAAAAATTACAAACAAGACTGGATGATAAAGCAAAGGAATCTAAAGATCAAACTCTTAAATTTGGCAAGAAAAGCTCGCCTGAAATTATGGTGGTCTCGCCGAAAAGCTAAGAAACTCACCGAAAAGTACGAAAATAAGGGTGCTTGCAGGAAAAATGAAGGAAAAAGTATGGTAAACCTTACCTGAGGATGAAATGGTAAGGAAGAGAGGAGAAGATGCGAGAAATCACCACCCAAATGCCTTGAACCAAGATCTTTCTAGAGAGAGAGAGCTGCAGAAACGCTAGCGGCTGAAATGGAAGAAATGAAGAAGAAAGAAGGAAAGAAGGGTTCAAAACCCTTATATACTCAGGCACAACTCCCAAGGCCCATCATTGCCTTGGGATCCCCAAAGGGTGGCTGACAGCACACGCCTACTAAACAAGAATGTTCCAGCATTGGACAAGTGTCAAGTAAGTATTGGCTTGTAACAGACAGGCCTCGGAGGTGTAGTAATCCCCTAGCCACTTGCTCTCACATATGACTAAGGGCTGGGGGGTGATTGATATGCCCCAAGTGTAACCTCGGCCAAGAGACACCAACCTCGGCCGATATTATGGCCGATGTTGGGCATGTCTTGGACACGCAATATCACCCCTCGGCCATATCAAGGTCCGCCCAGGCCGACACTACTATGAGCCCCTCTATGGGACGTCACAAGGATCGGCAGCATTCTCGTATACCTTGGAATGGCAACCTCGGCCAGGTGTAGGCCGAGCTCGCAGGAAGCCACCATCAACCTCATCAAGCCACCAGTTCAACCTCGTCTCAGGCCGACCTTGCCCATTGTCTCGGCTAGGATTAGGCCGAGACCTCCATGAAATCCTCGGACTGAACAGGTATCAAGACTCACCAACCTTGGCCTCACCAAGGCTGAGGTCATACCCCAGACACGATAGCTGAGCACCTGCTGACATTTAGATAAGGACACGTGGACACAAGTCAGTTATAACAAGATTATTCCCCACACGTGGGGAGAATATTGCATCATCATTCTCTACATGTGACAGTGACAGATGGCACTCCCTATTGGTGAGGTAACCACACACATGCTCATTGCATGCATGGGGGGTAAATTACACACTCTAGGTACTATATATAGAGGTCATCCTCTACCTTGCAAAAGGATCCCATATATTCAACCCTAGCTGAAACTCTGTCTAGATACACAGTAGAGAGAGAAAACTTGAGAGATTGTATTCATGGTCATTAGAGCCTTATTGCAGTGAGATTATTCACACACACACAGTGGACGTAGGCCAATCTAGGCTGAGCCACTTATATCCTGGTGTACTCTCCCCTTCTCCTCATCTCATTCTCTTGCCATTTACATAACTATGCTGCCATTGTTGTTCTTAGATTGAGCTTAAAAACACCTTACCTGGTGGTGCTGATTCCGGCATCATCACTGACAGTGGAGTGTATGAGATCGCCCTCTTAACAGTGTGTGCTTAGGCAAAGATGGTACGAATAAACACAAGTCCGATTTTTATATTTTTCAAAATTTTAAAGATGGAAACTTTAAACTAAATTAACCCAATAAAACTTATGCAATAATTTTATTTTTTTACCCTAAACATGCATCTAAGTGATAATCACATAAAATAAAGAAATTAACCACAAGATGCCAATGTATGAGTAAAAACACAAAGGAAAAAACCTTGGATAGCCCAGCAAAACAGATCACTATGATGTGGAATTACAAAAGTTTGACAGTAAATTCATAAAATGATTAGCCTTGACTCTCTTTAAATATTTGACCTCTCCTCCACAGTGTAACACAGGAGTCCACCCACACAAGCTACCATAATGCACGAGTCCACGCACATCTCAATATTCAACGATGAGGCTCAGCAACCGTCTACACCACAAACAGCACACACGGAGTCCACCGCACAAAACAAGTTCTCTCAAGATAAAAGAAACAAACTTTGGTTTGTTTGATTGAAAACAAGTTCGTTCGAACGAGAATAACACTTTTGTTCTAACGACATTCCAGTTCATTTGAAGGAAGCTGCTTTCTTATTCAATCGAGATTCAAACAAAGCATGAAATCCTTGACATAGAATTCTCATTTGATGTTTGTTAGTAAGTCGCTCTAATGATATCTCAATATCGTTCCAACGAGACTTAAAGTCGTTCTAACGAAAATTGTATTTTCGTTCTAACGAGGTTGATTCTTGTTCTAGCGAGATTAAAATAAAAACAAAATTCTTTTAAAAAAATATTTAAAAATAATTCCAAACGTTTAAAGTCCAAAAACAAACACCCTTATAAATTCAAAGGACTCGTATTCATTAGGCATTCATAACTGCGAGATGCTCGATAAACGTGAAGATAAACTTAGAATGATAAACATGGCACGATGTATCCAATCTTTGAAGTTTTCCTGCTATGTATTCATCAAACACGTAATAGCCTTATGGGATCAACAATACAAAGTCATTCATATCACTCAAATTTTTTGTCCGGAATAATGCCAATTACATACGAATTGACTCGATTGGAAATTTGTCCTTAAAAATCCCACCCCCCCCCCTTTGGCTATTTGGGGACAAACCAAAATAAAAATCCTATGTGTCGTCAAGAACTCTAAGAAGACTCACTGCCCTAATACCAAAAAGGAAAAAGAGGACAGACGCTCGACAGACACATAAACATGAGCAGGTCTGCTTTACTTGAAAACTTTATCGCATTGTTGTGAACCTGTAAACTTCCATACTTAAAGACACCTTCAAATGCAAAGAGAATATAAGAGGTGTAAATCTGCATATGAATCAATATCTAACAATGTCTAAAATAATTTCAGCCTAAGTAATATGTCTCCGCCTAAGATAAAGATATCATAATTAGGCAAAGGAAAGATACAACTTCTCCCCCTTTTTGTTCAGAAATAGACAAATCAAGATAGCATAAAATAATTACTTCACCTAAAAACTAAATCTCCCCCTAAATATGTGATCATAATATACCAATTTTAAACATAGGGAGAAGAAAATAAAGCATGCGGTGGTCTAAAGCGCAACAAACTCGCAATCGATGCAAAACGTTATCAATATGAATAAGCAATGTTGTATAATACCAATTTTGAAATAACTAATTTGAGAAAAGATACCAAAAAGTAATCTCAATGCACGTAATGAGTGTAAGATGTGGGTTCTTATAATATAAGTAGTATCAAGCGAGGCGTAACCCCTTATCGAGATTGTGATTAATGCCCAAGGTTGTATATGACAGTGACAATAAATGAGAGTGAAAGAGATAATAATATTCAATGTTCAAGCTTGTACTAAATGGGATATTTTACACCATAAATGCATTGGGAATACAATAAATGAGTGGAACCCGTAAGTAACCTGGTCAAAGGGAGAAAGAGCAAGCACTCTCGTCATAATAAAGGCAAGGCATGAACTTAAGACACAGTTAATGCTCAATGATAGCAGTATCAATGGAAGAAAAAAGGAATGTTAAAGCAATAAATGTTCTCATAAATAACGCTCGTATAGGACCAATAATAATTATAGGTTCAAATAGTCATCCTTGTAAACTATCTAATTGATGTATTTACATGAAGGAAAGATCACTCGAGTGACCTTACTGGTAGTAAATCCGATTGCCTGGCACTAAATGCCAAAGTATTGTTTCATTAATGTCAAAGATATTGCATTAAATGCATGAGATATTATGTTTTAGCAGAAAACTGCCACACCAATCAAAAGCGTGGTGGCATTAATGAAGGTGTGATGTGATAGCTTACAAGTTTATCTTGAAACGATTAGAAGATACGAAGTCATGAAATGAGCCTGCCATCCTTAGTATAAACCCACTTGAGTGTTATTACTTCGAGCTCCTAAATGTCGGATGTCATGACGTTACAAAGTAGGTGAATAGTGACCTACACCAGATGTGTTACCACATTAATCAAATAGGTAGTTCATCAAGTTGAGGTTTCTCGGTTGGAAGTTGCTCTAGCATCTTATGGGTTGTTTGTGGGATAGAGATAATTTTTGGTCGATCATCTAGGATTGCGTTCCCTCGAGGAGATACCCTAGACATGGTAACTCGAGCAACTGTATTTTCTAAATAAGGTTTTGCCCAAGTGTGCCAAGAGGATTGGTTATTACTTTCCCAAAGTTTCCTTGCTCCTAATCCTCCAAAGCAAATACCTATAAGGTTCCCAATAAGAGGTTGTTCGATAGATCATGTAAGCTCTCCCATGCCCTGCCAAGCATGGTGCCTCGAAAGTACCAAACGTCCTCGCACATATTACAAAGTGAACTTTTACAAGCAATCATAAATATAAGAAAAGTTACATCATATTTCTTATTGCAAAAACTATTATTCAAATAGTCTTGATCTTTGTGGGAGGTCCCTCGAGCAGCCTCTATCTCCACTATTTCGTTAGCCTTTTATAAAGTACAAAGTCGTCTCATCTAATCAATCTTGAGTGTGGACTCCCCCTACATTTTCCCCTTCGTAGAGATATTTATTTACTTCGTGAAGAAATATCTGTACGAAATATTTTGATGACCTTCAAACCATCTGCAAATAAGGGTTATTTTCAACAAATAAATAACACATCATAAAAGGTATGAAATCTTTTTAGTTAGTGTAAAGAAGCGTGAGCGAGGGACTTTATTAATTTTTCCTTCGATCCATTTCATCTTCGACCAGATTATGACCTCATTAGATGGGACTATCCATTAATAGCACATCATAATTGCATGTGAGATAATTCTTGGGGAGTTAATTTTATTTTCAAATTTCCCCCCAAAATGATTCATCTCTCAAGGCTGGGGATTTTTTATGTGCGCCATTATTGCTTTGGCCACTTCACATTTAATGCGACTGACACTTGCTTCCCCATTTTACGCGTGCCGACCAGGGGTTAACGGGTGATTCTCACGCGAGGCGCTTCATGCGTCGCCACTTTATTGTCATCATTACCACTTTTGGATATGTACCCTTACGCGTGCATGTAAGCTACGCGAGGCACTTCAAATGTCACCACGTTTTCTGGAACACCATCAGTCGTTTTTCCTTCACACATTTTTTGCCCCTATAAAATTGCATACTTAGCCACCCAAACATTTACCTTTGGGTCATTTGCAACTTGTGTTTTCTTTAGAGAGAGAGAGAAAGAGAGAGTACAACCCTTCATCTTTAATTTTTTTGTAACTCAAGCTTTTCCTTCAACCATCTTGTATTCTTCTTCACTCATGTCCCACGTTGTCAAGAGAACTCTATCCTCTAGGAGTGTGTCTCCTCGCACTCACACCCGTCAAAACTAGTGGGGGCGTTACCGTCGTGCGCCCTATTTCGATGAACCTGATCATTTCTAGGCTATCGTCGAACATTTTTGAGGGGCACTTACCCCAAAAACAAAGGTGGACTTGTTGATGGATGAAAGTGACAATGCCGACGACTTTGCTTACATCCCCACTGGCATAGCTACCCGCTTTAGGATCAAAAGGGGAGACTTCCCATATTCTAAGGTAATATTTGAATCAACCGGTTCCACTTGTGAGGGTTTGGGAGCTTAGACAGACTATATTGATGGCAAGCATGCCGTGAAGTTGGCTTTGGTGGGTTTATCTTTAACTTATTGGCTGGGTGATCTTACCCTTGCCAAAAATAACAACACTATGCAGACTCTTATATCTAGGTGGAGTCACAGAATTCATACCTTTGTAGCAGCTTGGGGGGAATTCATGATTACCCTTGAGGACGTTTGTGAACTTTTGGGGTTTAAGGATGCTGGTTATGACACATTTTTTACCAGGTCTTTTCTAGCGATGAGAAGGCTTCTCGAGCGAACTTAGAAGTTGTAATGAAATATTATATGGTCACCTATAGTAAATGTACATACTCTATGGTAATTCGTTATTTTTACTACATTGAGGATAAGGCGAGAGCAAAGGCTCACGAGGCTGTGAAGAAGAATCCATAGGGGAAGCAAGTGGTTGATACTCCCCCCACAGCCATGGGTATGGTTCAGATATCGAGCTGGCAATATATATATGGGTTATTCTATCCAAAATCTTCCTCCCCGATAAGCCCCATGATTGCCCTATGAAGGATATTATAAACATAGAGGTTCGAATGGCTTATGGAGTCATGACTCTGGGATCATTATATACATGGATAGACCGAGTTCAGGCGGACTCTGTATGCATCATTGAAAGTTTTTACATCTCTATTTATGCCAACCACGTCCTTTTAACAGCATTTCTCTATGACCGCTTCCCCGAGTATGCTCCCATTGGTAGTTATCCCCAGGCACATGACATTAGAGTGCCCCGTATATGTGGTTGGAATCATAAACAATCCAAAAAGCCTTTACACCCTTTGATTAATGATGTTAAGAAGTTTTTTTATCTCCCGTACGTGGGTGTCGATCAATTTTTTACCAATAATTTTTGGGGAGGCGTCGCGGCCCATTTCCCCGATCGAGGAAGCATTTGCGAAGAACATTCATACGAGAAACATTCCCTTGATTCTTGTACCCTAATATATGCCATACTACACCGAGTGGTCATCTTTTTATTTAGCGTACTTCCCCAACCGTGTGGTGATGCAATTTGGGTACGATAAAGGTACTCTTATGAGCAGCCACTTCACCTACAAGAATCCCACCAAATTTTCTTTCACTTGAAAGAATTTTCTAACCTTAACTAGTGTGAACCTCTGTGTAAATTATACTTTAAATCCCATCATCCCCAATAAAGGTTCTCGGGGAGGGAGATCGATTATGCACTTATTTGTGTTTTGGATGAATCAACTGGGCAGCTTTCAAAGCAATATGCTTCAATAATCTCGTTACCCTCGTGTTGAGAGGTTTCCTCCTACTGAGTTGAGACTGAGGAGATATTCCACTGCCAACTCTCAGTTCCCCCTTACGACCACCAACGATTATATTCTAGCCGAGCTACCTCCCTTGGCCTTTTTAGATGAGGCAATAGCAAAAAAGAAGAAAGGAGCTCAAACTTTGAGCCTGGGAGAGGAGGCAGTTGTTACCCCTGGTACTTCGAAGGTGGTTGAAGAGGAGGACACTCCCCGTGATGATTCAATTGGGGAAGTTGTGAGATCTACCAAAAAACTTACCTCGAGAAAATTCAAATCCACTCAAGACGTTTCTCCTATGGTGTTTCCTAACCCTGAGTTAGCCGAAAAGGTGGACCAAATGTTCGAACAACTGTGGCAGACTTGGTATAATTTCTCAGCGAAAGATATGGTTGTTATGTTAGCTCACATGGTTTCTCAGGGTTTTTATTACACTCCCACAATTACTGAAGATAGTAGGGAGCGTATCAAGTCTTTTGCGGGGTTAACTAGTCCTGTTAAGGTTATTTTTTAGGAGTTTGAATAGGAAAGTGACGAAGTGCAGTTTGAGGAAGCAGTTGATGAGGAAGAAGAAGGAGGAGGAGGAGGAGGAGGAAGTAGAAGACGAAGAGGAAGAGGAAAAGGAAGAGGAGGGAGATTCTAAGCTTATTTGAAGACGTAAGCTTTGAAAGATGGTTTCTAATTGGAAGCCTTGTTCACCCCCTCGTGACTATACCGTGTTGGAATATGTTCTTATGAAAGAAAAGGTATAGTTATTCCTCTTACTTGTAACTTCAATAATTTCTTTTATTATGTATTAATAATTTTCCCCTCTAGGTGCATATTGGTGTCCATGGTGGTTCCCCCAAAGGTGCTGAGGCAAGTGGTGGTGTTGAGGTTCCCCTGGTAGACTTAGGGATGACAGAATCTTTGTCTGCCTCTCCTGACAATCCCCTAAATTATATAACTTCCCCTATAACATCGAAGGAAACAGTGAATTACCCTAGAGGCAATTATTAATCTTGATAATGTTGAATCTAGTAGTGGATATTTGTCTGACTCTTCCTTTTTGCATAATCACGCTGCCCTTAAGGAAGGGGTTGTTAAGTCTGGCCTTGTGAAATCTCCTTATGGAGCCCCATCTGCAATGGTTACACTTATTTTTTTGAAATTTCTTCCATTAGCTTTCAACTTTTATCTGCTCCTTGTGCTGACTTTGGTTTTGTTGAATGGTCATGGCAGGCTACTTTACCCAAGCAGACTGCTATTTTAGTACCTCCCCCAACAAATGATTAACTTTTAGTTACCTTGTTTGGACCCTCTATCCTTAATGCAGAGGGGGTGAGGTCGTTGTTGTGGTTGCGCATGTCGAAGTAAGTCGAGAGGAGTCTGGTGCTGCTAAGGATGTCCCTACTTTTATAGTGGAGCAGCGGCCTGTGGTTAATCAGAGTGCTCCCTCGTTGGTTCAGGAGTCCCATAATGAGGAAGAGGATGTGGTACACATGGCTACTAAGAAATTTACACAGGAATCCCAACACTTGATGACAGGACTAGTTTCATCTACGCCTCCCCCTGCGTCAGTGTTACCTATCATTTAAGAGGTATGATTTCACCAACTATCGAAAAATAACTTCTGCAACATACATCGTTAGAATTATCATGTAATATAGGTCTTTAAATCTCCCATAAATAAGGGTCATGCATGCCTAGTAGTATAAGACTTTAAATCTCCCATAAACGAGGGACAAGCGTGTCTACTAGTATAGGACTTTAAATGTACCTTAAAAGGGTCATGCCTATAATATACAACTTTAAATTTCCCATAAATGAGAGGCAGGTGTGCCTAGCAGTGTAAGAATTTAAATCTCACTTAAAAGGGTCATGCCTAGTAATGTAGGACTTTAAATCTCCCATAAACGAGGGTTAAGCTTACCTATTAGTATAGGACTTCAAATCTCCCTTAAAGGGTCATGCCTAGTAATGTAGGACTTCAAATCTCCCATAAACGAGGGTCAAGCGTGCCTAGTAGTGCAGGACTTTAAATTTACCTTAAAAGGGAATATATATTTTTTAGACATGTACCATTTTTCCTTTCAGGTAGAGTTCGAACAGCAAGTTGCTCGCGAGAAAGAGATTGAGGTTGGTGAATAGGAAACTACTCGAGAGGAAACTGTGGCAGAGTCAGTTGCTTTTTATGATGCAATGTGTTTGCACACATTGCCTTTGGCCCCCTATTATTGGTGAGGCGCCTCAAGATGGTGTTTCTAGACTTCAAGGAGGTGATAGCACCTCGAACACTAAACATCCGTCTGTCACCGATAGTGCATTTAGTGTGGATCCTCCAGAGGCATCTCCCCAATGTGACACCCCGACTAATTAAATACCGGGTAGCTACTCCTTTATTAAATTAATTCAAAATGACAAGTTGGCTCAGTTAATAGCATCACTGTCGAAAACATTTTTTTTTTATTATTACTAACCACCTAGTATTTAAAAAGTAAGTGCCAAATTTTATTTAAAGTCTGATTAACATGCAACAAGTGTAATGAAGAATAATAACACCATTCACCATAAAGAAGTAAATAGAATAACCATCACATAATGTAAATAAAGTCTGGAGGAAAACTCCTCACTACAAATCCCACAACTGAAATAAATAAACCGAATACTAAAACAATACGTGCCAAAGTCTGAAAACTGTAATGGAAAGATGTCTATAATATAAATGGGCAACATGCCCTACAACTGATAGATAATGACTCTGGAATCCAAATGATAGAAGCGTCTACAAGCAAATCCCTGTAGCTTCCACAAACAGCTACAGCTCGTCACCTGAATGAGTATCCTATGCATGGTGTCCTTGTGGCTGGGCACCTAAAATGGTTTTACAAGAAAAATAGATTTGAAAGCAAACGGGTCAGAGCCCGAATGTGGAGATATTTTAAAAACCTGCAAGTGCTTTAAAAACATTTAAAACATTAAATGCAAAGTACATGTTAGGACGTGCACTCACATAATATTCTCACCTCTCGTCTAACTGTGCACTCCTAACGTAAGTACCCATCTACAACGACCCAAACCACTAGCTAAGTGACATCATATCTAGCTAGACTGTCATAGGTCCTACCCTTATTACTCGGTTCTATTAACATTATAACGCTCATAATTAAATAGGGGTTTAACGTAAACTCGGATGCTCAATATGCAATATACTACTCTATCAGCTAACCCGTTATGTTTTTCTCGAAACAATACCGTAATTATTTTCTCAACATTAACATGAAGGTTCCCATTAATTAAGTGTATATTATTCACATCATAAATATACAATACAAGCACCCCGAGAACTAAGCTGTGGTGCACACATACTCTGCTATCCATCCCGGTACATCACGTACATAAGGATTACATATTCCGAATCTCTCAGGAATAGTTCACAGATAACAACATCACAAATAATGGAGGCGAACACAGTCACATCACATGGGTCACGCACATACCTACGCTCCCACGATCAGCGGACTTATTAATATCCCAATAAGTCTTTCTATGACCTATGTTCATCAAGGTAACCAGTCTAAATCCGGGCAACACAAGGATTAGAGGGCCCTAAGCGAACGCAAACCTCCCGTGATAGCAAGTATGGTAGGTATGTCATACACACAATTCATATACCAATACTAAGTAAACACACGTCTTAGTAATCCCGTAGTTTAATTGTAGTACTATTCTCATTCTAGTACCAATATATAATTTACACACTTTATACGATTCCGATTTATAATCATAAGCGCCCTAAATTTATTCTCACGTCGCAGTAGACACTCACGTCTCAACCCAAACGGTTCATTGATTTAAATCACTCGTATATAATTTACTCCTCATAATAACCCAAAAGTCCCAAATCTAACCATATATCATCAAAGGAATGCTATCTCTATCCTCGAACAAGTTTACGGGACTCCAAAAATCAAAACAGGCCAAAAAGGCCTAAACTGCCAGCTCGTTAGAAGTCTCGTTCGAACGAGGCTGTTCGAACGAGATTCCAGTTCGTTCGAACGAACTGTACCTTCTAACGACATCTCGTTCGAACGATTGTATCGAACGAAATACAGTTCGTTCGAACGAAGGTATCGAACGAAGTCTCCCCTCGTTAGAAGCGACTGGTCAACTCGTTCGAACGAGCTCGTTCGAATGACCTGGGAAGGTCTTCTAACGAGAGACCAGTTTCGGCCCAGAATTTCTTGGTTACGATTTTCATCAATTCTTACTCCTCAAATCTCCTCTAAAATTCGTTCCAACAATGTTTTAAGTTCTCTAATCATCCTAAAACATGCTAAGGTCATACACTAACATCTTTTAAGGGATTAATACATCCTAAACATCATTAAATCACAAGTTTCTACATTTTTTTCCCAATTTTCTTCAAGAACATAAACCCTAGATTATTATCATCATAAATTCCCAGAATTTAATCCGTTGTTACATCACATAAATATGAAATCTCTGAATTCAATCTTCAAACAACGTTTCTACATGCAAACCTATACCCAAAATTAAACTAATAACTTCCAATTTCATGGGTTTTCCTTTAACTCTTAAATAAGATTGATTATCAAGATTTCTAACATGGAAGAAGCATTCACTGCATAAGAATGTAATTTAAATCACTTGCCTTGAGTTTATTTCTGATTTGATGACGATTTCCTCTCTCTTTCTGCAGAATTTCCTCTCTCTCTCTTTCTCCAAGCTTCTTCTCCAAAGGTGGCTATGGTGGCTAGGGTTTGCTTTGGGAAGGTATTAGAAAACCTAATTCTAATAACCTACGTAGCTTGTTGGGTTAATATGGGTTGGCTAGTGGCTTAGTGGGTCAATTCCCAATCAGATTAAAACTCCCAATTTTCGTCACTTTTAATTCTCCAAAAATACAAAATTACTAAAATACCCTTTATATTGTCGGTATGGCCTAAAAATACCCCGGGACCCAAACTACACCCCCGGCTAGTGTTTTCTGACTATCTCGACCCTTCCGGACGCGTTGGCGCACTTAAAATGACCATACGGATAATAGAAATAAAAATCACTTTTATAATTAAAATAATACACCATGACGCGACGGTCACACGCGTCTCAACAAAATTCCCAAATTGCCGTATATAAATCTCACGACAAATTTTTCATAATTCAATATTCATATAACATCATATATGCTCAATATAGTTAAATACCAACTCACATCTCGCTAGTATTTTATTCGGATTAATTCCCAATTAATTCACATTTAATTAATTAATCCCAAAAATAAATATAGCCAAAAGTACGGGGTATTACATACTCCCCCCCTAATAACTGAATTTCGTCCCGAAATTCGAAACTAGAAAGTACCTGCTAAGAACAACTCTGGATAACGTTCGCGCATCTCATCCTCGCGCTCCCATGTGGACTCCTCGACATTGTGATGTCGCCACTGAACACGCACTAACGGAACTATCTTTGACCGCAGTTTCCTCTCGCTTCGGTCCAAAATAGCAATCGAACCCTCCTCGTAGGAGCTATCCGGCTGGAGATCGATGTCCTCCACAGCAATGTGAGAATGAGCCAAATTATCTCTAAGGTATTTCCTCAGCGAGGAAATATGAAACACATCGTGAATCCGATGCAAATGCTCCGGTAACCCAAGTCTATACGCAACCGGTCCGATTCGCTCAATAATAGGAAACGGCCCCACATACCTTGGTGCCAACTTCCCCTTCTTCCCGAAACGCATAATCCCCTTCATAGGAGATACTCTGAGCAAAACCTGGTCCCCTACTTGGAACTCCCTGAAAAATCTCTTCGCATCAGCATAACTCTTATGCCTGTCTTGAGCTACCCGAATGCGACTTCGAATCAACTCAATTCTTGCCGAAGTATCCTGAATCACTTTCGGTCCAAGTAGTTTGTTGTCCCCCACCTCTAACCAACATGCTGGGGAATGACAAGGCCTACCGTACAATGCCTCAAACGGAGCCATGCCAATAGTGAACTGATAGGAGTTGTTATAAGCAAACTCCACCAGTGGTAGGTACTGCTCCCATCCACCCCCAAAGTCAATAATGCACATGCGTAGCATGTCCTCCAACATCTGATTTGTGCGCTCTGTCTGCCCATCGGTCTGCGGATGATAAGCTGTACTCAATCGCAATTCCGTGCCCCCTCCTGGAAGCTATCCCAAAACCTCGAAACAAATATCTTATCTCTGTCAGACACGATATTTAGGGGCACACCGTGAAGTCTCACAACCTCTGAAATGAAGAGCTGGGCATACTGTCCTGTAGTGTAGTCAGTCCTTACGGGTAAAAAGTGAGCGACCTTGGACAACCTGTCCACAATTACCCAAATGGAGTCGTGACCCCTCTGTGACGTAGGCAACCCCGTGATAAAGTCCATGGATATGCTCTCCCACATCCACACCGGGACCTCCAACGGCTGTAGCAATCCTGCCGGTCTCTGATGATCCACTTTTATAAGCTGACAAGTGGCGCATTTCGAAACAAACTCAGCGATATCTCTCTTCATACCGCTCCACCAATACTGCCTTCTCATGTCCTGGTACATTTTGTCCCCTCCGGGATGCACCGCGAATCGTGAGCCATGCGACTCTGCCATCACATCATGTCGCAATTCCTCCTCTTACGGAACTACCAATCTCCCATTGAAGCGTAATCCCCCGTCTGAGCTAACGGCATAGGACTCGGCTCCCTCTGCTAGTAATCGAACTATCTACTCCTGACAGAACGAGTCATTAGCCTGTGCCCGTACTACCTTCGTGACAATCTGCGGTGTGACAGTCATCACAGATATGAAAGATCGGGCCACTGCATCCTGGTGTCCCAATTCCTTCCACTTTGCCTTCCACACCTCTGCCACCTCATCTGCTGGTCTACGGCTCAATGCGTCTGCTACCACGTTAGCCTTGCCTGGGTGATACTGGATATCGAACTGGTAGTCTTTCACAAACTCAAGCCACCTACGCTGCCGCATATTCAACTCCTTCTGCGTGAACAGGTACTGTAGGGACTTGTGGTCAGTGAACAGTTGGAACTTCTCCCCCAAAAGATAGTGCCTCCAAATCCGTAGGGCAAATACCACAGCTGCCAACTCCAAATCATGCGTGGGGTAATTCTTCTCATGAGTCTTAAGCTTACGGGAAGCATAAGCTATGGCCTGTCTCTCCTGCTGCAATACACCTTCAAGCCCTTGCAAAGACGCATCGGTGTAAACCAAATACTCAGCTCCCGGTCTCGGCAATGCTAACACCGGTGCTGAGGTCAATTTGTCCTTCAATTCATCGAATGCCAACTGACAGGCGTCACTCCAGATGTATGGCACACCCTTACGAGTCAGATGTGTCAAAGGACCTGCTATCTCTGAGAAACCCCGAATGAACCTCCTGTAGTATCCTGCTAGACCCAAGAAACTACGAATCTCAGTCGGTGTCGTGGGCTGTCCCCACTCCCTCACCGCTGATACTTTCCCCGGATCAACAGATATTCCCCGGTCGGAAATGATATGTCCCAAAAACTGGACCTCCTTCAATCAAAACCCGCATTTCTCATATTTTGCATACAACTCGTTCTGACGAAGTGTCTGCAAAACCTGCCTCAAATGCTCGGCGTGCTCCTCCTCTGTCTGGGAGTAAACCAGTATATCATCAATAAAGACAATGACAAACTGATCTAGGAAATCCCTGAACACTCTGTTCATCAAGTCCATAAACACTACTGGAGCGTTGGTCAAACCGAAAGGCATGACCCGAAACTCGTAAGAACCATATCTCGACAAGAACGCAGTCTTCGAGACATCCTCCTCCCTGATACGCAACTGATGGTATCCCGATCTCAAATCAAACTTCGAGAAGAAAGAAGCTCCTCTCAACTGGTCGAATAAGTCATCGATTCGAGGCAACGGATACTTATTCCGTATCGTGACCTTATTCAACTCTCGGTAGTCCACTCACAATCTCAGTGAACCGTCCCTCTTCTTCACAAACAAAACTGGAGCACCCCAAGGTGAGGTACTCCTGCGAATAAAGCCCTGACCTAATAGCTTCTCTATCTGATCTCGTAGCTCTCGCATCTCTGCCGGAGCCATACGATACGGTGCGCGTGCTATAGGCCTCGTATCTGGCAATAGGTCTATAACAAAGTCTATTTCTCGACTGGGGGGTAGGCCTGGTATCTCCTGAAACACATCCGAATACTCCCTGACTACTGGGATAGAATCTAAAGGAATCACTACCTCCTTAGAGGTATCCTCCTCAATGTAATACATATGAGCGGTCGATCCTCCCTCTGGGCGAGGCATCGCCACTACAAACATCTCTTGCCCCGGAATGGCAAAAACAATGCTCCCGCTGAAGCAATCAATCATGGCCCTATAAGTTTCGCGCTAATCCATACCGATAATCACATCGTGAACATGCATATCTAATACCAACATGTCTGCAGGTAATACCAAACCACCAATCTCTACCCCCACTCCCCGGCATATAAAGAAAATAAGTGACCCACTCCCCAATGGTGAGTCGACACACGTCACTGTGCTCTCTGCCGTAGCTAACAATCCTAAAGCTTTCGCGAAGTGTGTAGCTATAAAATAGTGTGTAGCCCCCGTATCAAATAATACCCGACCCATAGTGCCATGGATAGGAAACGTACCCTCAATCGCGGGCGGTGCCTGTGGAACTGCTGCCTGGTGGACGTTATAGACACGTCCATACTGTAGCTGCCCCTGCTGAGCTGGGACAGCTGGAATGGGTGGCAATGCTACCATCTGTGGCGGTACGGGGAGAGCGGCGGGAAACATAGGCCTCTGTGGCTCCTGGCGAGTACCCTGCTGCTGCTGCTGTGGGGCCCTGCCCCTATCAGGACAATCCTGTCGCTTATGGACAGTCTTGCCACAAACAAAACACTTCCCTGGGAAGTTCCCTCCCCTCTGCCCCTGCGGTCCCCGGCCCTGGTGGCCGTTACCGTTACTCCCTTGGCCCTGCTGGCCCTGGTGAAACTGTTGCCCATTCTGCCCCTGTTGGCCCTGATGGCCGTTTGGACCCTGATGGCCCTGACGGAAACCTCCATGTCCCTGCCTGTAGTTCCCTGATCGGAACCTCTTCTGATCCCCCTGCTGCGAACCCTGCTCACCCTGTCTCTGCCCCTGGACAGATTGTGCCCCACTGGCACCATGTCCTCCAGTCCTGCCCTGATGGCTAGACTCTCCCGACCTCTTGCCCTCAGCCATATGAAAGCGGTGGTCCTGGCAGTGTAACAAAGCAGCGTTAACCACATCAGAATACGTGGCCAACGAAAGGTTCCCTAACAGATGCTGACGGATCCTCCAAGTCAACCCGTCCGTGAACTTCTCAATCTTCTTCTTCTCTGTTGGTATCTCATCTGGAACGATATTCAACAGATTCGTGAACTCGGCCTCATACTCGGCCACGGTCTTACCCTCTTGCCTCAGATTCATAAGTTTCCTCCTCATTTCCGTGTGAACAGCCGACGGAAAGTACTTGCGGTCAAACCGCACCCAGAAGTCCTGAATAGTGAGAGTATCCCTCTCCTCCACGGTGGTAATAGACTCCCACCACTGTAGCGCAGATCCAACTAGCTTGAAAGTAGCTAGCACCTGCTTCTGAACGTCCGTGCACTCATACATTCTCAAGTGCCTCTGCATATCCTTCCTCCACTGGCTCGAGACTACCACATCTGAGCTACCTGCAAACTCTGGCGGATGCGCTTTCTGAAAAGCGTCACGTACACGTTCCCAAGCAGACGGGAATGCATTTGCCTGTACTGGCGCGGCAACCGGCGCCTGAGATGGTGCCTGCTGAACAACGGCAATTGCGGCATTTACCGCTTGGGCTACTATAGCTGCAACCTCAGCGGCGTTCATCATGCCCTGAACTGGAGCGGGCAGGGGTTCGGGCGTTGCATCCCTGGGAACTCGTCGTCCACGTCGTGGAGGCATCTGAAATAAGAACAAAGTTTATAAGTTCGCTCATTATAAACTTAAATTAGCTGAAGAACGAAGCATACACAAAAAGAGTACAACAGTCCTAAAATATAGGGCTCTATATCAAAGAAACTTAGCGGAAACATAATAAGCCGTCAGATCCTAAAGGATAGTAGAACCTGATGCTCTGATACCACCTGTGACACCCCGACTAATTAAATACCGGGTAGCTACTCCTTTATTAAATTAATTCAAAATGCCAAGTTGGCTCAGTTAATAGCATCACTGTCGAAAACATTTTTTTTTTATTATTACTAACCACCTAGTATTTAAAAAGTAAGTGCCAAATTTTATTTAAAGTCTGATTAACATGCAACAAGTGTAATGAAGAATAATAACACCATTCACCATAAAGAAGTAAATAGAATAACCATCACATAATGTAAATAAAGTCTGGAGGAAAACTCCTCACTACAAATCCCACAACTGAAATAAATAAACCGAATACTAAAATAATACGTGCCAAATTCTGAAAACTGTAATGGAAAGATGTCTCTAATAGAAATGGGCAACATGCCCTACAACTGATAGATAATGACTCTGGAATCCAAATGATAGAAGCGTCTACAAGCAAATCCCTGTAGCTTCCACAAACAGCTACATCTCGTCACCTGAATGAGTATCCTATGCATGGTGTCCTTGTGGCTGGGCATCTAAAATGGTTTTACAAGAAAAATAGATTTGAAAGCAAACGGGTCAGAGCCCGAATGTGGAGATATTTTAAAAACCTGCAAGTGCTTTAAAAACATTTAAAACATTAAATGCAAAGTACATGTTAGGATGTGCACTCACATAATATTCTCACCTCTCGTCTAACTGTGCACTCCTAACGTAAGTACCCATCTACAACGACCCAAACCACTAGCTAAGTGACATCATATCTAGCTAGACTGTCATAGGTCCTACCCTTATTACTCGGTTCTATTAACATTATAACGCTCATAATTAAATAGGGGTTTAACGTAAACTCAGATGCTCAATATGCAATATACTACTCTATCAGCTAACCCGTTATGTTTTTCTCGAAACAATACCGTAATTATTTTCTCAACATTAACATGAAGGTTCCCATTAATTAAGTGTATATTATTCACATCATAAATATACAATACAAGCACCCCGAGAACTAAGCTGTGGTGCATACATACTCTGCTATCCATCCCGGTACATCACGTACATAAGGATTACATATTCCGAATCTCTCAGGAATAGTTCACAGATAACAACATCACAAATAATGGAGGCGAACACAGTCACATCACATGGGTCACGCACATACCTACGCTCCCACGATCAGCGGACTTATTAATATCCCAATAAGTCTTTCTATGACCTATGTTCATCAAGGTAACCAGTCTAAATCCGGGCAACACAAGGATTAGAGGGCCCTAAGCGAACGCAAACCTCCTGTGATAGCAAGTATGGTAGGTATGTCATACACACAATTCATATACCAATACTAAGTAAACACACGTCTTAGTAATCCCGTAGTTTAATTGTAGTACTATTCTCATTCTAGTACCAATATATAATTTACACACTTTATACGATTTCGGTTTATAATCATAAGCGCCCTAAATTTATTCTCACGTCATAGTAGACACTCACGTCTCAACCCAAACGGTTCATTGATTTAAATCACTCGTATATAATTTACTCCTCATAATAACCCAAAAGTCCCAAATCTAACCATATATCATCAAAGGAATGCTATCTCTATCCTCGAACAAGTTTACGGGACTCCAAAAATCAAAACAGGCCAAAAAGGCCTAAACTGCCAGCTCGTTAGAAGTCTCGTTCGAACGAGGCTGTTCGAACGAGATTCCAGTTCGTTCGAACGAACTGTACCTTCTAACGACATCTCGTTCGAACGATTGTATCGAACGAAATATAGTTCGTTCGAACGAAGGTATCGAACGAAGTCTCCCCTCGTTAGAAGCGACTGGTCAACTCGTTCGAACGAGCTCGTTCGAACGACCTGGGAAGGTCTTCTAACGAGAGACCAGTTTCGGCCCAGAATTTCTTGGTTACGATTTTCATCAATTCTTACTCCTCAAATCTCCTCTAAAATTCGTTCCAACAATGTTTTAAGTTCTCTAATCATCCTAAAACATGCTAAGGTCATACACTAACATCTTTTAAGGGATTAATACATCCTAAACATCATTAAATCACAAGTTTCTACATTTTTTCCCAATTTTCTTCAAGAACATAAACCCTAGATTATTATCATCATAAATTCCCAGAATTTAATCCGTTGTTACATCACATAAATATGAAATCTCTGAATTCAATCTTCAAACAACGTTTCTACATGCAAACCTATACCCAAAATTAAACTAATAACTTCCAATTTCATGGGTTTTCCTTTAACTCTTAAATAAGATTGATTATCAAGATTTCTAACATGGAAGAAGCATTCACTGCATAAGAATGTAATTTAAATCACTTGCCTTGAGTTTATTTCTGATTTTGATGACGATTTCCTCTCTCTTTCTGCAGAATTTCCTCTCTCTCTCTTTCTCCAAGCTTCTTCTCCAAAGGTGGCTATGGTGGCTAGGGTTTGCTTTGGGAAGGTATTAGAAAACCTAATTCTAATAACCTACGTAGCTTGTTGGGTTAATATGGGTTGGCTAGTGGCTTAGTGGGTCAATTCCCAATCAGATTAAAACTCCCAATTTTCGTCACTTTTAATTCTCCAAAAATACAAAATTACTAAAATACCCTTTATATTGTCGGTATGGCCTAAAAATACCCCGGGACCCAAACTACACCCCCGGCTAGTGTTTTCTGACTATCTTGACCCTTTCGGATGCGTTTGCGCACTCAAAACGACCATACGGATAATAGAAATAAAAATCACTTTTATAATTAAAATAATACACCATGACGCGGCGGTCACACGCGTCTCAACAAAATTCCCAAATTGCCGTATATGAATCTCACGACAAATTTTTCATAATTCAATATTCATATAACATCATATATGCTCAATATAGTTAAATACCAACTCACATCTCGCTAGTATTTTATCCGGATTAATTCCCAATTAATTCACATTTAATTAATTAATCCCAAAAATAAATATAGCCAAAAGTACGGGGTATTACACCCAATTATTAGTGAGGCAAATTTTGAATGACTTTCCCCGTATCCTAACTACTACACCACACGAGAGGATTGAAAGTCTCTTGGATCGGTTCCCTTTTTGCTCCTCATAGTATCCAACCATTACCAGTGATGATGGCGTGCAGGAAGCTCGGCCTGGCTACAATTTTGGGTGAGGTTATCAACACCCCTTTACAATATTTGAGTTATTCTACCATATGGAATTGATGGGGAAATCAACATTCTTGTTAGCAATGGATTCTCCCTGTCTTGGCTGATAAAACTTCTTCGTGATTCTAAGAAAGCTGATCAAACTGCATTCTATGCTCATCTACAAGCCTCCAACTGCTCACTGGTAGCCATTATCGAGGAGGTGGTGATTTTGGATGCAGAACTTGTTAAATATGAAGAGGAACTTGAAGCAGCTCATGAGGTTGCGACCAAGGCAGAGGCTAAGGTGAATGATTTGAAACAGAGAAGGGAACATCGTGAGAAGGACTTAACTAATTTGGACAACGACCAAAACCAACTAGAGCAATTACTACTATAGCACCACCATTGTCTGCTTGACTCATCTCACCTGTGGTTCATCATGGATGGGACTGTCGACTAGTGGTTGTTTTTAGGAAGTCCCTTTTTGTGTTTAAATTTTTTTTCTTTTTTTCTTTTTATGTGGTTCAACAGTTACATTTTTTCACACAACTTTTTATGTAATCTGGTTTCTTTGCATTTCGGCTTATAATACAATTTCTATTATATTGTGCAACAAAAGAAATGAGAGAAATGGACTATAAATTCCAAAAATTGCCTCTATATATCCATGTGATTATGCCACCATTGACTGTGAGAAATATTCTCCCATGCAAGTCCCTTACAACTCATCTCAGAGAATGTGTAAACAAATGCTTAACAAAACTAAATAAACCATTGAGGATAAACTAACAAATGTTATTAAACATGGTAAATAAATCATTAAAAGTGACTTCTTCCTCCAACTCTGAGATCTCACAATATCCCGAATAATGTGTTATTCGAATATTATAAGGGCTTTCCCTATTTGCCTCAAACTTGCGTAATGAGAGTCCCCAAATGTGCCTCGTGCAAGATTTTAGGACTAAGTCCCCCTTTTTGAATCTCCTCGACTTTAAAAGTTGATCGTAGGATCTGGACAACTATTTTCGATACATTTCGAAGTGCCTCGCCGCATTATTTATATGCTCTCCCAATGCCTCAAGTTGTATAGATGAGTGTGTGGAAGCATTGCACTTCATAAATTATACCTAGCAGAAGGCACCTTAAGCTCCACTCGAAGGATTGCTTCAGCACCAAAGACTAAGAAAAAATGAGTGTATCTTGTGAATTTCCTTTTAGTCGTCTTTTGTGCCCACGAAATTTCTAGTATCTTGTCATTCCAAGTCCTAGAAAATCTTCTAACATCTTTGTTAGAATACTCACTAAAGTCTTGTTAGTAGCTTCTTCCTACCCGTTGCATTTGGGATACGCCACCGTCAATTTATGATGGATGATTGAATACTTGTCCGTGAGAAAACTTACCTCACTATTTATAAAGGGAGTGCATTATCTGAGACAAAGACCTTTGGGATGCCAAAATGACAAATGTACTCCTTCATAAATCGAGCAGCTACCGCAATTGTGGCTTTCTTCATTGGTATGGCCTCTGCCCACTTGGTAAAACATACAGCAGCGATGAGTATTCAAATATTTTCTCGCGAGGAAGGATTTATTGCTCTTACCAGGTCGAACGCCCATGTGTGGAATGGAAAAAGGGTAGAAAGAGAGTGCAGGTCCACAAAAGGAGTATGAATTATAGTCCCGTAGAGGTGGCATGCCTTATAATTACGAACAAACTCCATAAAATCTTTTTTCCATCATAGGCCAAAAATACCCCAAAGTCATAAGTTGGTCATAAAGTTTGGCTCCCCCAATATGACTTGGCTAGTGGAACTGTTTCAATTCCTCTTCTTCTTTTTCTTGCATCCTGATGCACCTGAGAGGCCTGCCGTGATAGCCTCTTTAATACAACTGTCCCTATTGAACTTAGTATCTAGATACTCACCGCTTTAGCCTTGTGGCATCATCTTTGTTCGCCAACATCACTCCATCTATCAACATGTCCAAATATGGCTTCCTCCAATCATAAGGTTGATCAATAAAGTTGCACTCGGAATCCTAATAAAATAACTAACATTTCCCACAGTCCCTCTGTAGCATCGCAGCATCTTGTCTCATCGACGGCCAGACGTAACCAGCTCGCTGGACCCTTCGCTACAAAGGGATTTATATGGTCTCGTTGTTGTCATCATGAACTTCTTTCAATCTTCTTTCAGCCTTCTCTGGATCCACACATCTAGATAACGAACCCCTTTATTCTTGAAGTACAAGTTACCCCAAATAAGGACATATTGCACAAGATCAGCCAAACCTAGTGATCTTTCCCCCGTTTCCAATTACTTCCTTATTTTGCCTCTCTAGTCGTTGTTATTACCGGTGGGTAGTATTTCTAGTATAGTTAAGGGAGTTGTCCTTTTAGTAATTCGAACCACTGTTGACTCTCCATCAAAATCAATTTTTTGGGCAATTGTGGGATAAGCGTCAGCATGTCTATTCATCGTTCTGGGGTGCCTTTTAATCTTTACTTCATCGACTTGGACTAGTAACCTTTGTATGATCGTCCGGTAAGGCACCAAGCTCATGTGCTTAAGAGAAAACTCTCCATTCACCTGTTTGACCAATAAATTGGAGTCCAATTTTATTATGAGCACTTGAATGCCTCTTCGAAGGGCTTCCAAAAGCCCTAGCACCGGTGCCTCGTATTCAGCTTCATTTTTCAAGCAACAGAAATCTAGCTTGAAACATAATTGGACTTATTCTCCATTTGTTCTCAAAATAACGCTAGCTCCCCCTTTGCCTATAGCTGAGGACCTATAATACCCTGCATTTTTTATGATTTTTAAATGTGGGATTAATTAAATTAAATATGGAAAATTTATTAGAAATTAATTCGTATTAAAATAAATATTAACTAGCGAGACAAGGGTTAGCATTTATTGATGTGAATTATATTGAATATTACTTAGTGAATAAAGTAATATATGATTCTGGATATACTAAAATTGTCGATAGTGAAAAATATAAAAATTACAATAATTTAGTCGGGGCATGCGTATCAGTCGTGTCGAGACTCAATTTAATGAAATAAAAAGTACTTTATTTTTAAGTCATCCAACTAGTCATTTCGAGTGAACCAAAGTGTTCGGAAGGGTCAAAATAATCAGAAAAGTGTACTCGAGGGTTTAATTTGGGTCCCGGTCAATATTAGGTCAAACCGGTACCCCGGAAGGGTATTTCGGTCATTTATATTTCTGGAGATAATGTACTTACGAATTTTAGAGGATTATATCTGATTAAATGTAAAGGGGGTTAGGGTTATCAGATACCAAGACAAGGTAGAATCACAGTAGGAAGGAGGAGAACCATTCATAGGGTTCCAAGGCCTAGATACACAATTATTGCACCGTTAGCACCATAAACACCGCCATCGTGTAGATCGGAAAGGAAGGAAGCCAACCATACTAGAATTATTCAGAGATTCAGACCTTCATATGAAGGCAAGTGTTTAAACTTGCTAAATTCTGAGCGTATAATGTATCCATGTTAGTATAGGAAGAACATGCACATGAATAAGTAGTGATTTGATTAATTTTTGGGAATGAGATTGAAGTTATTAAATCATAATCATGCTAGGTTTAAATCCTTGTTGTATATAGGATGAAACATATGAATTGGGGAGATTAAAATGGTAAGAAATCTGGGTTGATTGAAGTTCTTGAAGAAAAATTTAGAAAACTAGGGTTCTTAAGAAAAATATCTTGAATTAATCCAATAAATTGATGTCCTTTGATGAATTATTGATTCTAGTACGTTAGAACTCATGTATAAACGTTGGTATAACATCTAGTATAATTATTTGGGAGTTTGGGATGTTAGAATGGAGGTTTTGGTGTTACAAATAGAGGAAACCCATAACAATTTAATGAAGAAGACGAAGACCTGTAGGGGCAAATCGATTCAGACCAAGGCTGAATCGATTCGGCTGCCCAGAATTTGGCCACTTTCCACTTTTGTTTAGAATCCGTGGGAAACGTTCACGATTCACTTGCTAAATTGATTTTTAAAAATAATGGGGATTATATTGAAGTACTAGTAGGCTAAGTTTGGGTTTTAGGCTTGGTCATAAGAGAGGGATTTAAGGGCTAAGTTTAATTAGACTCAATTGAGAGAAAAAACTAATTTTAGGGATAAATCGAGTCACGGGAATTCGAGGAAAATGATGACTTAAACCAGTAGGATATGAGTGAGTTACCTACTGATATTATGTTAGAGAATAATGAACACACTTAGAGTGGTGAGAGATATTCGGGAATAACGATAAGAAGTAAAATTGTGATTTACTATTACGTGGGATATTCGAGATATAAATATAGTACGTATGGGACTTATGATATATGACGTGCGTAAGCCTATACCGATGATACAAATATATGGGTTATGTGTATACCTATTGTATTATTTTTATGTGTATGACATACCTACGTCGCTTACTATCACGGGAGGTTTCCTCGTTAGGAAAGTCATATCCTGAAGAACCATTGGGGGGATTTTTAACTTGTACCTCAGAATATAGAACCGAGGAAAGTTCAATCTGTGAGAATGATAATCTGGCGGTCATATGGGTGCGTAGGTATACGCATAGCATATAGTCTTGGAACTATATTCGCCTCTATGTTGTGTGATTTGTATTTATAGTTCGAGAGAGATATCGAACCATTAGTCCTTCATTTAGTACGTGATGCATCAAGACTTGATAGCAGAGTATGCATGCACCACAACTCAGCCTATGGGTGTTATGTTAGTATATATATAACTAGAGTGATACATATATATGCACTTATGATTAAATTATATTGCGTGTACATACTAGATGAGTAAGATTGTGATATCTAACTTCATGTATTAATGTGGGAACTTGACTTAAAATGAGAAATTCATAATTGCCAAATAGACATAAAAATTCAACAGTTATTGTATTGGCAATGCGGGTGGGCATTATGAGTTATTAGTTTAGAAGCTTAATGTACTCGAACTAGTTAGGCATGATAGCGGTATCTATAATGGTTTAGAGGTACGTTAGGTGTGCACATTAGTTGAGAGATGAGAATCTTAAGTGAGAGTTCGTAAAGCTAACATGTATATGGTATCTGCTTCTAAGCATTTTAAATACTTTCTAAACATTTTTAACCTACTTTTACTCGGGCTCTGACCCGTTTTTTCTCCAAATCTATTTTCTTAGTGCAAATCATTTTAGGTTTCCAGCCACAGGGACGCTAAGCTTAGGAGTTCAGATTATTCGATGTGTTGTCGTTGCTATGGAAGTTGTAGGACCTCGGTAGTAGATGCCTCCATATCATTCAGATCTTTCTTATGATTTACCCTTGTTCCATTCGGGCTCATGGCCCATTCTTATTCAGATATTAGTTTAGATACATTTATATTTCAGTGTTATTATCAGATGTTGGATTTGATTTCCCTTTTGGATTATTGTATTAGAGTTTCATGCTGTAAATGTTTATTCCAGTCATATCTATTTTATTTCGTGATGTCAGTATTTATATTGTTCGTTAAATTATGATGGTGAATGTGTTACTGAATTATATAATTGTTTTATATCACTGCATGTTAATAATAAAATTTGACATCAACTTTTAAAATACTAGGTGGTTAGTATTTATTAAAAAGCTTTTCGACGGTGATGCTAAGAATGAACCAACTGGATATTTTGTTTTAATTTAATAAAGGACTGATCACACAATATTTAATTAGGCGGGGTGTCACAGATGGTTTCAGAGCATCAGGTTCTCGAGTCCTTAGAATTTGTGCGGCTTTTCACGTTTCAGCTTAGCGTTCTTTGTTATAAGAGCCTTATTATTGGATTGTTGTATTCCTCTACGTATGCGAATTATGTTCTTTTGTCATTAAATTTAGTGATATGATACATATGTGAGTTCGGTCGGGCTTCATACACTGAACAATATAGGACGACCAGCGAGGGCCGTTAGGAGGATTGGATGAGGAGAGGCTCTGCAGAAAACATAGAGCATTATCGAAATGGTGATCGGGCTAGAAAACACCATGGTTATTGTTCAGACGGGTGAGAATAAGATAATCGCTCGGGAACAGTAGCTTCTCCAAATACTGTCATAGGTAACGATTGTGCAATTTCAGAATCACCCAGCGCAGTCGGTAAGGAGGGAGTCAGAAGGACTCTTTTGAAGAGCCATATTTAAGAATTCGGGGAAGAGAGGAAGTGTGATAATCCAATGGAAGGAGATAATCCAACTACAATGGTGTGGGTTGGAGTGCAATAACACCCAGGATTAGATTTCAAGTGAAATTATTAGCTCATAAAAGTAACGTTGAGTGATGAGAGTCAGCCAACACATATCTAGAAGCATATATGAAGAAAACAAGAAACTTGGGTGAAATTAGAGCGTAAGACCCTCCATCTACTATTAAGAGATGCGAGTGGAGCTTTGGAACTTGTCACAAAAGGACTAAGTCAAGACAGACTGACCGTGAAAGAGAGGTTGATTTCTTTACCGTATTTTGTGCCCAAGGAAGGGGGAGCAGAGAATATTTGTAATGACCCCACTTTTATATATAGTTTTAAATGTTGTATTATTTCATATGTGATATTAATAATGTTAATTTATTTTTAGTCCAATCATCCCTTTATAAATCATGAAATATCAAATTAGTTACAAACATAAAATTTTAAAGTTTTCGGTAGGAATATTCCTATTGGAGACTAGTTTTCACAATTATAATATAACAATTGACTTGGGATAAAACTTAAAAAGTTGTAGATATATGAATTAGGTTTGTAACACAACAAACGGTGTATTAAACAGAGATCCGAGCAAGAAGTTATGCCGAAATTACGAAATAAGGGTAAATTTGCCCATCCTTTAAGATGCATTTTGTCCTATTACCACACCATGTGTAATATTTTGATTTGTTGAAGGGGAGGCTAGTTAGTCCGACTTAAACACTTTTAAATAACCTCCTTATTCATCAAAATGGATTAAATCAAAATTTTATAGCATATCCTAAGCTAAATGATAAGTTTTGGGGTAGAAAATAAAATTTTATGAAACTTTAGGGACTTAATTTTTAAATAAAGAAAGTTTCAAGGACTAAAATGAAAATATAAAAAGGACCATTTTATAAATAAAATATTTTCAAGTACCTCTAAGAAATATTGAAAATGTATGGTGTAAAATTACTAAAATACCCTTCATGTGTAAAATGACCCTTATACCCTTAATAACTTTACACCTCGTGCTTGACACCTCGTGCTATACTTTTGACACCTCCACCGTACACGTGTCGCCTTTAAATGAAGGGGAAAAACACATGTCATGCAATTAGATAAAGTTATAACACGTGTCGGCATCGGGTGAATTGAAACTGCAAGACAGCTCCGTTATGCGACACGTGACACGCTGACTCACCAAATTGGACGCTTAGTCATCGGGGCACGTGCCAACACCTAAATAACTTTGGGAAACTATAAATAGAGGCCTTAGGATCAGTTCTTACACGAAATTCATTCCAAATATTATAGAGAAACAGTGAGAGAAAGTACAGGAAAAGTTAATAAGAAGTTTCGTCTTAAGAATTAGCGAGCAATCTGAGACTCTGTATCTGTAACTTTGAACTTCTATTTTAGGTGAGTACTCTGACATTCCTTGTGTATTTTGATTATATTATATTATGCAAACTATACATATTTGGTGAAATGATTTTATTCTCAAAATACATCTGATACCGATGATTTCGTTGTTTATTATATGTGTATATCTCTCGATATATACATCTGATTTGAATTCTGAAATTATTGATTCGGCCTATGGAAACTCTCTTACTATGTTGGCCTTGACTACCGGGTGGAAATATTTGGGTGGTACCTTCCCAGCTAGTTTATCGCTGGTGTGCCCTAAACAAGGCGGTGTTTCAGATATCATGATTTTATGTCTGTGTTTTTGCCGGGTGGAAACATTTGGTAACACTATCTGTTTATCTGGGTATTAGAGCGTACATGGCCATCAAAATAAATTGAATAATTGAAATATTGCTCAAATTATTTTATCTGTTTTGTTCTGAACTGATTATTCTAAAAATATATACTGCCAGTTTACTTATATATTTTACTGCAAATTCCTGTCCATATATGTATATGCCTTCTGTTGAAAATTGAATAGGTATCAATTTTCTGAAAAACCTTGGAATGTCTGGAGATTAATTCTCACTTGGCTTTTAGCTGATGTTGTATAAATAACCATTTTTCAGGAAATAAGTAGGTTCGTGGAGGGAACGAAAAAGGACTGTGTTGAAGATTCAGCTTTTAGAGCTCTTTTTGTTATTATGTTTGTTTTATCATCTAGAGCATGCTTGGCTCTCTTGTAATAAGTTTTAAATTTTTTCTTAAGTTGTAATTTATCGTTACTTTTAAAATAAATGAAGTTTCCTTTTAGAAAGCTCTGATGATGTAATTCCTCTAATTTCGGTATTTTACGATTCATAGCCATGTGATTATATTTTCGTTGCACTTATTTAAGGAAACAATTCAATTAAGAATATATGTTGCCTTGGTGGCATGTCAAGACACTCGTTCCCTACTACTAATTTTGGGGCGGGGTCGTGACAATATTAAAGGGTCTGTAAGTTGATAATGGATTCGTGGGTAGAATTCACAAGCGTGTGTGGAAAAATACGGCTAGGATGACTTGTGTCGATATCGTCAAGGACGTACGCTTTTAAGCTTATATAAACGCTTCCATGAGAAGGGAGCCAAGAGTGTTGAGTATCTAGTTGAAAAGCAAGACTGGAGTAAACGGTGTTAGTGAAGCACCACGGGAGGGTACAACTAGTAGGGGACCGATTTAAATGATTCAGTTAAACCAAACTCCTACCAAATGACGGTGGATTCAATCGGGGCCGTCGAGACCAACAACGAGTTCCATAGGGATAGTGGAGCCCAATGAACAATGAGGGGTAGCAAATCGGGGATAAGACTACCAGGTCCAAGACAAGGTCACCCCGACATGGTCAGGAGGACCATAGACAGGAGGGATGACACATAAAGTGTCTTATGTGTGGGGAGTAGGGTCACCTGTATTGAACGTGTCCACGGCGAGAAAGTAAGACCGGTTAGATTGGGAAAGTAGGTGGAAATGGTGTCAGTGGGGCACAACAGTGGCAAAAGCGATACTTCTGGCAGGAGAATAGGACTAAGAGATTTAGGTCCAAATATTAGTAACATGATAATGGTAGGTTTAGGTAGGACCAACAAAGTCCTCAATAACAATAGCAGTACGTCCGCCTTCAGGGTCGTTGAGACTAAGGAAATGGAGGGGGAGGCTAGTAGGCCAGTGCCAGAAGCAAGAGGGATTCTATGGCTTTCATATTGCTTGTGGGAAGGGAGACCACATGAAGGAGGTTTGCCCAAAGTGAGACAAGGGGTAACTACAGGATGAGATCCTGAATATACAACCATTACAACAGATCGTGGGTCAGTTTCAACCCGAGAGTAACGTCCAGGGACCTGACGATCAGGTGAGGCAGATGGCAATTAGAGTTAATATTTTTATTTCATCCTTGAGAGTATGGGATTAGTTCGGGTGACATGAGTGACTCACAACATATGATTGTTAACACTACAATTCGAGTAAGAGTCGAGTTTGGTGGATGCGTTGGCGGTACCATCCTAATGATAAATACCTTTACCGTTGGGTAGTGGGACTTTTCGGTGTCACGTGTAGGGGAACGGGTTTGGGCACTAAAATAATTTTTATGTTATGATTTACTACTCTTATGGGTTAGGAAGTTTGACTTATACGAACATGTATAGTCGCGGCATATTGAGGGTTTGAACGATAGTAGATTGTGTGATAAGACTATCGTGCTTGTTATCCCAGGATGAGTTGCATGGTTTTGCAAGGCATCACCTGAAAAAGGATTAGGCCTATGTACATATATATATATATGTGTGTGTCTGTAAATTGTGTTGTATCGTAGTCTTTTGTAAGCATGTTGCCTAATTAAATTTGATCCCAATGCATGGGGACTTTAATTGATGTGATTCGAGGTGCGTTGTGTTCCTTGTCGAGCGAATAGATATAGATCGTTAATTATATAGCATTGAGAACTTGTGATAGTAAGAGCGTCGTGTTGTATGTCGTCTTTAGTGACATGAGAGTGGACGAGCAGACTTCTTATGTCAACAGACAGGACGTTGGGGTACATGTTATGGACTGAGGGCCTAACGGATCTCAACGGTCGGCAAGGTTAGGTAGTAGTGTATCGGGGGTTTCCTTATTTGGATTTCACTTTGTGAGACATCCCATATATGAAACTTAGCAAACGTTGGAGTTTGAAAGAATTTGGTCCTTATGACTCAGGTTTAGTACCCTAGCTATTATACATATATGTAATAATAACTGAGAGTTGATTGTTATATTAGCATTTAAGGCCGGAAGAATCGAATAATGTTGGTGTGAAAACCAGTGTGGAACGTTTATACCACGAGTATATCGGTGGGGCAACTTAGAGAATAATTAAGTTACGATTAGTAGGTTAGTCGAGTATAACCTTACCGTATAGTCATGTCAAGTACGCGAGAATTAATTTAACACGAGTCTATTACGTTTAGTGGAATTGTGCAGAAATGCACGGGACATAGGGTGTATGGGCGCCCTAGTTTTAGTGTCATTCATGATGAATAAACGTGGGAATTTATCAAATAAACGTATATGCATGAGGAAATTAGAACTAAAACAAAACGGGATAAGGAGAATGTAGTGACATTGAGAGCGAGGCGAGTTATCAGGAACCGAAGAGTGGACGAAAAGGGGCGATTATAGTGTTGAAAAGTACACGGAATGTACATTTTAGATTTTCGAGGATAATCAGGAGATGCTCTATGCAGAAGAGTAATATGACGAGAGTTATTTCATAACCAACTGAAGACGTAAAAGTCTGGTGTGAATAATAGGGTATGATTGCAGATATCTTCCATGAATGGATTTATCAATAGTTCGAATTGTAGGGTACAAACCGTCGAACTGAAGAATACCATTAGTGAAGGGGTACCGAGGACAACGTAATGCTCTAAACTTTCGAAAGATATGGAACTATATGTGTAATAAGAGCAAATGAATAAAGGAGTTGATACATGGGGATGTTGGAGTTTTTCCCAATCGAGGAAATACTTTAGTCGTACGTAGAGAGGCTCATAATAAGTGACAAAAAGGGAACGAAATCGCGAAGTGTTATATAGGCACCAAAGTGAATGGGTAGATTTAATGATGAAATATTTTGATATGTGATGACTAAAGTGAATGAGTCACTAGATGGGATGGTAGGGGAATACCGCAAGACTGAAGAATACTGTTAGTAGAGATATAGGAGGAACAGCATAACGACACAAGTGAGATAGTGAGATTTCATGGGGTGTCACTTAATGTCGTGTCCGACAGGGATAAAATTTCGTGTCTCATTTTTAACAGAGTTTCCAAGAGACCATGCGTACGCAGTTGCTATTAAGGATGGCCTATCACCCGCAGACTGATGGGCAGATCGAGAGGATGAATCAGATGTTAGAGGATATGTTACAGATGTGTATCCTTGATCATAGCGGAGGTTGGGAGCAGTATCTTCCACTGGTGGATTTTGCCCACAATAAATCCTACCAGGTTACGATTGGGATGACACCATTCAAGACATTATACGATCGACCATGTCATTTTCTCGTTTATTAGCTAGAGGTGGGGGGACAACAAGCTTCTCAAGATAGAGGTGATTCAGGATACCTCCTCCAGGATTGAGATGATTCAAAGTCGAATACTGGTAGCTCACGACAGACATAAGAGCTACGTCGATGCCAAGCGATAGTTTCTAGAGTTTAATGTGGGGGATCAGGTGCTACCACGTGTGTCTCCTATAAAGGGTATAATGAGATTTTGGAAGAAAGGAAAATTGGCGCCGAGGTATGTAGGACCATTTCCTATCACCGAGCAGATTGGGCTAGTGGAGTATAGACTCGGGTTGCCGGATCACTTGCACCATATCGATTATGTCTTTCGTATTTCTTCGATGAGACGATATCTCCGGGATGAGTTGGCTTACACTCACATTACGTTGGAGGAGATTAATTTGCAGTCGGATATTACAGATGAGGAGAGATCGATGTCCATCTTAGACCATAGTGAGAGAAGACTGAGGTCGAAGATAGCTCCGCTAATACGTGTTCAATGGGAGCATCATAATGTAGAGGAGTCTACTTAGGAGCGTGAGGATGAGATGTGCCAAAAATATCCAGAGTTATTCATACCAAGTCTTCTTTTTTCTTAATTTCAGGACGAAATTCCGTTATTAGGGGGGAAGTATGTAAAACCCCATATTTTTTTTATGATTTTTAAATGCGTTATTAATTAAATTAAATATGGGAAATTAATCCGTATTAAAATAAATATTAATTAGCGAGACAAGGGTTAGTATTTATTGATGTGAATTATATTGAATATTACTTAGTGAATAAAGTAATATATGATTATAAATATATTAAAATTGTCGCTAGTGAAAAATACGACAGTTACAGTAATTTAGTCAGGACGCGCGTGTCAGTCGTGTCGGAACTCAACTTAATGAAATAAAAAGTAATTTATTTTTAATTCATACAACTAGTCATTTCGAGTGCACCAAAGTGTCCGTAAGGGTCGAAATAGTTAAAAAAGTTTACTCGAGGGTTTAATTTGGGTCCCGGGTCAATTTTAGGCCAAACTGGTACCCGGGAGTGTATTTCGGTCATTTGTATTTCTGGAGATAATGTACTTACGAATTTTAGAGGATTATATCTGATTAAATGTAAAGGAGGTTAGGGTTATCAGATACCAAAACAAGGGAGAATCACAGGAGGAAGGAGGAGAACCATTCCTAGGGTTCCAAGGCCTAGATACACCATTAGACCACAAACACCGCCATCGTGTAGATCTGAAGGGAAGGAGGCCAACCACACCAGAATTATTCAGAGATTCAGACCTTCATATCAAGGCAAGTGTTTAAACTTGCTAAATTCTGAGCGTACAATGTATCCATGTTAGTATAGGAAGAACATGCACATGAATATTTAGTGATTTGATTAATTTTTGGGAATGAGATTGAAGTTCTTAAATCAGAAGCATGTTAGCTTTCAATCCTTATTGTATATAAGAAAAAACTTATGAATTAGGGAGATTAAAATGGTAAGAAATTTGGGTTGATTGAAGTTCTTGAAGAAAAACTTAGAAAACTAGGGTTCTTAAGAAAATATCTTGAATTAATCCAATAAATTGATGTCATTTGATGCATTATTGATTCTAGTACGTTAGAACTCATGTATATACATTGGTGTAACATCTAGTATAATTATTTGGGAGTTTGGGATGTTATAATGGAGGTTTTGGTGTTACAAAAGGAGGAAACCCATAACAATTTAACGAAGAAGACGAAGACATGTAGGGGGAGAATCGATTCAAACCAAGGCCGGATCGATTTGGATGCCCAGAATTTGGCCACTTTCCTATTTTGTTTATAATCCATGGGAAACGTTTAGGATTCACTTGCTAAATTGATTTCTAAAAATAATGGGGATTATATTGAAGTACCAGTAGGCTAAGGTTGGGTTTTAGGCTTGGTCATAAGAGAGGGATTTAAGGGCTAAGTTTAATTAGACTTAATTGAGAGAAAAAACTAATTTAAGGGATAATTCAAGTCATGGGAATTTGAGGAAAACGATGGCTTAAACCAGTACGATATGAGTGAGTTACCTGCTGATATTATGTTAAATAATAATGAACATACTTCGAGTGGTGAGAGATATTCGGGAACGTGTGATAAGAAGTAAAATGGTGATTTACTAATACATGGGATATACGAGATATAAATATACTACGTATGGGACTTATGATATAAGACGTGCGTATGCCTATACCGATTATACAAATATATGGGTAGTGTGTATACCTATTGTATGATTTTTATGTGTATGACATACCTACTTCGCTTGCTATCACGGGAAGTTTCCTCGTCAGGAAAGTCATATCCTCATGAGCCATTGGGGGGATTTTTAACTTGTTCCTTAGAATATAGAACCTAGGAAAGGACAGTCTATAAGAACGATAATCTGGCGGTCATATGGGTGCGTATGTATATGCGTAGCCCATAGTCTTAGAACTATATTTGCCTCTATGTTGTGTGATTTGTATTTATAGTTCGAGAGAGATATCGAACCATTAGTCCTTCATTTAGTGTGTGATGTACCGAGACTTAATAGCAGAGTATGCATGCACCGCAGCTCAGCCTAGGGGTGTTATGTTAGTATATATATATCTAAAGTAATACATATATATACATTTATGATTAAATTCTACTGCGTGTACTTACTGGATGAGTAAGATTGTGATATCTAACTTAATTTAATAATGTGGGAACTTGACTTAAAATGAGAAATTCATAATTGCCAAATAGACATAAAAATTCGGTATTTATTGTATGGGCAATACGGGTGGGCATTCTGGATTATTATTTTGGAAGCTTAATGAACTCAAACTAGTTAGGCTATATAGCGGTATCTAGAATGGTTTAGAAGTACGTTAGGCGTACACATTGGTTAAGAGGTCACAATCTCAAGTGAGAGCTCGTAAAGCTGACATGTATATAGTATCTGCTTCTAAGCATTTTAAATCTTGCTAAATATTTTTAAACTATTTTTACTCGGGCTCTGACCCATTTTCTCTCCAAATCTATTTTCTTCATGCAAATCATGTTAGGTCTCCATTCACAGGGACGCCAAGCATAGGAGTTCATATCACTACACCAAAACTGGCGATTGGTCACGACCAAAATCCTCGACCAAGACTGTAGGTCGCGAACTTGGGCCGTGACCATTTCGAGCGTGACCAATTTCATGGGTCGCGGCCCAAGTCCGTGACCAAATAATGGTCACGGCCTGCAGTGGGTCACAGCATATGGTTGCGGACTTAAGCCATTACCCATAACGCGACGGGGGAAAAAATGGTTGCGACCTTCGTTTGTGACCCATAATCGTGATAAAATTGGTTGCGACCAAAGTCCGTGACCCACACCTCGACGGAAAAAAAGGGAAAAAATGGCCGCGGCCCAAGTCCGTGACCCACAACCGTGACAAAAATTGGTCGCGGTCAAAATTCGTAACCCACACCGCGACGCAAAAAAAAAGAAAAAAATTGGTCGCGGACTTTGATCATGAACCACAACCCTGACAAAAATTAGTCGCGACCAAAGTCCGTGACCCACGCCTAATTGGTCGCGGCCAAAGTCCATTTTTTTTACCGTGACCCACAACTGTGACAAAAATTAGTCGTGGAAAAAAAGGAAAAAAATGGTCGCGGACTTTGGCCACGACCATTTTTTGTCACGGTTGGGGTCATGAACTTTGGTCGCGACCATTTTTATGCGCGACAGAAAAAATAAAAATGGTCATGGACAAAGCCCATGACCATATTTAACTATAATTTTTTAAAAAATGTCCTTTTTTGGTAAAATCCTAAAATCGGGGGTCCTGTGACTGCACGGTTGCAAATATTTATTATTAGAAAAATAATAAAAAAATCACAAATTGTGAATCGGGAACGTTGTTAATAAACAAATATATATACAAATTTAAAAATATTACACGTCTTAATAATTCACAGACCAAAAAAAAAGTGGGCAGAGTTTCCTCTATTTTATGGACATTCCAAACCCTATAAATATAAAACATGCTTATGATAAAGCCCGCATGGCCATAAAATTTAACAATCAAATTATAAAATCCCGCACGGCTGTAACATATAAAAAACATAATCCCGAATACCCACAACATCATATAAACAATCTTCATGTTGTAAACCATTGCCTTCTTCAATTGTTCCACGTGCAAAAATCCTACAAATGATAGGATACAAAAAAAAAAATTGATATCAGTAGCCAAGTAGTTTTATAAAAAATTTATTCAAGCAGAAAAATTGCATATATGAGTTATAATTATATACATATCAATGTTTTTATGCCTAAGTCTAGAAATATGCAAATTATCGTCATATTCTCAAATCGGGAGTCCCGTGATAACGCGATCAGTTCCTAAGACTTATATTGGTCCCATGCGAGATGTTGGTGCTACTCACGGGGCCATTCGGGGGTTGTTTCGGATTTTCACACACTAACGCCATGTTTTGCCTAAGTCCTGATATTTTTAAATTATCGTCGTATTCTCAAACCGAGAATCCCGTGATCGCGCGGTCAGTTCCTACGAGTTACATTGGTCCCGTATGAGTTGTTGGTGTCACTCACGAGGCCGTTCGGGGGCTGTTTCGGGTTTTCACCCGCTAACGCCATGTTTTGCAGCCTAAGTCTAAAAATATGCAAATTATCATCGCATTCTCAAACCGGGAGTCCCGTGATCGCGCGATCACTTCCTATGAGTTACATTGGTCCGTGCGAGGTGTTGGTGCCACTCACGGGGTCATTCGGGAGCTGCTTCGGGTTTTTCCCCATTAATGCCATGTTTTTATGCCTAAGTCTAAAAATATGCAAATTATTGTCGTATTCTCAAATCGAGAATCCCGTGATCGCGCGGTCAGTTCTTACGAGTTACATTAGTCTCGTGCGAGGTGTTGGTGCCACTCACGGGGCCATTTGGGGGCTATTTCGGGTTTTCACCCACTAACGCCATATTTTTATGCCTAAGTTTAGAAATATGCAAATTATCATCGTATTCTCAAACCGGGAGTTCCATGATCACGAAGTCAGTTCCTACAAGTTACATTGGTCCCATGAGAGAAGTTGGTGCCACTCACGGAGTCGTTCGGGGGTTGTGTCGGGTTTTTACCTTCTAACGCCATGTTTTTAAGCCTAAGTCTAGAAATATGCAAATTATCGTCGTATTCTCAAACTGGGAGTCCCGTGATTGCGCGATCGGTTCCTACGAGTTACATTGGTCCCGTGGAAGGTTTTGGTGCCACTCACGAGGCCGTTCGGGGGTTGTTTCGGGTTTTCACCCACTAACGCCATGTTTTTAAGCCTAAGTCTAGAAACATGCAAATTATCTTCGTATTCACAAACCGGTAGTTCTATGATCGCGCGGTCAGTACCTACGAGTTATATTGGTCCTGTGCGAGGTGTTGGTGCCACTCATGGGGCTGTTCGGGGGCTGTTTCCAGTTCTCACCCACTAACGCCATATTTTGCTTAAGTCGTGATATTTTTAAATTATCATCGTATTCTTAAACCGGGAGTCCGTGATCGCATGCTAAGTTCCTACGAGTTACATTAGTCCCGTGCGAGGTGTTTGTTCCACTCACGGGGCCGTTCGGGGGTTGTTTCGGGTTTTCACCCACTAACGCCGTGTTTTTAAGTCTATGTCTAGAAATATGAAAATTATCGTCGTATTCTCAAACCGGGAGTTCCGTGATCGCGCGGTCAGTTCCTATGAGTTACATTGGTCCGGTGTGAGGTGTTGGTCCACTCACGGGGACGTTCAGAGGCTGTTTTGAGTTTTCATCCACTAATGTCATGTTTTGCTTCAGTCATGGTATTTTTAAATTATCATTGTATTCTCAAACCGGGAGTCCCGTGATCGCGCGGTAAGTATCTGTGAGTTATATTGGTCTCGTGCGAGGTGTTGGTGCCACTCATGGGGCCGTTCGGGGGTTGTTTCGGATTTTCACCCACTAACACCATGTTTTTAAGCCTAAGTCTAGAAAAATACAAATTATCGTCGTATTCTCAAATGGGGAGTTTTGTGATCGCGTGGTAAGTTCCTACGAGTTCTATTGGTCCCGTGCGAGCTGTTGGTGCCACTCACAGGGCCGTTCGGGGGTTATTTTGGGTTTTCACCCGCTAACGCCATGTTTTGCAGCCTAAGTCAAGAAATATGCAAATTATCATCGTATTCTCAAATCGGGACTCCCGTTATCGCGCGGTAAGTTCTTACGAGTTACATTGGTCCCGTGCGAGGTGTTGGTGCCACTCACGGGGTCGTTCGGGGCTGTTTCGGGTTTTTCCCCACTAATGCCATGTTTTTATGCCTAAGTCTAGAACTATGCAAATTATTATCGTATTCTCAAACCGGGAATCCCGTGATCGCGCGGTCAGTTCTCACGGATTACATTAGTCCTGTGCGAGGTGTTGGTGCCACTCACGGGGCCATTTGGGGGTTGTTTCGGGTTTTCACCCACTAACGCCAGGTTTTTATGCCTAAGTCTAGAAATATGCAAACTATCACCGTATTCTCAAACCGGGAGTCCCGTGATCACACAGTCAGATCCTACGAGTTACATTGGTCCCGTGAGAGAAGTTGGCGCCACTCATGGGGCCGTTCGGGGGTTGTGTCGGGTTTTTACCTTCTAACGCCGTGTTTTTAAGCCTAAGTTCAGAAATATGCAAATTATTGTCGTATTCTCAAACCGGGAGTCCCGTGATTGCACGATCGATTTCTACAAGTTACATTGGTCCCGTAGGAGGTGTTGGTGCCACTCACGAGGCCGTTCAGGGGTTGTTTCAAGTTTTCATCCACTAACGCCATGTTTTTAAGCCTAAGTCCTGAAACATGCATATTATCGTCGTATTCGCAAACCGGTAGTTCTGTGATCGCGCGGTCAGTTCCTACGAGTTATATTGGTCCGGTGCGAGGTGTTGGTGCAACTCATGGGGTCGTTCGGGGTTTTTTTGGGTTTTCACCCACTAACGCCATATTTTGCTTAAGTCGTGATATTTTTAAATTATCATCGTATTCTCAAACCGGGAGTCCATGATCCAGCGGTAAGTTCCTACGAGTTACATTGGTCCCATGCGAGGTGTTTGTGTCACTCACAGGGCTGTTTGGGAGTTGTTTCGGGTTTTCACCCACTAACGCCATGTTTGTAAGTCTAAGTCTATAAGTATGCAAATTATCTTCGTATTCTCAAGCAGGAAGTTTCGTGATCGCGCGGTCAGTTCCTAGGAGTTATATTGGTCCGGTGCGAGGTGTTGGTACCACTCACGGCGCCGTTCGGGGGCTGTTTCGGGTTTTCACCCACTAACGCCATATTTTACTTAAGTCGTGATGTTTTTAAATTATCATCGTATTCTCAAATTGGGAGTCCCGTGATTGCGCGGTAAGTACGTGCGAGTTACATTGGTCCCGTGCGAGGTGTTGGTGCCACTCACGGAGCCGTTCAGAGGTTGTTTCAGATTTTCACCCACTAACGCCATGTTTTTAAGCCTAAGTCTAGAAATATGTAAATTATCATCGTATTCTCAAACCGAGAGTTTCGTGATCGCGTGGTAAGTTCTTACGAGTTATATTGGTCCCGTGCGAGCTGTTGGTGCCAATCACAGGGCCGTTCGGGGTTGTTTCGGGTTTTCACTCGCTAACGCCATGTTTTGCAGCCTAAATCAAGAAATTTTCAAATTCTCATCGTATTCTCAAATTGGGAGTCCCGTGATCGCGCTGTCACTTTCTACGAGTTATATTGGTTCCCTCCGAGGTGTTGGTGCCATTCACGGGGCCGTTCAGGGGCCATTTCGGGTTTTTCTCCACTAACGCCATATTTTTATGCCTAAGTCTAGAAATATACAAATTATTGTCGTATTCTCAAATCGGGAATCCCATGATCGCGCGGTCCGTTCTTACGAGTTACATTAGTCCCGTGCGAGGTGTTGGTGCCACTCGTAGGGCCATTCGGGGGCAGTTTCGAGTTTTTACCCACTAACGTCTAGTTTTTATGCCTAAGTCTAGAAATATGCAAGTTATCATCGTATTCTCAAATTGAGAGTCCCGTGATCGCGCGATCGGTTCCTACGAGTTACATTGGTCCCTTGCGAGGTGTTGGTGCCACTCACGGCGCCATTCGAGGGTTGTTTCGGGTTTTCACCCACTAACGCCATGTTTTTAAGCCTAAGTCTATATATTTTCAAATTAGCGTCATATTCTCCAACCGGGGGTCCCGTTATCGCGCGATCAGTCGTACATGGTCCCTTTCGAGGTGTTGGTGCTTCTTACGGGGCCGTTCGGGGGCTATTTTGGATTTTCGCCCACTAACGCCATGTTTTTAAGCCAAAATCTAGAAAAATGTAAATTATCGTAGTATTCTTAAATCGGGAGTCCCGTGATCGTGATGTCAGTTCCTACGAGTTACATTGGTCCCGTTCGAGGTGTTGGTGCCACTCACGAGGTCGTTTGGGGACTATTTTGGGGTTTCACCCACTAACGCCATGTCTTTATGCCTAAGTCTGTAAATATGCAAATTATCATCATATTCTCAAACCGGGAGTCCCGTGATTGCGCGGTCAATTTCTATGAGTTACATTGGTCCCGTGCGAGGTGTTGGTGCCACTCACGGGGCCATTCGGGGGCTGTTTCGAGTTTTCACCCACTAATGTCGTGTTTTGCTTAAGTCCTGATATTTTTAAATTATCATCGTATTCTCAAACCGGGACTCTCGTTATTGCGCGGTAAGTTCCTACGAGTTACATTGGTCCCGTGTGAGGTGTTGGTGCCACTCACGGGATCGTTCGGGGGTCTTTTCGAGTTTTCACCCACTAATACCAAGTTTTTAAGCCTACGTCCAGAAATATGCAAATTATAGTCGTATTCTCAAATTGGGGTTCCTTGATCGCGCGATAAGTTCCTACGAGTTATGTTGGTCCCGTGCGAGGTGTTGGTGCCTCTTACGGGACCGTTCGTGGGCTGTTTCGGATTTTCGCCCACTAACGCCATATTTTTAAGCCTAAGAGTAAAAATATGCAAATTATCGTCGTATTCTCAAATTGGGAGTCCCATGATCACGCGGGCAGTTCCTACGAGTTACATTGGTCCCGTGCGAGGTGTTGGTGCCACTCCCGGCCGTTCGGTGGCTGTTTCAGGTTTTCACCCACTAATGCCATGTTTTTAAGCCCGAGTCTCAAAATATGTAAATTATCATCGTATTCTCAAACCGGGAGTTCCGTGATCGCGCGATCAGTTCCTACAAGTTATATTGATCCGGTGCGAGATGTTGGTACCACTCACGGGGCCTTTCGAGGGCTATTTTGGGTTTTCACCCACTAATGCCATGTATTGCTTAAGTCCTGATATTTTTAAATTATTGTCGTATTCTCAAACTAGGAGGAATCCCGTGATTAGGCGATAAATTCCTACGAGTTACATTGGTCCCGTGCAAGGTGTTGGTGCCACTCACGGGGTCGTTCGGGGTTGTTTCGAGTTTTCACCCACTAACTCCATGTTTTTAAGACTAAGTCTAGAAATATGCAAATTATCGTTGTATTCTCAAACCGAGAGTCCCGTGATCACGCGGTAAGTTCCTACGAGTTACATTAGTCCCGTGCGAGGTGTTGGCGCCACCTATAAGGCCATTCGGGGGTTATTTCGGGTTTTCATCCGCTAAGGCCATGTTTTGCTTAAGTCCTGATATTTTTAAATTATCGTCGTATTCTAAAACTGGGAGTCCCGGAATCGCGCGCTAAGTTCCTACAAGTTACATTGGTCCCGTTCATGGTGTTGGTGCCACTCACAGGGCCGTTCAGGAGCTGTTTTGGATTTTCACAGGCTAACGCCATATTTTTAAGATTAGGTCTATAAATATTCAAAGTATCGTCGTATTCTCAAACCAGGAGTCTCGTGATCGCGTGGTTAATTTCTACGAGTTACATTGGTCCCGTGCGAGGAGTTAGTGCCACTCAAGGGGCCGTTCAGGAGTTGTGTCGGGTTTTTGCCTTCTAACGCCATATTTTAAGCCTAAATCCGAAAATATGCAAATTATCATCGTATTCTCAAATTGGGAGTCTCGTGATTGAGCGGTAAGTTCCTATGAGTTAAAGTGGTCCCGTGCGAGGTGTTGGTGCCTCTCACGAGTTCGGGGTTGTTTTGGGTTTTCACCCTCTAACGCCATATTTTTAGCCTCAGTCCTCATATTGTCAAGTTATTGTTGTATTCTTATATTTTAAGCCTAAGCCTAACGCCATGTATATATATATATTTATATATATATATATATATAAAGAGAGAGAGAGAGAGAGAGAGAGAGAGAACGAGAGAGATGTACCGAAATGTGTGTAGAGAGAGAGAGATGATCGTCGGAATATGTGAGGAAGAGGAAAGGGGGTCGTCGTTACTACAATTAGAGAGAGAAACCAATTACCAATTTATACCGATTTCATTATACAAATACCAATTTTTGAATACCAATTACCAATTTATACCGATTTCAATAGACAAATACCAATTTTAGAATACCAATTTCAATTTATACCAATTCCAATATACAAATACCAATTTCATAATTGAATAACACGGAGAGAATGTAAAGTTGCATCGAGATTTAATGGAAGTTTGAGAATGATCAATAGATGTGCATTGAATAAATACACACACGCAATGTATAAATACATACACAAAAAATAGAAGATAGAGGAGGTAACCTTAGATCAAAGAGAGTTGTACGTGACTAAAACCTGGAGAGATATAAAGAGAGTTAAATTCCAAATTTAGTCAAATCGTGGAACCCATGATCCTCGTTGATCCAAATTCCTAATGCATAGATGATTGGACAAACAGTAAGATTTGCAAAGATTAAATAGCTTATAAAAATTCAATTTAAATTAAAAAAATTGGCGGCAACCTCAAACTATTTTTCATACTTTAATCACTAATTGATAATAAAAATCTAACTTGTAGGTTACATATTCATTGGGGTGCCGTTGAGGTGTGGAAGGATACTTAGTTCCACTAAGATTCTTCCCTATAGTATGACTAAAAAGTTCAAGAACCTCTTATATCGATTTCCATTTTAGATTGAATATATACGACCCGTGTTCCTATTTGATACCTCACATGTTCAAATCATCAAATCTTACAAAGAATTGCAAACCAAATCATAATCAATAAATGCTCTTCGTCATACAAACTAATCTTCTAAATAAATTGTTCAAGATGATCTATAATCAATAATCATTCTTCATATCATGAATTCCCAAATCAATTTGAAGTATTTTAAAATATACAATATGTATGATCATTAGTTTAAAGCTATATTTATCAAATATGAAACCATAATAAATGTATAATGAAGACACTATATGTAGTTAAATGTGTCTCTAAATCAGTAGGTAGTTAACTCTATAACTAAATTAATGTGTAGTAAAATATTTATCTAAATCAATTGGAAACTGACATAAACATAATTTGTAAAGATACACATTTAAGTACCAAAACATCCCATTACAGTTGGTAATTTGTAAACATATCAATACATATTAGTACATTAGATTCCCAATTGCATGTATCAGTATGCTAGTTTATTATTTGGGCATATCAACACACTAGTTTATCACCAGGTTACACAAATCAGTTTATCAGTAGACTACACATATCAATGTCAAACCAAAGTATTGGTAGGCTACAAAAATATGTTGAATGACACAAAATCAGTTAGAAACTACTCAAATTATACCAGAACATATTTTTTATTCAATCCTAGTGTATCTAACTGTGCCAACACTTTCAATACCAATTGTGTCAACATATTCAAGTCCCAAATAAACAACTATGTATAAGCACATTGGATTACCAGAATGTATATATCAGAACCAACCCAGCTTATTACTATTACACTATCAATACATCGGTTTATTAGCAGAGATCCAGAATATCATGAGTGCTTATGATATAAATATGTGGAAGCATAATGTATATATCACGAGTGCTTATGATATAAATATCACGAGTGCTTATGATATATATCTTTTTGAAGTGCAAAAAAAGCATTAAGTAGGTTCGATTGGGGGACACTGGCTAATATTATTAATTAATCTAGAACTTTCAACTTACATCATCATCACCGTGAACTTTGGGAGGTGCAAATTTTGTGTGGAACTGACCACTTGAATGGTGGATTCAATGGCCAATAATCCTCTCCTCCAATAAGCCATCATCAACTGCAAAGTTGAGAACCTTGTCAATCTTAGTTCCCTGTTTTTAAAGCATCTCATCAAGATGAATAAAAAAATATGATTTAAAAAATAAAATTGGAATTCAAATGGGGAGAGAGAGAGAGAGAGAGAAATTATAACCTTTTCTGCTTGGACGGCAGTCCTTGGAAACCCATCAAGAATGAACAATTTTGGACATGAGGGCCTCTTCATTGCTTCATCAGTTATGCCAACAACTAAGACATCATAGACGAGTTATCCTTAAAAATAAATAAATAGACAAAGTTCACTATTAGAATCGACAAGAAGAAGTTGTTGCAACATGTAAACAAAAAAAGAACAAAGAATATCATTCAATTCATACTGTAAATAACAAACAATATCTCATGTTGCCAAATGGCATAAGCAGTACTCGTCCTTGATTATAGCTAATTGGGTACCTTTTCCAGACCCACGTGGACCTGAAATTTGTTAAACTCTCATTATTATGCATATGATTGAAGCTACTCACTTTCCAAAACATTATTCGTAGATCCAAATGCAATTAACATAACATTACTTTCAACAAATTAAATAAACCTTTTACACGAAAGTCATAAATCACAATGTATGTCCTTTTTATCTTTTATGTGTTTGGGGGGAGGGGATTGGTCATTATCATAATTTATACTCAATGAGTGGCAAGAGTCGGGTTAAGGAACCCAGGGTTCATACGTGAAAAGAACCTACTGTTCAGTTTGGTTGAACCAAATTAATATTAATTAACTTCATCCTTTGTCATATAATTATACAGTAGCAGTTGGCCTCAACAAAGTATCATCAATAAAAATATGGAGTACTATAATATAATGGTATTGCATTAGCATAAATTCATCTACAAATACATTGGCATACCTCACCTCTTTGCTTCTTTTTCAACAAAGTGTTTAAAGTGATTCTATGTTTCCAATCAGAAGAAGTAAGACCCCTATTTGCACCACTTTGTCCTCCTACGAGCGGGTATTCTTCTTCTTCGCCATTATCATTATCAATATTATTATTCTTTTGCCCCACTTCCTTCACAACTTTTTTGAAAAATTCTCGTACATCGTTAGGACATTTATTGCAATCGACTTCATCCCTGTTACCACCCACTAAGTGATGTTTTATTCTAATTGTACCGCCCCACTAAGTACCACTGTAATGATTTCATTGCAATTTAAGCCTCTTATTTTTTTCCTACACCAACTTGAGTGCAATGATCATGCACTGGGTCTTTTTGCCTTCGCGTCTCTGAATTAATATTAAAAAAAATAAAGAATGAAATTAGTATATAACCACAATATATTAAGCTGTTAAATATTAATAATAATACATATGTAACATGTTAACATATTATTAATAACACTTACAATGTTCCGTGAGGACAAATAAATAGACATTTAGTATTTACACATCTCTGTTTTCAACAGAGAAATAAATGTGCTCTAAGCCTTTGACAATGACAAAATTAAATAAGCATATACATACAATAGTGGGATAACCATTAAGACAATAAGTATATAATATAATGTATGTTAATGTATTATTGTCTACACTTACAATGTTCACAGAGGACAAATAAATAAATAAGCATTTACACATCTCTGTTTTCAATAGAGAAGTAGTGAACTCTGAGCCTTTGACATAATTAAATAATCATACACATACCATAATGGGATAACCACTAAGACAATAAGTATATAATATATTATTGTCTACACTTACAATTTCCACAAAGGACAAATAAATAAGCATTTATACTTCTATGTTTTCAACATAGAAGTAGCGTGCTTTGAGCCTTTGATAGAATTAAATAATCATACACATACCATAGTGGGATAACCACTAAGACAATAAGTATATAATATATTATTGTCTACACACTTACAATGTCCACAACGACAAATAAATAAAAGTTATGGCTTTGAGACTATGTCTAACATATAAAAGTCCGACGACAGTCAAGATCACTTAAAAAAGTAAAAAAATTGCTTTGATTTAGAAAAGAAGATGTTGCGATCAGAATAAAGAAGAAAATCATGCGCTTTAGAAGAGAAAAGATGTTACGAACCTGCTCGGCAATGGAAACCTTAGGTGCTTTGGTTATCCACCTTACGCGAGTGTTTAAACCTTTTGTCCTCCTTTTTTTTTGTTTTCAAAAATTAGAGTCCAGACCACTTTTTGTTCTCTTACGCTTCTTTTATTTTCCCGTACAAAAAGTCCTTTTTTCTTTCTTTCTTCTGTATAACGACGTCGTTGGACTAAAATAAGGGCATCCATATGTATCGCACGATATTTATTTTCGTATCGTCAATACATGCTGAAAACGATATTTTCAACGATACAGCACGGTTTTACCCTGAGATGATACATATCGTACGATACGTATCGTGTATCGACCGATATTAACAACAGTGTAGGTGACCATACAATCTTTCACTACAGATTCTAACTCCGTTCGAGAAGCGTTCTCAACGCTAGAAATGACCTCGTCAAAAAATGTGTCGAAACGAGCAGCCTCAAACCCCAAAAGTTCACAAACGTCCTCAATGGTAATCTTGAATTACTCCAAGCTGCTACAAAGGTATGAGTTCGGTGACTCCACCTAAATACAAGGGTCTGCATAATGTTGTTATTTTTTTCTAGGGTAAGATCACCCAGTCAATAAGTTAAAGATAAACCCACCAAAGCCAACTTCACGGCATACTTTCCATGAATATAGTCCTTCCAAGCCCCCAGACCCTCAAAAGTGGCACCGGTTGATTCAAATTCCACCTTAGAGTAAGGGTAGTCCCCCCTTTCGATCATAAAGCAGGTCACTATGCCAGTGGGGATGTAAGCAAAGTCATCAGCATTATCACTCTCATCCATCAGCAAGTTCACCTCTGTTTACGGGGTAAGTGCCCCCTAAAAATGTTTCGCGATAACCTAAAAATGATCAGGTTCACCAAAATAGGGTGCACGATGGTAACGCGCCCACTGGTTTTGACGTGCGTGAGTGCGAGGAGACACACTCCTGGAGCTAGAGTTCTCTTGACAATGGGGGCCACGAGTCCAAAAAAATGAAACATGGATGAAAGAAAAGCTTGAGTTGCAGAAAAATGAAATATGAAGCCACCCAAACCCTTCATATGAAGTGCAGGGAAGACGATGACGTTCCAAAAAATATGGCAATGTTTGAAGTGCCTCGCGTGGCTTACACGCGCGTGTAGGGGAACAAATCCCAAAGTGGTGATGCATGAAGTGCCTCACGTGAGAAGCATGTACTAACCCTAGGCTGACACGCGCAAAATGGGGAAGCAATCGTCGATCGCATTAAATGCGAAGTGGTCAAAGTAATAATGGTGAACATAAAAATCCCCAGTCTGGGGAGATGAATCATTTTGGGGGGAAATTTGAAAATAAAATTATCCACTCCCCAAGAAAATTACCTCACATGCAATCATGATGTGTTATTAATGAATAGTTCCATTTAATAAGGTCACAATCTGGTCGAAGATGAAATGAAATGAGGAAAAAATTAATAAAGTCCCTCGCTCACACTTCTTTACACCGACTAAAAAGATTTCATACCTATTATGATGTGTTATTTGTTTGTTAAAAATAACCTTTCTTTGTAAATGATTCGAAGGTCATCAAAATATTCCATATAGACATTTCTTCATGAAGTAAATAAATATCTCTACGAAGGGGCAAATGTGGGGGGAGTCCACACTCAAGATTGATTAGTTGAGATGAATTTGTACTTAGTGAAAGGCTAATGGAAGAGTGAAGACAGAGGCCGCTCGAGAGACCTCCTACAGTGATCAAGACTATTCGAATGATAGTTTTTGTAACAAAAAATATGATATACATTGTCTTATACTTATTATTACTTGTAAAATTTCACTTTGTAATATGTGCGAGGACATTCGGTACCCTTGAGGGACTATACGTGGTAGGGCATGGGAGAGATTACATGCTATATCGAAATACCTGATCTTGGGAACCTCGCAAGGATTTGGTTTGAAGGATTGGGAGCAAGGAAATGTTAGGAAAGTAATAGCCAACACAACCTAGCACACTTAGGCAAAACCTTGTTTAGCAAACACAGTTGCTCGAGTACCATGACTTGGGGAACCTCCTTGAGGGACCTCAATCCTAGATGATCGTCCTGAAATAATCTATAGTCAACAAATAGGCCATGAGATGCTCGAGCAACTTCCAACCGAGTAACCTCAACTAGACAAATTACCTCCTTGATTGATGCAAAAATATATCCTGTGTGAGTCACTATTCACTTACTTTGTGATGTCATGGCATCTGACATTTAGGAACTTACAGTAATTGCACTCGAGTGGGTTTATCCTTATGATGGTAGGCTCATTTAATGAATTCATATCTTCTAGCTGTTTTAATATAAAACTGTGAGTTGTCACGTCAGATTCTCATTAATGTCACCATGCTTTTGATTGGTGAGGCAGTTTCCTGCCAAAAAACAATATCTCATGCATTTAATGCGATATCTTTGGCATTAATGACATTGTACCTTAGCATTTAATGTCAGTCAATCATATTTAATGCGAGCAAGGTCACTCGAGTGACCCTGCCCTCATATAAATACACCAACCAAATAGCTTAACAGGGCGGTAATTTGAACTTAGAATTGTTGTTGGTTTTCCCTCATACACGAGTGTCACTATGAGAACATTTATCGTCTTAACATTCCCCTTTGCTTCCATTGATATTGTTATCATTGAGCATTAACTGTGCCTTAGGTTCGTGCCTTGCTTTTATTGTGACAAGAGTGCTTGCTCTTTCTCCTTCCGACCAGATTACTTGTTGGTTCCACTCATTTATTGTTATCCCAGTGCATTTATGGTGTAAAAGGTCCTATTAAATACAAGCTTGGGCATTAAATATTGGTGTCCTTTTCACTCTCATTTATTGTCACTGTCATATACAACCTTAGGCATTAACTATGATCTTAATAAGGGGTTACGCCTCGCTTAATACTAATCGTATTCTAAGAACCCACATCTTGTAAACCTACACAATGACTCGGTCCTTACAAACCTTAATGCTCTTCCAATCTTTGACCGCTCCTCCACAATGAAACGCAGGAGTCCACCCACACAAGTTACCACGACACACGAGTCCACGTACATCTTGATGCCCACCGATGAGGCTCAACAATCGTCTACACCACAGTTAGCTCACGCATAGTCCACCGTACGAAACAAGTTCTATTAAGATGAAAGAAAAAATATTAGTGCCCAAACTCGAGATCTTAAAACATATGAATTAGGAATCTTGGATCTTTAAAGGTACAGGGTGAAACAAGGGTTTTAAAACTTTTATAAACAACTAGGAAAATTCTTTTCTCCAAAATTTGTTAAAAATCTTAGCCTAACACGCCTTAAATAGTGAAAACATGAATTTCGAGGTAACAAACTTGTTCAAACGAAAAAGGGTTTTTGGAATGAGAATATCACTTTCGTTATAATGACATTCCATTTCATTCGAACAAAGTTGCTTATATGTTCAAATGAGCTTCCAACGAGCTTCAAACGAAGCGTGAAATCCTTGATAGAGAATTATCATTTGATGTTAGTTAAGTAGTTCTAACAATGTCTCAATGTTGTTCTAACAAAAATAGTATTTTTGTTCTAACGAGTTTGATTCTTGCTCTAATGAGATTAAAATAAAAAAAAATATTTGAAAATAGTTCCAAACATCTTAAGTCTAAAAGAAAATACCCTTATAAATTCCAAGGACTCATATTCATTACGCATTCATACCCGCAAGATCCTCAGTAAACGTGAAGATAAACTTGCCACGATAAATACGGCACGGTGTATCTAATCTTTAAAGCTTGGCCGCTACGTATTCATCAAACACATCATAGGCTTATGGGAACAACAACACAAAGTCGATGTTATGCCTTAAACGTTTTGTCCATAATAATGTCAATTACATACAAATTAACTCGATTTGAAATTTGTCCTTACAGTGTAGACCTCAAAAGCTTGGGAATGGAAAAACATGTGTGGCCCAATTAGGTCATTTCTTACAAACTAAGTTTTAAAGATTATATAAGCCTTTTTTAAGGGATATTTTTTAAAAAGTGAGGACATAAGTGAAAACCCTAGGTTACCTAACATTTTCTATAAATAACAACCTTTGTCTCACTTCCCAAAATTGCTAAAAAATACTAATTCACACCTTAGAGAGAGAAAGTAAGATTTTGACAAAGGAAAGAAGTGTTGTCGAAAAAAGGCCACAGAGTCCTGTTGTTTACTGGCGGGAAATAGGCGATTGAAGGCGACAAACTTCAATTGTTTATCAGACTAGGTCCTTCATATTAGGGATCGGCCCTTTTCCCTTTTTTCCTTGTGTAAACCCTAGTTTCCTTAATTTCATTGAATGAAATGAGGCCCTGTATTTTAGGAGCTTATAGGTTTAAAAGCCATTGAATTTTTTATTCATTATGGGTTTTCTCGGTTTAGAGACCGTGGACTTTTATTGTTCATCATGATTTCTGAGTTTTCTAGGCTTGGTGGCCATAGACTTTCACTATTCATCCCATATCTTAGTTATTAAGCTTTCTTATGTGGATTTGTTTTGGGATGGAGTGCTTTAAGGTAGAATGACTTTTTGAGGATATTCATAATCTCCTTATGATGTTTTATAAGGATTTTCTACTTAGATCTTTGGAAATCTAGGGTATGAGTTATTTTGGGTTTAAAACATTAATTTTACCAAATTACCCTTGTTGTTTGAAGATCATGAGTTATAACTCCTTTGTTGAGGCCGTGTACATATGGAATATAATATTGTGCCTATCTTGAGCTTGATTTTATTGGATTATAGTGTTAAGGCCACGATATTATTTCGTCAAGCCGAGGCATCATGTCTGGAGATGGCTCTAGCTTTGTGCTTAAGGTCAAAATGGCTAGTCCTAGGGAGATTTAGCTTAGACTAGTTATGAGACTTGCACCTTGGCGGATCTTGACCAAGGTTATGGAGTTAACAGCAGATCGAGGATCTCTCATCCTAGAATTGGGCAGGAGAGAAGGTCACAGTTTGTGGCATGACTAAGCTAACAGAAATATAGAATAAGGCCATTAAGAGGTCTAAGGTTGTATATATAAAGATCACTGAGGGGAAACTGAAGGAGATTGAGCATTAGGTGAAGTCGGGGAGTGATGGAAGGGGGGATATTGAGTCTTGGGACATCGGAGTATTCCGTGGGATTGGGAATAAAACATCTATTTTCCTTCCTAATTATTCTTGTTTCAAATCATCTTAATCTGCATTAATTTTCATATATATATATATGTGTGTGTGTGTGTGTGTGTGTGTGTGTGTGTGTGTGTGTGTGTGTGTGAATACTAACACTAGCAGGTAGGTTAAGGACACTTGATTTAACCCTTACGGGATATTTAAGCTCGTTCCTTTATACTCCTTTTTTGTCTCACGATGACTGTGAATAGGATTAAAGGTTGCAGAGGATGTGATGATTTTGGAAGTCTAAGTGGATTTTTTATCTAGAGCACACATATATTTAAAGATTACATATTTATTTGTGATTATCCTTTTTACTTATATTTTGTTATATTGTAAAGAGGGTTGAATGGAACCAATATACGTTTTTAATGCATGTATTGGAGGTTTTAGTTTCTACCTTGAAATAAATTGTGTTTGATGAATGATCCTTTTAGTTTTTGCCTTACTATTTGTGATGAAATGATATTTTACTAAATTTGATAGTGTAGTCGAGGTCCTTTATAGTTCGCGACCTAATAATTTAGCCCTAATTATATTTTTTTAAACTTCTACTATGTAAAATCAAGTGAAATAACCCCACGCCCTAATAGGGCAAGGTTGTAGGCATTATAATAGCTATTGTCATTAATCGGTATACTAATCTTTATTTCATCAATTAAGGATTTTAATATAAATTTTAAATGAGAAATATGAAATGTATTTATTTCATATGTGATTTGGGATAATGATAGTGAGTCATATCATTAAGGTTCGTCAACTAGCTCGATGCCTATCTTAATCAATCGGTATCATTATCCTAAATGAAACCTTGATTTTTTTAAATAAGGTATGACTCGGGATAATCATCCTAAGTCATACATCTTATTATCAGTATCGGGATCCCGAAGTTGCAGAATGTTTTGTATAGTGTTGCATGACATTTATTAATGTTACTATAACATATTTTGGTGGTTTCTTAATGATTTCCAAACAATGTAACATATTTCTATAACACATATTATGGATGTTTAATCACTTTTGGGTGTCAAATTAAAAAATTGTAATGGATAAATAAACCCTAACAAATGTGGTCGTGCTAGTAAGAATACCTTTTATCAGAGTGATAGAGATAAGAACATGTGATTTGAGGATGAAAAGGGAACTGCTTTTTATTTGTTTGAATGAGGTTTATGCTACTTGTTTGAATTTTAAGGGAGAGAGCGAATAGGGAAAGTGAATTTAGAGAGACAAAGCAAGGAGTGAAATTGATAAAGTTTTAACTTTAAATACATAAATGACATGTGGTGGTACAAGATGATTATAATTGGGTAAGTTTAGTGCTAGTAAGTAATTATGAAATATAATATTATTGAGTGGTTTATTGGGCACTCATTAAAATATATTCGTAAAAATACTTAATTTGATGTAAAATAAAGGGGACACAAAGAGAATTTAGAAGGAGAAAGTTTCTTCATTTCATTGATATGTGAATACTCAAGGGGTATGACCCCTATATATAGTACAAAATAAGGTATCCCGATAGACCTTTTAATAATTCTGGAATAGTAGTGGACATCCGCTAAATACATATTTTATAGCACTCCCCTAGGATGTACACTATATCTACCACTCAATAATTGTTGTTTCACTAAAACCTTACTAAAGAATAATCCAATGGGAAAAAACCAAAGTGAAGGAAGAAGAGTACAACTTTTGTGATCATTGTTGCCACGTTAAAACCTTTAACTAGAAAACCTTTAACTGGAAAAAAAATCGAGTTAAAGGAAAAGGAGTACAACGCACATATGTTTAAAATATCATGTTCTTAGATTCTCCCCATATCAAATGCTCCACTGGTTAGATACTCCCCCTAATTGGCATTTTTTTTTATGATTGAGAGCCGATGCATATAAGTCTCATACACAACCTTCTGAAATGTTGATTTGACTCGGTGAATAGATTTGATAGGTTGTTACTTCAATTTTATTTTTCTTCATAAGCTCGACTTCCATAAGACTTGGGGGAAGAGGAATGAACATGCCACTTTATCGGATCTATTTGACTTTAATAACATAACTTATGGAATTTATGTGTTGCACAACTCTTCTTGAGTTCATGTGTGTAGATGAACTGAAATATGTTGGTCATATCTCTAGCGATGTAGTTTATTTGTGTCTATGCCATTCAAGCACAATTTCCTTCACAAGTAGAAATGGGACCATATGTCGTTTGAGGCAAGTCGTAAGTGTTTTGATTGTTCCTTATGAGGATCATTGAGAACTTGACGAGGATTGTTAGATTTAAAAAGTATTACACCAATAATTCCACAAGCGTATCACATAATGTTGATATTAGTCATATGCATTGCAAGTCTATGATAATAATTTCTTTCCAAGATATTGATTGCAATTATAATACCCGATATCATACATTGTGTCATTATAACACTTGCATAGTTTTAAACCCTAGAACGATCAAGTAGGATCCAATAATTACATCTATGACCTCATATCTCCCTTATAACTTAGTAAAATTCAAAAACACCCTAAATAATGTTGACAGTACATATGAAATCAAATAATTTTTCTTAACTACACAAGTACCCCCAAGGTTATAAAATGATCAAATTACCCCTCTAAACTTTGAAAGAATAATAATTAAACTTATATTACATCCAAACTTTATATCAAACTGAACTTGTAAACTTATAATGCTAGACCTTAACTTTCGTAAAATTACATAAGTGCTCCTAAAACATACAAAATTATCATATTAAATACCAAATAAATATAAAACCTTCTCCTTAAGGACCAAAATCAAAACCAGACTATTTAGACTTCCCTCCCCTACCAAGTAAGCATTCCCATCATCATAAAAGGATAAAACCCACACACCATATACCATTAAACAACGTAAACTTATTTTTGCCAAGTTTTATCTTCTTAAAACTTGGGAGAATCCACCTCCCGACAGCACCAATCAATTCTCCTTAGTCTAGTATATAAATTCCCGACGAATTACAACTTTAAAACCCATCCCTTCAGTATGCATCAAACTTAAATTTTTCCCTCCAAGCTGGTAACCTATGACTTGGTGAATCAATTCTTGTTCTTTCTATTATGTTTTTGGACTATAATTATGTACAACTTAATAAGGAAAATCGAGCTCTTACGTGTAGAAAAACTTGTGTAGGAAAAAAACTTTAAAAACTACCTTAAAACTTGAGCTTTAATGGAGAAACTTAATTCTTTGACTTTAAACATGTTTCAAATTGACGAATGAGTTTTTTATGAGCCCAGGAGCTCAAGTGCAGTAGCCATTTTCAAAAACTCAAAAGTTTTGAAACCCAAGTTCTCAAAAGTATTTTCGAATTTTGAAAACTGAAATTCCAAAATTCTCTTCAACCAGGATACATAAATCCTTCAAACCAAAGCCAAACTTTTCCTTATGATAGCAAAAACCTATCCATAAGCTTAAAAAACACTGCCATATTCTATAAATCCACGAATGTTTGGTCAAATCTTCTGAAAAGCACATAGTAGTTCAAATTCGATGAATACTGAACCTCAATCCATAAAACCTATATATTTGAATTCCTTGTGAAAAATAATTTTGGATTGGTTCAGGAATCATCTCAAATGGTTTATGAGATCAAAAATTATTCAAGGTAATAGTTTTATCAAAACCAAGGTCAACTGTCAAGAGGTTGAAGATTAATTTTTCAACCAGAAACATTGATCAGGAGCGCGAGGGCGCGTGACCAATAAAATATTTCTGATTTTTTCAATATTTTTATTAAATTTTTCTGGTCAAAATGGTATAAGGTAAGGTAGTGTTTGGTCAACCCTAGCCCAAATTATAGAAAACCAAGGTTTTAGGTTAAAAGTATTTTAAAAAATTTACAAATTGACCCCTTATGGTTTTTCCAGGTTATGAATTTTGACTAAAAAAATTTTCTACATACACTTTGATAAATTTTGAGCCAAAAAGTATTCAACACTATTTTTCAAATAGGAGCTTAAACCTTAGATTTTAAACTCTCAAAATTAATTATATATTAGCCCCTAAACTTTTGAAGATATAGTTTTTTCATTTATTTTTCTAATTCAGTCCTATTACCAGCAACATACACTTACAATTATGTTGATTTATATATAATCAAGTAACCGACCCTCCCGATTCCTACTTCAATCAACTTTAATCACACTTTACCCAACTAACGAGTAGGTTTTGCTTTTCGATAGTAATTTCAACGTATTTGATATAATTACTATTGATATCACATTGTGGTAGACCCAAAATAATATTAGTATGTGCATGTTATGATACTATCATGTTATGTATATTGATAGATATCATTTATATTTGAATATGGAACGTTTGGATTAATTTAAACCCTTCTCATCTAATAATTGATTTCACACCGATTATTGCAACGATTGAATCAGTTACTTATGCACTGATTGTCTTTCTTATAAGCATCAGTATTAATCAAGGAATAGACTGTTGTGTTATCCCACGAAACTTTTCTATTTGGCCTAAGGTCTCAGATGTTTGAGAGCCTGGATTTATCGCTACAAACGTATGAGTGACACTCTAGTTAGCGTACCTAACTATTTATTTTTTCCTAACGATTTTGGGTTGACATTATTATTTGGTTATATTGATCATGCTTAATTATTTCTATACCCATTAGTAAACTGGTAAGTATGGGATAATTGGTTTTTAAATCCTTTATCTTTTTATGATTTTTTTTATTCATGCTTCATTTAAGAAACAGTTAACTCCATACGCACTCTAAGTTCTCTCTATATATAATTGTTATAGCATTGGTCAAAATCTACTTAGCATACTCATGTTAATTCCTTTTATCTGTAGAAGTTTCAGGATAAGGAAGTCGTATTGCCCTCCCTTTTTGTGATACGTACGGATCATATGTACACATATATAACTATATGGAGGGAGATTAAGGAAGACGGGAGCAAAGAGTGTCGTTTCTCGATGACCTACATCATTTTTCAGTTTTGGAATAAAATATAATATGAATAAATTCACCCTTGTGGGGGTAGTACAATATATGTAATACCGTATTAATGAATAAAATTTTGCTTTCTTCCTTAACTTTAATTTCATTACTTTGTTACTATCTTGTAGTTTCATACCAAAAATAGGATGTGATAGTCGTGTATATCAATATACTAATAATGTATAAGTATGGTACTTCTGGATCAAATACTATAATAACATGCACATATGGTACTTCGGGACCAAATTTATACTTGTCATCCTTTTTATGATGATATAGATAATTTAATATCCAAATACCAGAGACCATGGGTATATTAAAATTATATGCTTAATATATGTTAAAGCATTGCAGGATTTTCAATTCATTTAACTAATGGATGTGAGTTTAACATAAATTATACTCGATATACAGGCCGAGATAATAATTAGTTACCCCAAGGTAATTCATTTTTGAATTCTTTATTTGGATATCTTGCATTTCAATTGATCTCTTCAATAGCACATCTATTTAAGGATATTTTATAATGGCACATTTGCATATATGATTGTTCCCATAACCTTCCTTAGACAAATATTTATTAATACTGTTGTACCTATATCTACTTGGATTACCTGTTGTATAATGAAAGTGTTAGTGCATTTGAGTACGTACTCCTTACTTTTGCTTATAGCAAAGAAAATTCTTGTATGATTTTTATATGTATTCTTTGTCTAAGTTTCACATATATAAGCAGTTATAATATTCACGAGTCACATATAATATATTTTAAAAAACTACTAAGATAGTCAGATATTTGAAAAGTATTTACGATCGTAACGGGATGGTATGTTCATATATAATCAATTTTTGTTTCTTAAAGAAACCTTGTGCCGTAGATCATGCACTTTTTAGTGGGTTTTAACACTTCACATTCTTATAAATACCCATTCGTAACCTTCAGTGTTAACATCTTTGGGGTTTCTACTACAGGTCCAGATACACCATATATATTAAGAGACTCAACTTATGCCATAATGGCATTTTCTCATTTTTGGACAATTTATTACTTGTCAACATTCAATTATAATACATGGTTGTATCATCATTGCCCTTTTATTTGTGTAGCTACAACATATATAATTATATCATCGATAATCATCTTTGGCGATTTGACTTTTCTCGTGATATGTATAAAACATAGAGATCTCATTTAATATTAGGTGCATTTGCCAACTTTAGGGGATTTATAGTCACTTCGGGGACTAGTGTCTTATCATAAACAATGACCTCTTATTGCGTTTTAGAGAAAGTGGATCTTTTGTTTATAACCTCTTCTGGATTGTTATGTATAACCTCTTCTAGAGTGTTATCTGGGCATGATTTTATTTGACCACCACTACTAGAGTGTTAAGTAGGTAGGACTTATAGGTTTTTCACACTTCTGGCGTGTACTAAATTTGTTTATTGTCGAATGTATTTCATCCTAGTGGAACAATGATTTTAACATGCACATTTGCATCTAGTCTGTGTGAGTACATCTCATTTGATGTTGCAATATCATTATTCACTCCATTTACGCATTGAGCCATACAAGGGATTAGATGAGACAAAATGAAAGCATTCCATGATAATTCTCGTCGTTCTTCTAGAACAGACTGTTCTTAAGGAATAATTTGTACATCAGGTACAACCTATCCTCTTCCTAACGACGAAAAGATTATGTCATCAATAGTAAAATTTTATAAAATATACAATAAGCACAACATTTGTCAATGGTTCAGTGGTTATGGAACTTCAGGCTCGTAACAAAGTGCATTTCTTACAACAATAAATGTTCTATAATATAACCGTGTGAATAATGAAATGGGGGTTTTCTAGTGTAAGCCATTGGCTTTCAAAACTAGAAGTAATGCAAAATTACTTTTTATTATTTATTAATATGATACTTATGTATTCTGATGCCCATAAAATGAAGCAAATTCTTTAGGAATTGCTTGGACAAGTACCACATAATAATATCACATAGGCTCTTCTGGAGACTTAGGTTCAACAATGGTTGAACTTTTTACAATATTGCATACCAAGTCTAAAAAACTTATAGTTTTTGGAATAATGTGAGTTGTTCATTGCTTGCTAGACAAATGCCAATATACAATGATTGATGATGCCGGAATCAGCACCACCAGATAAGGTATTTTCAAGCTCAATATAAGAATAACAATGGCAGCACAGCTATATAAAGAGGTAAGAGAATGAGATGAGGATAAGAGGAGAGGGCACCGGTGTATAAGTGGTTCAGCCAATCTGGCCTACGTCCACTGTGAGTGTGTGTGAGTAATATCACTGAATGAAGGCACTAATGGCCATGGATACAATCTCTCAAGCTTTCTCTCTCTACTGTGTATCTAGACAGAGTTTCAGCTAAGGTTGAATATCTGGATCCTTTTGCAAGGTAGGGGATGACCCCTATATATAGTACATAGGGGGTGTAATGTACCCCCCATGCATGTAATGAGCATGTGTGTGGTAACCTCACCAATGTGGGAGTGCCATCTGTCACTGTCACATGTAGAGCATGATGATGCAATATTCACCCCACGTACGGGGAATAATCTTGTTACAACTGATTTGTGCCAACGTGTCCTTATCAGGATGTCAACAGGTGCTCGGCTATCGTGTCTGGTGTATGACCTCGGCCTTGGTGAGGCCGAGGTTGGTGAGTCTTGATACTTGCTCAGTCCGGGTGTTCCATGGAGGTCTCGGCCTAATCCTAGCCGAGACAATGGACAGGGTCGGCCTGATATGAGGTTGAACTGGTGGCTTCCTGCTGGCTCGGCCTATGTATGGCCGAGGTTGCCCTTCCAAGCCGTATACGAGTGATGTTGATCCTTATGAGGTCCCTTGGAGAGGCTCATGGTAGTGTCGGCCAGGGCCGACCTTGGTCTGGCCGAGGGGTGAAATCGCATGTCCAAGACATGCCCAATGTCGTCCATAATATCGGTCGAGGTTGGTGTCTCTAGGCCGAGGTTGGTGTCTATTGGCCGAGGTTACTCTTGGGGCATATCAATCACCCCCAGCCCTTAGTCATATGTGAGAGCAAGTGGCTAGGGGATTACTACACCTCTGAGGCATGTCCAATGCTAGAACATGCTTACTTGGTAGGCGTATGCTGTCAGCCATCCTTTGGGGCTCCTAAGGCAATGATGGGCCTTGGGAGTCATGCCTGAGTATATAAGGGTTTTGAATCCTTCTTTCTCTCTTTCTTCTCCATTTCTTCCATTTCTTCCGCCAGCGTTTCTGCTATTCTCTCTCTCTAGAAAGATTTTGATTCAAGGCTTTTGGGTGGTGATCTCTCGCGTTTCCTCCTCGCTTCCTTACCATTTCCTCCTCAGGTAAAGCTCTCTACACTTTTCCCTTCATTTTACCTGCAAGCATCCTTATTTTCGTACTTTCCGGCGATCTTCTTAGTTTTTCGGCGTCACCACCATAGTTTCAGGCGAGTTTTTCTTGCCAAGTTTAAGCAGTTTGATCTTTAAATTCCTTTACTTATTAGCCATTCTTGTTTGTAACTTTTGGAGTTTAGGAAAATCCCCAAGCGTAGTGTCGTCCTCTGATGCTCAGACCTTTATATCAGCTTCTTGAGGAGTTCCCTTCTCTTAGAGAGAGGACTTTAGAAAAGATTAGGCAAATAGAGAGAGCTCAGGAGGAGGCTCGTAGGTCACAAGAGTTTCCCATTAGAACCTTATTTCCACCACCTCTGAGGGTGATATATCCCGACCCCCCGGAGAACTTCTATCAGACAGGGGTTCCTGCTGATCCCATACCTATGTATGAGTCTGAATCTTCTACCTCAGACCCCATGTCTGTGGACTCCTTTCAAGAGGCCATGGACTTCACACCTAGGCCTGATCAGGCCCCTGATCAGGCCGAGGTCTCTGGCCGAGCCTCGTCCCATAATCACTCAAGCACCTCAGGGTCGTCCTCAGAGGTTGAGATCCTTGATCCTAGTGTGTCCATACCACCACCAATTGACGCCATCCCTATGTCGGCCGTCACCGGCGAAGAGTTTGCTCAGAGGTTCCCGAGCAACCCATCAACATCTGCTCCGGCCGACGTTGAGCTAGATGATGATGAGGTTGAAAGAGATGTCGACGTCTCTGAGGCAGCCGAGCACAAAAGTACTATCACTGAGGTAGACCTTCTCTGCTTTAGATATTTGTATTCTATTAGCCCCTCCATTAAACTTAGGAGACCTCTGAGGGAAGAGAGGGCTTATCACGGCTGAGACGGGGAGATCTGCTTGTACGAGCAGATGTTCAAGTTGGGTTTCCGTCTGCCCATTCACCCCATCATCAGATCCATCCTCTCTTACATTAATTTGGCCCCCTCCCATCTCTCTCCTAATGTATGGAGAATCCTAATAGGGGCCATAGTGCTATGGAAGGCCGTCCACCATTCAGACCTTTCAGTTCAAGTATTTGTGGGTTGTTACGTCCCCTCCTCGGCCAAAAATCATCCGAGCTACTACCACTTTGTAGCTCGGAGGCCTGAGAAGAAGTTGCTTCAGGTGACCAAGACTTCCAACCATAACTGGAAGCCTCGGTACTTCTTTGCCTCAGGGCCCTGGGAGTTTGGCCAATGTGTTCCCTCGTCCCATCTAGAGCAGAGGATGCCCCTGAGGTGGGGTAAGATCACCATGTCTGCCAGGGCCGACCCTGGCCTAAGTCTTCAAAACCTCCAGAAGGTGAAAGCCCTTCAAGATCAGGGGGTAAATGGTCTGTTTGTCAGGTTTGAACATCTGATGACTCCCCACTTCCTTTCTGGGACAGGTCTGGGTGGAAGTCCCCTTGCCGAGCTTGGTAAGCATTTTTATTTTTCAAGTTTAACCTCTGAGTTTATTCATATCTGACTTATCTAACTCAGGTCTATTAATTTTTTGCAGAGCGACCAAGGGATATCCCTGACGAGCTTTGGGAGATGGTTGCACCGAGCCTGATAAGACTTGCCAAAAAATCAGGTCTGAGCGCTCCTCCCCCAGCTCCCTCGGCCTCTAAGCCCCCGGCCAAAAAAAAGAGGGCTCTTGAAGATCACGCCCCTGAGGATCAGAGGCCGAAGAAGAAGACCACTGAAGCTGCTATCCCTATCTCTTCGTCCGACATCCTGACGGCTCGTCTGGATCAATTGAAGTTAACCGATAGTGTGGTCGGCCACAGCATGCAGGCCGTGGATGCCATCGGCTCTGTAATGACCGAGGCTGACAAGCGCTTCTACAGGGCTATGGACACCCCCTGCTGGTTGAGTTCGGCCTTCACAGAGCCGTTCAGGTATGATTTTTTCCTTCAAAAATTCTTTCAAGTGTAACATCTGGCTCTTCTTCAACTTTACTCATGATCACTAAACATGCAGGGCTTGACCGCTATGCACCATCTATCAAACTGGGCTCTGAGGAAGTTGCCTCTCATCCAAAAGGGGCAAGAGGCCAAGAAAGTCCAGTTTGCTCTGAATGCAGAGATAGAACGCCTCAAGTCTGAGATGAAGGGCTCTGAGGAGAAGGCGAAGGGATTGGAGAGGGACATCTCCCAACTCGGCAAGGACCATGCTGCTGCCCTGAAGGCCAAGGATGACGTTCTTCAGCAAAAGGTCAACTCAGCTGTCAGGGCCGCCATTGAGGATGCCTCTGAGAAGATCATTGCTGACTACAAATCCTCTGATGAGTTCATGGGGTTTGGCTTTGAATACCTTGAAAGAGGTATCAATGCCACTACTAAGTGGGCTGACGTCAGAGAGAGAGAGGCATGCATTCTGAAGGCCTTTGACTTCGTGGGTCTCGGCTTTGCTGATCCACAATTTGACCAGGCTCTTCAAGAGGTTGAGGAAGAGGCTGCTGCTTCTGCCGAGACTGCTACTCTGGAGGTCACCGAGGTTGGAGGGGCAGACCCTTGTGATGATGCAGCCGAGGTCTCTAACCAAGCCGAGGGTGTCAACGTTCCCCCCTCAGACTCTTAGGACATTTTTTATTTCTGTTTGTAATTTATCCGTATTGTGAAACTTTTGTCTGTAATAATTGAACATCAAATTTCTGAGTATATATATCAACCTCTGATGAGGACCCTCTTTACTTTCTTTTCATTGAATGCCATGTGATGCTTTTCATTCTTAGTTCTATTGTTATGGTGTCTGCTAGAAATAAATTTGCAATGAGCTTCAACCTCTAAAGCCCTATTTATAAGCTTGTCTTTGCAACGGTCTTGTTTAAACTCGACCAATGGTCCTGATCTCAGACCCTGTCACCAACGCATGATGTTTTGTAGGTCTGAGGTCATTACCTAAGAGGTTATCCTCAAGGAATTTCACCAAATTAATGATGTTAAAGGTCTGAGGTCATCTTATTAAGGTGTCTGACCAAGTTAATGATGTTAAGGGTTTGAGGTCATCACCTAAGATGTTATCCTCATAATGAATCTCACCAAGTTAATGATGTTAAGTGTCTGAGGTCATCTCATTATGGTGTCTGACCTCAGACCTCGTCACCACTGAATGGTGTTATGAAGGTCTGAGGTCATCACCTAAGATGTTAGCCTCATAATAAATTTCACTAAATTAATGATGTTAAGGGTCTGAGGTCATCTCATTAAGGTGCCTGAGCTCAGACCTCGTCACCACTGAATGGTGTTATGAGGGTCTGAGGTCATCACCTAAGATGTTATCCTCATAATAAATTTCACCAAATTAATGATGTTAAGGGTCTGAGGTCATCTCATTATGGTGTCTGAGCTCAGACTTCGTCACCACTGAATGGTGTTATGAGGGTCTGAGGTCATCACCTAAGATGTTATCCTCATAATAAATTTCACCAAATTAATGATGTTAAGGGTCTGAGGTCATCCCATTATGGTGTCTGAGCTCAGACCTCGTCACCATTGAATGGTGTTATGAGGGTCTGAGGTCATCACCTAAGATGTTAGCCTCATAATATATCTCTGATGTAAGAATGAAGCAAGCACTGTCATGGAAACTGATCTTTATTAATAACCTATTCTCAATAAGATGGCACATTTACATAAAATTCTACGCAATATCATATGTAATATCTCTTTAGGTGGTCAGCATTCCATGGGTTAGTGAAAGGTTCTCCTTCTAGGTTTTCTAGCCTGTAAGTGCCAGGCACAACCTCTTATGTTACTTTGTAGGGGCCATGCCAGTTTGGGTGTAGCTTATTTGCTTTCTGTAGGGTCTTCTTTAGCACTAGGTCTCCCACTGCAATGGGTCTTGACTTTACCCTCTAGTCGTAGAATTTCGCTGCCCTCTGTTGGTAGGCTGCTTTTCTGACCTCTGCGTCTTCTCTTCTTTCTTCGATAAGATCCAGGTCTAGCCTCCTCTCTTCCCCATTGCTGTCTGGGTCATAGGTCTGAATCCGATGAGTTGGGAGTCCTACTTCCGTTGGTATGACGGCCTCCGAGCCATGTGCCAGCATGAATGGGGTTTCTCCTGTTGGTGTCCTTGTCGTGGTTCTGTAGGCCCATAACACAGCGTAGACCTCTTCTGTCCATCTCCCCTTCGCATCTTCTAACCTCTTCTTGATTCCGTCCAAGATAGTTCTATTTGTGACCTCGGTCTGACCATTTGCCTGAGGTCGACCAGGAGATGAGAAGAACTGTTTAATCCCCACTCTTAGGCAATACTTTTCTAAGGAGGAGTTCTTGAACTGGGTCCCATTATCCGAGATGAGAGTGTTTGGGAGGCCATATCTGCATATGATGTTCTTCCAAATGAACTGGAAGGTCTTCTGCCCTGTGATTGTTATCATTGGTTCTGCCTCCACCCACTTTGAAAAGTAGTCAATGGCAACTATCAAGAATCTATAGTTGTTGACAGCTCTTGGCAAAGGTTCTACCAAGTCAATTCCCCATACTGCAAATGGCCATGGAGAAGAGATTGACGTCATAGGCTGATGGGGTTGATGAGGGATAGTGGCGAACCTTTGACATTTGTCGCACCTCTTCACATAGTCTGTAGCGTCCTTAGACAAGGTAAGCCACCAGTATCCCTGAGTGATGATCCTCTTGGCTAAGGGCCTTCCCCCTATGTGTCTAGAGCAGGAACCCTCATGAACCTCCTGTAAGACCCGAGGAACTTCCATGGGATGCACACATTTGAGGAGAGGCAATATAAACCCCTTCTTATATAAGACGTCTCCTACCATTGAGAACTTGGCAGCCCTGTATCTCAACTTTCTCCTTTCTAGCTTGGACTCGGGTAGCTCTCCCTCTCTTAGGTATCGGACGAGCAAGTCGATCCATGAGCCTCCTAGGTTCACATTGTGACAAGGGTTACATACCTCTTCTTCCTCGATGGTTGCCTTCCTTAAGATCTCGATTGGAATGGTCCTTTCCATATTTGTCTTCATTGCCGAGGCCAGCCTTGCCAATGCATCAGCATGATTGTTGCTTAGTCGAGGCACTCTCTTCAATTTTGCTTCTTCAAAATATTCTAACAACCTTCTTACCCTCCTTAAGTATTTGGCCATCCTTTCGTCTTTGGCCTCGTATATCCCCAGTACTTGATTGACAACCAACCTTGAGTCGCTATGGATTAGGAGTTGCTTTACTCGAAGAGTTGTTGCCAATGAGAAACCTGTTATCATGGCCTCATACTCAGACTCGTTGTTTGAGGCCTGGAAGTTGAATCTCAAGGCGTATTCAATGTTGGCGTTATCTGGAGCCGAGATTATTAGCCCCGTACCGCTTCCACTATCACAGGAAGAGCCATCAACGAAGGGGCTCCAAACGTCTGTATCTGATGAGAAGACCCCCTCAGTTATAACCCCTTTCTTGAAGAGGTATCGATCCTCTTCGTTTTCTTCTATTCTGCTCCGGGTTTTTCCTGAGACGACCTCTTCCCAATCTCGGAAGACGTTTGGTGTCGTATCTTCCGAATTTCGGAAGACACTACTGTTTGTCTCTTCGTCTTCATCTATGCCCTTCTCTGTCTCGGCCTCTTTCGAACTTCTATCGGCCTCTTCCCATGTGAACTCTGCGACAAAGTCCGCGAGGGCCTGCCCCTTGATGGTTGTCCTAGGCTGGTAGGTAAGATCATATTTTACTAGTTCGATGGCCCAGGTCATCAATCTCCCGGACTTCTCAGGTTTGTGCAGAACCTGCCTTAGTGGGGAGTCAGTGAGGACTACCATGGAATGAGCTTGGAAGTAAGGCTTCATTTTTCTTGAGGCATGCATCAAGGTATAGGCCAACTTCTCCATACGGGGATAATTTTGTTCAGACTCTTGAAGGGCCTTACTGTTGAAGTACACAGGCCTTTGGATCCCATCCTCTTCCCGTATGATGGCCGCGCTGATGGCTGATTCAGAGACTGCCAGATACACAAACAACCTTTCTCCTGCGACGGGCCGAGATAGCAGTAAGGGAGACCCTAAGTAGGACTTGAGCTGGTTGAAGGCTTTTTCACACTCTTCGTCCCATTGGAAGGCCTTTCTTAGAACTTTAAAGAATGGAAGACACTTGTCTGTTGCCCTAGAAACAAACCTGTTAAGGGCAGCCACTCTTCCCGTAAGTCTTTGGACATCCTTGATACTCCTAGGAGTCTTCATGTCGAGTAATGTCTTGATTTTCTCAGGGTTCGCTTCAATTCCCCTCTGGTTAACGATGAACCCCAGGAACTTCACAGCTCCTACTCCGAAGACACACTTTACTGGGTTGAGTTTCATTCTGTACGAGTCCATGACATCGAAGGTCTTCTCAAGGTCTGCTATGTGGGTGCAAGCTTTCAGGCTCTTCGTTATCATATCGTCTAAATATACCTCCATGGTCTTACATATTTGCTCTTCGAACATCTTATTGACAAGACGTTGATACGTTGCCCCTGCATTTTTCTGACCGAAGGACATACATGATATTCCCCGTCAAATCTCCTAGGCGTAATAACTAGGACAACGCACCCGAAATAGACCCGTAAACTCCATCACCAAAGCAAAGCAACGCGTCAACCCGAGTGAGTTCAATTCAAACACAACCTAATTTAAATTACCTAGAAAGCATGTTAAAAATGCGATAAATGGAAAGCGGTAAATAAACGCGGTAAAATTACACTACAAAGCAAGTAAATCAAAGCATGTAAATAAAGCAAGAAAACCTAAATTAGAAAGCTTGTAAATTAACTAGAAAGCAAGAAATGAAGAAATACAAACTATATTAATGGAGAGGATGATGAATAGTCAACATTCAAGCCCAAAAGTGTGTCAATCCAAGAGGAAATGAAGGAGAACCAAGCAAATCACCCAAACCCTAAGCTAAACTAACCTAAAATCGTGTATCTACTGCTATATCTCCTTATTACAACAAAAATTGTATTTATAGTAAGTTGGATTAAAAGAAAAGAAGAAAGAAAAGAAATGAAAATATCTGCTGAAAAACAGGGGATCGATCGATCGACCCCTGTGGTCGATCGATCGATAGTGTAAATCGTGGCAAAAATAAGAAGGCTCGATCGATCGACCCCCAGGCTCGATCGATCGATCAAGCAGGTCTTGGCCAGGCAGCAGCGCACTGCATTCTTCCCTTCTCCTTCTCTTCTCCTCTTTTGCTTTCCTTATTTTTCCTCCGCTGAAATCGCCGTAACTTCATCGTTCTGAATCGGAATCGTGCACCGTTCGCGGCCACGCGAAGCTAGAGAGGAGGGCTACAACTTCCATGAGATGTCAGTCTAGGTACCCAAGCTGTGAAAAGACTAAAATGCCCTTGAACGTGCGATTGCGTACGGAACTTCACCGGAATGCGTCCGAACTTCATACTTAGTACCTAAATACCTACAAAAGCCCAATTATACCTCATATAGCATGTTAACAATATAAACCGAGGTTGTCTGGTTAACGGGCTTAAATATAGAGCTTAAGGCACCCGAGGGGGCTAAAATGCGTAGGTTCGGAGGATGAAATACGCGATATTTGCGTATTATCACACCCCCTAACTTACACATTGCTAGTCCCTAGCAATGAAATAGGATGCAACAAGAACTACAAGAAAACCAAAAGCAGGAGATAGTACAAAAGTATGGTATAAAAGCATAAGGCCACTTTCGCGGGCGATTCGATTGCATTTAGCGTATGCAATAAGCCGTTAAACCCCTAGGTCACCCTAGCGGACGAGTGTCGTCTCGTGAGGGTTTTCAGAGATGGTACCCACAAACATCACATGGTTTCCTCAAAATATGCCCAACCCAACATGCGACAAGCCCAATAATGGTGAAAAGGATTTCATACGCATTATTAGCAAAGTGAATGAATTCACACAAAAGTCCAAATCATTAACATTATAGAATGCACCTAATAGAATTGAAACCTTAAAATGTGGGAGGGGAGCGAGCACATACAAAGTGTGATTTGGCAAAAAACTTATATAAACCGGATACTACATTAAAGCAAGCATATATTCAATCCTCACGGGTATTACACTCATCAAGCAAATTCACTCGAAACAGGGAGGTAACACACGGGACATGTGGGCTAAAGAGTAAATGTAAATGGAAACTAGGCCACACACATGTCACAGAAGAAGAACGCTATATAGGAAATAAAAACTTTAATCTCAATGAAAGATACCGCACACTAAAAGAGGCGAAATGCATTTTCACAGATTATCACAACTATTATGACTTTTAAATTACATCAACCTAAGATCACATAGGACTTATATAGGGTTATAATGTAGGCTAGGCTTAGAGTACGAAACGAGGGAATGTATGTACGAATTCAAAGTGTTCGGAATGAAAAACTCAGGATAATGGGATAATGCGGGCAATATCAAAATCGGAAAACAAGTTCCAAAAAGACATTAGATATATCATCGGGGAGAGTAATCAAAGCTTATTGAACTATATACAACATTTACAACTTTCTCTTTATTTTTCTTTTCTTCCTTTTTCTCACTTTTTCTTTTTCTTTTTTGTGTTCTTTTGCTTTTTGCTTTCTTTTTTTCTTCACTTTTTTCACTACTTTCTTTTCTTTACTTATCAAATTCTCATATGCCTAAATTGCAACCGACATCATAACAACATCATTCAATACCAAGTAACATTCCAAACAAAGGTATGGAAAGTGTATGTATGGGCTAAAACTCCAATTTAGAGTTAGTTATGGTAATGGGGTTATGAAACGAAAGGCTAATATTTAGGCTCAAAGGGGTTAACGAGGGTAAACATATAAGGGTGAGGTCAAGGCTAATATGGGTGATATATCAAAGAGGGCATATGATCATTTCACAAAGTTTACGTAATTCTCGAATCAAAACAATATATGAAAATCATGATCAAGTAACACATTTCAAGTATGAACTCAATTAATGAACGGTCAAATGAAAGAATAGTGAGATTAACAATGAATTCAACGTTTTCAATGAGAAAAGAATAGTATATACACTCACAACTGACGAAAGGTACAAAGCTTACTCGGTGTAAGTATATACAATGCAACAAAAGATTACCGAGTTATAAAAATCTTAAACCAAATCAATATAACAATAAAAATTCATGTGCTCATGGGATTAAAGTTTAATTCATGAAGTTATTCATAATATCAATAAGTGAGACTAAAGTCTAATAACTTCTAAAATCGAGAACATGCATCATTGGGTTGTCTATTGGATCGGGCAATTATTGAAATTTATCATCGAAAACAAAGGCAAAATGCCCAAAAAAGGAGAAAAAAGAAAGAAAATCTTTTTGAAATTTTTGAATTTTTCTAAGAAAAGCATACTAAGTAACTAACATGTGAGCAAAAACATGGACTAAAATAAGAAATGGATAGAATATCCCACACCCCCTAACTTAAAACTTGACATTGTCCTCAATGTAAATTAAGAACCAAGTCAAAGAGAGGAAAAGAGCGATATTACCCAAACGTGGAGCGATCCCCATAAGAACAAGTCCAAAGAATCTACAAAACAAGTTAGTACCGAGCATAGCAAAAACAAATAACAAAGAGTTAACTAATTACACTAGACTAAATTAAAAAGGAAAGAAAAAATAAAAAGCTAACTATATACAACCTACTATTTAGACTTCACACTAACTGTACACTAGAATTCTAAATAGCTGAGGGTCCACCATAAGAATGATTTGACTTTGGAGGATAACCGGTGTACCCTCACATACAAGCATGCCTTTCGAAAAATATGAATTTCGTTTTAACAACGGAAGGCATGTGTAAGGCGAAAGAAATGAACCATCGCCAATTAAAAGTTTTGGTGGGACGATGGAGGGTTTGGATTGCACGGGTGACAAAAACAAGTGGGGACGGAGAAAAGACGAATATCCTCATAAGGATTTTAAAGTTGGAATGGGAGGCGGCGCACACAAAGGCAAAGATGCGATCGTGGAGGGCGACTCGAGCAAGTACTCCTCATCGGCGATAGGGTTTAAAACATTAAAGTTCGAAACCGAATCATCGGGTACTTGTTCCAGTGGGGTAATAGAGAATGAAAATGGGGATGAAAGAAATTCAAACTCATGAGATGAATCATCATCGCATGAAGTTGGAATTTCAAAGGAAATAATATCATTTTCAATGAAATGTTATTCTTTGGGGGCCAAAGAAGAAATCATTTCATTGCAAATAGATATTACGTCATTTTCATCCTCACTTTCAATATCTATTACGAGATGGGCAAAGTCTAGAATGGCTTGTTCCAAAGTAGGTACAAGTACCTCATTTGGTTCAAAACATTCCTCGACTTCAAAAGTCTCGGAAGCAAAATCGTCGTCGGACTCAAATAATAAATCCAACTCATGTTCCCATGAACGATTTTCTTCCCGATAGCGATTTTCAATTTTCTCATCTTCATACATACGCAAGCCCTCACCGAATGTCATGGGTCGAGGTGCGGATGCATGAAAATGGGAACTTTGAAAATTACCATCGGACTTAAACGAAAACTCATTATTGTAGGAATTTTGAAAACTATTCGAATTCGTTTCAAAATTCCTATTATAAGGAGGTAAAGGCCCAAAATCATTGTCATCATCATCAAAATTCCAATAACCTAAGTTTTGACTTTCGTTATACTCGCCCAAAGTCATATTTGAATTTGTTATACTTTGGGATTCTAAGTATTCACCGAAAGTCATAGGTTTGCGAGAATTTTGAGAATTATGACAAGGATTACCGAAAGAATTGGAATAAGACATGCTTACCCCAAAAAAGGCTCGAAGTGGCGGATTCCACAAAGTAAGTGCGCGTGGGAAAAATTCGAGCGTTTTTAAGTGCTCAAATGTGGAAGTCCTGCAAAATATTAGCAAATAATACAAATAGAAAGAAAATACTATGAAATACTAAATCAAATAAAGTCTAAAACAAACTCATCCCCGGTAACGGCGCCATTTTAATCAAGTGCGAAAAGTGTGCTCGTGTAAAGTGCACAGTCGTTGTTTTCGTTTCGCCAACTCAATACAAAAACCTAAGTTACTACTACACTTGCGAGGCAAGCACAGCGGTAAGTCGAGTATCGAAAATCCACAGAGACGAGTTGCTAGAATTCAAGTGATTTAATACTCCTAAAATAAAAGTGTAAAAGATGATTACAAACTAAAAGGAAAAGTTAATCTAGGCAATGTGTTGAAACTAGATTATGAAAGCGAGTAAAACTATAGGTTGCGTCGAATATCCCTCACCCGAGTTAATTAGTATAAAATGGTCACATGGGTCGACAAGTTATTACAAATGCATCTTGTTTTGACAGTTAATCAAATCAAGGGTTGTTACGCCCTAAATCGTCATAAAAGCCTAATAAGATTTTGGCGTCAACAAATATCCCAGAAATTACGCACGAAAGGTCGTAAGCACGGGACATACATGATATGCCCCGTCAAATCTCCTAGGCGTAATAACTAGGACAACGCACCCGAAATAGACCCGTAAACTCCATCACCAAAGCAAAGCAACGCGTCAACCCGAGTGAGTTCAATTCAAACACAACCTAATTTAAATTACCTAGAAAGCATGTTAAAAACGCAATAAATGGAAAGCGGTAAATAAACGCGGTAAAATTACACTACAAAGCAAGTAAATCAAAGCATGTAAATAAAGCAAGAAAACCTAAATTAGAAAGCTTGTAAATTAACTAGAAAGCAAGAAATGAAGAAATACAAACTATATTAATGGAGAGGATGGTGAATAGTCAACATTCAAGCCCAAAAGTGTGTCAATCCAAGAGAAAATGAAGGAGAACCAAGAAAATCACCCAAAGCCTAAGCTAAACTAACCTAAAATCGTGTATCTACTGCTATATCTTCTTATTACAACAAAAATTGTATTTATAGTAAGTTGGATTAAAAGAAAAGAAGAAAGAAAAGAAATGAAAATATCTGCTGAAAAACAGGGGATCGATCGATCGACCCCTGTGGTCGATCGATCGATAGTGTAAATCGTGGCAAAAATAAGAAGGCTCGATCGATCGACACACAGACTCGATCGATCGATCAAGCAGGTCTTGGCCAGGCAGCAGCACACTGCATTCTTCCCTTCTCCTTCTCTTCTCCTCTTTTGCTTTCCTTATTTTTCCTCCGCTGAAATCGCCGTAACTTCATCGTTCTGAATCGGAATCGCGCACCATTCACAGCCACGCGAAGCTAGTGAGGAGGGCTACAACTTTCGTGAGATGTTAGGCCAGGTACCCAAGCTGTGAAAAGACTAAAATGCCCTTGAACGTGCGATTGCGTACGGAACTTCACCGGAATGCGTCCGAACTTCATACTTAGTACCTAAATACCTACAAAATCCCAATTATACCTCATATAGCATGTTAACAATATAAACCGAGGTTGTCTGGTTAACGGGCTTAAATATAGAGATTAAGGCACCCGAGGGGGCTAAAATGCGTAGGTTCGGAGGATGAAATACGGGATATTTGCGTATTATCAGCCACCTCAGAGTCCAGTCAGTCTTAATCTCATTGAGTATGTGCTCATAGCTCACAGTCAGAGGAGTGTAATGAGCTAACTTGTCATCACCTGACCTCTTCTTCCCCTCTTTCTTGCTTTGGGACCTCCCAGTGCCATCGCGGTTCTCCTCCTCATACTTGGCGGCCATTGCCTCTTCCGCATTCATTACTTTTCCTGACGTTGCCAGCATCTCCGCCATAGACCTAGGGGGGTCTTCCGCCAGTTTCCACAATAGCTTCCCCATCTGGAGGCCTCCTATAACGGCGGTCATGGCTATGCTCTCTTAATAATCTTCTACCTCCAATTTCTCTTTGTTGAATCTTGCTATGTAGTCTCTTAGGCTCTCAGCCTTGGCCTGCTTGACATACAGCAGGTGGGTAGTCTTCTTTTGAGGTCTTACCCTGAAGCAGAAGTTGTGGATGAACTGCTCAGCCAAGCCTTTGAAGTTCTCAATTAAGTTCTTCGGAAGGGAGGTGAACCAACTATGCGCTGCTCCTGTCAAGGTCCCCGAGAAGGCCCTACACTTCATCTCATCGGGTATCGAGTAAATGTCTGCTGCTGACTGGTATATCTCGATGTGATGTACAGGGTTAGTGCTGCCATCATACTTGGGAGACACTGTAGGAGGCTTGAACTTAGCTGGGGTTGGGAACCCCACTATCCTAGCCACAAATGGGGAGCCCTCTGAATATACCCTTTGTAATGGTTCCCTGCTTTTAATGATGTCTCCTATCTTCTCCTCGAGGCGTTGAATAGAATCATTACAGGGTCTTCTGTCATCAACTTGGCCGAGGTTATCCCCTGCCACCTCCCTGCGATGGACAGAGGGTTCTCCTGCCACGACATGTTGGTTGTTGACCTCTTCCTGTTCCCTGCCTCTTCTTTCACAGGGTCGGCCTTGGTCTGGCCGACCCTGCCTGTTCCCTCTCTGAGAGCCTACTGCGCTCCTTGACCTCGACAACCTCTGTCTTAGGTCATTCACCGGGCCCAGTCTCTCGAAGGCCGACCCTCTGCTCAACCTATCAAAGGTCGACCCTCTTTGTTGGGCCTCTTCACCTCTTCGGCCGACACATCCTTGACTTTGCCTAAGAGACCGTACAGTGTTATTTGACACCTCATACGGCTCCTAGCAGTCTTATGGGGCTTCTTCAGCTTCTAGGTCATCATACCTGTCCTCTGGGCAAGGGTTTCCCTGCCTCCCCAGGCGCAAGCGCCTAGGGTCAGCAACGTCCCTTCTCCGTTGGGGTGCAGGTTGGTCCTTCATCGGCGCCTGGGGTGGTCCCCTGGCATTAGGATGAGGCTGGACTGCCGCCGGAGTGATCATGTCCAGTGAGACTCCAGGTGGCCTCATCATAGTTTGACTGAGCTGAGTAAATTGCTCCTGCATGGCTTGTTGTGTTGCAGCTAAAGATCTCAAGGCTGCTGCTACCTCCGCCATTTCGGACTGGGGGGGTGCCTGACTGGAACTAGGCCCTCCACCCCCGGACGGCGGAAGAGGCGGTGGTAAATCTGGTGCCATATGTTAACACTATAGAGCTTGAGTAGCAGGTGAGCTTAGTACCTCACAGGACCTCTTTCAATGGTGAAACAGCTCCGCGCTAGGGGGAGGCCTGGTTCACCACCAGAGTCTCCGGTGAGGTTAAACAGAAAAAGAGGAAGATATAGCTTCTCGTTGCCACAGACGTCGCCAAAATGATGATGCTGGAATCAGCACCACCAGATAAGGTATTTTCAAGCTCAATATAAGAATAACAATGGCAGCACAGCTATATAAAGAGGTAAGAGAATGAGATGAGGATAAGAGGAGAGGGCACCGGTGTATAAGTGGTTCAGCCAATCTGGCCTACGTCCACTGTGAGTGTGTGTGAGTAATATCACTGAATGAAGGCACTAATGGCCATGGATACAATATCTCAAGCTTTCTCTCTCTACTGTGTATCTAGACAGAGTTTCAGCTAAGGTTGAATATCTGGATCCTTTTGCAAGGTAGGGAATGACCCCTATATATAGTACATAGGGGGTGTAATGTACCCCCCATGCATGTAATGAGCATGTGTGTGGTAACCTCACCAATGTGGGAGTGCCATCTGTCACTGTCACATGTAGAGCATGATGATGCAATATTCTCCCCACGTGCGGGGAATAATCTTGTTACAACTGATTTGTGCCAACGTGTCCTTATCAGGATGTCAACAGGTGCTCGGCTATCGTGTCTGGTGTATGACCTCGGCCTTGGTGAGGCCGAGGTTGGTGAGTCTTGATACTTGCTCAGTCCGGGTGTTCCATGGAGGTCTCGGCCTAATCCTAGCCGAGACAATGGACAGGGTTGGCCTGATATGAGGTTGAACTCGTGGCTTCCTGTTGGCTCGGCCTATGTATGGCCGAGGTTGCCCTTCCAAGCCGTATACGAGTGATGTTGATCCTTATGAGGTCCCTTGGAGAGGCTCATGGTAGTGTCGGCCAAGGCCGACCTTGGTCTGGCTGAGGGGTGAAATCGCATGTCCAAGACATGCCCAATGTCGGCCATAATATCGGTCGAGGTTGGTGTCTCTAGGCCGAGGTTGGTGTCTCTTGGTCGAGGTTACACTTGGGGCATATCAATGATAGTTCATAATTGTTAATTACACGATGCTTTAATCACCAAAAAAACTTAATTATACAAATATCAAATCAGGATGTACATTTAAATGAGGAAAATTTGAACAATTAAAGTATAGAACTTTAGGTTCATAACTGATGAATCAAAATTTATATGTTAGAGACTTCGGGATCGAAAATAAGAAACTTTAGGTTTTCAATATATAACTAGGAAAAAAACCTTTATGTTCTCCCAAAACATCTTTCTTGGCCTAAAATAGTTGAACATCAAGTTGAATATTATTAATGTCATTAAATTCTCTACCCTTTTATATCAAACCTTTAGGCTTGATTAGGGACACAAATATTAAAGAATCTTCCAAACAAGTGTTAAATATTTTTATTAACTCCGACCAATAATAATCCAACTTTTTTATTAAAAAAAATAGGGGCTTAGTTTTTCAAATTCACGACACATTCCCAAGATTCCAATGTATAGTAAATGATTGGAATGTGAAAAGGAGTTAAAATTAAATACCATTAAAAGGATAATTTAATACTCAAAAGAAACGAAAGGTCAAGAGACAAAATCTTAACGGTGAAATCATTAATAGAATAGTTAAAGGAACCTTTCACCATTATTTGAATATCTAAAAATATATTTTATTTAATAAAAAGTAAAAGAAAAATCAAGAAGTTTAAAAATATGTTTAAATATCCAGTTTATTTTGAAACTAATCCTAGTTACAATTATATATTTGGAGCTTCAGGTCCAAATTGTAAATAATTATTTGAGAACTTTCAAAATGCATACCCCGTGAAAATCAAAACTTCAAATTTTAAATTATGGTAAATTTGTGTTGGAGATTCATATCCAAATAACTCGTAATACCATGAGAACTCCAAGCCTCATATTTTCAAAACTAATTAGAAAAATATATATCCCAATTACAAATAATAATTTGGTAACTTTCAATAATGATAATGAATTTTCATATCATAAATATATTTGGGGGACTCTTGGTCTATCCCCTGTGAAGTAGACAATCAAAACTCCAGGTATGATTGTGATATTCTTTGACATTTTAGGCCTAAATAATTTAGGTACTCCACATACCAAAATTTGAACACAGAAAATTCAATTTCCATATTTTAATAATTATTAGGGAACTTCACGTCCCAATTGTAAATAATAAGGACAACTTCATATCACAACATTAAATATTTAGGGACTTTAAATGTACTACCCAATTATATCAAAACTTCAAGTTTGACAAAGGGGTAAAATTATTTGGAACTTCAGGGCCAAACTATAAATAATCGTGATGGGATATTTAATGTCCTTACCCTTATTATAAAAATAATCAAAACCTCAAGTTTTAATTTAAATTATATTTTAATGATACTTCGGGTCCAAAATTAAAATACTAATTGAGAAATTTTAGTCCCCATTTTAAATGACTTGGGAACTTATGGCCCAAAATTAAAATGATTATATGGGAACTTCAAGACCAAATAAAAATAGCTTTATGGAAACTTCGAGTCCCGACATTGAATAATAATTAGAAACTTCGGGTTCTAATGACAAAATATAAAACTTTTTGTTCCAAATTTTAATTTTCTTGTAACTTGACGTACCCATTTATATATAGTCAGAGATGTGAAAGATTACCTATCAAATCATGTCGCTTTTGTTGAACTAGATCGATTGAGTTCTTGACTACCAAAAGCTTCACATAGAGGTTTGTGAGATTATCGACAATGAGAATCACCTCTGAAATTCTGGAAGAAAATTCTAGAAGAGTAATGCAAAAAGAATGCTTGGAGATTTGATCTCAACAGTTTGATTTGTTGGAATTACGTGAGAGCTAGCTCGCGCTGATAACGTGTTGTAAAATAAGGGTGCCACTAAGGACACCCCAGATATTACTCAAAAATAAAACAAGCAAAATATAACGTGTTTTTACTAAAGGCCGCCACATGATATAAATATTTATACACAATAATTTCCCACACATTTCTATCTCTACCCATTATCTTCCCACTACACTCCAATCTCACACTACCCACTAAACTCTGACATTTTTTGTCCCCATTCAAAGAAAATTCAATAGGTTTTGGTCCCCACTACACCAATCAAATTTTTTTGATTGAATTTTATTCCCCACTGGACTAACAATCTTCACCAACAATCATAAATTTTATCCCCCATTTCTTATTAAACTTTCGAATAACAATGCAAGGGGGTACCAATGGGTTTGAGTCTACTAAAGACAATGAAACTACCCAAAATAATATTTTTTAGATAATTTTTGGTTCCAATTGATATTATTAGGGTTCATATCTTTAGATAATTTTTGGGTCCCATTGATTTTTAGATAATTTTTCCTCCACTCGTATCTACATCTTTCGATACAAAATTTGCTAATGATTAGGGTTCATATCCACAATCGGACTTCTGTCATGCCCTCCTGCGATGAGTTCAGAACCACGTTTGCTTCTCACCCTGAACAGTTGAGGAAGGAACATACGGTCAACACTGTACCTAAGGTTCTAATATAGGCATAGCATTCCACTTCTAAAATTGGTGGTTGACTCCAACCATTATAACTTCATCTCGAAAGCCAAGAAAATTTTCTCTAAATTTTCACTTTCAGTTTTCCACACTCCGTCCTACATCTAAACCTTGGGATACTTTACCTCCTTTGGTAAACACAAACAATTTCCGCAATTTTTTTTTTTTTCGAATTTCCCACTGACAGTCTCTACACGTTTTTGTAATATGTTGGGTAAATTTACCCTCGCACCTCATTTGACTATAACAGCATTTGGAAATCATTGTTGCGCCTTAGTCGCCTTTCGAGTCTTGGCTTCTCGCGCCATAATGGAGGTGACCTCGACTACGGTCATCATCCTCGGATATATTTTATAATCTCAACTGAGCCCTGCCTCCTGATGTACGCTTAACGGTCCTCTTCTGACATCCGTCATCGCTCGGCACACGCACATATCCGAACGAAAATAGAATTCACTAATGTATACACATTATAGTAGGAGAACGAAATCTCGTCAAATAAATCGACAATCCTAAACATAGGGCTCTATAACAAACAAAGCAACGCTGAAAGCATAATAAGCCGTACAGATCCTAAGGACACTAGAACCTGATGCTCTGATACCACCTGTGACACCCCGCCTAATTAAATACCGGGCGATCACTCCTTTATTAAATTAAAATCAAGGTGAACAGTTGGTTCATTCTTAGCATCACTGTCGTTAAAATACTTTTCCAATTTAAACACCCTAAATAATTAAGCTAAGTGTTAAAACCATTTAAAACCTTATTCTCATTTTATTAAATCCGGTTATAAAACCTTTAACCATATACATCTAAAGAGTCACACAATCAGTAGAAGAATAAAATGAACATTCAAGAGTTTACCCAACAATAATAAATCCCAACATTTAAAATACTAAGGAAAACATCCTGACATTAATAATCCCGAAATAAAGATAATGAAATTAAAAGAATTACAATCTTTGACAATATCAACTAAATAATGGAAAAAGGGAGACACATGCCCCCACTGGATAAAGTTGAACTAGAAGTAGAGTCAACAATGAGGTCGTCTAAATAATGGCCTGCAACTCCCACAAAAGCTACAGCGCGTTCCATCCAAAGGATCCTATGCAAGACGCCCCTGTGGTTGGGCACCTGTAATACATACATATATATACAAGAGAGAAAGAGAAATGGAAACGGGTTAGAGCCCGATAGTGTATATGATTTAAAAATTCATTTAGCAAGTATTTAAATTGATTACAGGCCAATGCAACAACATATCAGTGCGACACTCTCTTGAGAAATTCTCACCTCTCTTCTAATGTGAACTCCTATCGCACTAACCTTCCCAATGGTTTATCTCATCATATATCACACTATCTTTCCCCACGGAATTAACATATCTTAGGTGACTCTCAAGATTTAAGATTTAACAACCTCATGGTTTAAAAGGATAATTTCATTTAGTACAAAACGCTCATTTTAACTTTATTGATTCATAAAGTTTTCCAATATCATATTATACTTTTCAAAACAAGTATTTCCAATTTGAGTCATTACACATGTCTTACTTACCATAACACAGTAGGCAGTTTCCCAAATTTCAGAAGTTCATATATATATTAAATACTCGTATAATATATATATTCTAACAGCACCCCACATAAAAATTATGGTGCAGGCATACTCTGTTATCCAATCCCCGTATCAATCACACTAAGGGAATACAAGTTCGGAATCACTCTCGAACTGTATAAATACTCACACAAACAATATTGAGGCGAAGCATAGATTCCAAGTCCAAGAGGTCAGTACATACCCTCACGTCTCTTAGGACCGTCCGACTATCGATCCGATAGCCCGTACCTAGGATTTCTATCTTCTAGGGTACGAGTCAATATCCCCCATAAGGCAACACAGGATAAGATCGTCCCAGCGCGGTAACCTCAGGGATAGCAAGTAGCGCGGGCATGATTTTCACAAGTATATAATATATGCATATACAATCATATAAATATACTACTTTTATCATATCAATTTAGGATTATCCCATAACCCATATTCACAACATTTATCCTTATTTTCCCATTATTAGTTATCACGTATAATGGTTCGTTTCTCACTTTAATCCGAAGGGTTTCTCCAACTTACAACGTGATTGGACATAAATATTGTATATTTATTCCCCTAATTTCAGTGAATTTGTGAACCCGAGTGATGTAACCTATATGGATTTGACGCACATTTATGCTACTAATCTTCGTTGGCAAGTATTTCGTGATTCTCTTATTGGTTTTACAGGTTAATTATGCACTCAGCGCAAAAGAGAAAGCGAGACAATGAAAGAAAAGCTAAGAAGGCAAGTTCAAGGCCATTTTGGTAATTATGCAGCCAGATCCCGAAGGAGGAGTCAACTGGAAAGTAGGAGAGCTTGGAACAATAAGAACACTGGAAGAAACGGCACCCAAATCCGAGCTACGGTTGATGAGTTATGACCCGTTGAAGTTGAAGAAAAATCCAAGGAAGAAAGGAAAGAAAAAGCACCCCAGACCAGCAAACATTCGCGAACCCAGGGGCGAACCGGTTTGGGGGGCGAACCGGTTCGGGGTACAGGCGAACCGGTTCGGGGGTCCTGATGCGCGAATTTGCCTCTTTTATTCAGATTTGCTCTAAGGTTTCCTTCTTATACAACATCAAAATTTCGTGGTTTAATCCTCTACATCACAAAAGGTTTCCAGAATGTCCTTTAAGTCATCACTACATGCAATTTCCTATCTCAAATTGGGTTTTTCTTCCATACAATTCATCCTAATCATTCCTAAACCAATATGAAAGATGCATCAACGAAATAAGCAAGATAAACACTTGCCTGGAATTTTCATAATTCTGGTTTGGTGTTGAATTTTGTGGGGTTGCGTTCCCCGTCGCGCGATCTATGCGTTGGTGGTGACGGCGGTACAATCGGAGGTGTTCTTGGCCTAGAACTCCTTGGAGAGCTTCTCCTCTTCCTCTCTAATGGTCGTCATTAGTTTTAGGCTCTGTTAACCCTAGAAGATAAAATTCTCCATCTGATATAACCCTATAAAATTCGTGGGTTTAATTACCCAAAATTACGAAATGACTAAAATGCCCTCCCATGGTACTAATTAAGCCTAAAACAGCCCCGAGACTCAAACTAAACCCCCGGGTACACTTTTCTGACTATCTCGACCCTTCCGAACGCGTTGGCGCACTCAAAACGACCATACGAACAACTTATAAAATATTCACTTTTATTTAACAATATTTAGTCCCGACGCGACACGGGCGCGTCCCGACTTAAATTTTCATAATTGTCATTTTATTCACACGTGACAATATTATAAAAATGAATCTCATATATTACCATACTCATCTACTAACATTCAACAAATACCAAATTTCCAATAATTACTAACTCTCGTCACGCTAGTAAATATTTAAAACAACATTCCGGATTAAAATTAAATTAATTTATCTCAATTAAATTTAATAAATCCCATAATTTAAAAGTTATAAAAATACGGGGCATTACATACTTCCCCCCTAATAACGGAATTTCGTCCCGAAATTCGGAAAATAAGGCCTATCAGGTAGCACAATTCTGGATATCCTTTTCCGTACACAAACTAACTACACATTACGGCGCTCAATCTTTATAGCCCTTTCTTCACAGCAACATTGTTTTACATTCTCATTGGAGACACTTCACATTGTGCTCCCAACCGACAACATTCGCATAGGTCACGCCTATACGTTATAAATTTCATTATCTCACTATCATTAGGAGGCCGCACCTCATTACATGACAAATACTCGGATTTATTCATATACAAAACTCCCATCCTGAGAAAATTTTATGAACATTTGATCACTCTTGCTCGCCTAAAACAGTCGTGGAATTCTACCACATTTATCGGATGTTCTCTCGACCGATCCAAAAATTCTGATTATCTACTCTCCTCTAAACATGCGGAAGGAGAATAGTCGAGGTTCTTCCATAACAAAACCTTAATAAGTATCTCGTACGCGATAAACAGGTACGAGTGCTTCTACAGAGCATTCTTGAAATCATCGTACCAATATTCCAAAATCTCCTTCACGTGGCTCCACTAATCTTTAATCACCATGCGCTTATTCCTTGGATAAGGGTGATACATCCTATTCGAAACGAAATCTTATCTCCGCTGGTTCCTGAAATCCCATATCAAAGGTGGGATTTACCAATCTCATCCTGATTCAGAAATTTAAACTGCGTCGGACCATGCACAGGCGCGATCCTTCCTTTCAAAGGAAGTCTGGGGCATACTAGTTAATATTGTAAACGATCCCAAAGGAATATCAATCACTTCCTTCTCAGCGGCTTAATTCACATGTTAGGGATTAACCCTTGATCCTGTTTTGACGATGGCAACCCATCCAAGGACTGTACCGACTTTACCGACCTCTTCCAATTTCAGGAATTGTCGATAAACACAAAATTCTTTGGTTGATTCTCCTCTTTCAACCAAACCTTACCTATGGGCGGTGCATGTAGAGACTACTCACTATGTCCCGCTAAACATCGATTTTTCCTTGAAATGTCTCACATTAAGTGACACGTAATACTCCCCTTCCTTCCTTGGAGCATGCCGAAAGTTCCGACCCGTGCTCTTCTCTCCACGAAGCGCACTTCTGCATCTCTTATACTATACTAACATCATTACTCTTTATATGTGTGAGTCGCTCTCACATTTGATTACTAACAATTTCTGCTCCGAGTGTTCTTCATAATCATTTAATTCTGCTCCATTCAAGGAATACTCTTCTTAAATGGCTTCCCACAGTCTTCCAATTCAAATTTGGGTGTGCTATTCTTATTGCACACCTATGTATGGATTATCGCCCCTCATGTGACATTTATTCAACTATATCGCTTCCACTTCGTTCTGTTAACCCCACAAACACATTTTCCACATGTCCATTGCCACGCCCCTTCATCTCGGACGAGTTTTAACATCAGTTAACCAAGATGTCAACACACCCTATAAACCGGGCATACTAGCATAAGCATCACATACGCTCCATACTAATAAACAAATTCTTTGTTTTTCCCTGGTGCTTGCAGCGTGATTACAACACTTTAATCACCCTAAAAATCAAAATTTTAAATCTTCCTTATTATAATTTCGCCCCTTAACTCGTGGTGACCAAGCAAAACTTTCAATGCTTTCTTACCACACAACCGGCTCTAATGGATTTAAATCAAAATTCAACTTCCAACTTACATACATAATTACTTGATCTCATTTCGACCAGGGTACCGAACTCAAGGAATAGTGACCAAACGTCTCCCTATTTCCAACCTTACACTAAGTTTCATGCGTGGAATGTCTCGCAAAGCGAAATCTAAATAAGGAACCCTCCCGATACACTACTGCCTAGTATTGTCGGTTATCGAGATCCGTTAGGTCCTCCTTCCATAGCATTTACCCCTTTATTCCATCTCTTGACAGAAAAGTTACAATTTCTCCCGTAATTATGCTTAACAAAGAACGTTTCACTAATTGCACTATTGTTCAGTATAGGTTGGTGGTAATAGCATTCCATAAACCTCGAATACATACAATCGGAATTCTCGAAATTCCTTTCCCTAATAATAGGGGTATAAATATTAACTCCCACATCTCTAAAGGATAAATATAACAATGCACTCTTCCTATCACTAAGTCCGGAGTGCTAAACATAATACTGAGTCAAATCTTTTCGCTCAACGGTAAATCCCAATACATACTGAATCATATTGGCAAAGTCTATACATACATTGGCATCGAATATCTCGAGCCCACTATCTCCTCCGAAGTCTCTAGGATAGATAATATAAGTGCGAGTCCAACCTTCTTACAGGTAAAGCCTCGCCAAAACAAAACGTAAAACATGTTGCGCTAATGCAACCACTCCGATAGTCTTGCAATAAATTCCCACTATCGTACTACCCATTTCTATAACATTTTAACAAAGATAATATCATACTCGTATATCGCATCACTACAACGAGTAACCTCAATAAAGTATAAAACGCTGTTAATATACTCATTCATCCTTCGCGGATAGCACTAAAGAAAAATCCCGCTACACTAGGGAAAATATATTCACATAATAATAATAACGTTTAAAATGATATGCATTAAGCTCGTCTCACAAGCTAATCTAGCAATGAACAAAATATGGTGACTCGCTCGTGTCACATAAACACGCCTCGTCCTCTGAGGATACAACTTACACTTCTACCTTGTCAATCGTCTTGACTGCGCAAATGGTTTTCGAACGTAACACGTCTACTCAAGCCAAACAAAATTACTTTAATCGTTGCCTTTTACTGGGCACCGTATTCTTGTTCTTTTTCTCACTTTGGAACATATTATCGCGAGCGATCTCACTCCGCACAAAATACCTCAACACATAATCCACTTATCACCTGTCCTACTAACCAGGTTAGGATTGTCCTTCTCTCGGACTTTAGTAAACCCGATTCCTGTTAGCCTTCCCGGTTGTTCCCTTAGCATTTTAGGCCATACAGATCATGTTACTATCTATAATAGTACTTACTGAATTTACCATCACTTGGTAAGAATTTAACAATCTGAAGCCTTTAAATGGGTCCCCCGATGTATATCCACATCCCTTTGTGGTGCTACACTACCACCCTCGTATTCAGTCTTATTCTCGACTAACTTCCTCGATTCCTTTAAGCTTCCCACACAAGGAGCATTATCATCTTTATTGACAAAATACAACATTGTCAACCTCTGAATCAACCGTCCATCAGAATTTCCTCCTCGAGTATTATCAATTATTATTACGAGTTGGTCACCCACTTGGAGTCGTTTCCTCCACTCGTATCTACATCTTTCGATACAAAATTTGCTAATGATTAGGGTTCATATCCACAATCGGATTTTTGTCATGCCCTCCTGCGATGAGTTCAGTACCACGTTTGCTTCTCACCCTGAACAGTTGAGGAAGGAACATACGGTCAAAACTGTACCTAAGGTTCTCCTATAGGCATAACATTCCACTTCTAAAATTGGTGGTTGACTCCAACCATAAGTTCATCCCGAAAGCCAAGAAAATTTTCTCTAAACTTTCACTTTCAGTTTTCCACACTCCGTCCTATATCTAAACCTTGGGATACTTTACCTCCTTTGGTAAACACAAACAATTTCCACAATTTTTTTTTTTTTTCGAATTTCCCAGTGACCGTCTCTACACGTTTTTGTAATATGTTGGGTAAGTTTACCCTCGCACCTCATTTGACTATAACAGCATTTGGAAATCAATGTTGCGCCTTAGTAGCCTTTCGAGTCTTGGCTTCTCGCGCCATAATGGAGGTGACCTCGACTACGGTCATCATCCTCGGATATATTTTATAATCTCAACTGAGCCCTGCCTCCTGATGTACGCTTAACGGTCCTCTTATGACATCCGTCATCGCTCGGCACACGCACACATCCGAACGAAAATAGAATTCACTAATGTATACACATTATAGCAGGAGAACGAAATCTCGTCAAAGAAATCGACAATCCCAAACATAGGGCTCTATAACAAACAAAGCAACGCTGAAAGCATAATAAGCCGTACAGATCCTAAGGACACTAGAACCTGATGCTCTGATACCACCTGTGACACCCCGCAAAATTAAATACCGGGCGATCACTCTTTTATTAAATTAAAATCAAGGTGAACAGTTGGTTCATTCTTAGCATCACTATCGTTAAAATACTTTTCCAATTTAAACACCCTAAATAATTAAGCTAAGTGTCAAAACCATTTAAAATCTTAGTCTCATTTTATTAAATCCGGTTATAGAACCTTTAACCATATACATCTAAAGAGTCACACAATCAGTAGAAGAATAAAATGAACATTCAAGAGTTTACCCAACAATAATAAATCCCAACATTTAAAATACTAAGGAAAACATCCTGACATTAATAATCCCGAAATAAAGATACTGAAATTAAAAGAATTACAATCTTTGACAATATCCACTAAATAATGGAAAAAGGGCGACACATGCCCCCACAGGATAAAGCTGAACTAGAAGTAGAGTCAACAATGAGGTCGTCTAAACAATGGCCTGCAACTCCCACAAAAGCTACAGCGCGTTCCATCCAAAGTATCCTATGCAAGACGCCCCTGTGGCTGGGCACCTGTAATACATACATATATATACAAGAGAGAAAGAGAAATGGAAACGGGTCAGAGCCCGATAGTGTATATGATTTAAAAATTCATTTAGCAAGTATTTAAATTGATTACAGGCCAATGCAACAACATATCAGTGCGACACTCTCTTGAGAAATTCTCACCTCTCTTCTAATGTGCACTCCTATCGCACTAACCTTCCCAATGGTTTATCTCATCATATATCACACTATCTTTCCCCACGGATTTAACATATCTTAGGTGAATCTCAAGATTTAAGATTTAATAACCTCATGGTTTAAAAGGATAATTTCATTTAGTAAAAAATGCTCATTTTAACTTTATTGATTAATAAAGTTTTTCCAATATCATATTATACTTTTCAAAACAAGTATTTCCGATTTGAGTCATTACACATGTCTTACTGACAATAACACAGTAGGCAGTTTCCCAAATTTCAGAAGTTCATATATATATTAAATACTCGTATAATATATATATTCTAACAGCACCCCACATAAAAATTATGGAGCGGGCATACTCTGCTATCCAATCCCCGTATCAATCACACTAAGGGAATACAAGTTCGGAATCACTCTCGAACTGTATAAATACTCACACAAACAATATTGAGGCGAAGCATAGATTCCAAGTCCAAGAGGTCAGTACATACCCTCACGTCTCTTAGGACCGTCTGACTATCGATCCGATAGCCTGTACCTAGGATTTCTATCTTCTAGGGTACGAGTCAATATCCCCCATAAGGCAACACAGGATAAGATCGTCCCAGCGCGGTAACCTCAGGGATATCAAGTAGCGCGGGCATGATTTTCACAAGTATATAATATATGCATACACAATCATATAAATATACTACTTTTATCATATCAATTTAGGTTTATCCCATAACCCATATTCACAACATTTATCCTTATTTTCCCATTATTAGTTATCACGTATAATGGTTCGTTTCTCACTTTAATTCGAAGGGTTTCTCCAACTTACTACGTGATTGGACATAAATATTGTATATTTATTCCCCTAATTTCAGTGCATTTGTGAACCCGAGTGATGTAACCTATATGGATTTGATGCACATTTATGCTACTAATCTTCGTTGGCAAGTATTTCGTGTTTCGTGCTTCTCTTATTGGTTTTACAGGTTAATTATGCACTCAGCGTAAAAGAGAAAGCGAGATAATGAAAGAAAAGCTAAGAAGGCAAGTTCAAGGCCATTTTGGTAATTATGCAACCAGATCCCGAAGGAGGAGTCAACTGGAAAGTTGGAGAGATCGGAACAATGAGAACATCGGAAGAAACGGCACCCAAATCCGAGCTACGATTGATGAGTTATGACCCGTTGAAGTTGAAGAAAAATCCAAGGAAGAAAGGAAAGAAAAAGCACCCCAGACCAGCAAACATTCGCAAACCCAGGGGCGAACCGGTTTGGGGGGCGAACCGGTTCGGGGGTCCTGATGCGCGAATTTGCCTCTTTTATTCAGATTTGCTCTAAGGTTTCCTTCTTATACAACATCAAAATTTCGTGGTTTAATCCTCTACATCACAAAAGGTTTCCAGAATGTCCTTTAAGTCATCACTACATGCAATTTCCTATCTCAAATTGGGTTTTTCTTCCATACAATTCATCCTAATCATTCCTAAACCAATATGAAAGATGCATCAACGAAATAAGAAAGATAAACACTTGCCTGGGATTTTCATAATTCTGGTTTGGTGTTGAATTTGGTGTGGTTGCGTTCCCCGTCGGCGATCTATGCGTTGGTGGTGACGGCGGTACGATCGGAGGTGTTCTTGGCCTAGAACTCCTGGAGAGCTTCTCCTCTTCCTCTCTAATGGCCTTCATTAGTTTTAGGTTGTGTTAACCCTAGAAGATAACATTCTCCATCTAATATAACCGTATAAAATTCGTGGGTTTAATTACCCAAAATTACGAAATGACTAAAATGCCCTCCCGGGGTACTAATTAGGCCTAAAACAGCCCCGAGACTCAAACTAAACCCCCGGGTAAACTTTTCTGACTATCTCGACCCTTTCGAACGCGTTGGCGCACTCAAAACGACCATACGAACAATTTATAAAATATTCACTTTTATTTAACAATATTTAGTCCCGACGCGACACGGGCGCGTCCCGACTTAAATTTCCATAATTGTCATTTTATTCACACGTGACAATATTATAAAAATGAATCTCATATATTACCATACTCATTCACTAACATTCAACAAATACCAAATTTCCAATAATTACTAACTCTCGTCACGCTAGTAAATATTTAAAATAACATTCCGGATTAAAACTAAATTAATTTATCTCAATTAAATTTAATAAATTCCATAATTTAAAAGCTATAAAAATACGGGGTATTACATCGAGATAGTCAGAAAAGATTACTCGGGGGTAATAATTGGGTCTCGGAGTATTTTTGGGCATAGCCGGGCCCACACGGGGTGAGTTGGGCCACTTTCATTAAGCCCATTAGGTGAAAAACGGGATTGAGGGTTTTAACCTAAGTGGGGGGATTAGGAAATCAGCAGCCAACACAATTCTAAGCCTAGGGCTTGAGAGGGAAATTGGGGGAAAGCTTAGCAAGAGCAAGAGCAATTGGGAGCTTTTGGAGCCAAATTAAAGGGTTAATTTGGGGTGTTCTTCGTCAACCAATCTCTACAACAACGGAATGAGACCCTACGAACGATTCCAGGCAAGTGGTTAACTGTTTTGATTCTTAAAGTATGATAATCAATTCATATCATAGTGATGTGTAAACCAAAATTCATTTTGGGAATAAATGGGTACAAAAAGGGGGTTTTGTTAATGGAACCATTGAATGGAATTTAAGGAAAGAATTAATTGTGCAATATAATTCTGAGTATGATTATCTGGTTTGAATGAGAAAAATCGAATTATAAAAGGATGAAATTTGAATTTGAAATTTGGATTGTACCCTAGAAATTTTGTGTTCTTGAGTGGGTCAAGATTCATAGTGTTAATGATGTTAAAGGGTTTAGATGATATTTTTAGTTCATGAGAAATGATATAAGATGATTAACATGCTGATTTGAAGTAGGTTTTTGAGGAAAAGAAACCTTAAAGCTCGTTAATGGTGGAAATTTTCGTGGGGAAGAAGAGTTGTCACGAAGGGATCGATCGATCGATCGGGGGCCATCGATCGATCGACGATGGGAAATTTTGGGCAGTTCGGCCAGGTGGTTCATAATGAGGGTTTATTTAAGTTTTAATTCCCTTACTTTTATTTGGTGATAAATTCATAAGGGACATATGTTTCCTTAACAATTATAGGGTGATATAATTGGGTTTAGGAGGGTGTGAGCGGTATGTCATGAGATGAACGAATTTGGAGAAATAATTCAATTATTGATATTGGGCCGAAGAATGATATTCGAGAATTGTAGTTGGGTGACACTACATTATTAAAGGAATTTAGGTGAAATATTTAATTATGGACCAAGTGGGTGAGTCCGAGTGTGCTAAAAAATTATAGGTAAATATAATTGGGAAAATTATGGAAATAAATGTGTGACACATTGTGGGTGAAAATGTGAGAATGAAATTTTGAGATGTAAAATGGACCGAGTGAGCGAGTCCGGGGATATTGGTTAAGTGGCATTAAAGTAGTAAATTTATTATTGAGAGAAAGTAATTAGTTTGGAGTCGGAACATTGACTCGGGAAATATTGAGGTACGGGCTAAGTGAGCGAGTCCGGGGATAATGGTTGGGTGACACCAAGTTATTAAATTAATGGGTGTGATAATTAATTTAATTAGAGTCGTATTTTAGACTCGGATAGGATTAAATAAAAAAGTGTGATAACTAATTTAATTAGAGTCGGATTTTAGACTCGGGTAGGATTAAATTAAAAAGTGTGATAATTAATTTAATTAGAGGGATTGTAGACTCGTGAAGAATTAAATTAATAAATGTGATAATTAATTTAATTCTTCCCGAGTCTACAATCCGACTCTAATTTAAATTAATAAATGTGATAATTAATTTAATTAGAGTCGGATTGTAGACTCGGGTAGGATTAAATTAATAAATGTGATAATTAATTTAATAGGAGTCGGATTGTAGACTCGGATAAGTATTAAATTAATGGGTGTAATAATTAATTTAATTAGAGTCGGACGATAGACTCGGGGAGGTATTAAATTAATAAGTGCGTTAATTAATTTAATTGGAGTCGGACCATAGACTCGGGGAAAATATTATATAAATTGAGGTATGAGTTGAATATATTAGAGTCGGACCATAGACTCGGAAAAACGATAAATTATTAAGTGAGAAAGTTAATTACGTTGAGTTGGGCCACAGACTCAGGAAATTTCAGGCAGTGTACGGGATATTTAGTACATGGTAAAGCCAGGGTTTATAATATATATATATATATATATATATATATATATATATATATATATATATATATATATATACACGTGTATATATTGTGTGTGATACTAAATTACAGGCAGTGTACAGGATTTTGAGTACACGGTAAAGCTGGGATTTATATTATATATATACGGTACAGTGATAGTATATATATACGTGTTTATATTGTGTGTGATATTAAATATCAGTGGCTAGATATTTATTCAATTTAAATACTTTAATGCTATCAAGGGAGGTTGCGCGATGTGGGTGAATCCCCTAGCTTGAGGAGTAGGGTGAGTATATCCCCAGGTCATAGCGTCCGGTATATATGGGTGAGGGATTTATCTCACTTTCAGGGAAGGAATATGACCGCCTCCACTACGTTTATATTTTGGGCCGAGTTAGTGAGCAATTTCAACTTGGGGAAACTAGGTTTTGTGAGCACACCTAGTGAGATAGTATTTTAGAGGGAATCATCCGGTGAGGGTAAACTCGAAAGGATGGATACACGTATGATATATGTGTGGATGTTAGTAAAGGTACGTATAATATGGTAGTAAATATTATATGTAGGTGATAATACAGTGTGTGATGTATTTACTTTATATAACTCGGGTTACAGTTATACGCAGTTAATTAATGAGAAATTAATTAAGTTAATCATTTGTGGGAATAATACAGTGTGTGATTTATTTACTTTATATAACTTGTGACACGGTTATATGCTGTTATTTAAGAGGAATTAATTAAGTTAATTGTGAAATAACTTATAATTCAAAAATCATTATACTCGGGTTACAGTAGTATGGCAAGGGAAGGTTATACCAGGACTAGTTGGACGGGGTAGTCCAAATAGGTGGGGTTAAGGTAACCGGTAGGTGTGCACAATAGTGGAGGGGTGAGAATGTCCACAAGGGAGTGCGACACTAACTTAAATATGAAGCGCATTCATGCATTTTAAATTACTGCAGTTAATTCACTTGCTATATATTTTCAAAATGTTTTGGGTTCTAACCCTTGCTATAAAACTATTTTCAAAACCTTTTAGGTGTCCAGCCACAGGGATGCCAGGATTGATATTCTATTCCAGGGACATGGAGTTGCGGCATATGTGGATGCTAGCAGGAGTTTGGATTAGACGCATCATTCATTCATTCCTAGAGTAGGAATCTTGTATCAGTCTCAGTTTTATTTAGGGCTTGTAGCCCAGACTTCTCGGTACAGTTTTCAGGTTTAATTCATTCAGGTGTTGAATATTTGTATTGGATTATTTATTTGGTGGCCGGTGATTTATTCGGTAAGTTGTGTAATTATTATTCTATTTACTTTCATTCAGTTGTGTAAATGGTTTATATTTTAATTCCGCATGTACTGTTTTGTTTAATTAAAAAGTTAAAATTGGCACCAGTTTTTGAAATACTAGGTGGTTAGTAAGTTTTAAAAAGTTTTCGACAGTGATGCTAAGTATGATCCAACTGGGATTCCTGTTTTAATTTGGTATAGGACTGATCACCCGGTATTTTATTAGGCGGGGTGTCACAACTTCCTTACCGAATTAGGTAACCTATATCGACACCTTCCTACCAAACAGTGGTTCATTTGCTAATATGTATGATTTATTATGTAGGATATGTCTGACTCATTATGTAGGATTCATTTGATAATATATATGATTCATTTGATAATATATATGATTCATTTGATAATGTGTATGGTATAATTATGTTCTTACTTATGTAGGATGCTTTCATTCATTTCAACTCCGTATTATTTGACGAGGCGTTAGTCAATATCGAATGTGAGGATAAAGGCGCTGATGGTTCTTTAGGAGTCGATGTTAGTGCCAATTTCTTTATGAACCAGGTATTTTATTACTCATAATCTATGCAGCTGTTTAAAATGGGTTAAAATATACTTAATAATTTATGTCTATATTCTCAGGTATTTTCCACCTGTCAAGTGTTGGTTGGCTGAGCTCAAGCGCAAGCCCGATCGGTTCAGACAATAATAGTAATCACCCAGTATGATGCACCTTCGGCGACGCGGAAGGAATGTTTACATTTGGGTTATGAGAAAGGAGGGGAATGCCGAGACCATCTTGGGAAGAATTATGAGAGTGAAATAATTACTTAGGGTGAGAAAAATAAGAAGAAGGATACGACGACTGGAGAGTAAAATTTCCCATTTATGTTGAAGGGCATTCCACTTAATAATGGTAGCTAGATGTTTTAGGTTATAAGTGGAGTTCACAACCATCAATTGTCAGAATCATTAATTGGGCATCCATACACTACGCGTCTTACTTTAGAGGAGAAAAACATCGTTGAAGAGGTGTCATTGAGAGGGGTGAAGCCAATCGGCATTCTAACGACAATAAAATATCGTAATGTTAGTAATACGTCAACAATGAAAACAATTTACAATGCCAAGGAAAAATAAAGGATTGTAAAATGGGAGGGTAGAAAGGCGATGCAATAGTTGATGAAGTTGATCGATGACAAACACTATATATATTGGCATAGAATGAATGATTCTATGATGGAGGTGTAGTACATATTATGGGATCGGCCAAACCCCGTCGAATTAATAAAGTTTTTTCCCTCGATTGTTATTGTCGATTGCACTTACAAGACAAATCATTACAAGATGCCTTTGTTTGAGATGGTTGGTGTAACCACTCGCGGACGAACGATCAACGTTACTTTTTCATTTTTAGTTATAGAGAAGGAAGAGAACTATCATTGGGCTTTATGTTGATTAAAAGCGTTAATCGATCAATTTATATGCCCCATTATTTTCATCACCAATCGGGAGTACGTGTGTATCAATGCATTACGGGTGGTGTTCCCCGAGGCAAGATATATGGTGTGCACTTTCCACGTTCATCGCAAATGTGGAAATCCACGCTCGTAAAGAGATCCACGTTGAGGATTCACTAAAAAAATTCATGACGGATTGGGTTCATTTGGTTGAATACCTAATGGAGAGTGATTTGGCCTAAGCTTGGTGCTTATTTCATGTGGATTGGGTTTCATACCCTAACACTCTAAACTACATTGGTTGTACATGGTATGATTTGAAGGATACCTTCGTTCATGCATGGACCAATATGATAACACACTAGGGAACCCAAACTATAAATTGATGTGAAGGAGCGTACGGTAAGCTGGAGAAACACTTGGAGAGTTCTCAATTACCTTTTGATAAGGTGTTTGTCGGCATGCACAATTACATCGAATTGCAAGTTATAGAAATTACGAAGGAGTTCGAGGATTCCTTGCAGAAAATAAAATACTCGCACAATCTTCCTTTATTGCGTGAGTTAATTGGCTGAGTTTCACACTATCCGATTGACCTGATTCTAGAGGAGGTAAAAATGTGTGACAATATTCACATGGATTTTAAATCACGCCTCCATGTTGCGCACAATCTCTACGATATACCTTGTCCATATGAGTTGGTCATCTACCGAATGTAGGGTCCGGCTATACTTCGGGCAGATTTGGATGGTCATTGGCATAAATTATCTATGGTGCCCGAGTTAGCCGATAACCATATTGTAACAACCCCAATTTTCCACGTAAAGGTTGGTCAGTCAAAATACGTCGAAGATGGGCTTATTTATCAATTTATATCATTCTCAACATCAACTCATAATAAGACATTTATATTTCCAAACCACATTCGAATTAAAACTGAATTAAATTAATAACAAAGAAAAATGATAAGTCCATCATTAACATAAGATAAATAAAAATCCTAACATAAACATAACTATCTCAAACCGACTGAAATAAAATGGACTTCGGGCTTATTCCCATATAATATTATAAAAGTAAAAGACTGAAGTAGAGTAACAACCTAATCTATAATCAACGATCTGATGTCTGGGAAAAAAGTGTGACTGCAAGGCTGATATCACGCCAGTCCTGCTATCCCTGTCTAGGCGCACCTGGGAGGAGAGAATATTTATAATTTGGGTCAGTTCCCTTGAGTTAAAAGAATAAGTTACGCAAATTAAAGTGCAATAATACAATTAATTTAAAGTATGCATCCCCCTTTATCACTCGTATACGTCAAATATCTCACCTCTCATCTAGGTGCAATACAACGCTTATAACTCCCCAAGTCCCAATGTAATAACTGATAATTGTGCCAATAAAATAAAAGATGCATCTAGCATAGTTCACATTTTAAAATGCAATCTACACCCATTTTACTACTTCCTAAAGTACCCTTGTCATATTGCTCATAAAAGTGACATAAACATCTATTATGCATACTACGCAGTGTTGGGTTTGTTATTTATTCTCTACATCATTAAATTGCTAAATTAATCCCATTTAATGTATATAATTATATATATGCGACACTTCAAGGCATCTACCAGTAGTGTCATGTTCGTAAGTTCGAAGGAGTCCCTTATCCAAATCGAATATCACAAAATACACATAAGTGGGGTGGTTCCTATGCAGTACACCATTGCAAGGCCCATACCCAACACTGACAATGGATCCCAGCATGTACACCTACCTCTCGTAAGTGGCGCTCCTACGTAGTACCTAAAATAATGACCTACACCATGCCTAGCCCACCTATGTCGATGCGTGCTATGGTCCCGAAATGCGCGTAACAGCAATCGATAAGATCGCCCACGAATATAGGTATGTTTACACAAATAAATAACTACATGTTATTATCACATAATATGAGTAGGTAATTACTCTATAATTACCTATGATGTCCCATATATTCATTCATAATTCATCCACTTTTATAATTAACCAACTAGTTAATTATAAGTTTTATTCCTTTAATAATAGGACATAACTGTGACACCCCGCCTAGTAAAATACCGGGTGATCAATCCTATACCAGATTAAACAGGGATCTCATATGGTTCATTCTTAGCATCACTGTCGAAAACCAACAATTTAATTACTAATAACTTATTAAGTTGGCATCAATATTTTATTCAACTAATCCTTTTAATCAAACCAAGCAAGTAAAAGAATCACACAGTTTATAAACCACGACTGAAATGAAATAAGGTAACCGAACTCTCGGTAAAACATAATCCAACCAAATCGAATTGCCACAAACTAAAATGCAGTAAAAGAATAAATTAATACAGTTGGGCTATCAGCCCGAGTGTTTCTACAGTACCTCCTATCTAGATCACAAGGATAGAAGCGTTTATAATAAACCTACTTGCATCCACAGCTGCTGCAGTAACGGCTGACTCGAAAGAATCATCATCCAGGCATCCCTGTATCTGGACACCTAATATATAAACATATATAGCAAGAGAGGGAAAATAGAGAAACGGGTCAGAGCCCTGGTTTTGAAAATATTTAGCAAGTGCATCAAATGCAATATTTTTAAAATATGAAATCTCTCATATTTGAACTGGTATCGCACTCTCATGAGATACACCTCGCCCCTCCTCTAAAAGTGCACACATATCGCATACATTTTAAGCAATCCAGTTCAGCTAGCCTGCCTAACTAATCTCTTTCACCCATTGATTAAGCGTGAAAAGTAGCGCGTGTAAAGACGCTAATCGTTATTTTAGTTTCACCGGCTTAATGCAAAAGAAACCTAAATTACGACTACACTTGCGATATAAGTATAATGGTAAGTCGGGTATCGAATCCACAGGGAGTGTTCGATAGATCATAACAGATTATTAATTCTGGAATAAGAGTGAAAAAGGGTAATGTGTGAATGTAAATAAAAGAAAGAGAAGTTAAGTCTAAATAAAGTAAAAGCGAGGATGGATAACATCCAACCATACGGATCAAAACACTTATTAATTAAAATTCTGGCTTGAGAGAAATTTAATCGAACATTATCAATTAATCATAAACTTCACACAATAAGGAATTTAATCCAAAGTTGCTTGAATAAACAATTAACCGAAAATTGGTCGCATGCAGATTAAATTCGAATTACCGCTTTAAACACTAACGTTGCATGACAAAGAAAGTTAAACACATAATAATTCGACTTTAATATACGCGGGTTCAATTAAACGTAATTTTGCACGAAACCTAATTTTCGGAGCTCGGGGCCCCTCAATGGCGGAACGAAATCCCGACCCTATTTATCTAGGGGCACATGATGATTAAACTAAATTACAAGTAATTAAACTAGGAAAGCAAGTAATAAATAAATTAAACTAACTACAAAGCATGGAAACTAAATTACAAAGCAAGGAAAAATGAAGAACAAAACTATATTAATGGTAAATGAGATGGAAAGTTCAACCTTACAAAACCAAATGGATGTCACCATAAGAAGAGAAGAAGATGGGCTCTCCAAACCAAACCCTAACCTAAAATGTCTTCTAAAACTAAGTATGTCTGATATTACAACAAAATTGGGTTATATAGTAAGTTGGAATAAAAGAAAAGAATAAAGAAAAGAAAAGGAAAATATCTGCAGAAAACAGGGCATCGATCGATCGACCCCTTTGGTCGATCGATCGATCGATCATGAACAAAAAATCCCATGTCGACAAGGATCGATCGATCGATCCTTTTGATCGATCTATCGATCAATCAGGGCAGATTCAAGGGAGCCTACTATATTATTTTCTTCTTCTCTTCTCCCCTCTTTTGGTTTCAATACTTTTCTCTTCCGCCAAAAGTGCCGTAACTTCTTCATTAGGGATCTGAATCGCGCACCGTTTGCGGCCACGCGAAGCTTGCGAGGAGGGATACAACTTCCATGTAAATGTCGGTCCAGGTGACCAAATTTTGAATTGACCAAATTGCCATTGAACGTGGGAATGCTTACAAAACTTGAGCAGAATGCGTCCAAACTCCATACTTAGTACCTAAATACCTACAAAATCTCAATTATACCTCATATAGCATGTTAACAATATAAATTGAGGTTGTCTGGTTAACGGGATTAAATATAGAGATTAAGGCACCCGAGGGGGATAAAATGCGTAGGTTCTACGGATGAAATACGCAATATTTGCGTATTATCACACCCCCTAACTTACACATTGCTAGTCCCTAGCAATGAATTAGGATGCAACAAGAACAACAAGTAAACCAAAACAGGAGAAGTACAAAAATATAGTATAAATGCATAAGGCCATTTTTGCAAGCAATTCGATTGCATTTAGCGTATGCAATAAGCCGTTAAATCCGTGGTAACCCTAGTGGACGAGTGTTGTCTCGTGAGGGTTTTCAGGGATGAAACCCACAAACATCATAAAGTTTCCTCAAAATATGCCCAAACCAACATGCGACAAGCCCAACAATAGCGAACAAGATTTCATATGCATTATTAGCACATTGAACGAATTCAAACAAAATTCTGAATCGTTAACATTATAGAATGCACCTCATAGAATTGAAACTTTAAAATGTGGGAGGGGAGTGAGAACACGCAAAATATGATTTGGTAAAAACTTAAATAACTCGGATACTAAATATCAAAGTATGCATAAAAGTCAATCCTCATGGGCATTACACTCATCAAATGAATTCACTTGAAACAGGGAGGTAACACACGGGACATGCGGGCATAATGAGTAAATGTAAAGGAAAACTAGGTCGCACACGTGTCACAAATGAAGAATGCTATATAGGAAATAAAAACTATAATCTCAGTGAAACGATACTGCACATATAAAAGAGGCGAAATGCATTTTCACAGATTATCAAAACTATTTGAACTTTTAAATTACATCTACTTAAGATCACATATGGCTTTAATAGGGTTGTAATGTAGGCTAGGTTAGGGTACGAAATGAAAGGGATGTATATACGGATTCAAACTGTTTGGGGATGAAACTCGGGATGATGGGAAAAAGTAGGCAATTTCAAAATTGGAAAACAAGTTCCAAACGGCATTAGATGTATCATCGAGGAGAGTAATCAAAGCTTATTGAACTATATACAACATTTACAACTTTCTTTTTCTTTTCTTTTCTTCTTTTTCTCATTTTTCTTTTGCTTTTTGCTTTCTCTTTTTCATCACTTTTTTCACTACTTTCTTTTCCTTACTTTTCAAACTCTCATATGCCTAAATTGCAACCGACATCATAACAACAACATTCAATCCCAAGTAACATTCCAAACAAAGGTATGGAAAGTGTATATATGGTATAAAACTCCAATTTAGAGTTGGTTACGGGAATGGGGTTATGAAACGAAAGGCTATATTTAGGCTCAAAGGGGTTAACGAGAGAAAACATATAAGGGTGATGTCAAGGCTAATATAGGTGATATAATAAAAAGGGCCTATGATCATTTCCAAAAGTTTACGCAATTCCCGAATCAAAATAATATATGAAAATCATGATCAAGTAACACATTTCAAGTATGAACTCAATTAATGAACGGTCAAATGAAAGAATAAAGATATTACCGATGACTGTAACGTTTTCAAAGAGGAAAGAATAGTGTATACACTCATAAATGACGAAAGGTACAAAGCTTACTCGGTGTAAGTATATACAATGCAACAGAAGATTACCGAGTTATAAAAATCTTAAACCAAATAAATATAACAAGAAAAATGCATGTGCTCACGGGATAAAGTTTAATTCATGAAGTTAGTCATAATATTAATGATTTTAGGACTAAAGTGTAATAACTTCTAAAATCGAGAACAAGCATCGTTGAATTGTCTAATGGATCGAGCAATTATTAAAATTTATCATCGAAAACAAAGGCAAAATGCCTAAAAAAGGAGAAAAAATAAAGAATTTTTTTTTATTTTTTTATTTTTCTAAGAAAAGCACACTTATTAACTAACATGAGAGCAAAAACATGGACACTAACAATGAATGGATAAAATATCCCACACCCCCTAACTTAAAACCTGACATTGTCCTCAATGTTAATTAAGAACCAAGTTAAACAAGGAAAATAGCGATATTACCCAAAATGGAGCGATCTCCCGAAAGTGCGAGTCCGATGATTCTAAAAAACAAGTTAGTAACAAGCATAGTGAAAACAAATAACAAAAAGTTAACTAATTACATTAAACTAAAATAAAAAGAAAAAAAACTAACTATGTACAACCTACCATTTAGACTCCTAACTAACTATACACTAGAAGTCTAAATTTTTTAGGGTCCACCCAAAAAACATTTTGACTTTGGAAGATCAATGGTGGACCTTCCCTCTCATGCATGCCTCCTGGAAAATAGAAATTTCGTTTAAACGACGGAAGGCATGTGGGTGGTGGAAAAGGTGAACCATCCCCAATTAAAATTTTGGGAGGGAGGATGGGGGATTTGGATAGGATGGGTGACAAATACACAAGGGGACAAAAAAAATGGAATTTCCTCCCAAAGATTTAGCAAGCGGAATGGGAGGTGGCGCACATGAGGGTAAAGATGCCTTCATGGAAAGCAAATTGAGCAAGTACTCCTCGTCGGTGAAAGGGTTGAACATTTTAAAGTTCGGTACCGGTTCATCGAGCACTTGTGACGGTGTGATAACGGAGAATGGAAATGGGGAGGAAAGAAATTCAAACTCAAGAGATGAATTATCATCGCTCAAAGTTGGAATTTCAAAGGAGATGGGATCATTTTCAATGAAACTTTCTTCTTTGGGATCCAAAGAAGAAATCATCTCATTGTAAATAGATACTACATCCATTTCATCCTCGCTTTCATTCTCAATTACAAGATGGGCCAAGTGACGAATGGTTTGTTCCAAAGTAGGCACAAAGTCCTCATTTGGTTCAAAACATTCCTCGATTTCAAAAGTCTCGAAAGAGAAATCATCGTCGGATTCGAATAATAAATCCAAGTCTTTCTCTCAACAATGACGTTCTTCCCGATAACGTTCTTCATACCTCTCGTTCTCAAGCATAAGCAAACCCTTGCCGAAAGTCATAGGTCGAGGTGCGGATGCATGAAAATGAGGAGTTTGAAAATCATTATCGACACTAAAGTTAAACTCATTATTATAGGAGTTTTGAAAACTATTGCAATTCGTTTCAAAACTCCTATTATAAGGAGGTAAAGGCCCAAAATCATTATCACCATCCTCAAAATATACGCACTCCAAAGCTTGACTTTTGTAATACTCGCCCAAAGTCATTTTTGAATTTGCAATTTTTTGGGACTCTAAATATTGACCAAAAGTCAAAGGAGTACAGGGATTTTGAGAATTATCATAACGATTACCGAAAGGATTGGAATAAGACATGCTTACCCCAACAAAGGCTCGAGATGGCTAATTCCACAAAGTAATGTGCGACGGGAAAAAAAATAAGCATTTCTAGGCGCTCAAGTGTAGAAGTCCTGCAAAAAAGGTTAAAAGAAAGAATACAAATACAAAAGAAAGAATACTACGAACTAATAAGACAATTACAATCTATAACAAAACATCCCCCGACAACAGCGCCATTTTGATTAAGCGTGAAAAGTAGCGCGTGTAAAGACGCTAATCGTTGTTTTAGTTACACCGCCTTAACAAAAAAGAAACCTAAATTACAAGTACACTTGCGATACAAGTATAGCGGTAAGTCGGGTATCGAATCCAGAGGGAGTGTTCGATAGATCGTAACAGATTATTAATTTAGGAATAAAAGTGAAAAAGGGTGATGTGTGAATGTAAATAAAAGAAAAGAGAAGTTAAGTCTAAATAAAGTAAAAGTGAGGATCGGGATAACATCCAACCATACGGATCAAAACACTTATTAATTAGAATTACGGCTCGAGAGCAATTTAATCGAGCATTATCAATTAATCATAAACTTCACACAATAAGGAATTTAAGCCAAAGTTGCGAGAATAAACAATTAATCGAAAATTGGTCGCACGCGGATTAAATTCGGATTATCGCTTTAAACACTAATGTTGTATGACAAAGAAAGTTAAACGCACAATAATCCGAATTTAATATGCGCGGGTTCAATTAAACGTAATTTTTCACGAAACCTAATTTTCGGAGCTCGGGGCCCGTCAATGGCGGAACGAATCCCGACCCTATTTGTCTAGGGGCACATGATGATTAAACTAAATTACAAGTAATTAAACTCGGAAAGCAAGTAATAAAGCAATTAAACTAGCTACAAAGCATGGAAACTAAATTACAAAGCAAGGAAAAATGAAGAACAAAACTATATTAATGGTAAATGAGATGGAAAGTTCAACCTTACAAAACCAAATGGATTTCACCCTAAGAAGAGAAGAAGATGAGCTCTCCAAACCAAACCCTAACCTAAAATGTCTTCTAAAACTAAGTATGTCTGATATTACAACAAAATTGGGTTATATAGTAAGTTGAAATAAAAGAAAAGAAAAGGAAAGGAAAATATCTGCAGAAAACAGGGCATCGATCGATCGATCATGAACAAAAAATCCCATGTCGACAAGGATCGATCTTTTTTATCGATCGATCGATCAAGTAGGGAAGATTCAAGACAGACTACTGCATTCTTTTCTTCGTCTCTTCTCCCCACTTTTGGTTTCCATGCTTTTCTCTTTCTCCAAAAGTGACGTAAATTCTTCATTAGGGATCCGAATCGTGCATTGTTTGCGGCCACGCGAAGCTTGCGAGGAGGGCTATAACTTTCGTATAGATGTCGGGCCAGGTGCCCAAACTGTGAATTGACCGAATTGCCCTTGAACATGAGAATACTTACGAAACCTGAGCGGAATGCGTCTGAACTCCTTACTTAGTACCTAAATACCTACAAAAGCCCAATTATACCTCATATAGCATATTAACAATATAAACCGAGGTTGTCTAGTTAACGGGCTTAAATATAGAGATTAAGGCACACGAGAGGGCTAAAATGCGTAGGTTCGACGGATGAAATACGCAATATTTGCGTATTTTCACCCATCCTCTAAGTCCTCAAAACTATCACCTACCCTGCGTGATACAATATATGTTATACTATAAGCTATCACCTAAGTTTTAAATGGTATGATCGTCAATGTGATATATATATATACACCGTTCATTTTTCAAAACTTTCACCAGTTTTAAAATACCGTTTTCACTTTAGTGTATAAAATGTCGTATATATAATTCTCATTTAATATATGATTCACATTTGTATTAATCCGGATATAAATCTCCCGGAAGAGGAGTAAACTCTTATTCATTTTACGCTCTACACAAGTCTAAGTTATATGATATCTCATCTTCATATACGAGCAATATATTATACACAATAAGCATATTTATACCTATATTACAATCATAAGTATAATAACCATCCCATCAAGCTATAACTCGAGGATGAAGTCTCAAAGTGCCATCATTCTACGGGTATGCTCAACTTAACCCCGGTACCAAGTCAGACTCACTCATGATCATGGCAGAAATACTAAACGGTAGAGGCGGTCATATTCCCTCCTGAAAGTGGAATCATTATCGCACCCATATGCGGCACGATATGAACGGGGGATATACTCTCCCTGCTCCGCAAGCCAGGGGATTCACCCACATCATGCAACCTCCTTGGATAGCACTAGCGATATATGTATACATAAATATATCATTTGCATACCAATATATTTATTATCAAATCTTATATATATATATATATATATATATATATATTGTAACAACACTCTTATATATAATATATATCACTTCTCAATATGCCCTGGCTATAATTGTCGAACTCTTATAACGATGGCCAAAATATCCCGAATGTTCCCATTGGTAATAGTATCTAAGTATTTACACACTTAAAATACTAAACCTATAAGCATTCTTTTACTTAAGACTTACTTACCTTAATCACTTTTAAGGATTTATATATAATCCCAAATATACCAATTCGTGATACTTAAATAAGTATATAAGCTACTTATCTTAATTCCATAGGTATCGCATCCTAGAATTTACTCAATTGAAATTGGCCCATATTTATTCTAACTGCATAAACATATCTATACCCACTTGCCGAGGACCTCTCTCGAATGTTACGCGTCCTAACCAGTCATTAGGTCCACACCCCCGATTGTACCCTTAACTAATCCAAGGTTCCCTCTTTCATCCCAAGGTTTACTCACCCTAAATTCCATTATTTAGGAGTCCTAATATCACATCTAGAATCCCCTACAATAATCTCCAATTTGCAATTTAACTCCCCGTAAACTTAAAGGAGGAAAACTATCAAATCCAACTAAGGTGAATCGATTCACCCCTAATATAAATCGATTCGGACCAGCGAATCGATTCGATCTAAATCCGAATCGGTTCGAAAAAGGGTCTGCAATCAGGTCTTCAAGGGCGAATCGATTCGGTCTCAATTCGAATTGATTCGGCCTGAGACGGCCTTACAAGTCTCCTTATGCGAATCGATTAGGTGTAGACCCGAATCGATTCGCCCTGTTCGGAGCTCACTGTTTGGGCAATTTAATCTTCTCCAAAAATCCTAAATATCATCCCAACCTCCATTTTTGTGGTTTCTAATCTCAACCAACAACACTATAATCATCCTAATACTGATTTATAACTAACATATCAATTAATTTATGGGATAGAATAAATTCTCTTGGATTTAAACCCTAAATTAATTTAACTCTCTTTCATCATTTCTTCCCATTTCTAACTCTTCATACACACCATTAATACGGGTTTAACACTAGAAGTCATCAAGAGTTAACAATACATCAATTTGTAAAGTCACAGTAAATTTTCCTAAATTTATTTCAAGGGTTTCAACCCAAAAATCATATAGTTTACCAACTATAATATGAGGTACACACGTTAAATTGAATAAATCAAGTAAACACTTGCCTCGTGGATAAAATCCGACGACCTCAAGTCGAATCCCGAGGAGTTTGGACAGGAATCCCCTTCCTCTCCCTCTTTTCCTTCTTCCTTTCTTTCCTTCCTCTTCTCTCTTTTATTTCCTTTCTCTCTCTCTCTCTCTCTCTCTCTCTCTCTCTCTCTCGTGTGTTATAAGAGAAGAGATAAAGGGTTATCCCTTATAAAACCAAATTTTGACTCGTATAATCAATTGCGAGTCCATACTAGTTCAAAAGTCCTCGAAACCCAAACACTACCCCCGGATACTCTATTCTGACTATCTCGGCCATTTCGAAACCAATCGTGCACTCGAAATATCCATCCCAGTTACTTAACTAAAATTCATTAGTCGAACCCGAGGCTTCTCAACATTCGTTTTCTATAACGTTAGTTATCACTCGTCACTTAACCCAACTGCGACATGACATAAAAATATTCTGACTCGTTTACTTAGTCCCCAAAGTAAATGTAACACACATTAGTAATTATCTAACTAGTGAGCCTATCATTCCACTGAAGGACTCTCTCTTTATTTTACCTACCTTATCAGGTACAAAGTTAACTTATCCATATAACTCTTTGTTCACTGTCGGCCCCTGACCGATCCTTATGTGAATAATTCAGAAACTACATTTTCTTCATTTCTGATAATTTAAAGGAATTCGCGGTTAAAGCCATATGTAAGATTCCTTTATGATCAAAACATTCTGCTCCCCCAAATATGGTGACCACAGTTCCCACCATTCCAATATTGCTCTGACGAGTTAAAAAAAATTACTCAAATTTTCACATTTAGGCATTTTTATACCCTGCTTTAAGCCAGAACTTCTGATCCTTCTACTTCCGTTGGATAACACTACACTTCCTTCGCATAACTTAAACTTTAACATATTGTCCTTATCAAAGACATTTCAGACTTGTTCTCAATTTAACTTCACTGGGTAAGTTAAATTTAGCACCACCCTCTAGTATAGCAGTACGTGGATAATTATAACCACTACACTCCAGTAATCGTTGCAAAAATATATAAAAATGACACAAAGGGAGTGACCTAAACTGCGGCCCTTATTCCGAACTTCAACTAACAACTCAAACTAAGCCGCGCCTCCTGCTGCCCTCGTAATGGCCTTCCTTGGTCACCCTTCATCGATCAGCACACGAATCTCACACGAGCGTGCAAAAGATTTACTATAATCTTATATAATAGTAAGAGAACGAAATCTCACAACAAGAATCAACAATCCTTATGCTAAGGCTCTATATCAAATAGAAAGTAACGCTGAAAGCCTAGTACGTCCGCACAGATTCCTAAGGAGACTAGAACCTGATGCTCTGATACCATCTGTGATACCACGCCTTGTAAAATACCGGGTGATCAATCCTATACCAGATTAAAACAGGGATCTCATATGATTCATTCTTAGCATCACTGTCGAAAACCAATTTAATTACTAATAAATTATTAGATTGTCATCAAAAAAAAATTTAACTAATCCTTTTAATCAAACCAACCAAGTAAAATAATCACACGGTTTATAAACCACAACTGAAATGAAATAAGGTAACCGAACTCTCGATAAAACATAATACAACCAAATTGAGTTGCTGCAAACTAAAATGCGGTAAAAGAATAAATGAATACAGTTGGGCTATCATCCCGAGTGTTTCTACAGTACCTCCTATCTAGATCACAAGGATAAAAGCGTTTATAATAAACCTGCTTGCATCCACAGCTGCTGCAGTAACGGCTGACTCGAAAGAATCATCATCCAGGCGTCCCTGTGTCTGGACACCTAATATATATACATATAGACCAAGAGAGGGAAAATAGAAAAACGGGTCAAAACCCTGGTTTTGAAAATATTTAGCAAGTGCATCAAATGCTAACTTTTTAAAATATGAAATCTCTCATATTTGAACTGGTATCGAACTCTCATGAGCTACACCTCGCCCCTCCTCTAATAGTGCACACCTATCGCATACATTTTAAGCAACCCAGTTCAGGTAGCCTGCCTAACTAATTTCTTTCACCCATCATCTAAGTCCTCATAACTATCACCTACCCTGCGTGATGCAATATATGTATACCGTAAGCTATCACCTAAGCTTTGGTTGGTATGATCGTCAATGTGATATATATATATATATATATATATATATACCATTCATTTTCCAAAACTTTCACTAGTTTTAAAATACCATTTTCACTTTAGTATATAAAATCCCATACATATAATTCTCATTTAATGTACGATTCACATTTGTATTAATCCGGATATAAATCGCCGTGGAGTGGAATAAACTTCTATTTATTTTACGCTTTACACAAGTCTAAGTTATATGATATCTCATCATCATATACGAGCAATATACTATACACAACAGGCATATTTATACCTATATTACAATCATAAGTATAATAACCATCCCACCAAGCTATAACTCGAGGATGCAGTCTCAAAGTGCCATAATTATCTGGGTATGCTTAATTTAACTCCTGTACCAAGTCAGACTCACTCATGATCATGATAAAATACTAAACGGTGGAGGCGGTCATATTCCCTCCTGAAAGTGGAATCATTATGGCACCCATATGCGGGACGATATGACCTGGGGATATACTCTCCCTGCTCCGCAAGCCTGGGGATTCACCCACATCGTGCAACCTCCCTGGATAGCACTAAAGGTATATATATACATAAATCTATCGTTTGCATACCAATATATTTATTATCAAATTCTATATATATACTGTAAACACACTCGTATATATAATATATATCACTTCCCAATATGCCCTGGCTATAATTGTCGAACTCTTATAGCGATGACCAAAATATCCCAAATGTTCCCATTCGTAATAGTATATAAGTATTTACACACTTCAAATACTAAACCTATAAGCATTCTTTTACTTAAGATTTACTTACCTTAATCACTTTTAAGGATTTATATATAATCCCGAATATACCAATTCGTAATACTTAAATAAGTATACAAGCTACTTATCTTAATTCCATAGGTATCGCATTTTAGGATTACTCAATTGCAATCGGCCCATATTTATTCTAACCGCATAAATATATTTATACCCGCTTGTCGAAGACCTCTATCGAATGTTACGCGTCCTTACCATCATTAGGTCCATACCCCGGATTGTACCCTTAACTAATACAAGGTTCCCTCTTTCATCCCATGGTTTACTCACCCTAAATTCTATTATCTAGGAGTCCTAATCTGACATCAAGCCAAAGATCATACTAGAAAACCACAAAAGTTGTATCTCAGGTGCCGTGGTTCAACGCGTATACAAGCGCCAGAAGGATAAACCATGTTCATATTTATCTAAAATCATTGAATAACGAAAGAAAACGTCTTATAAACATAATATCCGCATGACGTAATTTATGTTTCTCAATAAACATGCACAAGTATGATTCGAGGAAGCCCAAGAAACAATATATACAATTCCCCTAATAAGCGCGATAAACGCATCCATTTTCAATTGTGGGATCCGCGCATTTTATTTTGATATTATTCTAGCATTTATTTTATTCAAATCACATGCCACAACCATATTTATAATTGACAATGAATAACACCCTTATGAATTGACATTAAAAAAAAAATAACATGCCTTGTCAATTTGAGTATTTTCGAAGGATCTAATTCAATAGTTTATTCATTGATCCAATCGACACTTGGTATAATACTGCGGTGTTAAAACTACGAGTAAATATACCTCTCAATATAAATAATGTATCAGATTAAATATAAAATAATCTCATTTAATCAACGATATCATAATTATATAGTTTTTTTAACCATTTAACTATTCCATAAATAACTTAGTAACACTCATTTTTTTTTTAAATATACTAATTAAGATATATATATATATATATATATAAATATTTATTTTTTTTTTTTTTTTATTTTTTTTTTGACACAACAAATTCGTTTCAACAGGTGTTATTATCTCCGAGGAAACTCGTAATCCCAAATGGTATGTGGGCTGCCAACTGCCTTTCGGTTTGACACGTGAGTACCCTACCCTTGCAAGCTGGGCGACGCTTATTCATGAAATGAAAAGCATAAATAAAGCCAAAATACGAGGGTTCTCAATTTTTGACGTCGGCTCCTCGTTTTGTACCCAAAAGATATGTCCCTTTTTTTTTTTAACGCTTCATCAAATTTCAAAACCCCGTGGTTCGTTCATACTACCAACTGTTATCTGTATCGTGTTCATACCGTTCCCAAGGTCGCCGGAGTTCAATCCCCTAAGATGTTTCGGTTTTGTCAGAATCTCATGGTGGATCGGCGAAAACTAAGATGAGTAGGGGTAACAGAGTTAATCTCTTGATGGTTCGAGCTCCATTAGATCGTGGTTTTTCGGAGAAAGCTCCGTTGGAACTCAGATGTCGATTTTTTTTTTTTTTAAATCTCAGATTAATCTCCGAAATTACCTGTCGGATCTACACATAGACACGGAATGATCACTCGTATGGTGAATCGGAGAAGCCGTGATTCAACGGGGTCTCAGTAGCTTCATCGGCTCAAGGTTTGTAGGAGCAAGCTTCGTCGGTTTCTACCGGAGGTGTGCCAGATTTTTTTAAGCTCCCACGGTCGTTCTTCATTTCTCAAACTCCCACGGTGATTCGTTATTGTCAAGATCCCACGGTGTTTTTCTATGGAGGTTCACCGGATTTGAAGCTCAAACGGTTATTTTAGTATTTCCAGATCCCACGCTGGTTCAAACTGATGGTTCGTCAGTTTGTAGCTCCCACGGAGGTTCGTTACATTTCAAGATCCCACGGTGTTTTGTTCACTCCTACTGAGATCCGTGGTAACTCGTTTGACACAAACTCAATCGAATCTTAGGTGCGCCCCTTTCAATATTTGGCGGACCAGTTTTATATCCCAGTTTTGCTGGATAAGGTTCTGAGTTTCTTCGAACCAGACGCTATGGTTCATTCCGAGCTTCGTCGGAAAGCGATTCACCGGAGCAAAGCTCCGTCAGTTATGGGTTGAATCTATTTGTTCAAGCTTTTTTAGAAAGTGATTTGGTTTGTACCTATTTGAGGTGAAACGGTTCTGTTACTCCATGGAGTCAGCTTAGATTTTATTTTTGCAAAGTGGCACATATCAAAATGCGAGGGAGCTGATGTGGTCTTTCGGTTTATTTGGAAAATATCAGATGTGACTGGGTTTTGAATTTCTTCGAACGAGTTTCTTTGAACAGTTGCTACGGTTCAGTCAAGCTTCATCGTGAAGAGGTTCATCGGAGCAAAGCTCCGTCGATTTCTACTGGAGCCAACGTTCTTTGGAGCAAGGATATAGGAAAAAGGTTTTTCAGTTTGTGACTCCAAAATGTATAAATCACTAGCTTTGAATATTTCAAAGATATACCTTTATCAAATGACAGTGTACTATTGCTGAAGTCTAACACGCAAAGGGAAATCTAAGAAAATCTATTCTACTGTTGTACTAAAGTTATAAAGGGTTGTCTATAACTGTACTGCACATCAATTTATGACAGACACACACACAGGCCTACTCATGTGGCCTGATCAGTTATTGTACTGTACGACCATGTGATTTTGAAATATCACAGTTTATCATAATGTAAAATACTATCAACTTGTACTATTTTACTATTTACTTACAACAAGACATGACTTATTTGCTTTTAGTCAGTACTTTCTACCTTTTAGGCGAAACACACTTAAATCGTTGCAGGCCATCAATTAATTTAATCGAGATACATCATTATCTTTTCAAGAATGTCTCTTCATGACAGCCTTTTTTTTTTTTTTTTTTTTGAGTCACCTCATTGTAAATAGTTCAGGCCAAATGATCATCCAAAATTTTTTTTTTTTTTTTTCAATGAGTCATCTTGTAGAGATAATTTAAGGCTCATCGGTGCATAACAATTGCATCATGTTAGCATTCATACTTCAAATGATAACTTTCTTTTTAGCCTCTCTCGTGCAAAAACAAATATACACGAGTCTGCGTAGTTGTTAATAAAAAAAAATTATGCAAACACATATTACTCAATCTCTTATGTAAATATTAATGTCTAGAGCATACTTTCAAAATAGACATGTCAACTAATATTTACATATAAATATATCATTTTTTTTTTGTTTTATATAAAGCATGAGAAATCATAAGATAGAAGTATTGGATTCCTTATCTGAAATGGAGTTGAACATTTCTTTGGTTAATGTTAGAGCAGAATGTTGATTTGTCAATCGCTTTCCTCTATCTCCATCCATTTTTCCGTTCACGAATGAGGCGTTACATGATAAAAATCGTGAATACCTCCCCAGCAGAGTCGCCAAATGTAAGAGAGTAGTCTAATTTAGGGGAAATACTCGATTTTAGCACGTGTTTGACTTGAGCAACTTCGGTTGCGCCTACGTATCCGTTAAGCTCGGAATCAAAGTCAGCGTAGTTCGTGGGCTCGTACTATTCGCCGGAAAACTCATTGTGGTGGTTTTTTGGAGAGATGGGAGGTGTTGCCACTCTTCTCAAAGAACTCATCTCAAAACTCTCTCTAAAACCTTATAAGATAAGAAAATCACCCTCATCTTCCAAGAAGATCCCCCTCAAATGTATGGGGGTAGGGGTTATTTATAGCAAAACCCACCCAAGTGGGTCGCCACATGTCAATTAACCCGTGGTGACACATGTCCTATTTTAAGTGGCATGTGTCCCATAACATATGTCAAAAACTCTCAATACTAGAATATTTTCTAGTTAATATGTAAATAATACACAAATACGCGTGATATGTCCAACGCGCATAATAATACCTCAGTCGCATAAACACATGGACTTTTGTCAATATTAATCATCTCTAATCTCATTTAATAATTTAATGAGAGGCTTATCATTAAGCCCCTCCTACATTTGCCCCCTCGTATATATAGTTGATATATTGATGCATGTCTGAAATATATCGACTGTATGTACGAAATAATTTTAGACAGTTTTCATATATTCGATCGACCTGTGGATCGTGGGTAATAATGTCATATCTCATTTCATCTTGATGATGTACTTTTACCTCATATATCACATTTTATGATATAATGCAATCTCATATTTTATATCTCAGTTATATGATATACATCAATTTTATATCTCATATCTTAAATCCCATTTTGCAGCTTTGATCTCATAGGTTTTTCCGAAGGACCTCGTTTATCATTATTTTCGTACGAATGATATACACCGAGTGTTGCCCCCATTCCTATTTAAATGATCATGCATCCACATTTTTATTGCGATTGTTTGTAACTCTGCTTTGGTAAAGAGTATTATCATGAACACATAATAACTACTCGGCATTCTCTTTCGTCATTTTCAACCAAGCTTGGTGAAAGTATTATTACGGTTTACATAATAACTACTTCATCGTCCTTGATTAATCTTTTAGTGCATGTACATGTTGTTTGACTTGTTTTAATCACGATGAGGTTTCTTGTGCATGCATGTAATATTGGCTCGCTCAAATGACCATTTTTTTTAATGTTTTTTCACAAACTCACACCTATAAAGTGACTTAATGATGAGAACACACTTGTCAAGGTTTCTCGTAAACTCCACCGTTAGCGGTGACTTAACAATGAAAACACACTTGTTAAGGTTTTTCGCAAACTCCACCGTTAGAGGTGACTTAACAATGAAAACACACTTATTAAGGTTTTTTCGCAAACTCCACCGTTAGCGGTGACTTAACAATGAAAACACACTTGTTAAGGTTTTTTGCAAACTCCAATGTTAGAGGTGACTTAACAATGAAAACACACTTATTAAGATTTTCCATAAACTCCACATATAACGGTGACTTAACAATGAAAACACACTTGTTAAGATTTTTCGTAAACTCCACCTATAACGGTGACTTAACAATGAAAACACTTGTTAAGATTTTTGTAAAACTTTACCAATAACGGCGACACCCATAACGGTGACTTAACAACGAAAACACTTGTTAAGATTTTTCGTAAACTCCACCTATAACGGTGACTTAACAATGAAAACACTTGTTAAGATTTTTGTAAAACTTCACCGATAACGGCGACTTAACAATGAAAACACTTGTTAAGATTTTTGTAAAACTTTACCAATAACGGCGACACCCATAACGGTGACTTAACAACGAAAACACTTGTTAAGATTCTTCGTAAACTCCACCTATAACGGTGACTTAACAATGAAAACACTTGTTAAGATTTTTGTAAAACTTCACCGATAACGGCGACACCCATGACGGTGACTTAACAACGAAAACACTTGTTAAGATTTTTCATAAACTCCACCTATAATGGTGACTTAACAACGAAAACGCTTGTTAAGATTTTTCATAAACTCCACCTATAACGGTGACTTAACAATGAAAACGCTTGTCAAGATTTTTGTAAAACTTTACCAATAACGGCACACCCATGACGGTGACTTAACAACGAAAATACTTGTTAAGATTTTTCATAAACTCCACCTATAATGGTGACTTAACAACGAAAACGCTTGTTAAGATTTTTCATAAACTCCACCTATAACGGTGACTTAACAACGAAAACGCATGTTAAGATTTTTCATCAACTCCACCTATAACGGTGACTTAACAACGAAAACGCTTGTTAAGATTTTTATATAATCTCCACCTTATAACGGTGACTTAACAACGAAAACACTTGTTAAGATTTTTATATAATCTCACTGTTTTTCATATCTCTTCTCAGGTTGCTCGCAAAGTTCTCGTAATATGATGTCATATATGAAGGATGACTATGACTTTGTCGATTTCTGAGTGACAAGCAATTAACCCGTTTGAACTCTTTGCGAAAGAAACTGAAGAAGCTTTTGTAATGACCTGCTTGGATGTTACTATACTCTGAAGGTTCATCAATCTAACCTTGGCGTGGATGATGTCGAAGAAGCTTTAGACTACAAGCTACGTTACATCATAATATCCAATTGCCCCCTTTATTTTATTTTATCTTAAGATAAAATAAAATAAAATAAATTACATATATCCTTTACAATTCCCACCCGAAAAAGAATGAAAGCAACCTAATTATTACATTTCATGGGGTGTATCTCAAACTGTCGAGTCTTTGAACAATGATTTGATATTTGTGTCGCTCAATATCTACTCGTTCAGAAGCCTCTGCAAAATAATATCTTTCTGACACAATAATATAATATTGCAAATGGTTAGTAAAACTCAGGAAATATCCAAGTGCAATTCTCATCATGCCCCCTTTATTTTATTTTTATTTTATTTGATATAATAAAATTTAAATAAAGTCCGGGGATATTTGTGTAATGAATCGTAACCACCCATACTCGAAGGTGTATCGTGGACAATTTAATGTCGTTTAAGCACACATCCTTTCAAACTCACGAGTGTGTAAAATATCCAGGGTGAATTCTGAATTGAAACATACTCGAGATGTTTCGTAATATATTAGTCGTGTTCAACATGATCTCCGACTATAAAATAACATTTACCAAATGTTTTATAAAAACTTGGTATTTAGATGAAGGTTCATTATGCTCCTTCTAACTCGCTTTTAGCTCTATATTATAGCATAGCATATAGATATATCATGCCAAAGATCATACTAGAAAACCACAAAAGTTGTATCTCAGGTGCCGTGGTTCAACGCGTATACAAGCGCTAGAAGGATAAACCATGTTCATATTTATCTAAAATCATTGAATAACGAAAGAAAACGTCTTATAAACATAATATCTGCATGACGTAATTTATGTTTCTCAATAAACATGCACAAGTATGATTCGAGGAAGCCCAAGAAACAATATATACAATTCCCCTAATAAGCGCGATAAACGCATCCATTTTCAATTGTGGGATCCGCGCATTTTATTTTGATATTATTCTAGCATTTATTATATTCAAATCACATGCCACAACCATATTTATAATTGACAATGAATAACACCCTTATGAATTGACATTAAAAAAAAATAACATGCCTTGTCAATTTGAGTATTTTCGAAGGATCTAATTCAATAGTTTATTCATTGATCCAATCGACACTTGGTATAATACTGTGGTGTTAAAACTACGAGTAAATATACCTCTCAATACAAATAATGTATCAGATTAAATATAAAATAATCTCATTTAATCAACGATATCATAATTATATAGTTTTTTTAACCATTTAACTATTCCATAAATAACTTAGTAACACTCATTTTTTTTTTAAATATACTAATTAAGATATATATATATATAATTTTTTTTTTTTTGACACAACAAATTCGTTTCAACAGGTGTTATTATCTCCGAGGAAACTCGTAATCCCAAATGGTATGTGGGCTGCCAACTGCCTTTCGGTTTGACACGTGAGTACCCTACCCTTGCAAGATGGGCGACGCTTATTCATGAAATGAAAAGCATAAATAAAGCCAAAATACGAGGGTTCTCAATTTTTGACGTCGGCTCCTCGTTTTGTACCCAAAAGATATGTCCCTTTTTTTTTAACGCTTCTTCAAATTTCAAAACCCCCATGGTTCGTTCATACTACCAACTGTTATCTGTATCGTGTTCATACCGTTCCCAAGGTCGCCGGAGTTCAATCCCCTAAGATGTTTCGGTTTTGTCAGAATCTCATGGTGGATCGGCGAAAACTAAGATGAGTAGGGGTAACAGAGTTAATCTCTTGATGGTTCGAGCTCCATTAGATCGTGGTTTTTCGGAGAAAGCTCCGTTGGAACTCAGATGTCGATTTTTTTTTTTTTTAAATCTCAGATTAATCTTCGAAATTCCCTGTCGGATCTACACATAGACACGGAATGATCACTCGTATGGTGAATCGGAGAAGCCGTGATTCAACGGGGTCTCAGTAGCTTCATCGGCTCAAGGTTTGTAGGAGCAAGCTTCGTCGGTTTCTACCGGAGGTGTGCCAGATTTTTTTAAGCTCCCAAGATCGTTCTTCATTTCTCAAACTCCCACGGTGATTCGTTATTGTCAAGATCCCACGGTGTTTTTCTATGGAGGTTCACCGGATTTGAAGCTCCCACGGTTATTTTAGTATTTCCAGATCCCACGCTGGTTCAAACTGATGGTTCGTCAGTTTGTAGCTCCCACGGAGGTTCGTTACATTTCAAGATCCCACGGTGTTTTGTTCACTCCTATTGAGATCCGTGGTAACTCGTTTGACACAAACTCAATCGAATCTTAGGTGCGCCCCTTTCAATATTTGGCGGACCAGTTTTATATCCCAGTTTTGCTGGATAAGGTTCTGAGTTTCTTCGAACCAGACGTTATGGTTCATTCCGAGCTTCGTCGGAAAGCGATTCACCGGAGCAAAGCTCCGTCAGTTATGGGTTGAATCTATTTGTTCAAGCTTTTTTAGAAAGTGATTTGGTTTGTACCTATTTGAGGTGAAACGGTTCTGTTACTCCATGGAGTCAGCTTAGATTTTATTTTTGCAAAGTGGCACATATCAAAATGCGAGGGAGCTGATGTGGTCTTTCGGTTTATTTGGAAAATATCAGATGTGACTGGGTTTTGAATTTCTTCGAACGAGTTTCTTTGAACAGTTGCTACGGTTCAGTCAAGCTTCATCGTGAAGAGGTTCATCGGAGCAAAGCTCCGTCGATTTCTACTGGAGCCAACGTTCTTTGGAGCAAGGATATAGGAAAAAGGTTTTTCAGTTTGTGACTCCAAAATGTATAAATCACTAGCTTTGAATATTTCAAAGATATACCTTTATCAAATGACAGTGTACTATTGTTGAAGTCTAACACGCAAAGGGAAATCTAAGAAAATCTATTCTACTGTTGTACTAAAGTTATAAAGGGTTGTCTATAACTGTACTGCACATCAATTTATGACAGACACACACACAGGCCTACTCATGTGGCCTGATCAGTTATTGTACTGTACGACCATGTGATTTTGAAATATCACAGTTTATCATAATGTAAAATACTATCAACTTGTACTATTTTACTATTTACTTACAACAAGACATGACTTATTTGCTTTTAGTCAGTACTTTCTACCTTTTAGGCGAAACACACTTAAATCGTTGTAGGCCATCAATTAATTTAATCGAGATACATCATTATCTTTTCAAGAATGTCTCTTCATGACAGCCTTTTTTTTTTTTTTTTTTGAGTCACCTCATTGTAAATAGTTCAGGCCAAATGATCATCCAAATTTTTTTATTTATTTTTTCAATGAGTCACCTTATTGAGATAATTTAAGGCTCATCGGTGCATAACAATTGCATCATGTTAGCATTCATACTTCAAATGATAACTTTCTTTTTAGCCTCTCTCGTGCAAAAACAAATATACACGAGTCTGCGTAGTTGTTAATAAAAAAAAATTATGCAAACACATATTACTCAATCTCTTATGTAAATATTAATGTCTAGAGCATACTTTCAAAATAGACATGTCAACTAATATTTACATATAAATATATCATTTTTTTTTGTTTTATATAAAGCATGAGAAATCATAAGATAGAAGTATTGGATTCCTTATCTGAAATGGAGTTGAACATTTCTTTGGTTAATGTTAGAGCAGAATGTTGATTTGTCAACCGCTTTCCTCTATCTCCATCCATTTTTCCGTTCACGAATGAGGCGTTACATGATAAAAATCGTGAATACCTCCCCAGCAGAGTCTCCAAATGTAAGAGAGTAGTCTAATTTAGGGAAAATACTCGATTTTAGCACGTGTTTGACTTGAGCAACTTCGATTGCGCCTACGTATCCGTTATGCTCGGAATCAAAGTCAGCGTAGTTCGTGGGCTTGTACTATTCGCCGGAAAACTCATTGTGGTGGTTTTTTGGAGAGATGGGAGGTGTTGCCACTCTTCTCAAAGAACTCATCTCAAAACTCTCTCTAAAACCTTATAAGATAAGAAAATCACCCTCCTCTTCCAAGAAGATCCCCCTCAAATGTATGGGGGTAGGGGTTATTTATAGCAAAACCCACCCAAGTGGGTCGCCACATGTCAATTAAATCGTGGTGACACATGTCCTATTTTAAGTGGCATGTGTCCCATAACATATGTCAAAAACTCTCAATACTAGAATATTTTCTAGTTAATATGTAAATAATACACAAATACGCGTGATATGTCCAACGCGCATAATAATACCTCAGTCGCATAAACACATGGACTTTTGCCAATATTAATCATCTCTAATCTCATTTAATAATTTAATGAGAGGCTTATCATTAAGCCCCTCCTACAATATCCAATTTGCAATATTACTCCCCCTAAACTTAAAAGATGAAAACTATCAAATCCAGCTAAGGCGAATCGATTCTCCCCTAATGCGAATCGATTCGGACCAACGAATCGATTCGGTCTAAATTCGAATCGGTTCAAAAAAGGGTCTTCAATCAGGTCTTCAAGGTAGAATCGATTCGGTCTCAATCCGAATCAATTCGGCCTGAGACGGACTTATAGGTCTCCTTATGCGAATCAATTCGGTCTAGACCCGAACCGATTCGCCCTGTTCAGAGCTCACAATTTGGACGATTTCATCTTCTCCAAAAATCCCAAATATTATCCCAACCTCGATTTTTTGGGTTTCTAATCTCAACCAACAACACTATAATCATTCTAACACATATTTACAACCAACACATCAATTAATTTATGGGATAGAACAATTTCCCTTAGATTTAAACCCTAAAATCAATTAAACTCTCTTTTATCATTTCTTCCCATTTCTAACCCTTTATACACACCATTAACGCTGGTTTAACACTAAAACTCATCGGGAGTTAACAATACATCAATTTGTAAACTCAAAGTCAATTTTCCCAAATTTATTTCAAGGGTTTCAACCCAAAAATCATATAGTTTACCAACTATAATATGAGATACAGCCACTAAATTGAATAAAGCAAGTAAACACTTACCTCGTAGATAAAATTCGACGGCCTCGAGTCGAATCCCGCGGAGTTTGGCTCGGAATCCCCTTCCTCTTCCTCTTTTACTTCTTTATTTCTTTCCTTCCTCTTTTATCTCCTTTCTCTCTCTCTCTCTAAGAGAAGATATAAAGGGCTATCCCTTATAAAACCCAATTTTGACGCGTATACTCAATTGCGAGAAAAGTCCTCGAAACCCAAACACTTCCCTCGGATACTCTATTATGACTATCTCGGGCATTCTGAAACCAACTGTGCACTCGAAATCACCATCCGAGTTAATTAACTAAAATTCAATAGTCGGACCCGACGCTTCTTAACACGAGTTTTCTTCAATGTAAACTATCACTCGTCACTTAACCCAACCACGACATGACATAAAAATATTCCGACTCATTTACTTAGTCCCCAAATTAAATGTAACACACATTAGTAATTATCTAAAACTCATACATCTCGAATTACTATTCACGGTAATTCCTTTAATTATAAAATTACACCCACTTATGTAATTTAAATATCTATAAAAGTACGGGGTATTACAATAACTATCTCAGTTAATTATAAGCCCCCCATTTAACGTTAGTGACACAAAAGAATTTTTAATAAAATTACCATTCATCTAAACATCATCACATGTACTCGTATAGGTTCCTAAAAAATCCCCCAAATCCAATCCCGGTCCCTGCTCAACCTGCCCCAAGAGCCCAATCGATTCGCCTTAAGGATGCTAAATCAATTCGGATCTGGGCAGAAGCCCAAATTTGCCAAGTTTCTCTCAATACAAAAATTCTCATTTCAATTCCAATTTCCATTATAATGGTTTATACCTTTATATTATTATTATAAGAACATGTCCCCCATGACTTATTACTTCATTTAGGATGGTTAATTATACAATTTAACCTAGAAATCCATTTCCCCAAGACCAGGAATTTACATCAATTGTCATGTTTAATAAGTCCATATTCTTTTCCTCTTAATCCCTTTAGATTCTAATCATATTTTAGCATTACACAAGGACCATGATTCTCATAAATTGAAAATCCTAAAACATGGTTTCTACTACTCTACTTATATATCAAGATTTCCAATCAATTAAAGAACTTAATGCGTGAAGTTATCATTCAATTCAAGATTTCAATCATCCTAAATTTTCGGGTTTAAACCACAATGTTCAGATTAATTTCCTCTATATACATGATATTAAATCTTATCACTTTATCGCCAAATTTTATATTAAAACCTATAAATTATATGGGAGATTACTACGATGAATTAAGAAATACATTGAACAATAATTTAAGCAAGAAAATTCTTACCTGTTATGGATGATTGGGTGTTTGACCTTGACTCCATAGCCTCCTCCCATCTTTGGCCTTTAGTCTCCTTTCTCTAGAGATGTGACTGCTAGGTTTAGGTATTATTAAGTGTTAAGAGTTTCTTAACATCCCTCCTTTACTTATATTAATCCCAATCCTGAGTTTGGCCTAATTCCAATTTTTGGACCCCAAATGGGCCTGATCCCATAATCGAAATAGCCCAATAACCTCCCAAATGATATACCTATACCCTAGGGCTATTTTTAGAGTCTACAACACCTAAACGAGTTCCCAAAACCTCCCGAAACATGCTCTAATTATTTGTATTCAACATATTCAATTTTTAATTATGTTGCACATCCTATATCAATTATTCAATGAACATGCAATTATTTTCTACATAAATTATTTAACATGGAAAGTTAAATTCACATAACATGTAATAATAATTAATTACTTTATTCACAACTTAATTAATCAAATTCAATCGATTTTATTTTATTTAAAAAATACAGGGCATTACGTTCTTTTACCTAATAACGGAATTCCATCCACGAAATTCGAAATGTACCTGGATAAAAGAGTTTCGGATATTTTTCTCGCGTGTCATCCTATCCCTCTCCCAAGTTGACTCATCCTCCTTATGATGTCCCCACTGCACATAAACCAACGTAACAACCTTATATCGAAGTCGGCACTCCATACAGTCCAGAATGGCTATGGGTTTCTCCTCGTAGGTAGCATCAGGCTGGAGCTCTATCTCATCAAAATCGATATGCCTGTAAGCAATATCGTCCCTAAGGAACCTCCGTAATGTAGATATGTGAAAGACATCGTGCATATGTTTTACGTGGTCTGGTAGTCCCAACCGATACGCTACGGGCCCAATCCTCTCAATGATACGGAATGGTCCCATATATCGGGGAGCCAACTTCCCTTTCTTCCCAAATCTAATCAATCCCTTCATGGGGGAGCACTTTGATCAGCCTGATCCCTGACATCAAAATCTAGGTGCCTTCGGCCCGCATCCATATAACTTTTTTGCCTATCCTGGGTAATTCGAATCCTATCCCGAATTATCTCCACCTTTTCCAAGGTATCCTGAATGAACTCTGGAGCGAGTAATTTGTTCTCCCCCACCTCCAACCAATATGAGGGTGAATAATAAGGTCTCCTATATAATGCTTCAAATGGTGCCATACCAATAGTGAACTGGTAGCTATTAATATACGTGAACTCCACTAAGGGGAAATACTGCTCCCAACTCCCCTTAAAGTCTAATATACACATCCGTAACATATCTTCCAGCATCAAATTAACCCTTTCCGTCTGCCCATCGATCTGCAGGTGGTACGAGGTACTCAACCTCAACTCTGCCGCTAAGGCCTGCTGAAAGCTCCCCCAAAATTAAGACACAAATGTCTTGTCCCTATCTGACACAATGTTGAGCGGTACCCTATGCAATTTCACAATCTCTATAAGGAAAAGTCTAGCGTACTACTCTAACGTATAGTTCGTCCGGACTGGCAAAATGTGAGCCACCTTATTCAATCAGTTCATGATCACCCAAATAGAATTGTGCCTCCGCTGTGACATAAGTAATCCGATGATAAAATCTATGGAAATTCTCTCCCATTTCCATATCGAAATCTCAAGAAGTTGTAGCACACCCGCGGAATGCTGATAGTTCACCTTCACTAATTGGCACGTGGCACACTTGGACATAAAGATTGTTATGTCCTTCTTCATGTCGTCCCACCAATACTGACATCGCCTATCTTGGTACATCTTATCCCCATTGAGGTGTATCATAAATCATGAACCATAAGCTTCTGTCAAAACGTCTCACCTCAACTATTCGTCATCTAGGACAACCAATCTGCCTTGAAATGTTAATCCACTATCTGACCCAATCGAGTAGTGCTCTACCCCCTCAACTAATAACAGGTTAACCATCCCCTAGCAAAGTTGGTTTCCTTCCTGTTCCCTTACAACCCAAGTAATGGTCTCGGGTGTTATGGTGAGAACTGCAATAAAAGTACGAGTCAATTCGTCATCACCATGAAGCGATTTCCATTTTGCCTTCCACATTATCGCTAACTCCAAAATCGGATTGCGGCTCAACACATCCGTCACTACATTTGTTTTCCCAGGGAGATACTGAATGTCAAACTCAGGGCCGATTTTGAGGGGAGGCGAGAAAGGCAATCGCCTCGGGCCCTCAATTTTTGACACATTTTAGAGCCCTAAAATTTTATATATGTATATATATTTATATCGTCATTTTCCAATTATCCCCAAAATAATTTGTTGAAAACTGAATAGACAAACATTTAAACTTGTCGCAATTTTAAAAAATAAGTCGACATCTTTTCTGTCAAACAAAAATCTCTTGTTAAATATGGAGCCCCTAATTTAAGAGTTTGCCTCGGGCCCCTAAAATCTCAGGACCGACACTGGTCAAACTGATAATCTTTTATAAACGCTATCAATCTCCTCTACTGCATGTTCAACTCTCTTTGCGTGAATAAGTATTATAAGCTTTTATGGTCTGTGAATAGCTGGAATTTCTCCCCAGGAGGTAATGTCTCCGCAAGGATGCTAACTCCAAGTCACGGGCAGGGTAATGTCCCTTGAGAGGCTTTAGTTTTCGTAAAGTATAAGTTATCGACCTCTTCTCCTGCATTAACACCCCTCCAAGTCCCCGCAAGGATGTATTTGTGAAGACCTTATAGTCTATCCCCAACGGAGGCAATGTAATTACTGGTACTGTAATCAATCGAGCCTTCAGCTTGTCGAATGTCTGTTGACATGCATCATCCTATATAAATGTCACATCCTTCCTCATCAATTTCGTGAAGGTCCAGGCTATCTTTGAGAACCCATGAATGAACTGACGGTAATAATTGACCAATTCCAGAAAACTACGTACCTCTATGGGTGTAGTGGGTTGTCCCCACTCCATCACTGTAGAAACTTTCCCCGGGTCTACTAAAATCCCCCTCTCAGATACGATGTGGCCCAAGAACTGCACCACCCGTAACCCAAAACCAGGTTTCTCAAACTTATCATAAAGTTGATGGTCTCGTAATGTTTGTAAGACTACCTGTAAATGTTGTGCATGCTCCTCTGCAGTTCGAGAATAAATCAGTATATCATCAATAAACACTATGACGAGTTGATCCAGAAAATCCTTGAATAATCGATTCATCGAGTCCATAAACACCGTCGGTGCATTGGTTAGCCCAAAAGGCATAACCAAACACTGTTATGACCCGTATCTCGTCAAAAACATTGTCTTCGAGATATCCCGCTCTCTAACCCTCAGTTGATGATAACCCAATCTCAAATATATCATAGAAAAGTATACAGCTCCCCTCAGCTGGTCAAACAAGTCATCTATACGAGGCAAAGGATATTTATTCCATGTGGTGACTTTGTTCAACTCCCTATAGTCGATACAAAGCCGTAAGGATCCGTCATTCTTTTTAACGAACAAAACTGGAACCCCACGGTAAAGTACTCCTCCAAATAAACTCGTGTCCCAGTAACTACTCAATCTGGTCTTGAAGCTCCCTCGTCTTTGGAGGAACCATTAGATACAGACAATAGGTCTCGTACCCAAAATCAAATCAATCACAAAGTTTATCTCATACTAGGCGACAACCCTGGTATCTTCCTAAATACATTGACAAACTCACTAAATATCGGGATAGAATCTAGCGATACTATGACCTCCGAAGAAGTCTCCTCCTCAATATAACATAAGTGCGTACTCGACCCAATCCCGAGGTGCGACATTGCAACCAGGTATATGTCCAGCCCCAAAATGGAGAATACGATGGAACTACGATAACAATCAACACAGGCCCTGTATATAACTATCCAATACATCCCTAAGGTAACATCATACTCAGATATATCTAATACCAATAATCTTGCCACAAACATGAGTCGCCCAATCTCGACCCCTATACCCCTGCATACTGAACGTATGGGTGCCCCTCTACCCAGGGTGAATCTATACGAAGTATAATATTGGAAGCAAAATCTATCATCCCCGACTTTCGTGAAAAGTTAGTGCTAACGAATGAATGAGATGCACCGGTATCAAATAAAATATGGCCCACATGACCAAAGATAGGGAACATACCCTAAATAGCCTGAATAGACACTGGTCCCTCTATCGGTGCAAGCTGATATATCTGTCCGTATTGTAGATGTGGTTGTTGCCCCTGAGGTTAGGCAACTGGAGCTCGTAAGGCTGGCACTGCAATCCCTGGGGCTGGCAACTGATGATGATGCTCTTTGTAATACCCCGTATTTTTATGGCTTTTAATTATGATATTAATTAAATTGCATTAAATTTGGAATTAATTAAATTAATTTGGGATAATTAATTAAAAATTAATTCAAATTTAAATAACTAGCGAGACGAGAGTTAGTATTTGATTATGATGATAATGTTGAATATTACTGAGTGATTATGGTAATATATGATTATTGAATTTATTAAAATTGTCATGAGTTGAAAATACGACAGTTTCAAGAATTAAGTTGGGACGCGCGTGTCAGTCGTATCAGGACCCAATTTAATAGATTTAAAAGTAATTTATTTTTATGTCATTTGTATGGTCATTTTAAGTGTGCCAACATGTCCGAAAGGGTCGAGATAGTCAGAAAACACTAGCCGAGAGTTTAGTTTGGGTTCCGGGGCATTTTAGGCCTAACCGGTAACTCGGAGTAGTATTTTAGTCATTTTGACTTTTTAAGGAATAGTAACCCACGAATTTTAGAGTAATTATATTAGCCAACACTTAGGTCTCCTAGGGTTTCCACAACCAAAAATCACAAACGACCATTAGAGAGAAATAGAAGGAAGTTCCCAAAAGAGAACCACCACTTAGAGGCTTTTGCACCACCGGGTAGATCGGGAAGAGATGATCACTTCCATGTCATCTGCTTCAAAGGATCATAATCTTTATTTCCAAGCAAGTGATTTAACTTGCAATAATTCAGTGCATATATCATCCATGTTAGTTTAGAATTGTAGAATAATATTGAAAAATGATGAATGAATGGATTTAAAGAATTAGAATCGTAATCTGGGTAGGTTTTTGCATGTAGTTTAACTTTTGGGAATATAGCAGCCACAAAATTATGATCCATGTGTAGATAATTATAAATTTTGTATTGAGTTAGATAATATTCTCGAAGAAAATACGAGAACTAGAATTTTTATGAAAATTATATGAATTGATCCAAGAAACTTATTTCCTATTATGATTTGATGATTCTAATGTATTTATGGTGGTATGATGTTAGGAATAAATATTTAGGAGTTTAGGACATTATAGTAGGGGATTTGAGGGTTAAGTTTGATGAAACCCGTAGGAAAAATTATGCAGAATCGCAATACCTGTTTGATCGATCAATCGACCCATGAATGTCGATCGATCAACTTGATCGATCGATCGACCCCCTTCCCTCAATCGATCGACTCCTACTGATTTTTGTTGATTATTTACCTTTAAGTTTTGACAAATCCCAAGCTTGTAATAACTCTTAGGGGGTTTAATAGAATATTGTGGGACTTGGTTAAGGTTAGTAGGGTTGTAGTTTATGCCCGGAAAATGTTATACCTTTGGGGACTTAATGGGATACTTATGGGTGTTTACAGAGTGAGGTACTGTTAGAAATTATATAAATTGGGATTGAAATTTGTATGAAGGATAATGGAAGGGTAGGAACAGTAGAAGAGGGACTTTGAATTACTGAGATAACCTTAGAGACTAGTGGGTGGCTTAGTAACCTTATGAGGTAGGTTTAAGTATTCGAACTTATACGACTAGAGTTGTTGTGTTAAATATATTACGTGGAATATTCGGGATGACACTATGATACGTATGAGACTTGAGATATAGGGCTAGTGTATACCTATATGAATATGATGATTACCTAAGTTGTGTGATTACTTAGTATATGGATTATTGTGTGTATGACATACCTACCATACTGGCTATCACAGGAGGTTGATTTTCGGAATAAGGACCATCTTGTCTTTGTGTGCCTTCGGGGGGATTTATATTGGTACCTTAAGGACATAGGACTGTGAATGACTTATTTGTGAGTTGATAAGTCAACTGGTCATGGGGACGTATGTATGTGCGTGACCCATGGGTATATGAACTATGTTCGCCTTCAATATGTGTGATTGGTATTGAGACGGTTCCTGAGTGATTCGGATGCGTGATCCTTACGTACCTGATGTACTTGGATTTGATAGAAGAATATGCGTGCACCGCAGCTTAGCCTAGGGGTGCCATATATGTATATATGTACTGAGAGTGATTTATATATGTACTTGTGACTGGTTCACTGTTGCTTAGTAGATGTGAATGACTAAGATATTTAAATGGGTTACAAATGTGAGAATTTATATATCATTTGAGACAAGTAATTTGATTAATGTAAATATGAGATATAAGTATGACCTATTTGGGTAACACGAATAAACACCCTATATTAGAATGTGAAAACATGAGTTAGTACGGACTAGTTAGATAGTGTCATAACTAGGATGGGTTAAGGGTATACGTTAGACGTGCGCATTAGTTGAGGGGTGAGAAACTCATGTGAGAGTACACAACTAACATGTATATAATATTTACTATTTAATGCAATTAAACACTTGCTGTTTTTAAACTGTTTTCACCTCGGGCTCTGACTCGTTTTCCTCAAAATCTATTTTTTTTAGTAAAACCTTTTAGGTGCCCAGCCACAGGGACGTCAAGCATAGGAGTTCCATTCCGATGACGTGATGTAGCTGCTGTGGAAGCTACAGGATATCGGTATTAGACGCCTCCACATTTATCCTTGGTTCCTTCAGAGTTATTCATATCAGTTAGGGCATGTTACACAATTCTTATTTAGAGATTGTATATACAGACTTTCATTATTTCAATTGTTGGTTTTTATTCAGACTCTTGTATTGGGATTTTATTTTGACTTTGGTATTATTATTGGAGTGTTTACTCTAGACTTAGTTTATTTCATTACGTTGGTTGTTCATATGTGATTGTTTATTCGATTGATGGATGATGATTTAATTTGGCATCTCTCTATTTTAAATATTAGGTGGCTAGTAAGTAACTAAATGTTTTCGACAGTGATGCTAAGACTAAACCAACTTGATATTTTGTATTAATTTAATAAAGATGTAGCTACCTGATATTTAATTAGTCGGGGTGTCACACTCTTATGGCGTCGGATACCTTCACTGTCCACCTTGCTCCTAAGGTCCTTGATTACCCCAAGGGCACCACCCCGACATGTGACCCCTCTCACCACAAATGTAACAATTATCGTGAAACAAGTGACACTCTAGCTATTGGCCTTGATGGCCTCTACCCTATTGTCCTTAGCCCTACTGGGCCCTATGTTGTTGGACCTATTGATCATATCCCTGCTGGCCCTGGCTCGACTGGTCTGTTTGTTCTGGTTATCAGAACCTCGGAATCTCTTATGCTGATCAGTAGACTATGGACCCCTAGACTACTGGCCCCCCTGACTGCTACTCCCATCTGTTTTACCCTGTGGGTTCGACGTCTTTCATCCCTATCTATTTTCCTCTTGGTCTTCTGGAATGCCCGATGATCCTGACAATGTAGTGGAGCATCATTCACTATCTGATTATAAGTAGTGAAAGCCGAATTTCCCAGTAATGACTTCCGAATGTTCCAGGTTGTCCTCGACACGAATTTCTCCATCTTCTTCTCCTCAGTGTTTACTCGTTCCCAACAAAATAGGATTGTGTGGTAAACTCTTCCTCGTACTCAGTTATAGTGCTAACTTTCCACTTAAGGTCCATAAAATTTTGCCATATCTCGGACTTCATCGCTGGTGGGAAGTATTTCCCTTCAAACATTCCCCATAACTCGTCAATCGTCAGAATACCTCTCTTGTCTAAGGTGGTGATAGACTCCCACCGCTGTAAAATGACCCCAACTAACCTAAATGAGGCTAACATTTGCTTCTGAATCAGCAAACACTCTATAATTCGCAAGCGACATTGAATATTCTTATTCCACTAGCTATCTACCAGAATATGAGAACTACTTGCAAACTTCGATGGGTGGCCCTTAGTTAAGGCCTCCCTAGTTTTGTCCCATACCGTCCCGGATGCCTGCACTGGTAGCACCACCGACTGTAGGGGTGGTAGTGGGGGTTGCTGCGACTGCGGTAGATGGAAATACCGAAGCATAGCGTCCATCACCGCAGAGACTGCCTAAGCACGCTAGTAGCAATCTCTACTTGGCCAATAACGGGTGGGGCTGGTGATGGCTGTGGGTGTTGTTGCGGATCTTGCTAAGCCTCCTCGTCTGTAGCCGGTGCGACAATACGTCAAGCACAACCTTTCTTACCATTTGCCATCTGAAAGAAAACGAGGTTCATATTAGTACAGATCACAATAATACAATGAATCCTAGTCATAGGCTCTACATATCAAATAACGCAACGCAAAACGTAATGAATGCAATACAAATACTAAGGACGCGTAACACCCCACCCGTCCGAGGAGAGCGAGCGGAGCGCCACCACGATAAAACTAACCAAATCCACAAATAACAAGGTATAGAGCATCTGAATCCCATAATAGAAAAGAAACCACTAATCTCAAATCTCTTCAAATAAATACAACAATTCTCTCAAATAAATTACAGCATCTAACTCGAAAATATAATACAAATCTCCAATGCTCTATACATCAAAATAATACAATCTTCTCATTGAATTCTCGAATATTCTTCCCAAAATAATCCACGCTAAAAATCATCCCAATTGGTCCATAGCGCTCAAATCCGTGCTAACCTGCCAACTAAAAGAAAATATGGGGAAGTATACAATACGACAGGAAAGATGCTCAACAAATATTAGCGGTGAATAAAACGTCACAATACGAGTACGAATATTCAAATCAAATGCGAATCTCATAAGCAATTATATCAATATAATTTCCCAATAACACATTAACCGGGTCACCAGGCCTCACCACCGTACCGCGCCTATGCATTTTTCTAGCATATCCGAAAAAAAGAATATTGGCGGGTGCCCAACTTCAGTGCCATATTAAAATCTCATGACAACATGCTCAACACCAAATATAATACCACATGAATCAAAATTAGATTCCAAAAAATATTTCCAGATTTCCAAATGAATTTATCAATTCAAATATGAGTCAATAATCACAAGAAAACAAAGGGAATAACACTCACGAGATTAAGGAGCATATTGTGTAAAACCCCATACCTTAAACCACCAAAAAGAACCAACATGAATCATCACATAATTTCAGCCTCAAAATCTAAACACACCATCACGTTTCTCTTGCAAAAATAATCAAATCTCGTTCTAGCCCAAACTCGAGAAAACACCAAATAAGCTTTCTAATCTAAGGTTGAAATCTTAAATAAGTTTGGGCCTATGGTTTGTAGATGAAAGGGAGTAATTTTGGAGAGGTCTTCTGATTGAAAAGTTTGAGAAAAAGTTATTTGAAAAGCCTAGCCACGAATTAGTTGATATATAAAGGATTAAGAGTTTGATTAAGAAAAGAGTTCTAATCAGATACAAACACTAAATATTTTATTCCAGACGATCGGACCGTTGGAATTAGATGAAATTTTATAGAGAATTAGCTAAAGACGAAAGGAAGCTATAAAAAAAAATTCAGCTCGATCGGACTGTTCAATATTTCTAAATGTTTTTTTTTCTAGAGAGTTTTATGCTCCGATGACTCTTAGAGAGTTTTATGTTTTGAGGACTCTTCTATATAATAAATATTCAATTAAAACTCCATTTTAATTCCAATTTCGAAACCATTTGAAATTCTCATCTTTAAAAATAAAATCCAACATATTTGAGCAATAAAAATAATTTTACCAAAAACTTTATTTTCCTCTATATTTTGAAAATACCCCAAAATTTACGCGGGTTGTTACAGGACGTTAAAACGTGGATGCTCTGATACCAACTGTAACAACCTCCATTTTCGACGTAAAGGTTGACCAGATACAATATACCGAAGATGGGCCTTGTTTATTAATTTATATCATTCTCAGCATCAACTCATAATAAGACATTTATATTTCCAAACCACATTTGAATTAAATTAATAACCAAGAAAAATGATAAGTTCATCATCCACATAAGATAAATAAAAATCCCAACATAAACATAACTATTTCAAAATGACTGCAATAAAATAGACTCTGGGCTTATGCTCATACAATAATCCAAAAGTAAAATACTGAAGTAGAGTAGCAACCTAAACTATAATTAATGAGCTTATCTTTGGGAAACAAAGTGAGACTATGAGCCTGATATCGCATCAGTCCTGCTATCCATATCAAGGAACAGCCGGGGGGATAAAATATTTATAATTTGGGCCAGCACCCTAGAGTTACAAGAATTAACTTACGTAAATTAAAGTGTAATAATACAGTTGATTCAAAGTAAGCATCTCCCATCATCACTCACGCACGTTAAGTATCTCACCCCTTATCTAAGTGAAATATTACACGTACAACTGCCCAAGTCACAAGGTAATAACTGATAACTGTGCCAATAAAATAAAAGATGCATCTAGAATAGTTCATGTTTTTAAATGTAATTATCTACACCCATTTTACCACTTCCCAAAGTACCCCAGTCACGCTGCTCGTAAAAGTGACATAAACATCTATTATGCATACTACGTGATATTGGGTCTGTCGTTTATTATCTACGTCATTAAACTAATGAATTAATCCCATTTAATTTACATAATTATATAAATGTGCATACATATATGCGACACTTAAAGGCATCTACAGTAGTGTATCGTTCCTACTCTATCCGTAAGTCCGAAGGAGTCCCTTATCCCAATCGGACATGACAAAACACACACAAGTGGGGCGGTCTCTACGCAGTACACCATTGCACGACCCATACTTAACAATGACAATGGATCCCAACATCTACACATACCTCTCGTAAGTGGCACTGCTACGCAATACCAAAAATAATAACCTACACCACGCTTAGCCCACCTGTGTCGACGTGTGCTACGGTCTCGAAACCCGCATAACCCCAACCAATAGGACCGTTCACGAGCATAGGCATGTTTACACAAATAAATAACTACATATTATTATCATACAATATGCACATGTAATTACTCTATAATTACCTAATATGTCCCATATATTCATCCATAATTCATTCCACTATAATAATTAACCAACCAGTTGATTTTAAGTTTTATTCCTTTAATAATAGGACATAACCATCTTAGTTAATTACATGTCCCCTATTTAACATTAGTGCCGTGAAAGCATTTTTAATAAAATTACCATTCATTCAAATATCATCCCACCAACTCGTATAGGTTCCTAAAAATCCCCCAAATCCAACCTTGGTACCAGCTCAACCTGCCCCAGGGGCCGTATCGATTCGCCTCTTGGAGCCGAATCGATTCGCCTTAAGGAGGACGAATCGATTCGGATCAGATCTGCCAAGGTTTCTCAATATGCAAATTCTCATTTCAATCCTAATTTCCATTCTAATGGTTTATACTTTTATATTATTATAAGAACATATCCCCATTGACTTAGTATTTCATCTTGGATGGTTAATTACAAAATCTAACCTAGAAATCCATTTCCCCAAAATTCAAAATTTACATCAATTGTCATGTCTAATAAAACCATATTATTTACCTCTTAATCCCTTTAGATTCGAATCATACTTTAGCATTATACAAGGATCATGATTCACATAAATTGCAGATCCTAAAACATGGTCTCTGTTGCTCTCTCTCTCTCTCTCTCTCTCTCTCTCTCTCTCTCTCTCTCTCTCTCTACATACATACATATATATATATATATATATATATATATAAATATTTCCAATCATTTCAAGAACCTAAAGTATAAAGTCTATCATCCAATTCAAGATTTCAATCATCCTAAATTTCTTGGTTTAAAACACAAAGTTCAGATTAATTTCCTTTACATACATGAGATCAAATCTTATCACTCTATCACCAAATATCATATTGAAACTACAAAATTATATGAGAGATTACTAACATGAATTAAGAAATACATTGGACAATAATTTATGCAAGAAAAATCTTGCCTGTTATGAATTATTGGGTGTTTGCCCTTGAATCTTTAGCCTCCTCTCCTCTTTGGCCTTTGGTTTCCTTTCTCTAGAGATGTGACTGTTAGGTTTAGGATTTATTAAGTGTAAAGAGTTTCTTAACCTCCCTCCTTTACTTATGTTAATCTCGATCCCGAGTTAGGCCTAAATTTTCAATTTTGGACCCCCAAATAAGCCTAACCTCTCAAATGATATAACTATAACCCTGGACCATTTTTAGACCCACAACACCGAAACGAGTTCCCAAAACCCCCTGAACACACCTGAATTATTTTTATTAAATACATACATTTTTCAATTATATTGCACATTATATATCAATTATTCAATGAACATGCGATTATTTTCTACGGAAATGATTTAACATGCAAAGTTCCTAATTAACCAAATTCAACCGATTTAATTTAATTCCTAACGATTTTATTTTATTTTAAAATTACGGGGTATTACACATATGATTGATTATGAGCCATAAATAATATTATTTAAATAAATGTGGGAAAGCTCAATTATAAATGAGCGAAGGGACATGTTACGTAAATTGAAGGACATAGGATGTCTATCGTTGCGAGGCTATTTGAGTCGTTCATGCTTAGCAAGGGAAGGGTCGGTCGTAGGTTCAAAGACCAACTGCTCGTGAGTAAAGACACGAGAAGTCAATGAAAAGGGATCCCTCTGCCTTCGAACTCACGAGGAAATCAACAAAAAATGAACACCATAATGTCCAAAGGCCTAAGAAGAACATTGATTTTACAGAGTTCATGCCCCCCCTGGTGCCCTAACTACATGCCCACTTATAGGAAGTACATGAAGGAGATACCCGAATTTTATAGAGGTTTTATAAAAGATATCATGGAGGTGGAAGCGGATGGCAATTGCAAGTTTAGATGCGCGTATAACTATCTAAAGTTAGGATACAAAAGTGATGGATGGAGAAATATGATGGGACAATTTGATGGATGAAATTCTTGAAAATAATGATGTTTGCGTACACTATTCTGGTAGTTGGTTTTCGAAAAATGTGCTAAATCTGTTAGACGATTATTCAAGCCCGTATGGTTCGAAGTCTTGGACAGTCATGCTAAAGTGGGGTTACCTTGTGGCCGAGTCCTACAACTGTGTGTGTGTGTGTCCTCATATCAAAGAGACATTGACTCACACTTTTACTAATGAGACATGAATTACCACATAATCCAATATTTGTGCAGATTGCTCATGTATGAGGGAATTATTTTATCATACTAAAGTTGAAACAAGGTTGTCTGTTGCCACCGGCTGCAAGTCACTAGCATAGTTTTCTTTGCTTGAAACCAAGTCTTGGATCGAAAAATATGCTGATCAAATATCCAAGTTTTAGAATATTTTCCCGGAGGATGTGGCGACCAATGATCATCCAATAAACATCAACTAGTTGGGGATTTTTTTTTTACAAATCAAATGAGCAGGTTGGTTATGAGGGATATATTGTATTTTTATACATATGTAAGAAAATTTGTAAGTAGGTTCTGAGGGATGTGTTGTAGTTTTTGTACAAATGTAAGCCAAGCTGTTGAAAATACGTATCATTGTAACGTATGTAATGGATTTCACTATCGTGTGCAATGTATTTTAATATCATGTGAAAGTGGAATTTTTTTTTGTTGATTGTTAATGTAGTTATCATGAAGTTGGTTTATTAATGTCAAATATATGTTATTGATGTAGGATTATCATTGTAATCAATGTTGTAGTTTTAATGATTCATGTTGAGCTTCATTAATGTTGTAGTATTAACATTGGTTTGTTAGTATTGGAGTTTTAATGATTGATGTTGAGCTTCATTCGGGATGTACACAACGAATCAAGTACCATTATTCGGTATGAAAGTGATAAATTAAACCAACCCTGGAAATCGAAATCCCGCTATTGGGGATGATTGACCCGAACCAGCTTATCTTATATTTTGTTCGACATCTTTACAATGAAACAGTAACCTTTACTTGATATTAAGACCCCAAACCAGAATTGATCAAATATTAGTTCGTTATAAACACAACAAACTATGAGCTATACATCGGTATGAATACCTCGAATCAATACTGATAATCTAACATTAATAATCCTACAACCCAAACCAACATTAATAAACAACCGTTAATAATCCAACAACCAAAACCAACATTAATAAAAACCATTATTAATCCAACATTAATAAATAACCATTATTAACCCAACATTAATAATCCAAATTACACAAATTTGCCTCGTCATTTATTATAAAATTGTACTTCATCCAAAATTACGAAGTTCATTTTCTTTTTTGTTTTGCTTATTCATCCCACTTTGTCTTCTTTTCCCTTTTTCATGGTCTCTTCCATGTTTTTTAATCTTTTTCTTCCCCTGATCCTCAATGTTAATCGGGCGACCACCCCAATTGCTATCACTAGTATTTAGTAAGTTTTTTTCATTCTGCCCAAGTAATGTAGTGTCATCTGTAGCAATGCCTTCTTCCATGTTCTTCCTCAGCAACTCCACCGCTCTACGTACTTCGTTCGCCTAATGAATATCATTTGTGTATGAGAATTAGTTAAATTACAAAAATCATAACAAATTTAATGCTTACCAGTGATGTTTTTGTTGCTTTGGACTGACGGTAGGCGGGGTTCTAGACAATCATGTGGGATATGGTCAAGAGCCACTCATATAATCCTCGTTACAGTCATATGGTGACGAGACGAGTACTAGCCGCAACTTCTCGGATAATATGTGGTCATACCAGTTTTCCAGATACCATTTCTGCATGTTAAACTTGACCTTGTATCTGGGAGCTTTGTTTCTCCTCTCATCCCTTAATGGGTTGAGGGGAATGACTTGAATACGATTTATTTATCTTAAACATCTTTCTAGATAATATGGATCGACAACATCAAAGCAGATGATGATGCCACTGTAGAAAGCAACATCTGAGAATGAGTATGCGTCCCTGACATCCTTATAAGGTTCCCAAAATGCCTACGCACAAACTTATAATTAGGGTGCGAATATTCCCAAAGTTAATTACAAAAATAATGTAAAACACTTACATTCCCTCCTGACATATAGTCGAGTTGTTCTCTGTAGTTAATGAGATTTTGAAAAAGCATTCTTTTGAGAGGCTGATTGCAATGCCCAACGCGTAATTTTGGGCATTATATTGTTGAACTCCACGTGGTAGTATGCCCCAACCAAGTAAAGTGCACATAAATCCAGGATTGTTAAACATCGTACGGTTACAAAATGAAATTAGTGATTACTAACATGAAATTAGACAATTTGTTATATGGATAATTAACATATGTCACAAAATTTTTAATTATTGTTACCTGCAGTAGGGATAGACAACTACTCATTTTTCTTAACACCTGACCTTGATGCAAGGCCAAGTTATCTATAAAAGTGAGCAAGAATTCCCATGTCCCAAGCAAATTAGCCCACCTTTTCCAAATCCTATACATAAATCTTCTTTTTGGTCTTATCGGGAAAAATAGTGCATCCGATAATGTAGAGTATATAAGCAGTGGAACAATGATCTTTCACATCAGAGGCGACATTCTTATCTTTGGCTCGTTCATTAAAATTCGTAGTAATCCAATTAAACCAGATCGCACGTAACTCATTGCATTCTAATTCCGCATCGGTTTTGCTCACGCCCAAGCACTCAACTACTAAGTCAATATTTTGGGCATTTCAACCACCTCGCCAAAGGGTCACCAACTAAAGGTACTTAGAGGATTTGAGCTACGTTATCAAGAGTGATGGTCATCTCCCTAAACAACATATGAAAGTTATTTATCTCTGTATGCCATCGTTGAATGAATGCTGAAACCAATGCATGGTTAATATACCTATTGATGTATTTTATCAAGCCATCAAGTTTATCCCTCACCACCTTCTTACCCACCCATTTACTAAGATCTTCAAAAGCCCATTCACTTATCTTCATCTAGTGATTGATACAGAGTAACGACACTCGTTCAACCTATAATACAATAGAAAGTATATCAATATTTTTGATAAGTTACAAAAAATAATATTTTTCAATAGTTCAATTCGGAAATGTGATTACCACTAATTCGGTCCATATACCATAGGTAATATGGCATTTGAAATGCTTCAAAAGAGTGAGTTCTTTAGGACCGCCATATGCCTTGGTCGATGATTCGGCATCGGCTACCTTTTTTTTACTTTATGCGGCAGTCGATTTGTGTTATCTTTGTGTTGGGTTACTGGATGGGCCAACATGGCTTAACTCAACATCAACAGGAGCCTTAACATCAAAATGGCCCTCTACAGGAGCCTCCGCATGGCCCTCTACATTGCATTATACAGGAGCCTCAATATAGCCCTTTAAAGGAGACTCAATATGGCTCTCTAACATAGCATCAACACGGCCCTCTACACCAACCAAAACCCAAGCCTCTATAGCACTATATAAAACATGAATTTCTTCCCGACGCTTCCTCTTAAAACCAGAAACCGGATTCCTCTTAGAATACGAGTGGCATATAAGTTTATCCATTTATTACCTGCATTAAAACAAATATCACATGTTAATGAAGTAAAAATATATAACGCATGTGAATAGATAAAATACATCAATAACTAATATATATGAAAAACTAATTTACATGAATAAATTACAAACATAGATCACTCGTGAATCACTAAATTACATCAATAACTAACATACATAAACAACTAATATACATGAATAACCAATATACATGAATACATTACAAACATTAATAACTGACATACAAAGATAAATGATCCAAACAATGTTTAATGTTCAATGTTAAAACCCAACAATATTCAATGTTCATTCAGGGGCAATGGCCCAGAAATATTCATCTTAGCTCGGTAGAAACCTAACGAATAAGGGATCACATATCGTGATGTTTTCCCCGAATAGAGTTATTCACATAACCAACTTTGGTTCGTTATAAATGTGACGAATAAGGGATTATTATTCGCGGTAAAGGACCCGAATGATGTTAGGTTGAAATGAGTAACTCCAATCGCGAGAAACATAAATTGGGTTGTATTATTGTTTGTTTTATCCCGAACAAAACCCTAGTAACTTCAGTAATGCGGTTCGTTATAGATAACCCGATATCATCTGATTTTCGTTTATAAAACCAACAAAAATTTTAAAAAACAATTCGTTTCAAAAAGCAATTACATCAAATTGACGTTGGAAATTTTTGACACGGTAACCCCTGTATGGTAATAACTCGAAATGACTCGAACCTAACACGATTAACTTTTATAGATTTAAGAGTACTCAAAACTTATGCTCAAATCAAAATCAGTACGACTCGAAAATGACACGGATAACCCGAATTTCCACCCCTACATCGAATCATTGATCACAAAAACCAATTATAGAAATTTATCTCGATTCGTTGGTTTAAAAATAAAATCATCTCAAAATAAACTATCAGACTTTACCATCAAAGGTTCAATTTTCTCAGCGAAAATCGATTCGTTGGTTTCGTTCATTGTTTACCAACAACTGATATCGATTCAAGTTTACTAACTTTGAGTACCAACCTGTTTATGAAATCGATTCAAGTTTACCAACTATCAGTTCGTTGTTTGGTTTGTTCAAGTTTACCAACCTGTATGCTAATACTGTTTTTTTAGGTTTTCAAACATTATTCACACTAACTTTGAGTACCGACCTATTTGGGATTAATTTGTAATTGATGATTTGTTGTTGACATTTGAAGTTGGGAGGTTTTAATGTTAGAAGTTGAGATTTTTAAAGGTTTTAATGTGTAGAGAGAGAGGGAAAGTGTGTAAAATAAAATTTTACAGTTTAAATAGCGGATTGACCTATATGTGGTATAATGAAGTAAAAATTATATTTGAGTGGTATTTTGAAGTAAAATTATGGCTGTGGTATTTTGAAGTGATATTTTGGGTGCTCTTAGCGGCATCCTAAAATAAAGGAGATACAAAGAGAATTTGGAGGGAGATTGTTTTTATTTCATTAATACATGAATATTCAAGGGTATGATCCCTATTTATAGTACAAAAATAAAGTATTTCGATAAATCCCTTAGGGCCCGTTTGGTTCCATATTTAGAAAACTAGATATAAACACTGTTTTTAAATACAGTTTTAAAAGTCTGTTTTTTATGTTTATAAATATTGGTGCGCGTTTGGTAAACTTGTTTTTATATAGTGTTTTTTGAAAATTTGACAAAATTGCCAAACGAGTATATTTATATTTTACATATACATGTGTTTATACACACACACACACACACACATACGGATGTAACTTATATCGGATTGGCTCAAATACGGATGTAACTTAAGGATACAATTTACGGATGTCATTAACGAGTCAATTTGACACGCGCGTCCACAAATCACTCAAAACTAACTACGTTGCTATTTCTCTTCCCTAACAAACAAAATTCCACAAGTTGCTATTTCTCTTTCCCCAACAAACTTCGATCACCTGAAGAATCCCCCTTACCCCCCGTTTCTCTCCCGAAAACACATATTACATTAGAAACGGATTCCAGGTATCTGATTGTTTATACAAACAATCAGAAATCACTAAAAAATAATTGATTGTTTATTTGATATAAATCAATTATATTTGATTGATTTATGATTTCATCTGAAAAATCTTCATATACCCTGTTTCTCGCCCGAAAATACATATTATGTTAGAAACGAATTCCAGGTGTTTGATTGTTTATATAAACAATTAGAAATCACTCAAATATAATCGATTGTTTATTTGATATAAATCAAATAAAAAAAGAGTTTAGGAAACAAACATACCTCTGACTTACAAGCCTTACAAATGGAGGCAAGTGAGGTAGGTAGGTAGGAAGAGGACGATGGGGGTTGATGAGATGGAGGGACAAAAATGTATGAAATCAAAAGCAAGTATTAACTATTTTGTATTCGTATTACGAATGAAATAGGTATGAAATCAAAACCAAAAGCTACAAAGCAATGATCAAACATGGGATCAAATACCTATTTTCTTTCTCTGGCGAGGTTGGATAAAATATGGGTGTGGTTTGGGGGATTTTTCAACTGACCCAACAATACACTTTGGAAAGAGAAACAGGGAAGCACTACGCGCATGTGATTTGGGGGATTTTTCAACTGACCCAACAAATACGCGTGTGGTTTTGGGTCATTTATTATATCCGCAACTTACATCCATAAGTTGCATCCGTATTTGATTCATATATATATATATGTGTGTGTGTGTGTAGATAATATATAAATATATAAATAAATACATGTATATATATGTCTATTTAATGATATTGCATGTATAATTCACAATGAAATTATATACATATATGGATTGATAATATTTTTTAATACATATGTACTGTATGTATATTTTATATTATTCCATGCATTAATAATACATATATAACACTATATATAAGTATCATGTGTCTATTGATAATATTATTTAATACATGAATCTTTGTATATTATATAATTTAATAAAATATAAATATACATAATTTTCTGTACATACACATATATATTTTTTATTTATAAGAATTACACACATATTAATGTATTATATATATATATATATATAAAGGTATAAATGCATTAAAATATTAAGAATGAATAATTATGAGTCGAAAAATAAAAAATAAAAGTTAAAAACCATCATTTTGATATTTAAAAAAAATATATAATTATAACGCAAAAATATTATAATTGAGTGTTTAAAAATAGACAAGTTAAATGCAAATTTTTATGGAAATTGCATTTAAATACACAAGGCGTAGATATTTTATAACTAATAAGTTAATTAAGACATAAGGCGTAGATATTTTAGGGAACATAGCAAAGACAAGTTATCCAGAAAGGAAGGGGAAGAGCAAGATTAAAAAGTGAGAGGGATGGGATTTGAAGTAAAGATGGGGATTTGGTGTGTGGAGTTGTGAAGTAAGAATCTCATCCAAGAAGAAGATTGAGATTCCTGTGCGTGTATTGCACTGCTACTGATCGTGGAGAAGAAGGCAGTTGTTTGAAATACTTACACATATATGTAATTAGTGGTACTATCTATACAATACAATGGATTCTCTGCGTGTATTGCACTGCTACTCTACCGCTACTACTACAAATGCTTCCACCAAAAACTACTTCAAATTCAGACAACAACGCTTCAAAACTCTCCCAGGCCCTCGGAATTTGGGGTTTGTGAATCCAAACAATACATTTTCTCTTCGCCCAATCATTTCCGCTGCTGCTTCCTCACTCGAAACCAGGTTATTCTTTTCTTTTTCTTTCTTTCACCATATAATGTTAATGAGAGAATATTAATATATTTTATTTCGAGGCAGGGAGGAAGAGAAGAAGATGCCTGGGCACGAAAAGGTGCGGCTGTGTGTTAGACTGAATCACCAGGTTAAATTTGGGGAACACGTGGCAGTTGTTGGGTCAGCAAAAGAATTTGGATCATGGGAAAAGAAGAAGCCAATGAAGTGGACTGAAAATGGGTGGGTTTGTGAGTTGGAATTACAAGGGGATCAGTGTGTGGAGTACAAGTTCATTATTGCGAGGATGGACCAAAGCGTGGCTTGGGAAAGCGGTGATAACCGCATCCTCAACCTGCCCAAAGGAGGAGGGACTTTCCAAATTGTTTGTCGCTGGAACAAGACAACTGAGCCTGTCCATCTATTGCCATTGGACTTGAATCATCGCAACGAGGAGGAGGAGGAGGAAGTCAGGAACAACGTAGCTGATAATGCTTCTGCACCTTTGGAAGTGGGGACTAGTCCTTTTGTGGATCAGTGGCAAGGGAAGGTTGCATCATTCATGCGCTCAAACCAACACCAACACGGGGATACACAAAAACAAAGAAACTGGGACACATCAGCCCTACAAGGTTTTGCTTTAAAGTTAGTCCAAGCTGATCAAAATGCACGAAATTGGTGGCGAAAGGTATTACCCTTCACTATGATTTATCTCCATCTCCACAATATTCTACACAACTGCTGTATCTAATTTTACAATCAACATTTCTTTTCGCTATATCTGCCAACATGTACCAAGTTCCACTTCATTGTAGGTTTTGTTGGAATTTATGGTATTTAATTGAGTTGGCAAAATCAAATTTTGATTAATTTTAGGGTTAATTTAATATGGGATCCATACGTCTTTCGAGAACGCGTTCTTCTCCGTGAGGAGTATGACGTGGTATACTCACATGTGTAAAATCATAAATTAATGAATGAAAAATTGTTGTTTGATGTGTCCACTTGGAATATGAAATTTGGTTGAATAGTGTTATTAAAGCCAAAGTCCCACGTAGATAAAATATAAGAAATAGATGTAGTATATTATAACCCGCTGTGGCATTTGGGTTTGGCTTGGCTTGGGGTATCTCAACTCTTTGAAAGTGACGTAAACTATTCGTCAATGACTAAAAAGATATAAACCAAACTTTAACTTTTGGAGAGAAAATCAAAAAATGTTATATATTTCAAGAAAGGAGAAGTCCCCTACAAATGCATACTACATGGGTATTTAAAGGTGGAAGTAGCTTAAGCACCAAGTAATGACCTAATTACAAATATACCCCAATTAGCCTTTGCTACTTCCTTCTTTAAATACCAACCAACTATTTACCAAAAGAAAATACAACAAAATAAAGAAGCTAAAAAGAACAACAAAAAAAAGCCATGAAATCCTAAAAAGACTAAAAATAGCCCAAAAACTTATAATTCCAATCATTCTCCCAAAGCTCGTCCTCGTGAAAAATTTGGAGACTTGTGTGAAAATTTCAAAAAAATTGTGCCAAAACTCGTGTGGGGCCAAAAATTTATTTTTGAAAATTGAGGAAGAGGCCATCCGTAAATTCTTGCTTCAATTTTCATCAACTTCCTCTTGCCTCTCATGTCAATCATAAAAAATAGCTTCCACCCGGATCAAAAACCAAGTTTGGGTTGTCAAACCCTAGTTCTTGAACTTGTTGGAGGGTTCCACCTAAGGCAAGGGTTAGATCGGCTGGATTTTGATGGTTAAAGGCAGCAGGTGGATGTCGACATGGGATTTTAGGGTTTTCCGTGGTTTCTGGGTAAGAAACGAGCAGGGGGATGACCCCCCCGGCACTAGGGTTTGTCCCCGGTGGCTGCCGACCACTTCTAAGGCAAAACCCTATTGGGTCGTGGTTGATTTGGGTGGCAGAGGGCTCATCGGCCACCTGGGAGGTGGTCCGACCTAGGTGGTGGTGGGTTGTTGGGGTTCGGCTGAGGTAGTTTTCAGTAGGGGAGGGTTTGGTTGGCGTTGGATCTGACCCTAGAGGCTGGCCGACGTTTTTGGGGCAGCGGGTGGGGGTTCATTTGGGTCGGGGGTCAGGAGGTTTGGGCTAGGGTTTTGCAACATAGAAAATTGTTGCAAGAAAGCCTTGAATTGTTGTTGTTGTCTTCGTAACACCTCTTCCATTCTTCGGTCGTTTATGCCCTCCATTCTTGCTAATTGACCCTTTAATTCTTGAATCTCCTCTTGTCGTTGTTTGGACTTCTTCGGAGCCACTGAGTCCGAAGGGTACGATTTTGATATTCTACGCACACCGATACACACTAACACACGAATACACCGATGTTTGAAACGACATCCACTCTGATACCAATTGACGTAATGGCTAAAAAGAAATAAACCAAACCCTAACTTTTGGAGAGAAAATCAAAAGATGTCTTATATTTCAAGAATGGAGAAGTCCCCTGCAAATGAATACTACATTGGTATTTAAAGGTGGAAGTAGCTTAGGCTCCAAGCAATGATCTAATTACAAATATACCCGTATTAGCCTTTGTTACTTCCTTCCCTAAATACCAAGCAACTATTTACTAAAAGAAAATACAACCAAATAAAGAAACTAAAAAGAATAATAAAAAAAGCCATAAAATCCTAAAAATACTAAAAATGGCCCCAAAACTTCTAATTCCCATAAAAAATAGAGATGACCTATATGGGTTTGGATTGACTTCCAAGTCCACACGCGCCTGCCGCCCAGCGACTCGGTCCGACTCAGCATGAGCACGATAGTGGGCTTTGTGCTTTGACTTGGCCAAAGTATTAACTTTTTGGACCAAATTTTATTGGACCTTTTATTTATTTATGAGTACAATTTTTTGGCGTGTCTTTTATTTATTTCTACCCAAATGTTTAAATCGTTTTTAACAGTTAATTTTATTTTAACCGTTGTGACAGTTTGGAACAGTTTTAACTGTTTTTTTAGCCGCCATTTATTTTAGTATAAATTGGTGGTGTGCATTTCGTTGTTATGTTGGATTTTTCCAGTCTTATATTCTGTATTGGTTAGTCCATTTTAGTGTTCATAAAAAAGAGGGAGACCTTCCATTGTTGGTTCGCTGTTACTTGCAATTTGGAGTGCTACTATTGGAAGTGTTAATTGTTGTATCTTGGGGGATGATTGCCACTAAGGCCGCGAAGTACCGTTGCGGGCCAAATCTCGTCTTAAGGACAAACTGTTGAACACTTACCTCAATCGTTTAATCTCCATTAAAGTCACTGTGAGTTTGCATGTTTATTTCAAATTATTATGTGTATATATAATTCTGAGTATATTTATATATATATTCTGTAATTTAATTATTTCAAATAATTTGGATAACAATATTAAGACGAGATATTCTATACTGTTATTATATTTACTAAACTAGTTTTTCGTAGTAATTAATTACATATTTGGTGTTATAATAATCTGTGTTGCGATTTTATTAAGATACTCATAAATTATAATTATAATCTTATATGTTTATGTAATGCTTATTTTTATATATATATATATAGAAGGTGAACGAAAATTCATGAGTCCCTATAAAATTTTTGTGCCTACTCTGTGTTTGCCTTTTTCTATGCCTTGAAAAATTAGTAATTGTTCTGTCAAAGGACTTGTACTGTCTTTAATACCGTATATTGGAAAAAACGTAACTTTGTTTGTTGACTGTTTATAAATATTTGTTTATTTACAATGCATGTTAATTATGTGATATAAAAATAGTTTAGTATTATTGCATGAGAATTTTAGGCGTAAACTCAGTGTTGTTTATAAGTTTTATTTAATAAAAACGTTTTGATTGTATTGCATGTATAATATTAACGTTAAAATTTAGTGTTTTGTTAATAAGTTTATTGATATCTATAATCAATACAACCAGTGTGATTATATTTATATAAGCTGCCCAATAATTTCCTATAATAAATATAAATATATTATAATTGCTGTTTAAAACGATAATGGCATCCACTTCCGCTTGTCCATTGCGGTTATACTAACAAATGTTGGGCATGGTGAAAAGCCCGAAAAGTTCAAAGGGACTGAATTCAAACAGTGGCAACATCAAATGTTGTTATATTTGGCAATTTTGAACTTGGCTAAGTATTTTCGTGAAGATGCACTTACTTCGAAAGAAGGTGAGACTGACCAACTTGTCGTTAATACATGGAAATATTCTGATTTCCTATGCAAGAATTATATCCTTAATAATCTGGAGAACACATTGTATAATGTGTATAGCCCTCTTAGAACGGCTAAAGAGGCATAACCCTCTTAAAACGCTAACGAGGTATTGGACAAAAGATATAAAATGGAAAATATCAGAATGAAGAAATTCGTTGCCGGTAGATTCTTGGAATTTAAAATGGTTGATTCAAAGGCGTGAATCAAGTGCAAGAGTTCCAATTGATTTACCGTGAAATATTTTCTGAAAAAATGGAATTGAGTGAATCATGCCAAGTCGCTGTAATGATTGAAAAATTTCCACCATCTTGGAAATATTTCAAAAATTATTTGAAACACAAACGAAAAGAAATGGGGCTTGAGGACTTGATTGTGAGATTGAGAATTGCAGAGGATAATCGTGCGTTCGAGAAGAAAACTGGAAATCCTATGGAATCCAAAGCACATGTTGTGGAAGAAGGACAAAGCAGCAAGAATAAGAAGAGAAAGCGTGTGAACCAAGGTGCTCCTTTCGAAGGATAAAAAACTGGGAACTTTAAGAAGTTCGAAGGCAAATGCTTTGTTTGTGACAATCCGGGATATCGTGCTAGAGATTGCAATAAGTGCAAAACTCAAGGGAATAAGAAACAAAAGCCCGCAAAAGCCAATGTCACTGAAGTTGAGAACCTTTCAAATGATATTACTGATTTGAGCCTTTCGACCGTGGTATCTGAAGTCAATATTGTAGGGAATGCTATAGAATGGTGGGTGAACACTGGGGCCACTCGCCATATATGTTCTGAAAAGAACATGTTTACTTCATATCAAAACTCTGATCACGTGGAGAAATTTTTCATGGGAAACTCTTCTACTTCGAAGGTTGAAGGAAATGAAAAGTTGTACTCAATCACTTCAGCAAAGGAACTCACTCTCATTGACGTGCTTCATGTACCAGACATTCGAAAGAACTTGGATTTTTGTTTAGCAAGAAGGAATTCAAACGAGTGTTTGAATCTGACAAATTTGTACTCACTAAAAGTGGTATGTATGTGGGGAAAGATTATTTGAGCAATGAGCTCTTTAAAGTCAATGTAATGACTGTAATGCCTATAAATAATAATAAGAATGTATCTTCTGCTTATTTGCTTGAGTCTTGTAATTTATGGCATGGTAGATTTGGTCATGTTAATTATGATACTTTTTGAAGATTAATTAACTTAGTCTTAATACCCAAGTTTAATATTAACTCGAGTCATAAGTGTGAAACGTGTGTGGAATTAAAGTTAATTAGAACTCCATTTCGAAAGAAGTTCGAATCATCTTAAGTTAATTCATAGTGATATATGTGACTTGAAATTTGTACAAACAAGAGGTGGAAAAAAATATTTTATTACTTTTATTGATGATTGCACAGGATATTGTTATGTTTATTTGCTTCGAAGCAAGGATGAGGCTGTGCATGTCTTTGAATATTACGAAACAGAAGTTGAGAATCAACTTATTAAAAAGATTAAAGTGGTTCGAAGTGATAGAGGTGGTGGATATGATTTCCCATTTGAACAATTTTGTTTGAAGCATGGAATTATTCATCAAACTATCGCTCCTTACTCACCTCAATCTAATGATATTGAACGCAAAAATCGAACTCTAAAAGAGATGATGAATGCTATATTGATAAGTTCAGGTTTACCTCAAAACTTGTGGGGGGAGGCTTTGCTTTCGACAACTTATCTTCTGAATAAAATGCCTCGTCATAGGAAAACATGTAAGACACCACACGAATTGTGGAAAGTTCGAAGACCTTCTTTCAAATACCTCAAAGTGTGGGGGCGTCTTACAAAGGTGGTGGTTCCTAATCCTAAAATGATTAAAATAGGACCAAAAACTGTTGATTGCACCTTTATTGGTTATGCAATTAATAGCAGCGCATATTGATTTCTTGTATATAAATCTGAGATTCTAGAATTGCATATTTCTTCTAAGATATATTACCTAATAATAAAGTGGTTGATTCAAGTTCTTTTAAGAGAATTTATGCCACTCCATCTAGTAGTCATCAATAAAGTATAATAATGAATCTATTTAGAAAGATGATGACTTCGAACCTAGACGTAATAAAAGGACAAAGACTTCAAAGTTGTTTGGTCCAGTTTCTCGAACTTATATGATAGAAAATGAGCCTAGTAGCTTTGAAGAAGCAATGTCAACTCCAGAATAGTGAAATTAAATCCATCATGCAAAACCATACTTGGGAATTGGTGGACCTCCCACCAGGTAATTAACCTCCTAGATGTAAGTGGATATTCAAGAGAAAATTAAGAGTGGAAGGATCAATTGAAAAATACAAAGCAAGATTTGTGGCTAATGGCTATAAGCAAAAGGAAGGACTGGATTATTTTGATACTTGCTCTCCAGTTACGAAAATAACATCCATTCGAATGTTAATAGCTATTGCAGTGTTGCATAGTCTTGAGATACATCAAATAGATGTGAAAATCGCCTTTTTAAATGGCGAGTTAAATGAAGAGATATACATGGAACAACCTGAAGTGTTCGAAGTTCTAGGACAAGAAAATGAAGTGTGTAAACTTGTTAAATCCCTTTATGGATTAATAAAATAAGCACCTAACCAGTGGCATGAGAAATTTGACAAAGTGATGTTGTTAAATGGATTTAAAATAAATGAGTGTGATAAATGTGTTTACATTAAAAACACTCAAAGTGGTTATGTCATTGTTTGTCACTATGTAGATGATATGCTTATTATTGGAAGTAATAAAGATATCATCAAATCTACTAAGAGAATCTTGTCCAGTAAATTTGATACGAAAGATTTGGGTGTTCCAGATGTTATATTAGGAACTAAAATTTCTAAAACATCAAATGGACTTGTCTTGCCTCAATCTCATTATATTGAGAAGATATATGATAAGTTTGATAAAGGTAGTGATATCATAGCAAAAACATCTATTGATCCAAATCTTCATTTATATAAAAATACTTGGAGTATTCTCATATCATAGGCAATTTAATGTATGTGATGAACTGCACTTATCCAGATATTGCTTAACAAGTTGAGTAGGTATACAAGTAATCCAAGTGAAGACCATTGAAAATCCATAATAAGGGTACTTAAATATCTAATATATACTGTTAATCATGGACTACACTACACATGATATACAACTGAACTTGAAGGATATAGTGATGCTAATTGGATAACTGATTCGAAGAATTCTAAATCCATGAGTGGTTATGTATTTACACTTGGTAATGCTGCAGTGTCTTGGAAATCCTCAAAACAGACTTGTATTACTAGATCCACTATGGATCTGAATTTATAGCTAACGCTGGAGAAGAAGCAGCGTTGCTTTGAAACTTTTTAGAGGATATTCCAATGCGGCCAAAACCTGTGCCTGCAATTTGTATACATTGTGATAGTCAATTTGCAATTGGTAGAGCGCAAAATGATATGTATAATGGTAAGTCTCGACATATATGTCGAAGACACAATACCGTTAAGCAACTGCTATTTAATGAAATTATTTATTGATTATTCTAAGTCTTGGGACAATATAGCGGATCCATCAACCAAAGGGTTGAATAGAGAGCAACTATATCATTTATCGAGGGGAATGGAGTTAAAGCCTACAAAATAGCGAGTTGTCTTGATGGCAACCCTACCTAGCTGACTAGAGATCCAAAGATCTAGGTTCAAAGGGACAACCGAATCTTGACTGCTGATGAGTTTTAAACTCATAACCATTTATATGATAAAACATTGCTTACAAAGTAAGTAAGGATAATCTTAGTTTTTAATGACTCCTATACCTTGGAAGCCCAAGTAGAGTATTGTAGGATACTCTTAGTGGAAAGTCACGTATGTGAGTGTGAAGGGGCCGCTTTTATGAGAACTTTGAAGGTTGAAATTCTCTAAAGCACTCATGAAACTAGGAGTTGTTCAGGGCCAAAATGAACACAACCGAAAGAACCAACTTTATTCGAAGAATTACCGTGTGAATTCCACTGACTAGGTTTGCACAAAAAACTGAACGGTTCAAGACATCACGTTCATTGATCACTAAGTAAATCCGATAGTCTTTCACTAGGGAAGATTTAAGGCAAAAAGTTATATCTCCCGATGTAGGAATTTTGTATTCGAACTCCCTTTGTGTCTGCATAGTCTTTTTATGTAGACTACCAATTCTCATTCATGTGAGAGATTGTTGGAATTTATTGTATATAATTGAGTTGACAAAATTAGATTTTGGTAAACTTTGGAGTCAATTTAATATGGGACCCACATATCTTTTGAGACGGTTCGTAATGGTAATGTGTTCTCTTCCGTGAGGAGTATGACGTGGTATACTCACATGTGTAAAACCATAAATTAATGAATAAGATTTTGTTGTTCGAAGTGTCCACTTGGAACATGGAACATGGAACATTGAATTTGGTTGAAGTGTGTTGTTAAATCCAAAGTCCCACATAGATAAAATATGAGAAATTAGTATAGTATATTATAACCCTTTGTGGCATTTGGGCTTTGTGACCTTGGGGTATCCCAACTCTTTGAAGGATGGAGGGCCTACACGAGATTGGATTGATTTTTAAGTTCGCCCGTCGCCCGCCCACCCCGACTCTATTCGTCTCGGCTCGGCGCGTGCACGAGCGTAGACATGGGTCGTGGACTTTGGGCTTTTTGACTTGGCCAAAGTATTAAGTTTTTGGACAAAATTTTATTGCGCCTTTTATTTATTCACGAGTCCAATTTTTTGGTGTCTTTTATTTATTTCTGGCCCAATGTTTATTTCGTTTTTTAACAATTAATTTTATTCCAACTGTTGTGACAATTAGGAACGGTTTTAACTGTTTTTTTAATTGCCATTTATTTTAGTATATATTGGTGGTGTGCATTTCGTTTTTCTGTTGGATTTTTCCAGTCTTATATTTTGTATTGGTCAGTTCATTTTCGTGTTCATAAAAAAGAGAAAGTTCTTCCATTGTTGGTTCGCTGTTACTTGCGATTTGGATTGCTACTATTGCAAGTGTTGATGGAAAACGATTGTCGTTGAGTACGTGTAGCACTGCGTGGCAAATCTTGTTTTAAGGACAAAGTGTTGAATACTTGCCTCAATCGTTTAAGCTGCATTAAAGTCAATGTGAGTTTGCATGTTTATATCAGATTATTATGCGTATATATAATTTTGAGTTTATTTATATATATATATATATTATGCAGTGTTCTAAAAAACGCGCAAAGGCGACCCTAGGCGCGGGGATTTTTAGATACGCTAAGTTTTGAACCTAGGTGTGGATTAAGGCGTGGTCAATGATGGTCAACGTTTTTTGGGACAAGGCGTGAAAAAATGCGCATTTTTTGGGGGAGTGAAAAAACGCTAGTTTTTTTGAAGTAAGGCGTTAAAAAACGCGAGTTTTTTTTAAATATTTAAAAAAAATAGTATTTTAATTTACAATTATTCAGACATATTTTTAAGGTATGTACCATTTTAATATTTTTTATAGTCTTGTCATAGTTAAAAAATATTAAAATATATTATAAAAGGTCTAAACGCCTTTTTACGCCTAAGGCCCGCCTAGGCTGCTAAGGTTTAAGGCTTGGCCTCCACGCCTCGGTCACGCACCGCGTTTTTTAGAGTTCTGATATTATGTAATTTAATGATTTCAAATCATTTTGGATAACATGTTTTATTGATACTGGTCAACAAATTTGAAAATTATGATTATATATGAGATTCCTTTATAATTCCCGCCATTCAACTCAAGTAGTTCCATTGTGTGGTCTACTTTAAATCTTCTTTTGCAATCGTTGTTCGTTCATTTTTGTACTTTTATTTTTATTTATGTATACACGTCGAGGATTAGTTATAGTAATTTATTTGATTTTGTTTCCTTTCTTTTTAAAAGAACAAAATTCTTAAGAAATTTATATGCATGCACAGATAAGTATTTACTTCTTGTTACTTTTTTACTTTGAAGTTTTCATCTTCTTTTTCCATTGATAATTAATTAAGTAAAATGCTGTCTTCTCTCTCTCTCTCTCTCTCACAAATATGCATTTTTTTTGAAATTGTGAGGGGTCTCGCTATTGACACGACTTTATTGTAGGTTGTCCTCATGTTTGATTTATTTTCTTTATTTCTTAATAAGTAGTAGTGTGAAGAGTTATATAGGAACAAACCAATAAGAGCCCATAAACACGAAGTATAGATTGTCACTAACTACATTTTTTTTGAATAAGTAAATTATATAGAATTCCAGAAGAAGGGGATGGAACCACGAAAACTCTAATCACCCTAAAATTAGAAGGCCGCCGCCATATGGGAATCCCCGATCACATATGGGAATCCCCGATCACAAGTGAAGTTCTATTGTAAAGACAACGGTCTGGGACAAAGGCCGCAAAGAGTAAGAAAGGTCAACTGGAGACTTTTAAGCCGCGGATACAAAGAAAGGCCATGGGGTAAAATACTGCAAAAGTAAGAGAAACATTTGCGAAGGCTCAGCACGTGGACTTGTGACGTGGCTCAACAAGGTTATAACTTGAGAAACAAGTATTGGAGGTTCTAGAAGCCTTTTTAAAAGGGTATTTGTGGAAAGGTGATGACAAAAGAGGAAGGTTTCCTAGTAATTCCTATAAGTAGCAACCCGTGATACACTTTCCAAAGCTACTAGAAGCCCTAATTCCCACTTTAGAGAGAGAGTGAGATTTTGAGAGAGAAGGAAGTGTTGTCGGAGAGGAGGCCGTAGACTTCCATTATTCAGTGGGGAAGGAGAGTTAAAGGTGGCGGATCAAACCTAGTCTATTAAGGTAAGGGATCTGCCCTCCACTTCGTTGATAAAACTCTAGTTTCCATATCTTATGTTGAATGAGATGAGCCCTTGCATTATATTTGAGTTTTCTGGGTTTAGTTCATTGATTTATGGGTTTACATGCCATGACCGTTCTCTATTCGTTAATGTTTTAGAGTGATCTGGGCTTGTAGGCCATGGACTTTTACTATTTATTATGAATCCTAATTTTAGAAGTATTCTCTTAGGATTTTGTTTTGGGGGTTGTGAGTTGTCGTAGAAGAGACTTTGAGAATGTTCATATTGATCTTACGAGGCTTTACGTAGGGTTTTACCATTGATCTTTTTGAGGATTTGAGTTATGAGATATTTAAGGTTTAAATTGCTATCTTACCTTCGATATCCTTGCTGTTGGAGATCAGGAGTTCTAACTCCTTATTGAGGCCGCCGACGTTAAGGCAGTATTATATTGTGCCTGGATGTTTGTTGAGTTGGGATTCGATGCTGAAGCCACAACACTATATTTGCCAGGCCGAGGTATCATTGCCTATTTGAGGACCTCCTACTCAGTGCTTAAGGTCAAAACGGTAATCTAGGGAGATTGAGCCTATGTCAATTATGGAGCTTGCACCGCGACAGAGCTCGACCAAGTTGTAGAGTTAATAGCAGACCGTGGATCCGCAATTCTGGATTTAGGCAGGAGGGGAGGTCGTGACCTGTGGCATGACTAGGTCAAAGATACCTAGAATAAGGTCGAGGAGAATGAAATGTCCAAGGTTAAAAATTAAAGGCCGCGGACTATGAGGGCGAACCATGGGAGATAGAGCCATGGGGTAAGCCTAGGTGAACCAAGGGAAATAGAGCCTTGGGACAAGGCGAGGAGTGGTGATCAACGGGAGATTGAGCCTCAGACCATTAGAGGTTGGGAAATTGTACTCTTTCCTTATTATTTGCTTATAATGCATCCTTATTTGCACTATTTTTTCATAACCGTGTTAGTATATCAATTTTTTCAGTAAATACCAACATTGGTAGGTGGCTGAGGACTTTTTATTTAACCCGACTTTTTATTTAACCGTTGTTGAGCTATTTGAGCTCATCCCTTCTATATTCCTTGTTTCCTCATGATAGAAGCCGTGGAGGATGATTATAGGCCACGACTTGGTAAGTTTGCATTAATAATTAAAGTTTTAAATATTACCATGTGAGAATAAGTGACTTAACAACCGCGGCCTAGTAAGGTAGCCACGGGGCGTTACAGAAACAGTATCTCAACCATCCAGTTATACAAGTTCAACCTACGCTCCAAAAAAAACTCCGTATCTTGAAACTTTTGTGAATTTCCCCCCTGCTTTGTATTTTCAGCCTTATAAGGTGACTTGAGGAACATGGATTTCTTCATAAGTTTAAATCTTTGCATGGTTGACAACCCTAGAAAAGATGAAAACTTGCGAGATTATTCGTTGTAAAGTCATAAGAATCTTTTGGCATAAAGCTTTCAAGGAGTCTGAAATTGTGTGTGTATGTGAACGGACCCGGGGTGGGTGGGTGCTACATTATTGGCATGAGCTTACTATTATTGGTTGGATTTCATTTGGGTCTAGTGAGAGTAGTTTGAGTTTATGAAGGTGCATTGTCATGGCTTTGGGTTCGTGTATTTGGTCGGGAGGCAATGGTAGATCCTTTTGAGGACAAAGAGGTGGAGGTGTATGGGAGAAGGTATAGGTTATGTCCTCTGGGTTTCTGCTTCAAATTGAACATTTCATCCTTTCTTACATAAAAAACATTTTAGTTCCTCTCATTATTAACCATTGGGTGAGGTTATCCACTAATAATGAAACCAAAACGTTGCTGCATATAGCGAGGGGTGTGAAAGTGCAGGACTGTGGGCGGGTGGTAGTGGTAGAATTCTGTTGAATTCAGCAAGTAGGTAGCTGTTATACTAGATTATCATGAAGAGGGCTTACTCTGGAATAGAGCTGCGGATTATGCTAGCGTCTTTAGAAGGCAATGAAGGAAAGAATTTTGGGAAGAGTTGGCTGCGCTGTTTGGTTTATGCAGCCCCAATTGGTCTTGGAAGGGGGTTTCAATGTCATTAGTTAAGCTTCCGAAAAATCAAGGATGGGGAGAGTTACCCATATCATGTGGGACTCTGATACATTAAAGATAGAATTGAGGGACATTGGACGTAATAACGGGAGGTTCACTTGGTCTAACATGAGAGAGGAAATTGTATTTTCTAGACTTGATAGATTCATCTTGTTCTTAAATGGGAATGCTGTTTTCGAGTGCGAGGTGAGAAATCAGGCATTGAGTTACATGGGATTACTTTCTTATTGTGTTGAATTCCAATGGGGTGAGATGGGTCAGTGCCTGTGCCATTTTGGTTTGAAAACATGTAATTGGATCATAGGGAAAGAAAATTTTCAAACCTGGTGGAGGGAGTGTCAAATTCAAGGGTGGGAGGGTATGAAATTTATGATTAAACTGTGGGAGCAAGTTCAAAATTTGGAATAAAGAAACTATTGGGGATGTGGGTTTTGAGAAAAATGCAATTTTGGAAAAACTAAAGAATTTGATCACAAAGAGGAAGATGGAACCATAGTATTCTTAAAAAGAAGAGGCAGGAGCCAAAGTAGGAATTTGAAAAAATCATTTTAATTGAAGAAATATCATGGCATCAAAAAGCTAAAATCAAATGGATCGAAGAATGAGATAGTAACTCAAAACCAGTTCATAGGATAGTTGGTGCCAAGAGAAGTACTAACATTTTTTTTTTCCCGTCAGAAACAAAAATATTTCTTTCAAGATTGAAAGAGGAGGTACAAAATAGAAGTGATAACTTAATTAATAAATTGGAAAAACAGAAAACGAGAATTGGATTGAAGATGAGAAGAAGTCGAGGAGAGAGTGTTGAAAGATTTTTTTTTGGGAAGATAAGAAGGATGTAGTGATTGAGGGGCTACTGGAGTCCGCTAGAGGTAGGAAGAGCCGAATGGCTTTAAAGTATTCGGAAAGGATGAGATTAGAAGGGTTGTTTGGGATTGTTGTGGGGACTTTAGAGGTGTATAAGAAATGTTTGTATACACTGAAGGAAGATTATGGGGTGGCGAATGCATCTGTCAATGAGACATACATTTGCATTATCCTTAAGCTAATGGATGCAATTACGACGTGAGATTGTGAACCGATTAGTTTGGTCATCATCGCTAACAAAATTTTGGCTTAAGGAGGTGTTGGATGACTGTATTTCGGTTAGTTGAAGGGAATGAAAATTCTACACTTAGCTTTCATTGCTAATAAGATTGTGGAGGACTTTAGAGAGAAGACGAAAAGGATTTGTTTGTAAAGTGGTTGCGTTAGTTTTGATTAATTTTTTAATGGAAAACCTAGAGGTAAGTTCAAAGAAATGAAAGGTCTTAAGACACGTGGATCTGATTTTCCCTTTGTTATACATGTGTTCTTGAGTCGCATAATGAAAGATGACGTTCTACTTGGAAGGGTTTTGATAAGGGGGTGGGAGAGGTGTCACATATACCTTTTGCACATGCTTCCTTCTTTCTTCTTTTCATGGGATGGGATAACAATAAGATTGAGAATTTCTTGTCTATCCTTTTATTTTGTAAAGTTTCGGGATTGAAGTGAAAGAGCAAAGTAGCGGGGATTAATGTGGAGGTCTTAGAGTTTGACGTAGAAAGACCCGACGAATAAAATACGGTGCAAGATTGATTCCTTGCCATTATATTTTTTTGGGATGACCAATAGGCGGGAATTCAAATGCATTGAGCTGTTGGATCTCGGTTTTGTGTGGGAAAAAAGTGTTGGTTGGGAGATTTACTTTGATTTCTTCGGTGTTAAGTAGTATTTTGACGTATGATTTGGCATCTTGAAATATAGGTGAAAATTGCAATATCAGTTCATAAAGAACAAGAAACGTTTTTGGGAAGGGTGAGTGAGGGAAATCTTGATCATCTAATTGAGCAGAAAGTGACGATGACTATACCTAAAGGTAAGAGAGGCTCGAGAATTGGTAATATAATAATTAAGAGCAAGGCTTTGTTAGCTAAATGGTTATGCAAATGCAGGTTTCTAAAGAGAACCCCCGTGAGCACCAAAATCATAGGGGTGAGAGCTGGACATTTGGGCTTCTAGCAACGTCAAATGACCCCAAAATTCCCCTCTCACCTTCTATTTGGTGTTTGTGATTTGTTCGTTCCCATGGCATCGATTCCTTCATTAGGTATGCCTTCTTGGAAGTAGAGGATGAAACTCACATTCATGTTTAGGTTGATTCTTGGAGGTGTGGGCCTCCTTTCAATCTCTTTTTCATAGATTATCATCTTCCTTTGTAAAAATTGTTCCATTGCTTCATTAGAAGATTATATTTATGCTTCTTGTAGAACACTATGGGATAACATGATTTATGCTTCATTGAAAGTGACAAGTCCAGAGGAACCAACATACAAGTAGTCAAAATGTTGACTTAGATGTCTTTTCCTCTCGCACACTAAAAGATCGCCCGTCACTTTCGTCTCAAGAAATCCCTCTTGGCACTGAGTTAGGAGTCGATGGCACTCCTCGAATCACCCAATAAAGGTGGCGTTGAATTGATACTTCGAATCTGATATAGAGACTTACCGACAATATGAGGTCCTTGATGTTTGTACGACTCAACTGATCAAATTTCGCATAAGCCCCCATGTTTGCTCTAAACTCTATATCACTACTTTCCACATCAAATCGGGAGGGGAATAGGTGTTGGGTAAGGAAGTTGGGGTTGAATTGGAGGTTTGGAAAAATGTAGAGGCTGAAATTGAATTTTCAAAAAGTTGTGGAGTTGAACTGTAATTTTGGTATTTTGAGGGGAGGGTTGTGTAATTCTTTAGCAATTTTGGGGAGTGGTTTGGTGTTTAATAACGTCAGCAGCTGATTTGGAATTTTTAAAGTGGCCACAAAACTAGATGGGGTATGTATGTGATTGTTTGGGAGGGTATTGTTTAAGGCTATTGGACTATGTAAATGCCCTTATTGGGCCGAATTTGATATAGGCTTGTGTGGGTTTCTTAAAAGAACCCTCTCTTTCCAATTTTTGCGCTTGTTTCCCCAATCCAAGCCATAGAGGCTTCTTCTTGCTGCATCGTACATGAGGGGTCCCGTGGCGGTTCGATCGGCATCGCGATTCGAGGATGAGGGAGAAATGCGTTGATGGTGTCAGTTTTAGGGTTCATTTATGGAGTATTGCAGTCGAAGTTCAAATCACTGACAAAAGTAGTTGCGATGCGATTTGCCGGACGTCTGGAAGATGTGGTCTCACATCGGTGACCCTTGACGAGTCGGGAATTGGTTCGGAATGCCCCATAAAGACTTAGAAATATTAGAGCTAGGGTTTCGCGATCCTTTGGCGTCGGCATTGATTCAAGGGCAAGGGCTGTTTGAACTCCGTCGAGATTTAGTGATGCTCTGTTTGCTCCCGCAACTATCATCAGGGGTCGGCGATCTTAGTGAAATGGTTGAATGGTGGATGGAACACTCCGACTTGGAGCCGTGGAGGTTTTGTAGCCCTTGTTTTAATGGGCTTGAAGGTTGTCGGCGATTTAACTAGGAGGTGGGGCTTTCAGCGATGGAGACGCAGTGGTGCCGCTTGACCACATGCCGAGGGGGCATGGTTTGAAGGAGTGATCCGTCGGTTCATCCGGGCCTTTACCTATGGCTCTACAACAACATCGCGGATGCTTTGATACCAATTAATAAGATTCGCATAAGTGTTGAACTAAACTACAAAACAAAGTACTTGTCTCATATCATTCTTAGAATATGATGGTAATTGAATGCCCACTCCAAATGAGGCGTACACGATATAAGGGTGTGGGAAGGTTCTTGAGATACCTATTCTAACCTTATTGGGAAGATCTTAGCATCACATGGGTGATATGACTAGAGGATGGTCCCCAGGCCCCATGGCATAACGTGGTCTAGAATATTCTTTTTCAGAAAAGGTACTGGAATAATTCTAACCTCCCTCACTAAGTATTAATAGAAGAAGAGCAAAATAATAGAAGGAAAAATTACAAGAGAATTAAAATAAAATGATGACTGCCTTTTTTTGAGTCCATATCAGTGATTTATTTTTATATTTTTTATAAGTGGTCCCCGGCCAGAACCACGTGTGCAAATTTCCCTGCATGTGGCTCGTCCGTGCTTTTCGAGGCACTGCCTGTGACTCAGCAAGGGAGAAGGGGGCGGAACTTTTTCTCGGGCAACAAAATCAGTAACACAATCAGGGTACCGGGCTTGCCTCAATATCAGGATAGGAGGAGGTCAAATTTCGGGGAGGGAGAATATTAGGATGTGGTATTTAAACGATGCTTGTAGCTTCTTTCATTTGTTGATTGATGAGTTCTTCTTCCTTTGCACCTCTCGAAAGATTTGGGTAGCTGCATGATGATCAAGGTGTTTTCTCGGCTTGTGTGGCGCATGGAAAGTCAACATTTGTGATATGTTGCGAATATGAATACCTTTCAAATTCTTATTCCCTTGGTATTACCGCAAGAAAAATAATGGGAACTTGTGTCATATTATAATCCATTCCACTTTATCTAATATTCTCTGGAACAAAGTCTTTGAAGGGTTGATTATGATCTTCTTATCAATGGGGCAGATTTGATGCCTTTAATCTTCATTTTCAGAATATGGTACTGCTATGTGGGTTTGTGGGATCTTGTCAAGTCTGGGCTTCAATTTCGGGGCTTCAGATCTTTCTTCGTTTTCTTCCTTGTTTTTGAGTTTATACATTGTGGGTTGTATATGTGAAATACTGTTCCGCTTCTTTGCTATACATTTCTTCCTGCTATATGAAAGAAATGCCTGTTTCTTATAAAAGTAAAATAAAATTAAATAATACACCTTTGAGTGAACAGCGGAATAAATGGGGAACAAGTTTTCCCAGGCAAAAAGTAAAAAGTGTGGACCTAAAAATAGTTCTAAAGCATGCCGTAATACTAAGTAGCACCAACGTGCCGGAGCGCCTTCCAGGTGACATTGTTCCAAACTCGGTACCTCTTCTGAATCCCAAAATCAATACCATTTCCGTTGGGGCTCAAGTCACCCCATCCAGTAAGGACCTCGAGTGTCGTTGAAGGAACAATCACGCCATCTCCATCATCAGAATCTTCCTCAACTTTTGGGTCCTCAAAACCTACTGTCTGCTCCACAATGCCCTAAACCTGTCTCTCTTCACATCAACTTGTTTCTTCTTGAGGCCTTGTGATTCTTATAAGATTTTTCTACTGAAGCAACAGCACGATGGGAACCATTCACGGCCAATTCAAAATCTAGCACCACATTAATTTTATCTGTCTGGGTTTGAAGCAAAATTTTTATGAATATCCTCGTTTGACCTATTGACTTTGAACCAACCAGCATAAGAGCTCTTATAGGCCTTCTAATATTTCCTTCAAGAGGACCAACCAACATAGAACATGAATAGCCTCACTTGGCTATTGAATTTGAACAAACCAGCATTAGAAGCACTTTTGGGGATTATAAAATTCGGTTCCCGTGGGTAGTCCTTCTGGGGCCTTAAACGATTTTCCAGATCTACACTTTTGTTCATCCTAAATTTATTGGTCCAAGAATCTCGAAAGAGGATTGAGTAGGAGTATGGGTCTTAGAGTTGTTAGTTCAACCAGGCTTATGATCCAGTCTAGAGACGAGCCTAGTTTGAGAATTAAATCCATGGGATTGGGCTGGTCAGAGAATAGTCCTATTTAACTAGCGGAGGTTGCCAGCTGGTTTGTCAATAAAAGACCAAAGGGGTCTGATCGCCCAATCTTCAAAGCCCTGTAGCGTGAATTTGACTTGCCCAGCTTTACCTCATTTTGAATTCTGTTCCATTTTGACTGTCCTGGATTATCTCTGGAAGTAAAAGGAAGTGACAAATTTGGCCCTCCACATGTCCTAAGGACATCCAGCCTGGATGTAAGAATACCTTTTTGCATATCTGGCGCTGTACATTGAATGGGACTTCACTCCCCATGAACCCTAACTGGTTCAGTCGAAACTGATGTGATAAGGGAGATGAAGGACAGAAAGCCAGACAAGGAGGGAGAAAAATAAGGGCCGGCTATTATGAAGGTGAGATTGAGTTTGTTTTTTCTTTTTATAATCTCCTTATTTATTATTAGGATATTTGAGGTATTCAGAATTATCTTAGGTATCTTTATAATTCTCTTATTATCTTTTAGCATTTTGATTCCATGAGCACTCTAGTATTCGGCTATACATAGGGACTCATATAGTCACTTTATTCATCGAATATCATCGAGAATTGAGTTTATTTCTTTATGAGTTTGTGAATTGGTGTGTTCTTCCGCTGCGTTTACATCAGAAACAGCTTGCACTTCAATTGGAACTACTCGCGCCTTGCAATCACCGTCATAGCAAATGTCAACACAAGGTTTCAATCCACCTAAGGTACTGCTGAGAACACTTCATTGTTCTACTCAATGCTCAGCTTTGGTGGTGTTTTTTTTGGCATATTGAAAACAAAGCCGAGCTCTACTAAATGTGAAAACGTGAGTTTTAAACACTCAATGCTCTGATACCACTTGTTGGAAACGTAGACCCCCGATTTTAAAATTTTAAATAAGAATTTCCTAAAAGTGCGGAATAGGATGGTTCAAACACATAAACAACTTACAAATTTTAATTTCTTACAAATTAAAATTAAACTAAACTAAAAGTGACATCAAATTAATCACCTAACAAATATTCACTTAAACAAATTAACTCAATTCAAGTCCTAAAATTTGTCTACACAAATTAATTCATTTTTGCAAATTAGGCCAAACCAAATTTTACCAAATTAAATTATCTTGACTTGAATTAAATTAATCTAAAATTTCACCCAAACTAATTTTAGCACCAAATTAAACTATAGTGTGATAAAACCCAATTTTATCTTGAATTACCTAAGCATGCATTCTAAGGTGATTTTGCAAGATAAAGAGAAATAAATCACACTACGCCGCGATGTACGAGGAAAACCCAAAACGGGAAAAACCTCGGACGGGTCCCTAGCCTTAAGTCCACTAAGTATGGAATTTTACAAATACAAGACAGATGACTTGCACAACTCGACTCGACTCCTTCAAGCTCCTGACGCGTCTTCTTGTACCAACCTCTGCTTAGCCGACAATCCCGGACTCCCCCGGAACCTTGGACTCCTCCAATGAAGCTTTCGGACTCCGTCAACCACACACGATGCCTTTCCCCGTATGAGCACGTTGTAGCAAAAAACAATACTTCTTCTTTTATGGGAAATAGAAGCAAACCCAAACTTCTCCTTCTTTGTGGTAGAGATGAACCAATGGTGCCAAACAAAACTCCAACCAATAGATATATATGTAGAGATACTTGGAATTCTAAACTAAACAAATTGGGTGTATACTTTTGTGTTTTGGAAGGATTTATGCCATCTAATTTAGACACACAAAAGAGACTTTTCTAAACATTTATTTTCTCTCTCAAAAGCTCTAAAAATCAAGTGAAAAATCTTGAGAAAAATTCTGTCCCGAAATGGTTAAAAACTGTCAAAAGAAAGTGGGGACAAATTAGTGGGAAAATGCCAAAAACTGTTCCCGCCAGAAATCTCGTTCGAACGACCCTGCTAACGATAAGTCAGTGCTCAAAAGGGAAAGGCAAAACTCGTTCGAACGAAAATCTCGTTCGAACGACATTTTCGAACGAAAAAACACAATATGCATTTTTCATTTTAAGCCCATAAAACTTTTATACGAAGATAAAAATATAAAATCATTTTAAATAAAACTTACACCCAATAAAAATTCCAAGTTCCTACAAATATATATAAAGCATTCATACCTTAAGGAGCCTTGGAAAATATACCGTTGAGGACGCAAAACAAGCACTTTGAAACCCGACAAGATATGAACTCTAAATTCTGGCCGCTACGTCTTCAACAACTTTAAACGTCATACGCTTGAAAGAATGTACCATGAACATCTAACCTATGACTCAAATGTTTTTGTCCGGAATTGAGCCAATACTACATAATTGGAAATTTGTGTTCTTACAAAATGACATTTCGTTTCTCTTAGCTTTGTCAATCTCCAGTAAGCCGCCATATCTCTTACTCAATTCCGCGAAGAAGCTATCTTTGTGGACGTGAAGAGCAATCCAGTAGGTTTGTTCCAAGGTTATGAAGGACCAGTGACCTACTACAACCTAAAAATAGGACGCGATCCTCATGATTTAGATGGCTTTTATCAGTTGAATATTGCGTATGAAAATTTCAACCGGATTTGTTTCATTTCTATTTGGTTCTGCATCAGTTGTCTAAGAAAAGAAATCAGGGATTGTTAGAAGATGTTTTAAGTACTAAGGAACTTGGCTAAAAGCATTAAGCTCTATAGGCGCGTTTTCTGCTCAATATTTTTCGGCAAGTTCCTCTTTTCTCCATATTCATGTATATTTTATTTGTATTTTTTGTGAGTGTCTAGGTGGACTTAGACCTTATTGCGAGTGAACACCACAAGTTATGCTTTACGTTTCCTTTTCAATTTAACTGTGTACACTTATGTTCACTTTCCAATTAAACATGAATAGATTTGCTCTTCTAGGCAGCCGTTTCTGTTAGACCTTTTCATTTTCTACAATTACTGGTATTAGAGCTTAAAGAAAATTCACTACACTTTTCGGTTGTAGTTAAATGACGTGAAAATTCACTAGACTTTTGTTTGTAGTTCAATCTCCGAAATAAAGTAAAAAATGACCCTCGTGGCACTGAAATATCTATTTCCACCACTACGCTCACAGGGGAAGTGCATAATGCTGAAGTCTCCTCCAATGCATCACGAAACCTCCCAAATGCCCCTCAACCTCACAAACTCCTCCCACAACTCCCACCTCTCCACATCCCCTACCCGCCATACACACTAGAGAAGCACCACAAGAAGTTGTTCTCCACACATTTGAATCGGCACGACACAGAAAACCTCCTCCGAAGGAAATCAGTTAGATCCACCACTTCCGCTTTCGAATCACACATGACTAAATCCCTCGACCTCCCACAAGCATTTAGGAACACTACCTAACCCATCTCCAACCCCATAAAATTCTCTCCGCCCAGAACTCACTCCACAAAGTTAGTTTCCTGAAGATATGACAGTCATCCGCTGCCGTTTAATAGAGGATTTGATGACTTTCCTCTTGTTGGGGTCGTCAGCACTCCTCTTATTCCACGAAACAATTTTAAGCTTCATAGGCATGATAACCATGCAATAAAAGACGAACTCCCGACAACCCACTCCAACCATTTACCACCTCCTCTTCTTCCTTCCCCTAGCCCCCTTGTAATTAAGGGACCACTTCAGTTCTCGATTTCTCTTAAATGCCTCTGCCCGGATTCTTTAGAAGCACTTGACTTGATCTAATCTACCACTCCTCTCCATGTCCTCTCAATTTTACGAAATAGATGGAGGGCCTCATTTTTATTCCCGTTGTAGGAGTTCCCCGGAAAATGGCTAAAACCTTCCTCGGGTCTCCAATAGCGAACCTTATAAATAGATGCTTACAACCCCCTCCTTCCTCCCTAATTGAACTGCCAACAACTCTTCAAGCACTTCATTCTCCTCATCATACATTGTCAACCGGGATGAAAAGGGCCTAAGGGACATGATCCTATCTCCTTAAGGTGATGCATTTGAGAAAGGGCTGAGGATAGAGGTTCTTTACTTGTTGGGAAGTTAATTTGGGGACAGGGTGGGTGTTTAAGGATTTAGTATTCCATGTCATGTGACTGTTCACTGTTGGGTTCTTAAAGGCTGTTACCTAGTGTTGATCTTGCCATTTGCAAAGCCTAATGCTGGGAGGTGTATATCGTGTACAAACTTACTATATCATAATTTGAACAAAGAAAAAATGCTCTCAATTTTGAATCTGCTCTCTCACTCTTAGCAGCACAAATGTACGAAGAAATGTCCACTTATGGGGTTGATGGATTTCATGTTGAGTAAATCAGATGTCTCTCCTTTAGTATGATGCAATTTCAATGTTGTGAAGCAAACATAGTTTTTGTAATTGGAAAGTTCAAAAGCGGAGGTTTTATGAGTGTTTCATAATTTCATAGCAATATGGGTGTTCTACTTCATGTGTTTTCTGATGTATGTGCTTCTGTTTTATGATATATTGGTTTCTGTTGGATGCTTTCTACTTCCTCCCTAATTGAACCGCCGACTCCTCTTTCAGCACTTCATTCAAATTGTCAACTGGGATGAAAAGTGCCTAAGGGACATGTTCGTATTTCCTTTAGGTGATGCAGTTTGAGAAAAGGACTGAGGATAGAGATTCTATATTTGTTGGGAAGTTAATTTGGGGACCGGGTGGGTGTTTAAGGATTTAGTATTACTTGTCATGTGACAGTGACTGTTCACTGTTGGGACCTTGAAAGGCTGTTACCTAGTGTTGATCTTGCAATTTGCAAAGCATAATTCTGGGTGGTGTATATCGTATACAAACTTACCTATATCATAAGTTGAACGAAGAGAGGCTGCTCGCAATTTTGAATCTGCTGTCTCAATCTTAGCATCATAAAGATACAAATAAATGTCCACTTAAGGGTTGATGGGTTTCATGTTTAGTAAACCAGGTGTTCTCCTTTAGTATTATGCAATTTTAATATTGCAAAGCAAACATTGTTTTTGTAATTGGAGAGTACAAAAGCGGCGGGTTTGCGAGTATTTTGTAATTTCATCGCAATAAGGGCTTTCTACTTCACTATGTCGTTTCTGTTGTATGACATATTGGATGTTTTTAGTGCTAGTCTCTCTCTCGCTCTCCCCATATTCTTTGTTTTACTGACATCTCTTTAGAATTTTCTACAGTCACTGGTTACTCTTCATTCTGGTTGTTGTAGCATTCACTGATGCAATATTAGTAAATATTTATTGCTACTAATGTCCTTTGTTTTGTACCTCTTCTATTGATAAAGCTTGAAGTTGTTCGTGAACTACTAGATGGATGTCTGGAGGGTGGGCATCGTTTGGAGGCTCTCATATATTCAGCTATCTATCTGAAGGTTTTCTGATTAATCCGCATGAGTTGCTTGATTAGGTTGATTCTTCACTCTCATCTTAAATCTTATCATTACATGCAGTGGATAAATACGGGCCAAATTCCTTGCTTTGAAGATGGAGGTCATCACCGACCCAACAGGCATGCTGAGATTTCTAGGCTTATATTTCGTGAATTGGAAAGGATTTCTTATAGGAAAGACACTTCACCTCAGGTGGTATTGTTATTTCTTATAATATTTGACATTAAATCCTTATACCTGAAGTTGCTTGTAGTTTTTTATTTTTATTTGTTTGTTTCATTTTAATTATATTTGTCATTAAGCATTAAACAATAATTCCTTTTCGAAAAAGCACTTTTCAACATTGCACATGAAGACCTTATTAAATAGACTATTGTTACGTCAGTAAAATGAAAAAATCATTTCCTATAGGTAAACGAAGTTAAAAGTTAGAAACTGATAGGAAAATTTTTGAATTCTGACCTATTATATTTATACTTCTTTTGTTTATGAGCATGCAGTTGAAAATTTTCTTACTTGAGACTTTTTTGTCTAATTGATTAGATATGGTATTAATTTGCAGGAAGTATTGGTCATCCGCAAGATTCATCCTTGTTTGCCATCCTTTAAGGCAGAGTTTACTGCATCAGTTCCTCTAACTCGAATTAGGGACATTGCTCATAGGAATGATATCCCTCATGATCTTAAGGTTATACTTCATGGAACACATGGTGAATTGATTTTATTTTTATCACACATTTTGGGGGAAAGAGCAGAAATTCCCTTTACTACGCTTTTTGTTGCAAACGGCCACTTCTGTGACTGTATGTGATCCACTCTTACAGCCCCAACCGAAGAGAAATTCTTAATAACGGTGATGTATTTTTACAATAAGCACGATACTATCGCAGTGGATAAGAATGACTCGTATGGGTCTCTCACGGGATATCTAAGACATCCAGCCTCCACTATTTTATCATTTCTGACTCCATCGTTGACTTTGCCAAAAAAGCCTGTTTCTTAGGCTTTAATGAAAATGTGCTACTGACGATACTAAAAATGTGTCGTAGTAGCCTTGAAGTAATCTGACAGGGTATTACAATCAACATCTCTAAACCTTCAAGGACTAAGAGAAACTTTTGATAGTGTAATATGAGGTTACCACATCAAATTATATTCGTGACAAAGGGTCTCTCTTCAACAAAATGCATAGTCGAGCCCCTTTTCTTTTTCTTTATTATTACTCTAGTTGGTAAATAATTTCTTGCTGGAGCTATTTATATATTAAAGAGAGAAGATGTATTACACAAATTACGTTAGCCCTCCCCATTCTAAATTACGCTTAAAGGGGTGTGAAACTGTCCCTTTCGGGATTTGAGAGTCAAACCATGTGAGCCACAACTCATTGGTAGTTGGGATTATTGTATTGAAAATAGTTCAGGGGAGCTACTTGAAAAAACTATACAGTTCGTTTTTTTATTCGATAGTTTGATTCAATAATTTACTAATGTCTGTATTCCATTCCAGCAAGAAATTAAGCATACAATACAAAACAAGCTTCACCGCAATGCTGGCCCAGAAGATTTAGTTGCTACCGAAGCAATGCTTGCAAGAATTACTAAAAGTCCCGGAGAATATAATGAAGCATTTGTGGAACAATTCAAGATATTTCATCACGAACTCAAAGATTTTTTCAATGCGGGAAGGTACGATCAGCTTGAATTCCAGTGGTGTTTTTACTGTTATGGCAATATATGTCAACTTTATCGTCTCTCTGCCCCCGTTTAAGAGTCCTACTTTTCTTTTTTGTATGTCCCTATTTAAAAATTTACATTGAAAATCAATACACTAAATTCGGAATATTCAAGAAAATTTTAGTTTTGGCCATTGATTATAACTTTCCTTAAATGTTTGAATTTTAAAAATGGAGACTTATTTTTCGATGCGAGTATATAATTCTATTGGTAACATGCTATGAACTGAAGTGATGCTCCACGACTAACTAAACTTAAGAAACTATAGAGTCGTATGATTTTTCTTCCAATTAGCGCAATTTCTGCTTATTTGGCAATTGTGGTATGCCCGTCCCACCTTCTCTCTATTCGTGACTTTTAAGCGATGGCTGCGATGATGCCTCCGGTGGTAATTTCCACTTACGATCAGTGATGAGTGGCGGAGGGTTTTGCTGTCTGAACTGTTTGCTTCTCTTTCTCTCCCGATTTGGAGAGATCTATGAGGTTATAATAAGAAACGAATGGATTTGAGATCGACGATGTTATATTTAGCCAAGTGATAAATACAAAAATATCCTTATAACTAATTAGTAGATATATACTCAAATTAATAATCATCGATATTATGCCTTGGCCCGACGTGATACCCTAGAATTCCAAATCCTAGAATAGTTTTCTAAATAACTAATAGCTACTGCATTAAGAATTTTCTTAATGCAAGAGTTTGTTACCAATATTTACCTCATCAGGTTAAGTACACGAGTGCTATTCGCAAGAAAAAAAGTGTCCAAAGATTCCGCCCAGGTGCCGCGTAGGGACTTCTAGGTGCCAAGCTGTAGTCTGCTGCCTCCCTAGGCCTTAGGTGCTACACAGTGATATGGTGTCTGGTTTAGGCCCACTTATATATAATGTGCAATTAGTTCAGACCTTTGAATTATTTGGGTATGCCTTCAAGATGGAATCCATAAATTCTCTTTCTCGGAAGAAATTTTTTAAGTGATTGAATGGATGGAAGAGTTTATTGTTCTTTTGTCAATGGTGGTAGACTCACCTTTTTTCAGTCGCTTTTAGGCAGTCTCTAACTTTATTTTCTATCAATCTTAAAAAAAAACTACGCAGTAGCATTGCAAAATGTAATAGAAAAGTTATCGAGGGACTTATTATGGGAAGGGAGTGTGGAAGGGGAAAAGGATCATCTTCTTAATCAGGGAATTGTGTGTAGGACAAAGATTAAGGTTTGGCTGAGTAGGATTTCCTTTAGAATAAGACTTGATTTGGGGATCAATCATTAGCAGTGAATATAGTACTCATGCTGATGGGTGAGATACCAAAGTAGTCTATAAAGGTTCTTTTTGTAACCCTTTGGAATTTTATTTATCAAAGATAGAATTCATTTCTCAAATATACTCGACCAAGATATGGGGGTGAACGGAAAGTTAGGGAAATGTTTGGATTGGGGAGTCCAAGTTGTATTTGTTGTATCCTTGATTATATTGTGTGTCCAGGTCATCCTCATGCGGTTATTCATTCTTGTGTTTCATGGAACTTGTTTTTTAATTATTCTTGGAACATAATTATTAGAAGAAATCTTAATGAAACAGAATTTCTCGAGTTCAGCTCTCTTCTTGGTCTTGTGGAAAGGGACTTTTGAATAGAATATCTTCTGATAAAATGGTGTGGGTTGGTGATTTTAATGGTCTATTTTCATGTAAATCATTCTTTGATCTCTTGGTGGATTCCCCTTGTATTCCCTAGTTGGAATCCCGTAAGAAGTCTATATATTGCATGGTTGGTTGCACATAAAAGGTGAACACATGCGATTTGATGCAAAATATGAGGCCAAAAACATGTCTCTCTCCTCATTGGTGGGTGATATGCAAGAAGAATGGTGAAATATTGATTATTTTTGTGGAACAAATTATATTTTGAACTTGACATGGTGGGGATGGGTTGCAAGAAGGGATATGAAGAAAGCTATGAGCCTATGGAGATGCAAAATGTAAGCCTTAGCTTGGAATGTTTGGATTGAGAGAAATGGAAGGAACAATCAAAGAGGAAACATGGGTTAGAATCAACTTCATAGCTTCTCCTGGACTTCAACTTCGAAGGCCTCAAGGGCATTGAGGTGGCTTTTTTTGGAAAGTGTGACGGAACCCCCACAATTTTGTTAGATAATTAGGAAGAAAAAGTCCTTCCTAGACGATGCTTAAAAAATTGAGAGTTGGTAAGAACCATGTAGATAAACGACTGGACTAGATAGGACAATCGACTTTATTGCCTAAAATTCTTGACATGTACAACAACCTATATGTACTTTACCTCATCTTTAACTCAAATTCATTCTTTTCCATGTTAATATAACCTCTAACAAGACTAGGAAGGTCCAAAAATTGCCCAAAAGTGTGATTTGTGGATGAGTTAACTCCCTCATTGGCTAGTAAATCTGCCACAAAGTTTAATTCTCTTTAAAATTGAGTGAAACTCACCGCATCGATTGCTTCAATTTCACCCAAAACTTTCCATCTGGTTTACTCCCACTATTGATTAAACTGTTTAATCATTCAATAAATCCATGTTTGGTGGTTTTCTGGGGTTTATGGTCCATGTAGGTATATAGGGAGAGGAGATTTTTGGGAAGAATTGGTAGGGTTATAAGGGATAGGGGAATTTTTTTAACCAGTTTAACGCCAACTAATAATGAAAAGTTTAAGTTTCAAAACAGATATCAACTAAAACACACATTGAACACAAAACAACCAACTTCCAGCTAGGTTTTCAGTATCACCATCTCCGTTGAGGCTCACTATCCCACTTCTAGCTACTGACCATCCCACTTCCAACTACCTACCGACCCCATTCCAACCCCATTCTTCTGATTATGCCCACCACAATCCGGTCTGTTCTTAATATTCCGATCCACATCCCTGCGTGTTCTGAGTATTCCGGCTCATTATCCCACTTCCAAAACAAAGTTATGTTTTTGTTGGAACAATTTTATGTTAATGATGCTTCAATGTAATGGTGTTTGGTAACATTTTTCATATTTGACCACTTGGGACAATTAATGTTATCTACTTTCATTTTATTCAATTTGATCATTAATATATAAATTAAAATAAAAATATTTAACGTATCATAATGTATCCATATCATACATCTTGGAAAGATTACGTATCCCATGTCCCAAACCGAGTCGTATCCCGTATTGCGTGTTGAGTTCGTGCTTCCTAGGCCAAGACCCACTCTCGCCGCATCTAACCTAGATTTTGTTAGGGTTACCTTTCAACAAATCGACCTCAATACATACACTCGCAACATTTGGTCTTGACAATGCAGTTGTGGAGGCATCCATTTGATTGGTTTCCCTACCAATATTGCTATGAAAATTAGGGAGTTCTTCATAAAGAAGAATATCTGAAGGGTCGATAGTGTAATCCAAATTGGTGCAGTAGCATATTCGTAGTGATCATTGAAATCTGGGATCCATTTAAATTACGCATATGCATAGTTGTCAAAATCTTATGATTTGCGATTTGATTTGTACGATATGATCCGATTCACATACTAATCGATACGAATCAAGAATAGAATCGAGGGTTCCAAAAATCGGGCTGAATTGGCCGATTCGGGGGCTGCGATTCACGATTCAGGTGCGAGTCATGTTTCTCGGATGTTCGGTATTTTCAACCAACTTCAAGCTCGTGGTAGTTTTTTGCTCCTTTTAAAATAACCCTAAAAAATATTTTATTATTAAAATAATAAGAAGTTAGTTTAAACTTAAATTGCCCTTTGCGAAAGAGAGTTACGAAACACATACTAGAACGAAACCTAAACCGCGATTACTTTTCTTCTCTTCTAACCTTCGAAGCTTCGATTTCCTCTATTTCGTGTTGCGATCACTTTTTTCTTCTCTTATAACCCGTTTGACGGTGATCGAGAGAGGGAGGTAGCTTTACGTTCGATTGAAGCCAGCAATCCTATGTAAGGATTTATAAGTTATATTATATGGTATCGTTATTATAACGTATTTTTGTATAGTGTTATGTTTAATATTTATTTGTGTTATTTTATTGTATAATATATTATTGTGTTTAAATTTGGACATTGTAGGTGGTGGTATTGTTAGAATTTGGTCATAATTTGGACATGGAAGTTAATTTTTTAGTTATATTTTAATGAAATTATGTCTAATAATTGGTTTTGGATGATAATATATTTTATTACATATTCTTATTGTATTCTCTTTGTATTTATATATTATTTTCTACATATTATACGTTTGTACCGATTCTTACGATTCGATTCCCGATTCGGTTCACGGTTTACGATTCATAGGGTTTTCGATTCACGATTTGACAACTATGCGCATATGATTTTGTAAATATACCATTGCTCATTGAGCCAGAGCCTATAGTAGGGGTGCCAATGTGTATTTTTTGTTTATATGTTTAGGTCTTGACACGACTAGAAACGACAAGCACCATATAGACACGAACACATCACGACACGAAATTGTATTTTTTTTGCTTAACACGAACACGACCCATTTAAAAAACAAAATGCACGACTAACATGATTAATAATTTTTACTCCCAATTTAATATGAAAGCACGACAAGAAACGATAACACTAGTCATAATTTTGACACGAACGCGACACGACACTTCGTGTCAGAAAAATTCGACACGAACACGACATATCGGGTGAATTTCGTGTCTTTCCGTGTCGTATTATTGGCCGTTACTAAAATTTTCACCCTTTGCCTATGGTATTCTTCCTCACAGTGGAACCTAATGAGGATGTGTTTGTGGTCTAAAAACCAATATGGAATTCAACCTTTAGTGAGTGTTTGAAAAACCCTTCTTATGGCTTAAGCGCAACGGCTTTATAGGCAGGGCTATAAGTAGTTGCTTGTTCCGTATCCCCTTTTTTTTGTTGCTTATAACATATATGACTTACAATACGAGGGGCGACCAAGGGATAATTTGCCATTAAGGGTGTGCTTGAATGGTTCAACGGGGTTTGATAGTTCCTTTTTGGAAAAGACTATTGGCGGTTCCCCACAAGCTTTGGTCAGTGGTATCAATTGAATCTATTGTTATGATGATGTTGATCATGTGAGCATGCTTGCAAAAGATCTCAATTATGGATTAAGCCAAGTGTCTTGTGACTACGACGGTTTAGGATCAGGAGGTTTGGGGTTTTGCATATGGATGACCAACCTAGCCATGAGACCTTAGATTGGAGAGGGTTTTTTAGAGAGAAATTTAGTGTTGGCTCTTTTGAAAGACTCTAAGAGAGAGATTATAGGAGATGAGAATACGTTGTCGTGAGAAAAGAAGAACATTGGATTAGAGAACATGTCATGAAGTAGTGAGGAAACGAGCAAAGATGAAGAAGAATGGATATAAAAAGGAAGAAGAGAGTATAGGAGGAGAGGAGAGGAGAGAAGAGACAAAGAGGGAAGGAGAGGAGATGAGAGGATGAAGAAGAAATTGGGAGAGTGACGAGAAGAAACAAACCCTGTGAAGATTGATACACTAAGTTTTTTAAAGAGGCGAGGGTTGAGGTGTCACTTATTGTTAATAATTAAAAGGAAATTAGGGGGTCGAACAATTTTTAAAGTTAGAGCAGTAACGTCGTACGGAGATTAACAAAAGCATTTTTAAAAGTTTGTTGAAGTTTTTTTATATAAAGATGAGTCATGCCATAGATTAAATTTATGCATGGGAGGTCAAATTTAGAATCTATCTATATTATGAAGAGATAAATAAAATAGGATAGAGAGAAGAAACAGATCTTCATATGGTTTTTATAGATTTGATGAAGGTGTATGATACAGTACCTAAAAAGATGTAATAAGACTGGTTTTAAATAAAAAAGAGTAACCAACAGATATATTGATGTGATTAAGAATATGTATGATGGTGTCATGACTGTAGCAAGAACAACAAAAGGATAAAGCAATGCGGCTTGGATCGTGGTTCACGGTACAGGTACGCGGTACGGTTACGGTACGGGGTGCGCTGAGGGTAGGTTTAGTCGGAGCACTATTTCGGGTCGCAATTCGTTTTGAAACTCATGTTCGGGTTGCTTTCATACTATATGCTATTATATACCCTCATGCTCACGGGATCATTGAAGTAAAAATTAAATGTGCGTACTTTTTTACTGTGAAGCATGGACTCGACATGTATTACATGTTTGGACACGATACGCGATACACGATTTTTCCAAAAAGTAGGATACGACACGCTAGGATACGTATAATATATAATTTATATTTAAATATATATTAATGAAGTAAAACATATTTTTTTATTAAAATACATTATTAGAGCATTCTTAACATGAAATTAAGAAAATGGACCATACAAACAATTGCAAACACACTTTAACATTAAAAGTCATAAATAAAGCAGAATCACCATCACATTAGAATTTTTTAAAAAAAATTATAAAAAAAAAATAAAAAAAAAAATTCACATGTCCTTTTACGTGTCACAACGTGTCCAACTTAAAAAAAAAAGACTAGCTTGTCCCAGCATGTCTACAACGTGTCGTCGCGTGTCCAACTCGAGTCAAAGAGCTGACTCGTGGTTTCCGAGAGAGTGTTCGTGCTTCATAGCTTATTTATGTAAAACTCATTTTACACTTGGGATTTACATAACTATTGAAGAAAGATGATGTGATAAAAAACTTTATGTTTTATTACTAAGATAAACAAAAAATTGTTTATTAGAAATTTATATCTTAAAAATGATTTTTTATTACTATAATAAAATGAATTTTTTGTTATAAATTTTAATCATAAACTTATGTTAGTATTATTATTATTATTATAAATTATGATGTGAAGTTAAAGGGTGGGAAGTAACACAACAACAACATAATGTTTAGAGGCCAATAGCCCAAGAAATATCTCTAACTCATTTCTTAAAATACAATGCCATCCTCTAACGTATAGTAACAAATAAAATCGAGAAATAACACAATAAAATATGAAAAATAAAATAAACAAAATTTAGAAATAAATCTCTGACATCACTCTCCCCAATTGAAAAAGCTCATCCCAAGCATGGGCGATAAAGGAGTGAAGGACCCATCAATGGTCTCCTCCACTTGAAAGGGAAGCCGCCCTCGAAAACGCCCTGCAAATCGATTAGCAAATAGTACAGAGAGAATAGTCACAAAATTTAACCCCGACCGACGAATGAGAACTTGATCCCGAACTTTGCCACGATGAAAACTAACGAGCACATTCCTCGAGGAGTGCCAACAGTGCAAAATGTGGTCCGAGTCTCCCATGATGAGCGCTCGTGAGGCTAGGCGCTCCAACTCGACCATCCAATGCACCTCGAACGCTTCCCATAATGGGTCCACATGCACTTGATCAGAATCATCTTCGTTCCATTGCGTAAATGATTACACCTTGCGAAAATGCGTGGGAGTCACCCAACCGTCTTCAACAAAAATATTAAAGAAATCATGGATATAGAAACCAACCTCTTTGTTGTAACCTAAAGTAAGAGTATGTCGTGGACCAATGAGAATGCGACACATATCATCATCCAGCGGGCCTAACCCGTAATATTATTGCGGTCGGCTTATTTTCTCCACCGGTCGGCAGAATGATCGACCACCTTCAGGAATTCGAACCATCAACATAGTAAAACATGCATACGTGGGAATATCTACAGTCACCCATGCACATGCTTGTGAGGACATGCCGACTCACGCTTAGTTGTTATCCATAACATAATGTAAAAGGGTGTAAATTCATGATGTATAAAGGTATTCCGCCTCTTCTTCTTCCCACTACTATAAATAACCTACGACATCCCTCAGCTGAGGGACATGTGAAAATACGACATGCACTTAACTCTAGAGAGTTCTTGAGAGCTTGTAATCAACCCTAATTCTAAGTGACTTGGTACCCGTGGATGTAGGCACCTCATTGGGCCGAACCATATAAAAATCTATCTCCTTCTTGTGACACCCCACCTAGTCTAATGCCGGTTGATCAGGCCTTTATTAAATTAAACGAGAATCATATCTGATTTCATTCTTAGCATCACCGTCGAAAACCAATTAATTAAACTGATAACCTATTTAGTCCGGTGTCAATTCTTAAATCTTCTTAACATGCATACATGAAACCATTCAACAATATAACTATAAACACCCACAGTGATTGAACGTAAAGAGTACTGATAGCATAAATAAATAAATCGAATAAACTCTCGGTATCTAGAATACAATCATCCAAATACTCAACTGAAATAATGTAAATAATAAACTGTTCAACTGCGGGCAACATGCCCAAAGAGAATTATTGAATTGAAAACCTATCTAGATAAAAATGAAGAAAGCGTCTAATCAAGTCCTGTAGGCATTCAAGTTGTTGAGCATCGTCCAATGTTTAAAAAGGGCGAGGTGAGGCGTTTTGGCTTTAGTGAGGCGAGGCGTAAGCCTCACCCCAAAAATAAAAAGGAGCAAAATAATATTAAAAAAATACTAATAAAACCATAAAAAATAAAGTAACAAAGAAATATAAAATAAAACTGCAAAAAAAAATCTTTGAGGACTTTCTCACATAGTTAAACATTTTTTTGTTCCTTCGAGTTGACTTTTTTGCATATGGTTAATTTTATAATATGACAATAAATTAATTAATGCAAAATCAAATTGACCAAATCATTTTTGTAGTTTCATTCACATTGGTTATTTTATAATATGACAATAAATAAATCATTGCAAAATCAAATTGACAAAATCATTTTTTTGAGTTTCATTAACATATTGGTTATTTTTTAAAATTTTCTCTCAAGTTACAGTAGTAAATAGTAAAAGTTAAGTGCAAATTTAAAAAAAGAAAGAAAAAAAGAATAAGAGTTAGTAGATTAAAACAACATTTTTTTTAAGTTGAAGTGCAATTTTAGAAAAATGAAGAAGTTTAACATTTAAAAAAACATACTTAGTGACGGAAGAAGATTTTTTTTTCTTCACGCCTTAGCAAAAAGGCGTGAGGCGCATCGAGGCGTAAGCCTCAAATTCAACCCCGACGGTTAAGCCTCGAGGCATTTTTTACCCGCCTCGCCGCGAGGCGTAAGCCTGAAACGCCTTTTTAAACATTGGTATTGTCTGATTGGAGTTGAATGGCTATCCCCGGCGAGCATGTGGTTGAGCACCAAAAAGGTTTTGAAAATATCTATGATATGGGTCAGCACCCAAAACAATTTAAAAATAGTTGCAAGTATTTAAATGCAATAATAATAATAATGCAGTAAGAAATATTCATGTTCACCTTGTGTCGCACTCACATGAGATTATCCTTACCCCTCATCTACAGTGCGCACCTAACACATTTATTTTATACACCTAGTTATGTTATCCCTAACACATTTATTTTATTCACCTAGTTATGCTATCCTGCCTAACTAGTCTAACCATCCTTCACATATTATAATCCGCTAACTACTAGCGCATCCTTAACCTGCTTTGATCAGCTAACCATCTAGCCCATCCGTACCGCCCATACGATACCCCATACTATGTACTACGTAGTTACTCCATACGCTATAACTTAAGTTTTCTCAATTATATTTGTCTCCTTACATATGCAACGTGACCATACACCAACTACACTTAGATGTTCACACAATCATTTAAACACGTATATCACTCCTTGTACGTATATACATAGCATCCCCGAGCTCGACCTCCCGGATGCATCCTTAGTATGCTATCCAGCACCAGGTACATCACGTACCACTCTTAAGCCGTCAGGTCGGAGTCTCACCACCGATCCCAAAATGTAAACACATAATGGAGGCGGTCATAAACATACATCCGTGGGTCGTAACCATACTACATCACACCCAACTGGACTTGAAACCAACATCTATCCTCATATACGGATAGTGGTCATGCAACAATACTGTGACCTGGGAAAACATTCCAACACCTGCTGGTCAACGCCGTGGTGGAACGCCCACTACGCACAACCTCTAACGATAGCATATTTGAGTAGGTATGTTCACATAAAGTCAATCACGCATTTATTATATATATATATATATATATATATATATATATATATATATATATATATATATTGGTCACAGTCGATGTGTATATATATAAAGTTAGCTATCGTGCGTAATATCTCTCGTAGCACTAGCCTATCCAATCCCAAAGTCTAACCCGACTTTCGGATCTTAGCTAAGTATTCACTTATATATTGTTAAACTCAATGATTATATGCTTCTGGCAAATATGCTAATCTAACCAAGCACGAGCCTATCCATCCCGAAATCCTAACCCGATTTTCCGATTTCCACCCGTGGTCATTTACTCACTTGGTCACGTATTATATGGAATCCATCCCCTGTTAGCTACGACACTTCCTAAGTCTCTTGGGAATAGGTTAATATGAGTTTTAAAAAGTCCTCCCACGAGCTCCCTTTAAATAGGTTAAAATATAAGAGTCATTATCCCATTAGAATTCAAAAAAATCACAAATTCGCAAAAATCAAATATTGTGACAGATTAAACACCTTTTACTAAAACGGCTATTACTCCCTTCACAGAAGTCCAAATGACCTGATTCAAAGCTCAATTGAAAGATAAGATCCATACCTTTCTTTATATCTATTACTCATAGTCTAATTCAAAGTACAAATAAAATGGCATGCGTTTGAAGTGATGCCAAAATTTCTGACACATTCATCAATTAAATCAATAAATCATGCATTAATAAATCCTAGTTTCACGATTTGATTTTTTCTTCTTAAATCATTTAAGAACCTATCATTCGTTATCAATTTTTATCAGATTCAACATATAATTATCATTGAATCCATCTCCTAACATTTATACAATTTAAAACCAGAATTTCCTTAGTTTCCTAACATTTATACAATTTATACAATTTCTTATACAATTTATACAAGAATATTTATACAATTTCTTTATATCTATTACTCATAGAATAATTTCATTATTCTACACCATAGTTGCATGAATAAATGAAACTATACAAGAATATTAAAGTAAGTAAATACTTGCCTTTAAATTGATGAGTTATGTGATTTCTCTTCTTGAAACTCTTCGTTTGATGATGATCTTGAACCCGTAAACAATAGTCTTCCTCCCCGGATTCTTTTCCTCTTCTTTTCTCCCTTTCTCTTCACTTTTCTCACTCTCTCAAATCCTAGCCTCATTGGGTGGATGGATAGCAGCCCCCCTCTATCCACCTTGATTATATATTAACCTAAAACACCTTAATCCCGAAACAGGGTCGGCCCTCTCAAGTAAAATGACCCGTATACCCTCTTACGACTCCCACTTAGTTTAAAAAGCCCCCGAAACCCAATTGTTACCCTTGGTTAGTTATCCTGGTCTATTTCGACCCATTTCGGACCATCGACGCACTTAAAATTACTATCTGAGTCCCCTAACAGTAAATTCTATTTCATGCCCGACACGACTTTAGTCGCGTGTCCCAAATGAAATACCAATAAACCCGTTGCTATAACGCACTTTCGATGTAACATAAATTTATACGTTATCATTTACTTATCACATAAGTAAATATAATTATACATAAATATTAATCCTTTTTATTCACAAATTAATATTTATCTAAGACCATTTATTTCCCGGTTTAATTAAAATTATGTGTACACGTGCAATTTAAAATACTTTAGAAATGCGGGATGTTACATACTTCCCCCTTGCAACGGAATTTCGTCACCGAAATTCGGACATACTTGGTACGAAGAGCTCCGGATACTTTCCCGCATGTCATCCTCACGCTCCCAAGTCGACTCATCGGCATTATGATGCCCCCAATAAACCCGAACTAACGGGACCACTTTCTACTGAAGCTTCCTCTAGCTATGGTCTAAAATGACAAGAGGCCTCTCCTCGTACGTGATACCTGGCTGTAGGTCTATCTCCTTTAATGCGATATGACTATACGCTAACTCATCGCTGAGATACCTCCGCAATGATGATGCAAAAAGTGGCCGCCTCTCAAGGAGTAGTTTGATAAGCATAGCCAAAGGTCAAGAGGCTATGCAAGAGACTGTCAAACAATTGACTTTGATGCTCCAAGCCAGGCTCTGTCATGCCGTTTGAACTGGAACACCCCAAGAGGAGAGTAGAAATGTTGCCTCCTGCCCCCTATAGAGATAGGCTACTCGTAAACCCAGTAGGAATGAATGAGAGGAGCAGATCTGGGTACTCTAGATCAACTATCGTCCGAACTTACCGTCCTGGGGCCACCTCGTCCCTGAGGTCCAATGATTATTATGACGGGCAATCATTCTCTCAGGAAAGGCCGAGCTTGCTGGAAAGGCTGAGTTGAGGCTCGACATTTGATCGCCTAGGTCCCCGAGCTGCAAGGGGACATCATCACATAGAGCCAAGAGGATCCAGAGATCGCCGAGGGTCAGTACATGCCGAGCAGACTTCTCACTGGCCGAGCAGCTAAAACTCTGAGCAGCCATAGAAAAGCTCAATTCAACGATTGGAAGACCTTTTGGAAAAATAGTAAAGTCAAAAAATCCCTTACACAGAAGTTTCGTTAAGGGATCACCCTTCATGCCTACAATTGTGGATTACCCTACACCTGCTAAGTTCAAACCACTCGTGGTAACCCCAAAATAAGATGGTAAAACAGATCCTGTACTTCACGGGAACAATATGAAGTTGCCGCCGACATCTATTCAGTTCCTGAAGAGATGCGTTGCCGAGCATTTTCTAGCACTATTACTGGGTCAGTCCTGATCTAGTACAACAATTACTGCGAGGATAGATCTCCAGCTTTCAACTGGCTGATTTGTTTGTTAGTAACTTCTGCGTTGGAGCCAAACCAGCCAAAACGATAACTCATCTATTAAGTGTTCACCAGCAAGATAGAGAAACCACGCGCGAATGCATCACCCGATTCAATTGTGAAAAACTGGAGGTCGTTGATTACGATGAGAAGACGACGATCACCGCTTACTTCTCGTGAAACTATACTATGTTCTAGCCAAAGAGCCTCCCAAGACCATGAGCGAATTACTGGCCAAAGCTGGTAAAAAATTATGAACGCCGAGGAGGCCATGACTGCTAACAGTCCCATGACTCCAAGGTCGATAGCAACAAGGGCTCTGAGAAAAAGAGCAGAAGGATAAGAAGGTATAGAAACATGACGAATACACTCCTCTCACCATTGGTGCACATCACATTCTTGAAGAAATCCAGGGAAGCAGGGATCTGAAATGGCCCGGGAAGCTAAATCTCCCCTAAATAGAAGGGATAAAAGCAAGTATTGCCAGTTCCACAAAGATTTCGACGACAACTTGGACAGTTGCATAGTCTTGAAGTACAAGATAAAAAGCCTAATCCGAAGAGGGAAGTTGTCAAAGTTCGTGGGCAAAGAAGGCCGAACAGATCCTTCAGATGAACGGGAAATAATAGACGGGGGATGATAAGAAAAGAGGCAGGGACGATGATGATGAGGGGGATCCAAATCTACCGAGAAGACCCAAGGAGCCTGTACGCGAGGTGAAAATGATCTCTTTTGGCTGTAATTTTATTGCGGGTGGTGACGTCAGCTGCGACGATGAAATAGCTTGAGAGGAAAGCCTACCTCAATGAAGTCAAAGCATTCTCATACATTTGGCAGATCAACCTAACCGGTGCCGTGGATAATCGCTAGAGGAAAGTAAATAAAAACCGATTGGTGATAGGATTCTTCAAGAATGACCTGTAAGGAGTACACTATCCTCATGATGACCCCCTGGTCGTCACTATGTTTTTTCACGAAGGAAGGGTAGTTAGAGTGTTGATCGACAACGGTAGTTTCAGCTGATATCTTATTCTACGGCTGCTTCAAAGGATTAGGGCTGCGAGATAACAAGCTTGAGCCTTATCATTGGCCCCTCATTGGTTTCTCAGGAGAGAAGATGTAACCCCTAGGAACTGTCAACCTAAAAGTCGTAATTGGTACTTGGCCAACCTGCTGAACAGAGAAGATCCGTTTCTACGTCCTTGATAAGAACGTCAACTCAGCGTACAACATTATCCTCGACAGGGTTGGATTGAAGAAGTATGAAGCTATGCCAGTGTCTGAAGCTCCCCAAGCATTATGGGGTCGGCTTAGATGAAGGGAACCAAATTGAAGCTAGGGAGTGCTACTACACGTTAGCCGACCAAAAGGAATAGAAGAAACTCACCACTACCTACTAGATAGAAACCATAACTTTCGCGAGGAAGCAGAATTGCTTAAAGGATAGGTTGTGGAAGCCGTAGAGTCCATTATCTTGGACGGCGATCACCCGAAAAAGACAACTCATATCGGTTCATCGCTAGACCTACTATTAGGAAGGAATTGGTGGATTTCCTTAGATAACGGAAGAATGTATTCGCTTGGAGTCACGATGATATACCAGGGATTAATCCAAATTACGCGTGTCACGAACTTAGCATTGTCAAGGATGCAAAGCCGATCAAACAAAAACGATGTCTCTTCAATCCTGAGAAAATCGTGGCCATACAGGAGGAAGTGGAGAAGTTGCAGAAAGCATGTTTCATTGAGGACGTCAAATACGCCGAATGGCTGGCCAATGTAGTCATGGTTAGAAAGAAGAATGATAAATGGCGTATGTGTGTTGATTTCACAGACTTTAACAAAGCCTGCCCGAAGGACCATTACCCCCACCAAGGATTGATCAATTGGTTGATGCCACTACTGGGTATAAACTACTTAGCTTCATGAATGCATATTCGGGGTATAACCAAATTAAAATGAAGCCAAAAGACAAGGGAAAAAACTTCATTCATCACCAGCCGAGGTACCTATTGCTACATCGATATGCCTTTTGGGCTAAAAAAACGTTGCAGTAACATACCAAAGATTGGTGAACAAAGTTTTCGAAGAACAGATCGGCAAGAACATGGAAGTATACGTGGATGACATGCTCATTAAGAGCAAGAAAGTTGTCGATCATATTAAAGACGTGGGGCAGAGGTTCGACCAGTTGGAGAAACACAAGATGAAGCTCATCCCCACAAAATGTGTGTTCGGCGTGTAAGAAGGAATGTTCCTCGGCTTCATAGTAAATCAAAGAGGTATTGAGGCTAACCCAGACAAAATTCAGGCGTTGATCAACATGTAATCCCCAGCAAACACGAAAGACGTGAAGAAGCTGACAGGCAGGGAAGCAACTCTCAATAGTTTTGTCTCGCGGGCGACGGACAAGTGCCTTCCTTTCTTTAAGGTACTGAGGAAGACTTTTGAATGGAACGAGGAATACGAAAATGCCTTCTTGGAGTTGAAAAAATACCTGGGATCTCCACCCTTACTCTCAAGACTACTCATGGGAGAGAAACTCTACTTATACCTGGCTATATTCGAGTCGACAGTTAGCTCGGCGTAGGTACGACTAGGAAATGGAGTACTGAAACCAGTTGACTACACCAACAAAGCTTATCGAGGAGCAGAAATTCGTTATCCACGACTGGAGAAGTTAGCCCTGGCCCTAATTGAGGCTTTCCGAAGAAGGAAGTCGTACTTTCAAGCACATACCATTGTGGTTTATACAGACCTACCCCTATGTTAAGCCATTTATAAATTTGAGAAATCAAGCAGGCCAATGGGTTAGGCCGTAGAGCTAAGGGAGTACGATATACAATATGAGCCTAGAACAATGATAAAAGGCAAGGCAGTGGCTGACTTCATAGTAGAATTCACTTACGAGGAGAAATCTGCCGAGCAGACTTCCATGGAAGAGAGCTCAGCAGTAAAACCAACAGAGTAGACTTCTCCGGAAGAGAGTTTAATAGCTCAACCTATTGAGCAGATTTCTCCGGAAGATAGCTCAATGGTTGGTGCAACTGATTAGGTGGAAGATATACTAGAATTACCGGCTAAGCCAGAGGAAACTGCTCGCTACCTTGAACAAAGCAAAAAGGTAATCAATTATGGGACCCTAACGGAGGGAGATTTCAAGGAAGAACCTCCAGTTTGGAAGATATATGTAGATGGCTCGTCATGTGTCTTCGGCAGTGGGGCTGGCCTGTTAATCAACACCCCAGACAATATAGACATTGAGTATGCCCTCAGGTTCCAGTTTAATGCCTCCAACAAGGAGGCAGAGTATGAAGCACTTCTCAGAGCAAATACAAGCACACAACGATTTTCAGTTGATTGTGAAACAAGTGTCGATCCTCCTGCACCAGAGTATTGACGAAGAAAACCTAAGCATGGTCAACTCGATTTAGGGCCATCTTGGATGAATCCAATAAGGAATTATTTAGAAAAGTGCATGGCGTCGACTGATATTAAGGAGGCCAAGAGACTACGATACAAAGCAGCTAGGTATGTTATGGAAGGAGGGGTCCTATATAGAATAGGATTCCTTATTTCGTTGCTCAGATGTGTCCATCCAGCTGAGGTAACTGACTTGATAAAAGAAATACATGAAGGATCCTGTGGGCACACTCAGTAGGAAGATCATTAGTCAAGCGAGTAGTCACACAAGGTTATTACTGACCCACTATGAAGTCGGATTGCGCCATCTATGCAAGGCGTTGCGATAAATGCCAGAAATATGCTACAATCCATGGAACACTAGGGGGTCCACTCATACCAATAACATCACCTTGGCCCTTCGCCATGTGGGGCATTGATTTAGTCGGTCCTCTGCCAAAGATAAGAGGAAGGTTCAAGTACTTAGTCGTTGCAGTTGATTACTTCACCAAGTGGGTAGAGGCAGAACCTCTTGTAGATATGCCTTCTGAGAAGGTCTTCCATTTCATATGGAAGAACATCATTTGCCTCTATGGAATGCCGTATGTCTTCATCACCGATCACGGCACGTAGATCGACAACCATGAATTTGAAGATTATTATGTTTGATCCAAAATTCAAAAGCTACATGCTGCTCCTTGACATCCACAATGCAACGGGCAGACAAAAGTGCCGAACAAAACTCTGCTTGATGGAATAAAGAAGAGACTAGATGACATCAAGGGAAATTAGATCAATGAACTACAAAGTGTGCTCTTGACTTATAGGATTACGCCGAGGACAGCCATCGGCGAAACTCCCTATATTTTAGTTTTCGGGACGGAAGCAGTGGTCCCCACATAATTGGTTTGCCTAGTCACAGGGCACCCAACTTGGATTTGTCAAAGAGTGATCTCATGAGGAGGTTGGACTTTAGACTTGGTTGAGGAGGTTAGAGAGCATGCAACACTCTGCGTGGCAACTTATCAATAGAGAACTGCTCGTTCTATAACAGAAGGGTTAAGCCGAGCAATCTCAAAAGGAGACTATTTGCTGAAGAAAGTACTCCAGAAAGAGAACAAGTTAGGGCCCAATTGGCATGGTCCTTACCGCATTTCTACAGTCGTCTAACCAGGAAATTATCGGATTGAAACTCTAAAAGGAGAGCTATTTAGAAACCCTTGGAACGCTGAGCATTTGAGGAAGTATTATCACTGATCGGACAAAATGTAATCCCTTTTTATTTCCAATAACTCGTTTTCAATTCTCAATAAAGATTGTCAATTTTCAGTAAAGATTATCGCCCTCTTTTATGTTTTTTTCGGAGTGGGAGATGTGCTAAATTCAAAGCAATCTCAAATAACAATGAAAAGCCAAATTTCAACACTTCACGTTCGGACAAGTCACGAACGAAAAGCTTGACTTCATGTATGGCCCCACAAGTTCAAGAACAAGAAGCCCCAAGTATAAAGCTTCATGTATCCCATGAGGTCAATAATAAGGAGTTTCATCAGTCCAAATTAAGGAACAGTCCTAACACATTTGGTCGCCACTGGTAACCAACGCTGACACTTGATCAAAACGATAAGATCCATTTAAGCGACCGCAAACAATTGTATTTTAGTAGAACGTAAGGCAGGACAACATAGGTTCTCCAACTGGTAACCAGTAAGGCAGATTAATTGGCCTACAACCGGCCATACAATCGTAAGACTAAACTATTGGTAGGCTATGTTTACATAATCACCAATCAATGTATTAATCTCGAATACCAAGAGGTCGAAGTTTTATTACAAGTCACAAAGAAGTATTATAAAGCTAACAAAATGAAGTAACAATAAGATATCAACTGTCTAAGCCTTGTCAAAAGGGGTGTTTGCCCGATGCTTTCTCCATTCCAACAAGTGGAACATCCAAAGCGTAAGGAGTTACAGTTGTGCTCAAGTTCCTAAGCCTTAATTAGCCGCAGGAACTTGCCTTGTCTGGTCGACTGAGAGTATCATCACCAGGCAGACCGTAGTCCCGAGGTATTTTTTGATCAAGCTCATCGGGATAGCATTCAGAGGGATCCAAGAGGCATCCAACTTGAAAGGAGGAGTAAGATGGTCTAAGCAACCGGGATCATGCCCTATAGCTTATCATCCTTCGGCAGCTTTATCACAGTGAGGGCGTTGATCCAACCCCACTTATAACTTTCTTTACGGGGCCTGATCAAGCTCGTCATTCACGTGCGCCAGAGTCTCATCATAACCACCCTTTCTTATTGTACGTGGTTGTTTATGAAAGTGATAGGTAAGACGATCAACTTTCTCACTTAACCTCTTGATAGTGGCCGACTGATTCTTTATAGGATTTTCCTAGTCGGCCACTCTTCTTCCATTTGACGAACCCCAACCACTTGTTCAGAACTGACCTCCTCCTTTTGATTTCCTCAACTGCTCTACCTCTTCCATTAAGCGTGCATTCATCTATTCCAGAAAGGAGACTTCTTTGCTTTGATCGGCCATAGCTGACTTCTTGAGGCTTCCAACTCATCACGCAACAAATTATTCTCTTGTTCAAGAAGGCTTGCTACCTCCCGAGCACTCTTCAGATCCAATTGTAATGTAAACTCCTTTTTAGAATATGCCGAAGACAAATCTTGCAGTTTCTGATCAAATCCACTGTCACTTCGTAGAGTAGCAAACTTCTTCTCGTAATTAGCAGATAAACTAACAACATCAGCCTTATGATCTTGCTCGAGTTTGAGAATCATCTCATAATATGAGGTGTTGGTCGCTACAGCTTGGTTGTGCAAGCTGAGATAAGCCTCTTTGGCTTAATTAAATACATCCAAGCCGAGCAGTTCCTTTAGCTCTTTCTCATCTATTTCTTCGTGGCCAACACCGAACAATTGGTTACTTCTCTAGTAAAGCTCGCTTTTGGTGACGACTAAACTGGCTATCCTGGCGTCAAACTTAAATAAGTATGATGGTACATATGTAATTGCTAAATAAAATGGAAAGTGCGCCAAATTATTCAAGATTGTGATAAAAAAGGTAAAATTTCATTTCATTAGAAATATAAAGATATTACAACTGAGGAAATTGGGGAAATACAACAAAAGTTCACAAAGCAAAAATATCAAAGTCCCTCCAACTACGAAGGCTTTTGTCACACCCTCTCCTTATCAATTGCCATTTCACCTCCTGGTCGGTTGGCCGCCACCACCTGGTCCTTGGGCATCGCGGATTCCTCCACCTCTTCATCATCATCAACATCCTTAATTTGTAGAAGAGTACCTGGGTTATGCTGGAGAAACAACTCTGAACCAGCAGCTGTGCTGACATGAGTTAGGGCAACATCCCATCCCTCCTTGAATGAGGACTTCTTCAGGTACTTGACCTGGATAGCATTAGTAAAAAATGCCTTGTCCCATCCTCTGTTGTAGGCATCTTCCTTGTCCTTTTTGGCCTCGACCTTCATCTCAACAACCTGCAACCTGGCCTGGTCAGTCACCTTCTCAGCCTCTTCGGCCACCTTCTTAGTATTGCTAGTAGCCTGCTCTAAGTCTTCCCCTCCTCCAGCCCCTTAATGGTATCACCCATTTTCTTCTTGTCATCTTCATGGGCACGATTAACAACCTCCAAGGACTTGCGCATACCATTAAAATCTGCTTCCACATCAGAGGAAGACTCCTTCAATTTGTCGTTCCACCTCAACAACTGTTCGTAGTCAACTAGGAACTGCAAAAACCAACATTCAAAGAAGAACATTAGTGACAAATGATAGCAAGTGTGATAAACAAGAAAACAACAAGTGATACTTACAAGAGCTAGAATATTATTGGCCCGATCAATTAGCCTTGCGTGAGAAAGGGAGGATGCAGCAGCCTCGTTGGCTCGAAGAACTCCTGCCCCACTCAATCCCCGACAAAGCCCAGGGTTCACAGCAACGGATTAGGTAGTGTCTTTGTCCTTGTCGGCGGGCCCTTTTCGGCTAACTCCAAAGTGGGAGTTGGACCTCTCTTCAACCTCTTAAAGAGGGGCTCCTGATTTTTGCTCAGAGAGATTTCCACGACAATGGGTTGATTGGAGCCCCCGACAAGACTTCTTTCCAGCAGGAAGGGGAGACTTGGAGCCAGCCAGGAGTTTGGGGATCTTCCTCTTCATCATTTTTGAAGAATTTACATCGGTCGGCACAAAAAATGTCTAAAGACTCGAAGGATGTCGACGTGCTCGCCGATGAAAAATTCCCCTCTGCTTATGGGGAGGATTCAGATTCAGCACCAGAAGAGGACGAAGCAGGATATTCTAGGCTAATAGGAGCTGTTGGAATGTCTTCTATAGGGGGAGCAACAAAAGAGGTAATAGAACTATGGTATCCGAGCAAAGCTGAAGCTGAACGGGGATGATCTTCACCAATCCTCTGTTGAATAGACCAAATGATCTTGAGGTCGGTAAAGTTGACTCCGGCCACACGGGGGATTTCTTTCTTCCTTTTCTCTGCAAACTAAATTGACAAGAATATACAATTAGTTATAAAATCCAAGATCCAAAAAAAGGAAAATATACGAGTGTGTGTTAGTGCCGACCTATGCCGTAATCTTTCTGAGGGCAACAAGGTCCAGTCTACTCTTCAGCCTCAGGAAGAGGGGCAAATTGCCAATCCCTCACTATCAAACCGTGAACCCAATAGTCATCAGGTTCACAACAGGGGCTCTGTTTGAGAATCTTGTCTTCAAGTAATAAATATTTTTATTTGTGGTTCCCCAACTGTAACAGTACACCAATTCCTTTATTCCTATATATGTCTTTTACCGCTCATTAATGTGGTTTACCCCGTTTATGACGCTCCAAGGGTTTGGGGGCTACTTAAGCAGGAACCACATCAAAATATTGACAAAATTCCAAAATAAATGACTTAGGGGAAAGGTGACCCCACACTCAACAATAAATATCGTAGGGATTCAATGACCCTCTTTTAATGCACACAGGTCATTAGGACTTGTTAACAACTTCGTTTTTACCCAAGGAAGGGATTCTATGGGTGAACTTAAAGAGCTCCAAAGAATTCTCATCTACAGTATGCACCATATTTGTAGCAAAGAAGAAAGAAATACAAAGAGGGAGAGATTATTACAGTGAACATGAAAGCGAAGGACAACTCTCACAAATGGCGAATGAAAAGCTTGAAAGAGAAGAAAGGGATTTGAAATTCAAGGTGAAGTGAACAAAGGAGGGAGCTGACGTTTAATAAAATTCACCGACGTCTCCTGAGTCGCACGAAATGGTATGATTAAACGTATCCACCGCTTTATCTTTTGACGGCGTGTCAGTTCCCAAGGAACGAAATTACCATCGTACCCCAGACGGTTCGCTATTTTTGCCATTATTTACAAAATTGCCACTGCCTCGAGGAACAAAACCAAAAATTTGCACTTCAAAGATCGTCTACCGACTAGGCGCAATGACATGGACCATCCTAGGAGATTGAGGACCAAATCTTTCATTAATCCAACCAACTACTGATGGATAATACTCCATCATTTCACGCTACCAGTCACTGCTCACTCCAATCAAGAATGAAGTATTGGGGTTTTTTGTTGCAACCTAAAATAAGAGTATGACATGGACCAATGAGAATGTGACACCTGTCATCATCCAGTGGGCCTAATCCCGTGATATTATTGTGATCAGCTTATTATCTTCGCCGATCGGCAAAATTGCCGACAACCTTCAGGAATGCAAACCATTAACAAAGTAAAACATGCACACATGGGAATATTTACAGTTACCCATGCACATGCATGTGAAGACATGCCATCTCATGCTTAGTTATTGTCCATAATATAAAAGGGTGCAAATACCCGATGTATAAAGGTATTCCGCCGCTTTGAATTTCACCTCATGATATTAAAGTTGTACACTCAACCCTAGAGAATTCTTGAGAGCTTGTAATCAATCCTAATCCTTAGTGACTTAGTACCCGTATGTAGGCACCAAGGTTCTAAAAGGTGCGAGGCGTGATTGAGGCGTAGAGGTCAAGCCTCAAGCCTTAGGAGCCTGGGCGAATCGTAGGCGTAAAAAAGCGTTTTCCTTTTTTTTATTATTTTAATTATTCTAAGGCTAATAAAATAATAAATAATACATACCTTGAATTTAGAATATATATCCGTATGTTTGGTAGCCATCTTTCTCATATTCATGCTTCATAATCAATATATAAAATGTATTTTGATTGTTTTGGACGAGATATTGGCCCGATTTGTAAAAAAAAAGTATTTAAATGCCGATATCATTTCACTAAGGTACCGTTGTTTTAAAAAAAAGTGCGCCTTAAGCCTTTTACCAAGAATAAGGCGTAGGCGATGCGTTTCTCTCAAGCCTCAAGCTAGGCGCGCCTTTTAGAACACAGGTAGGCACCTGATTTGGCTGAAGTACATAAAAATCTGTCTCCTTTTTTGCCCCTCATGTCGCTCTAGCTCATAATATCTTATTTTTTATCTGTGGTAGATAATTATTGGTGTAACCAAGCTAAGACTCATCATAAACACCATACCAGTTTTAGACACCAACACTCTTCAACAAAAATATGGTAGAAATTCTCGATAAAGAACTGTAATACCTCGTATTTTTATGGCTTTCAAAATTGGGGATTTATTAAATTTAATTGAGTTATTAATTTAATATTAATCCAGAATTTTATTTTAAATATTTACTAGCGTGATAAGAGTTAGTAATTATTGAGAATTTGTTGAATATTACCAAATGAGTAAAGTAATATATGAGATTGATTTTATTAATATTGTCACGAGTGAATAATATGGCAATTATGGAAATTAAGTCGGGACGCGCCTGCTCGCTTTTGGGCCAACCGCGCTCGAGAGCACGGGAGACCAATATCCGCCCGACTACCAACGTCCCCAGGAATGGGAAAAAATTGGAAGAGGGGGCGACGACAATGTGTGACGCCCAGGCAGACGTGCCCTCGGCCTAATGGCTTCGGGCGCAACTTGCGTTCAAAAACTCGATGGTTCACGGGATTCTGCAATTCACACCAAGTATCGCATTTCGCTACGTTCTTCATCGCGTCGTGTCGGGACTATATGAGTATTATAAAAGTGAATAAATTATAAGTCGCCCGTATGGTTGTTTCGACTGCGCCAACGTGTCCGGAAGGGTCGAGATAGCCAAAAAAGTGTACCCGGGGGTTTAGTTTGGGTCTCGGGGAGTTTTTAGGCGTAACCGGTAACCCGGGAGGGCATTTTGGTAATTTCTATTTTTGGGATTTAATTACCTACGAAAATTAGAGAAGTATGTCGGGTGTTAGAGGTTGTCTTCTAGGGTTAGAACCTGCATATTTCACAAAGGCCTTTAGAGGAGGAAGGTGAGGAACTTCCCAAGGCTAGAGCCACCATAGTTGCATCATTTTCACCACAAACACCGCCGGAGTGTAGATCGGAGGAAGGAGAACACAACCACATTATCAAATCTTAGAAATTCAGACTCATATTCTCGAGCCAAGTATCTATCTTGCTTTTCTTTTAGTTGATGTTTCACCCATGTTAGAATTTTCTTCCCACTGGAATTAGACCTTCATAGTGATCCAACTACAATTACTTATCCGTTGTAAATAGTTTGTGGTTTTAATTTCCTTGCAATAACTTTAATTATTAATGGAAATTTTAAAATTTTTCTTCCCCTTGCGTTGTGTGGTCCATGGTCTTACCTTTTAGATAAAGTCATCACATCAAACCTTAGGCCTAGAGATAGAAAAGTAAAAATGTACCTATTTGTGGGGTCGTCTCCCATCTAGGATTTTTTCGACCTAGTCACTGTTAGATGTCTAGGCTTTCTCAATGGACCTTTTATCTATTATGGGCGATTTTTCAAGTTTAGTTAATAATCAAAACCATTTAGTTATGGTTGGTCATTAGTTGACCAACCAATCGGTCTTTAAGAAGACATTTAAAAGAAGTGTTCGTGCTGAGGGAACAAATGGTGGTCGTTGGTCGACCAACCAATCACTCTTTAAAAAGACATTTAAAAGAAGGTAAACATCTAGTGATAGAAAATATGTTAAACACAATCCATTTGACTAATAGATCTTCTTTACTAGATATTCCCTGCCTGCCACTTGGAATAATGAACAATGAAAACAGAGAATTAAATCACATGTTTTAGAGGAAATAGATATATTCTGGAAATCTCAATCACATATAGAGGATTACCCACGAAATTGTATGGGTTTAGAAGCAAGAAATCTGGAAAAGAGTTAGAAGAATGGAAGTTTTCTGAAAAATTAGGGTTCTTGATAATTATGATGTTTTACCCCATTAATTCAACACCCTTAATGAATTTGTACATGTTTCACGTAGGAAATTATGTATATAGGTATATATGACCAATAGTAATGTTGTTTGGAAGGTTGGGGATCGTTATTGGAGTTTTGGTTGAGGTTGGAGCAGAAAACCCGTAGTTAACAATGGCAGAATTCGGAGTAACTACTTGATCGATCGATCGACCCAAGAGTATTGATCGATCGACCCCTTTCCTCGATCGATCGACCCCTCCTGGAAAACTGCATATTTTCCCCCTTTTTGTTTAATCCGTATAAAATACGTAGGAACCCTTGAATATCATTTAAATAGTATAATCGGTCATGAAGAGAACCAGTAGGGTCTAAGTAGACTCCTTTGAGTGAAATTTAATATGGGATGAAATTTTGGGTTAACGGTTTAGTCACACGTTGGAAATACTGCGTACGTTCACTAAAGGATTTAGAGACTCGTGAAAGACTTAGACCGGAAGGTTAGAGAGGGCGTACCTACTGAAATTATGTTTTAGTAAGAAGGAATACTTCGAGAGATGAGGAGTAAGTATGAAATAAATTATAAGTGAGAATAAAAGAGATGAATCCGTTATGCGTGATAAGTGAGTAAAATTTTGCTAAGAACGGATAATAATAATTATGGGTCATGGGCGAACCTAATTTGGAAAATGTGAATATCTATATATATGACCGTGTGACTGTGTACATATATTAAGTATTATATTTGTGAATAATCATACCCGCGCTACTTGCTATCACGGAGGTTGCCGCGCCGGGACAGTCTTATCTCGATGGGACCTTTATGGGGGATATTGACTTGTACCCTAGAACATAGGATTCCTTGGTACAGGCTATCTGAGAATGATAGTCATACGGTCCTAAGAGACGTGAGTGGTATGTGCTGACCTCTGAGTGACTTGGAACTATGCTTCGCCTCCATTTTGTGTGTATTGTGTTAATACAGTTCAAAAGTGATTCCGAACTAGTATTTCCCTTAGTACGAGTGATACGGGGACTTGATAGCAGAGTATGCCAGCACCATAGATTTTATGTGGGGTGCCGATAGTATATATATTATATGCGACTAAAATATATATACTTATATATGGAAACTTTTTATTGTGCGTATAAGTAAAGTAATGAATAAATGCTCCAGCTTTATAATAAGTGTTCGGGAATTTTGTAACGGTACTGAGTTGTTCTAAGTAACGTAAGAAATTTGGAAGAGATTGATTTTCTAAAACTAAATATCATAACCTTAGTACTTCTCGGGATAAAACTTTATGGAAAATAAGTTAGATAGACTTATGAGTTTAATAGTACGGTAGGCGTGCACACTAGATGAGAGGTGAGAATTCTCAAGAGAGTGTCACGTACTAACATGGGTGTCACATTAGCCAGTAAGCATTTTAAATACTTGTTAAACTATTTTAAAACTGTTTTGCACTCGGGCTCTGACCCGTTTCCTGAAATTTTTGTCTCTCTTGTATATATATATGTATGTATTACAGGTGCCCAGCCACAGGGGCGCATGCATAGATTCTTAGAACTGGACATGCTGCAGCTTATGTGGGAGTTGCCGGCCCTTGCTTTAGGCGACCTCTTCATTGATTCAGTTCCTATTTTAGTTCTTAATAGTTAGGGCATGTGTCGCCCGATTTCCTATTCCGTTTGGATTTATCAGAGATTTATGTTTATTTACATTTCCAGTATTCAGTACTCTTTGGGAGTTAACTTTTGTCAGGATGATTTCTTTTATGGTTCTTGTGTGTTAATTGCCATCCTTAGTAATTATGTGATTCTTAAATTGTGTTTATTAAAAAGGTTTTCATAGTGGAATTTAATAAAATGAAAATAAGACTTTAAATTGTTTTGACAGTTAGATTAATTATTTAGGGTGTTTAAATTGGAAATAATTATTTTGCGGCAGTGATGCTAAGAATGAACCAACCGTTCACCTTGATTTTGATTTAATAAAGAACTGATCACCCGGTATTTAATTAGGCGGGGTGTCACAGGTGGTAGGATCTGTACGGCTTATTTTGCTTCCAGCGTAGCTTTCTTTGATATAGAGCCCTATGTTTAGGATTGTTGATTTCTTTGATGTGATTTCGTTCTCCTGCTATCACGTATATATTAGTGAATCTTATTTGCGTTCGGACGTGTTCGAACAATGAAGTATGGCAGATGAGGGCCGTTGGGCGAGTATCGAGAGGCAGGGCTTAGTTGAGGATGTAGAGTATATTCGAGAATGATGACCGTAGTCGAAGTCACCCCTATTATGTCATGAGAAGCCAGGACTGTAATGACGGTTAGGGCGCAACACATGATCTCCAAGTGCAGCTATAGTCGAAAGTGATGCCAAATTAGACTCACCCAATGTGGTACGCTTGGGAGAGGGTCAAATGGAAAATTGAGGAGAGTCATCAGTGGAAGTTCTAGAAATGCGGGAATTGTGTGTTAACCAACGAAGGTAAAAATTCAAAGGCTTGGGCATATGGCGGAGTGTGGTTAACTAAAAGTGAAAATTTGGGGTAAAATTTTTCTTGACTCGTCAGAGCAAAGTTATAATAGTGGGAGTCAACCACCACATTTTGTGGTGAAATGTTGCTTCAATGGAAGGACCTTAGGTACAGTTTAACCGCACTTTCCTTCATCAGTTGTTCAGAATAAGATGTGAACGTTGTTCTGAACCCATCACGGGAGTGCCAGACAGGGGTCCATTTGTAAAAATGAATTTAAACTTTTAGCAAATCTTGTATCAACGGAAGTGGAGACAAATGGTAGAGAGGATTTCAAGTGGGAGATCAACTCGTGAGGAAAGTTGACAAACTTAAAGAGAATTCTGTGGGACAGTCGATCCATATGGTGACAATGTCACACATTGTTCGTAGAGATGTTAACGCTCTTATGTGAAGGGAGCTAAAGTAATCGAAAGATTTAGTTGGAGAGTGAGACTGGATGAAACGCTGTTAGCAATGCGTCACAAGGGGGAGACCCATCAGGGGACTCATTTAAATGATTCGGATAGCTGAATTCTTACCAAGCGATGGTGAATTCAGTAAGGGTTATTGAAGCCAGTAGCACGTTCTTTAGGGCCAACAGAGCTAAGGGAACGACGGGGGTAGCCATCAGGATCGAGACTATTTAAGTCCCAGAGAAGGACAACCCTAATATGGTCAGTATGATAGGAGATAAGTGGGTTATGTGTTGAGGTATTTTGTGGAGAGTAAAACCACACGAGTTAAAGTTTTTCCGAAGCGAGTAAAAGGACAAGGGTATGGTGCTTGCAAGAGAAATGGTTAATGTAATTTTCGATTTGGTTTGGACAGGCATGTTATGTCCGGGAGACCATTTGAGTAGCTAGGGCGATTGGCAAGGTGGAAGTATGAGTTTGATCCCCAGAGGATGAGGCGTATTTTTGTGTGACACGAGGGAGTCACTACATTTTGATTATTGAGCGATTTGCATGTGAGACGAATTTAGGGCGTATATCAACAACGTTATTATTATGTGTATGTTTTCCCTGATATATTGGGGTTGTCTTTAATGTTATCCGCGGAGGATAAATGGGTGCATTGTTTGTGATATATACTTTATTGATATTACTCGTTTTAGTGATGTGATATGCGAGTATGTTATTATACTGATTATGGTTTTATAAAAATGGTTAAAACGATAGTGGGCAGTGATTGCAAGGCTATCGAGGTTGCTGCCCTAGTGCAGCATGTTTTGTTCTGGCAAAACCTCACCTGCGAGAGGGTCGGGCTCGCACTCATATTATATATTGTAGAGACTTCGAAGGTTATAGTGGTACCGAAATGTTTAATCCCGAGGTGTTTACCGTTGAGCGGAAAGATTTCACTCATTATTATGTGTAGCGCTCAGGACCTAGTGATAGGAGGAGCTCATTGTTATATTTATTCTTTAGAAATATGGAAGCTAAGACTTATATTCATATGTTTGGGAATTGGATTTTGAGAGTCCCGATTGTATACGTACGAGGTTTATGGAATGTGGATTCCACCAATACTGAGCGATAGGGCAATTGGTGAAAAGTTCTTGGTTGAGTAAAATTGTGGGAGGAGATGTAGATTTTCTGTCAAGAGACGGAATAGAGGGGTACAGGTTATGGACAGAGGACCCAACGGATTTCGATAACCGACTATGCTAGGTAGTAGTGTATCAGGGGGCTCCTTGTTTGGATTTCGCTTTGCGAGACATCCCACACATGAAACTTAGCGTAAGGTTGGAAGTAGAGAGATGTTTGGTCATTAGTCCATGAGTCCTGTACCTCGGTCGTCATAGAAGCCGGTAAGTATGACTGTAAGTTAGAGTTAAGTGACGATTTAAATCCAGTGGAGCTAGTTGTGTGGTAAGGAAACATAAAAAGTTTTGTTTTATCACCACGAGTTGAAGGGTGGAACGATGATAAGGAGGACTTAAAAAAAAATTTCGATTTTTAGGGTGATTGAGAGTACCCAAGTAATGTAAACACGTTGTGAGCACATGGGAAATAAAGAATTGGGTGTTATGTGTGAAGCGTAGGTGATGCTTACACCAGTATGCACGGTTTATAGGGTGTGTGGGAATCCTGGTTAGCTGTTGCTTGAATCGTCCGAGTTGAAGGGACGTGAGAATAGACGCATGGAATATATGTTTGTGAGAATACCATAACGAAGTGGAACTGGTAGAGTGGATTAAACGTGGTGTGAAGGACGATAATCCATACTTACGTGTGCGATTAGAGTAGCACACATGAATTTAGTTGGAAGGCTGTGGGAAGCCATTTAGGGGTATTCCTTGAGAAGGATAAAATTTAACTATTATGGAAAACACTCGGAGCGGAGTTTTACTTGGTCAAGTGTTGAAAGCGACTTGCGCATAGGTTGAATGGTGATGTCAGTAAGGTATAAAGGTTCAGCAGTGCACATCGTGGAGAAAAAGTGCACGGGTCGGAACTTTCGGTATACGCCGAGGAAAGAAGGGGAGTATTAAGTGTCACTTAATGTGAGACATTACAAATAGGAGTCGATGTTGAGCGGGACATAGCGAGTAGTCTCCGCGGGCACCACTCATAGATAGACATCGGTTGGAACAAGAGGATCAATCAGAGAATTTTGTAGCAAGCCCAGGATTCCTAAAATGGAAGAGAGCATTTTGGTGAAATTTCTTGGATGGGGTGCCAACCTCAAGATAAGGTCACGAGTTCCTTAGAATGCGTGGAACAAGTTGACCTAAAAGAAAGTAATTATTATTCTTTTGGGTGGTATACACTATTAAAAAGTGTGCCCCATTCTTTCTTTGAAAACAAGAATCGCGCCGGTAAGAGGTTCTTCCTAGTATAATTTTGAACTAGAATGGGATCATTGAACCCCCACCTTCAAACCAGGATTTCAGGAAGCAGTGGGGATAAGGTTTCGTTTTGAGTAGGTTGTATCACCCTTAGCCGGGGAGTAGGCGAGGTGATTAACGATCAGTGGAGCCACGTGAACGTAATTATAGATTCATGGTGATCGTTTCATTTCCAGAACGGATGTAGCTAGCAAGTGAAGTATAGTACAGTAGAGTTCCGTGGAAGCACTCGTACTTGTTTATTGTGAACAAACTACTTATTGAAATTTGGTGTGGAAAAACCTTAACTATTCTTCCTTTAGTTGTTTAGAGGTGAGTGGATAATCAGAATTTTTGATCGGTCGAGTCAGAGTCTGCTGACTATGGTGGAATTACCACGGCTGTTTTAGGTGACTTTTTACTGTCGTGAGAGTTACGTCGCCGACAATCAAGATTCGAAGAACTGACAAGAGTGGTCAAATGTTCGCGTGGTTTCTCTCAAAAAGGTAGTTTTGTGCTTAGATAAATATGAGAAATTGGTAAGTACTGAGGTGCGGCCTCCCAATAATATTGAGACAAATGGGGGCCAATGATGTGTAGGCTCGTCTTATTCAAATAGCAACGGATTGGAGCACAATGTGAAGTACCGTTATGAAGGTGTGACTATATAACTATAAGTATTAAGAGTGTTAAATAAGCTTACTGTGAGGCGGGGGGCTATAGTAATTCGCCTTACCCTAAAGTCAGTTTTGAGTATTAATAAAGTATCCAGATCTATTTTTACCAGGCATACCTTATTTTTCGAATTTCCGGACGAAATTCCGTTATTAGGGGGAAGTATGTAATAGCTCGTATTTTTATGGCTTTTAAAATTGGGGATTTATCAAATTTAATTAAGTTATTAATTTAATATTAATCAGGAATTTTATTTTAAATATTTACTAGCGTGACGAGAGTTAGTAATTATTGAGAATTTGTTGAATATTACCAGATGAGTAAAGTAATATATGAGATTGATTTTATTAATATTGTCACGAGTGAATAATATGACAATTATGGAAATTAAGTCGGGACGCGCCTGTGTCGTGTCGGGAGTATATGAGTATTATAAAAGTGAATAAATTATAAGTCGCCCGTATGGTCGTTTCGAGTGCGCCAACGTGTCCGGAAGGAACGAGATAGTCAGAAAAGTGTACCCGGGGGTTTAATTTGGGTCTCGGGGCGTTTTTAGGCCTAACCGGTAACTCGGGAGGGTATTTTGGTAATTTCTATTTTTGGGATTTAATTACCTACGAAAATTAGAGAAGTATGTCAGGTGTTAGATGTTGTCTTCTAGGGTTAGAACCTGCATATTTCACAAAGGCTTTTAGAGGAGGAAGGTGAGGAACTTCCCAAGGCTAGAGCCACCATAGTTGCACCATTTTCACCACAAACACCGCCGGAGTGTAGATCGGAGGAAGGAGAACACAACCACATTATCAAATCTCAGAAATTCAGACTCATATTCTCGAGGCAAGTATCCATCTTGCTTTTCTTTTAGTTAATGTTTCACCCATGTTAGAATAAGATTGTTAAACACATGTTTCATGGAAGAATTTAATGAGTTAGAGAATTAAATCACATGTTTTAGAGGAAATAGATATATTCTGGAAATCTCAATCACATGTAGAGGATTACCCACGAAATTGTATGGGTTTAAAAGTAAGAAATCTGGAAAAGAGTTAGAAGAATGGAAGTTTTCTGAAAAATTAGGGTTCTTGATAATTATGATGTTTTACCCCATTAATTCAATACCCTTGATGAATTTGTACATGTTTCACGTAGGAAATCATGTATATAGGTATATATGACCAGTAGTAATGTTGTTTGGAAGTTTGGGGATCGTTAATGGAGTTTTGGTTGAGGTTGGAGAAGAAAACCCGTAGTTAACAATGGCAGAATTCGGAATAACTGCTTGATCGATCGATCGACCCAAGAGTGTCGATCGATCGACCCCTTTCCTTGATTGATCAACCCCTCCTGGAAAACTGCATGTTTTTCCCCTTTTTGTTTAATCGATATAAAATACGTAGGAACCCTTGAATATCATTTAAATAGTATAATGGGTCACGAAGAGAACCAGTAGGGTCTAAGTAGACTCCGTTGAGTGAAATTTAATATGGGATGAAATTTTGGGCTAATGGGGGGTTTAGTCACACGTTGGAAATACTGCGTACGTTCACTAAAGGATTTAGAGACTCGTGAAAGACTTAGACCGGAAGGTTAGAGAGGGCGTACCTACTGAAATTATGTTTTAGTAAGAAGGAATACTTCGAGAGATGAGGAGTAAGTATGAAATATATTATAAGTGAGAATAAAAGAGATGAATCCGTTATGCGTGATAAGTGAGTAAAATTTTGCTAAGAACGGATAATAATAATTATGGGTCATGGGCGAACCTAATTTGGAAAATGTGAATATCTATATATATGACCGTGTGACTGTGTACATATATTAAGTATTATATTTGTGAATAATCATACCCGCGCTACTTGCTATCACGGAGGTTGCCGCGCCGGGAAAGTCTTTTTTCGATGGGACCTTTATGGGGGATATTGACTTGTACCCTAGAACATAGGATTCCTTGGTACAGGCTATTTGAGAATGATAGTCAGACGGTCCTAAGAGACATGAGGGGTATGTGCTGACCTCTTAGTGACTTGGATCTATGCTTCGCCTCCATTTTGTGTGTATTGTGTTAATACAGTTCGAGAGTGATTCCGAACTAGTATTTCCCTTGGTACGAGTGATACGGGGACTTGATAGCAGAGTATGCCAGCACCATAGATTTTATTTGGGGTGCCGATAGTATATATATTATATGTGACTAAAATATATATACTTATATGTGGAAACTTTTTACTGTGCGTATAAGTAGTTAAGTAATCAAATAAATGCTCCAGCTTTATAATAAGTGTTCAGGAACTTTGTAACGGTACTGAGTTGTTCTAAGTAACGTAAGAAATCTGGAAGAGATTGATTTTCTAAAACTAAATATCATAGCCTTAGTACTTCTCGGGATAAAACTTTATGGAAAATAAGTTAGATAGACTTGTGAGTTTTGTAGTACGGTAGGCGTGCACACTAGATGAGAGTTGAGAATTCTCAAGAGTGTGTCGCATACTAACATGGTTGTCACATTAGCCAGTAAGCATTTTAAATACTTGCTAAATTATTTTAAAACTGTTTTACACTCGGGCTCCGACCCGTTTCGTTTTATTTTTCTCTCTTGTATATATATATATGTATGTATTACAGGGGCGTCATGCATAGATTATTTGGACTGGACGTGCTGCAGCTTATGTGGGAGTTGCAGGCTGTTGCTTTAGACGACTTCTTCATTGATTCAGTTCCTATTTTAGTTCTTCATAGTTAGGGCATGTGTCGCCCGATTTCCTATTCCGTTTGGATTTATCAGAGATTTATGTTTATTTACATTTCCAGTATTCAGTACTCTTTGGGAGTTAACTTTTGTCAGGATGATTTCTTTTATGATTCTTAAACTTGATTTGGTTTATCTAGATGGTTTAATTCTTGTGTGTTAATTGCCATCCTTAATATTTATGTGATTCTTAAACTGTGTTTATTAAAAAGGTTTTCATATTGGAATTTAATAAAATGAAAATAAGACTTTAAATTGTTTTGACACTTAGCTTAATTATTTAGGGTGTTTAAATTGGAAATAATTATTTTGCGACAGTGATGCTAAGAATGAACCAACCGTTCACCTTGATTTTGATTTAATAAAGGACCGATCACCCGGTATTTAATTAGGCGGGGTGTCACAAGAACATACCCTCTTCTTCCCTAAATATGGGCAAGAAGTTTCCCAGCTCAAAAATCTCCGAATCACCAAATCGGGTGCGAGTGAGCCAACCATCCTCCTAAGAAATACAAATGAAATCACATGGGAAGAACTCATTGTCCATACCATCCGCACATGGAGCCTCGACATCCTCGAAGACATCCTCACTATGCGTGATTGGGTAGTGGGCACCATCGCAGTGTAGAGGAAGGACATCGGCCAGAGGAAAAATCGCACCGGTGGAAAAATACTCAAAATTACCTCTAAATGCCTTGCCCGCTCGTGTACCCAATGCTCATGCGCCGCCTCCAACTTAAGATACTTTGTGCGGCATTGACTGAGAAGGTGATGGCGTTTCTTGTTCTCCCCAATGGAGTAGACACTGAATTGAAAGCTCTGAAACTCTCGATGTAGAGTTTTTCCAAACCGGTCCAAGCCATCGAGGTGAACCTGGAGTTCATCGATGACGATACTACTCAATTGCTCAAACTCCACCCAAATCCTAGTATCATTTTCATAATCAATGTCAGCACTTTCATTCCATAGCATATCAAAACGGGAATAGTCCACCTCGGGGAATGATGTCGTGATACAGTTGGGGTGTTGGAAAAAAATTGAATTTCAAAAAAATTCGAGGGCAGAGAAACAAATTTCAATAGTGGTGGGGGTGGATTTGCAAATATTTTTGGGGCGGTGAGTGAATAATGGGAGTTAATAGTAGGGGAGGGGTTGAAATAACTTTGAGGGGGTGTTTGTGTGAAATTTGAAATTTTTAATAAGTAGGGGTAGAGTTGGGATCAAAAGAGGAAGGGGTAAAGTGGGTATTACCTTCATGCTTGGCTCAAGTAAGAGAAACCCCAGCTAGGGATTATGTATTACCACAGTAGGCTGCTGCCTTCTCATTCCCTCTACTTACCGGAGGGGTCTGTTGGAGCTGCCTCTAGTCCGGTGGCCGTCATCTACCTCCGCCGAAGTCGTCTATGTACTAGAATTGTTGGGACGGTGGTGGGAGGTAGCGAATCTAGCAGATCTAGGATTCCTTGCAGTAGCTGTCGGCTAATTTTAGCTTCGCTCTGTTGGAAACCCTCCCACCGTCAACTGAAGTCGGTGATGCTCGCCGGAGGTAGGTGAACAGCAGGAAGAGTCGGAGATGTCACTGCCTTGAGAGAACTGGGATTCTTAGCCCTAGTTTGCTGCCGTGATGGTGGATCTCACCCTTCCAGCCCTACCGGAGCTCGGTAATGACCAAAACTCTCCCGCGAAGGTCTCCATGGCACAGCGAAGGTTGCTGCTCCACAACGGTGTCGGAACGAGGCTGTTGGAAGCGGAGAAGAGGGATGGGTTGCCCTTGTTGCTGCTGCGAAGTCAAAACCAGCGGCTGTCGAGTGCTGGCGGCTCTCCCCCGCTTTCGCCGGTCACCGGAAATGAAACTCCTGCAGCGTCAAGCTTCGGTATTTGCCAGATCCGACGGTTGAGGGCAGATCCGAAATTTGAGGTTCAGATCTAGGGTTTTGTGGGTATGTTAGTGGAGGATGAGGTGGTGACGCTTGACCGTTGGCGGCGAGGGTGCATGTTGGAGGAGTGACTCGTCGGTTCCTCGAAGCCTTACCAATGGCTTTACAGCAACCACATAGACGAGCAAAGGGCGGAAGCGTAAATTGCTAACTAAACAACAACTACATCAACATAATGTTTAGAGGCCACTCACTGACCCAAGAAATATCTCAAAATCATCTCTAAATGTAGAAGTTTGTATAACGGATGGCCAAAGGCTAGGAAAAGTTTAGCTTGCTAGTCGATCTAAGCCTTAAAAGGTAAGTATAAGGACATTAAAAGACAATGTCACCCTCTAAACTAAAATAACAATTAAAATAGGGAAATAATACAATAAAAGATGAAAAAGAAAATAAACAAAAATTAGAAATAAATCTAAGATCCTGTACACATCAAATTATTATTTGCAAAGATAACCAACTTACTCAATGGACTTATTTTAAAGCTAGTCTTAGTGCTCACTAAACTTGGTTGACCCATTAATATAAAATAACCTGTGTTTGTATTTACACATCAAAAAGTGAACTACATATATACCCGCTGTCAAGCCTTTTCTTTTTAGACATGCTGTCAAGCTCAATTCAATAGTAAATACAGTATCAACTGTCAAGCATTTTTTTTGGGCATTAGTTGTCAATCAGCCACATAGCCCATATACCCACATTTTAGAAATAATCTTGGATAGAATTTATGGTTTGTTTAACCATTAAAAAGAGAGAGAGAGAGAGAGAGACTTTTGGGTTTGCTGTACAAAAGAGAAGCAGCACACAAAAGAGAAGGCAGAAGGGCTCCACTTTCAATCGATTATGGCTAATTACCCAGAAATTAAGGCATTTAGATGATGGGAAGGGTTCTACAACGACGATACCCAGAGATTGATATTTGTTTGAAAAAAATTTCATGCTACAGAAACTTCTAGGTTTATTCACTGTATATTGTTTGAAAATGGGGTCGGCATATTCTGCGTTTTAGGTCGTGAACGCACCCTGTAAACTTCTAGGTTTATTCACTGTATATTGTTTGAAAATGGGGTCGGCATATTCTGCGTTTTAGGTCGTGAACGCACCCCAATTCGCTGTACGCAATAGGGCTTGAGCGAATTAGGTAACTTTAGGATTAAGTAGAGAATTTCCAATCATCGTAGTCCTACATAAAGGTTTAACCCTAAGTCGTTAGATTTTTATGGATGAACTAACTCAACTCAATTAAACAAAGTGTTTTCCTAATTATTCGGGTTAGCTACATGAATCTTATTTTTCCATTTTGTTTTGTTCAACGCAATATGCTTGGTTAAAGCACATAATATAACGTCTTTTTTACAATATCCGAGCAAGTCAATTTAGGCGTATCTCTACCCCTAGCATTGTCATTAGTACCGAGTCACTCTTTCTTACCGGGTGGACATCTATTGGTCTACGTTTGATGTGTCCAAACCATCTAAGTCAATTTTCTCTCAGTTTATTTTCAACAGGGGCTGCTTACTAGCTAGTTTTATTTTTTCAAGAATATGTTCATTTCTAATTTAATGGATAAGCAGACTGGCCAAATTCTCGACGAGGTGAAAAGGTGTATGTTATTTGCTTATGATTGTTTTTGATGATGAAACAAAGGTAGTGATTGCCTATTAGTAATAATATGAGAACAAATAGGGATGTAGTGAAGCTTGATGGTTAAGTGATCATTTTTGTTTTCTAGGCTCAATGATCCAAAAGAGATGGAGATATTAAAGATGATAAGCATATACATGTGAAGGAAACATGTTTTTAACATTTTTTTTTTTTACTTTCTTGTATATGAAACATGTAGTAATCTGCTTAAATTTTGGGAAATTAGAGTAAAAGCCCTTGAACTGTAGCAGTTTATGGATCACCCCTATCTAAAAACGAAAAAGTCCCCCTAAACTATTTAATAGTGACAACTAACACACTTCCATTAAAAATTGAACAATTTTTATGCACAAGATAAATTTTTTATCAACTTTTTTTTAACAAAATGTGTTAGTTATCACGGCTCAATAGTTAAGGGGTGCTTCGTCAGATTTTTTATTAGATCAGGGGGTTACAGATCAAGGGGTGATCTGTAAAACCGCTTTACTTTCATGTATGTGAAACATTTTAGCTACTTAAAGATTGGCTGATATTGCTCCTGTTTATGATTATGTATTGTTGCAGTCTTGCGGAACAACTCGAATCGATAAAAGAATCTTTTGATGAAAGAGGCTTATCAACCCTGTCATTATTTTTGGAGTGCAAGATGGTAGATTGTCACTTTCCATTATTCTTTTTTGTTTCAAATTTATGGATACAATTTCTTCCATTTAATTTCTATTCATTTAATTGCGGTATCATATTCTGTTCCTTTTTAATTTGCTTAACTTGTTTGTAATTCCGCTGTTTTTGGAGCTTACGACTTGTTTCTCATATGCTGGAAAAGTAGTAGTTCATATATATTTTTTTTCATGTAGTGTTCATTCACTTTTCTTTTCCTTCATGCCTTTTTCATCTCTGTTTAATATCTTGATTTTTGTGAACAATATGTATGTCGAAGATTTTCACGACTTTTTATCTATTTATGTTGCTTTGATATCAAGGACTTGATCAGCTATAGATACTGATGTAAACACCGCCAATGGTACCCAAGAAAAATTGACAAGCTAGCCAAAATTTTAAAATAAAGTGTATTGAATGCCTTTCCCCAAGGGGGTATATGTCATATATAGGGGAAGGGGGAATGTTTTAGAAATAGCTAGCCTAACCCCAGAGGGAATATTCTCGCATCCATGTGATGTGGTTGACATCACTAAAGGGTGGACCCTCCCATGACACAGTAGGGTCCATTTTTGTCTCCTCCTTTCTCCGATCTCATCTCATCTCTGTTAACTTTCTTCGCCGGAGTTGCTGTGGCTTGGTGAACCTAGCCAGGGGACGTCCGGCGCTCTGGTGACTCCTCCCAAAGAGGGACAGAGGAAGTCTCTTGGCATTGATTTAGTGTTTGCGAGGGTGGGTAGAGTTTTGCGGTGAGGAGTGGTGAAATTGAGGGGTTGTGCGGGTCTGATGGTGGTGAGATTTTGGATTGCAGCCACCAAAAGGCTGATGGTATGTTCAAGGGATGGAACCCTTTGCTTCAATTGGGCTGCTTGAATATTCTTCTTTGGTGTCATTGAAGTGTTGTATGATTTTGTGTTTACAACAACTCGATGTAAACACTGTCAATGGTACCAAAGAATAATAGACAAACTAGCCAAATGTCTGTAATAATGTGTATTGAAGGTATTTTCCCAATGGAGTATACATCATATATATAGGGGATGAGGGAATGTTATCTCTAGCTAGCCTAACCCTAGAGGGAATATTCTAGCATCCAAGTGATGTTGTCCCCCGACACAACATGGTCAACATCGCTAAAGGGTGATCCCCTCTCATGACAAAACATGGTCTAGAATACTATAATTTTCCCAATAACTCTTAAGAACTACTAAAATCAAAAGAAAGATACAGATAGAAAATGCCAAAAATGCCTCTCGTTCTTTCAATTACATCAGATACTCATTCCGGTTAATTGCTTGATGGAGTGAATATTTATTTGTTGTCCTAGGAAGTCATCATGTGGACTCTAAAGTTAGTCCCCTGTTAAAGAGTCCTCTGTTATTAACAATGAGTCCTCTTAACAATTTACGATTTTAAAAAATGAGTCCTTCTCTTAAGTTAGTCCCCTGTTATTGCTTCCGTTTTGTAAATTGAGGCATGTCTAATTGATGTGGATGTATCAAGAAAAAGGGTTAGATCTGGAATTTGTCTTGGTTCACCTTTTGGACTTTCTTATTGAAGTTTTGGGTAAAAGAGAGCCAGTTTAGGGATTATGCCACTAGAATAATTTGTTTATTCTTTTCTTAGGTTTTCACAGTTGAGGGTACTTCAGTATTTGCTGGACATGGGCTTCTACTAATAAACAGTAAATACAGTAATGCATTACTCTCAGAATAGTACCACAACTACTATAAATAAGCAATAAATACAGTAATGCACTAAACCTATGGAAGCGGGTGCAAGGAGTATCAGGAGTTTGCGAAGCAAAAAAGGGAAGCACACAGTAGTACAACAACGAAGATTCTTGATACCATATGCCCAATATGTATAATTTTTCTCATTGAGCTTCACGTGTGATAGCCTTAAGAGAGTATGTATTTTAACTTTCCATAGCCAGAAAATGGAACATAGAAGTAGAACCAAAATTAAGAAATAATCACTAAATTAAATCAAAATAACATTGATGTTTCAATAACCTAGCCACGAACAGTATTCTGGCTGCACCACTCGGTCCTTTTTTGGCTTGCAAACTTATCTTTTGTGGTTAAGGATTCAACATCCGTTCATCAATATCTCTAAATTGCAACGCTTAGACCGAGACATATGAGCTCCAAGATCACGCAGGCCGATTTTTTCCACAGCCATTAGAGGTAGAAAGCCTAAAAATCTATTATCAGTGATTGGCAGGCAGAGCATAGGTAGTTGTACACACACAATTCCAAATCCCAAGTATTTTACATTCCAATCATTTTAGTTAATATCCATTTTCATTAAGCATTGTAATCACTCTAATTATTAAAAAGCGTATACCATCTATATTATGTGTTGCTGTTCGATTCATTCACTTTATCTTGTTTAGCAAAAGATTAATGAAATCCGCAGCATAAAACTCCTCGATAACTGACAAATATCACTAATAAGTAATGTTAGCCCAAAATATCCAAAGAAGGGGGTGATTGGTAAACTGTGTGTAGATCTATGAAGCACGGACACTCTCCAGGAAGGCACGAATCTGGTTTGACACGTGTCGGACACGTGACACGCTCCGACACGCTCAGGACACGCGAGTCCTAGAGTGTCCAGATTTTTTTTTAAATGGACACGCTGTGGACACGCAATTAGGATACGCTGGGGTAAATGTTAAATTATAAAAACTTAAAATGTGGTCAAATGTATAATTATTAAAATTTTAACTAAAACATAGAAATAAAAAATAAAAAACATACCAATCTGACCCTATATGATCGCAACTTCACAATTAAACGAACACAACAAAAACAAAATCAAAAAAAAAAAAAAAAGAACCCTAACTGATCGCAACTTCTCTCTCTCTCTCACGATCGCAACAAAAGAAATAAAAAAACTAATCTCATATCGCAACTGTACTTCTCTCTCTCTCGTCTCCATCGCAACTTTTTTTGGAGCTTCATCTTCATCTCCATCACACGGGTAAGTCTCCATCTCATCTCCATCGCATCTTCATCACATCTTCATCTCTTTATTTTTTATTTTTTATGTAGTTACGAAATACCATGTTTGCTGTCATCCTTTTTTTTTTTGGTTTTGTTCACACGGGCATGTTTGCTGTTGCTGTTGATGTTTCCCTTATAAATGTTGCTGTTGTTGTATCTTTGATGTTTGATCTTCATCCCTGTCAAAAGATAAGATTGGAAACATCAAAGAACAACATCTTAATTTGATAGTTTATTCAGCCCTGTTTTATTTTAGATTATAGATTTTGTTTTTTACTTGTCAAAAAATAAGTTTATTTATGAATATTGTTATGTTCAGACTTGGAACCATTTTTGTATGGTGTTTATGTTCTATTGTGATGGTGGTTGGAACTTTGAATATTGTTTTGTATGGTCCATCTTCTTAATTTATGTAAAGAATGCTCTAATAATGTATCTTATAGAAAATTTTTTTGTTTTATTTGATTTATATATATTTAAATATATATTATATATTATACGTATCCTAGCGTGTCGTATCCTTGTTTTTAGAAAAATTACGTATCGCGTGTCGCGTGTCATGTCGAAACACGTATTGCGTGTCGAGTCCGTGCTTCATAGGTGTAGATTCAGCTGTAACTAGCTTTCATTTCCCTACAATAGAGAGCCTTTGAGAAAGAAAAGCATGAAGCAACTGGAGGGGAAAAATGTCTGCCTATAAGAGTATGTTATAGGGGTAGAAAAGACCTTTGTAGGATTGGGAGAGCGGATTGTTCTAGGAGCTGGAAATACCTGTGGTCGGACCATAAGATTGACCTTTGGATGGACTTGTAGTTGGGCAAGAGCGAAGTTGCATCAACGAATATGTGTAGACAATTAATTAAGGTTTAGTCCCTTGGAGATTAGTACATTTTGCATTTAGTTCACCTTAGTTTTAATGTTTCAAAAAATCTGTAGCCTATTTTTGTGACATTTTTTGGGTGGTGGTGAAATGTTTTAGATTTTATTTTTTATTTTATTTTTGGTCATATGGTTTAGTTTTTTTTCCTGGTTTAGGGTGTAATTTTTTTAGGGTTTAGTTTTTTTTAGGGTTCAGATTTCTTTTAGGGCTTAGTTTTTACTTGTGTGTTTAGGGTCTTCTAGGTTTAGTTTTTGTAATACCCCGTACTTTTGGCTATATTTATTTTTGGGATTAATTAATTAAATGCGTATTAATTGGAAATTAATCCGGGTTATAAATACTAATATGATGCGATTTGGTATTTGTTTATGTACATATAAGATTATATATGTATTTGGTATTATGAAATTTGTCGTGGGATTTATATACGGCAATTTGGAAATTTTGTTGAGACGCGTGGGACCGCCGCGTCACGGTATAATATTTTGATATTAAAAGTGAAATTTAAAATCTATAATCCGTATAGTCGTTTTGAGTGCGCCAACGCGTCCGGAAGGGTCGAGATAGTCAGAAAACACTAGCCGGGGGTATAGTTTGGGTCCCGGGGTATCTTTAGGCCATTCCGGCACCATAAAGGGTATTTTAGTAATTTGGTATTTTTGGGTAATTAAAAGTGACGAAAATTGAGAGTTGTAATCTGATAAGGATTGACCCCAACCAACCCTTATTAACCCAACTAGCTACGGAGGTTTATTAAATTAGGTTTTCATAAGTTTCCCCAAGCAAACCCTAGCCACCATAGCTTTTTAGAGAAGAAAGCTTGGAGAAGGAAAGAGAGAGAGGAATTCTGCAGAAATTCCACACCAAATCCACACCAAATTCAGAGATCAAACCAAGGCAAGTGACTTTATTTCATTTAAATTCGAAGAATGTCTTTTCCATGTTAGAAATTGAAGAATCTTGATTGTTCTTGAAAGATTAAAAGAAAACCCATGAAATTTGATGTTATTATTGAATGTTGGGATAGGTTTGCATGTAGAAACATTGTTGGGAGATTTAATTTCGGAGATTTCATATCTAGGTGAGGTATAAACGAATTAAAATCTGGGAATTTATGATGAGAAAAAGTTAGGGTTTATGTTCTTGAAGAAAATTGGGAATTAATGTAGAAATTGTGATTTAATGATGTTTAGAAGATATTAAACCCTTTAATGATGTTAGTATAGCCCCTTATCATGTTTGAGGATGATTAGAGAACTCAATATATTGTGGGAACGAATTTTAGAAGAGGTTTGAGGAGTAAAAATGGTGAAAAACGAATTGGGGAAAAATCTGGGCCGAAACTGGCCACTCGTTAGAAGCAGCCCCCAGGTCGTTCGAACGAGCTCGTTCGAACGAGCTTCTAACGAGTTGACCAGTCGTTATTAACGAGTAGGGATTTTCGTTCGATATCTCGTTCGAACGAGATATCGTTAGAAGGGTCAGTTCGTTCGAACGAACTGGGACCTCGTTCGAACAGCCTCGTTCGAACGAGACTTCTAACGACCTGACAGTCCAAACTCGTTCGAAGCCTCGTTCGAACGAGACTTCTAACGAGTTGACAGTTTGACCCTCTTTGGACTGTTTTGACTTTTGGAGTTCCGGGAACTGGTTCAAGGGTAGAGTTAGCATCCCTTTGAGGATATAGTGATTGATTTGGGACTTTTGGGTTATTGAGATGAGTAAATCATACACTAGAGTTATATTAAATGAACCGTTTGGGTTGAGACGTGAGTGTCTACTACGATTATGGCACGTATAATTATGAACCGGAATAAAATAAGTTGTGATAATTATAATTAGTACGAGAGTGCAATATGTACTACGAATATAATACGGTATTACTAAGAGGTGTGTTTACTTAGTATTGATATATGGATTGTATGTATGACATACCTACCATACTTGCTATCACGGGAGGTTTCGTTCGCTTAGGACCCTCTAATCCTTGTGTGCCTACGGGGGGGATATAGACTGGTACCTTGATGAACATAGGTCATAGAAAGACTTATTGTGATATTAATAAGTCCGCTGACCATGGGAGCGTAGGTATGTGCGTGACCCATGTGATGGTGACTGTGTTCGCCTCCATTATTTGTGATGTTGTTATCGGTAAACTATTCCTGAGAGATTCGGAATATGTAATCCTTATGTACGTGATGTACCGGGATGGATAGCAGAGTATGTGTGCACTACAGCTTAGATTGCGGGGTGCTTGTATTGTATATTTATGATGTGAATAATATACATTTAAATAATGTGAATCCTCATGTTAATGTTGTAACTGTATTACGGTATTGTTTCGAGATATATAAGGAGTTACTGATACTTATATATATGGCATATTTAGTAACTGAGTTTACGTTAAACCTCTATTTAATCACGAGTGTTGTCATGTTAACGGAACCAAGTATTATGGGTAGAACCTTTGGTAGTCTAGCTTGTTACGTTATCTCTTAGCTAGTGGAAAGGGTAGTTATAGATGGGTACTTACGTTAGGAGTGCACAGTTAGACGAGAGGTGAGAATATCATGCGAGTTTACGTCCTAACATGTACTTTGCATTTAATGTTTTAAATGTTTTTAAAGCACTTGCAGGTTTTTAAAATATAACACATTCGGGCTCTGACCCGTTTGCTTTTCAAATCTTTTTCTTTGTAAAACCATTTTAGGTGCCCAGCCACAAGGACACCAAGCATAGGATTCTCATTCAGGTGACGAGCTGTAGCTGTTTGTGGAAGCTACAGGGATTTGCATGTAGACGCTTCTCTCATTTGGATTCCAGTCGCAGCATCTATCAGTCGTAGGGCATGTTGCCCAATTCTATTAGACATCTTTACATTTCAGTTTTCAGACTCTAGCATGTAGTGCTCAGTATTCAGTTTTAGTTATTTATTTCAGTTTACTTATCAGTTGTGGGATTTGTATTGAGGAGTTTTCCTCCAGAGTTTATTTACATTTTGTGATGGTTATTCGTTTTACTTCAGTATGGTGAATGGTGTTATTTAGTTATTCATTACTCCTGTTGCATGTTAATCAGATTTAATAAAATTTGGCACTTACTTTTTAAATACTAGGTGGTTAGTAATAATAAAACGTTTTCGACAGTGATGCTATTAACTGAGCCAACTTGGCATTTTGAATTAATTTTATAAAGGAGTAGCTACCCGGTGTTTAATTAGTCGGGGTGTCACAGTTTTTTTGGCCTAGGGTTTGGGGTTTTAGGTTTTAGATTTTAGGGTCCTGGATAAGAGAACTGAGCGTTTGTTATTATTTAAAAAAGACTTGAACTAAACGTTTAATAAAAAACCGTCGAAGTACTTTTTGTCAAATGATCCTAATAGGATTGCTGATCAATGTGAAGCGGCAGTTTGACCATAAGCAATCCCAAGGCTCACTTTTGGGCATCCCTCTATAAGTTTGGGATGGTCAACCGGAAGAACCTAATCTTGGATTATGTATTTTTTTGGAGGTAATCTTGTTACTTGCCCGAGTATGAAGCAAATTACTTTTGTTTGTTCGAGTCCAGAAGCTGAGAATAGGACCATGGCTCATAGTGTTACAGACGTGGAGTAGTGTTTTATTTTCATAGGCGTGTATTAGTTGAGTCGTAGATAATAGGTGTAATTTCCTATATGTTTGCAATATGTAGTTGACTGTTCCTATTTGTTTGCTTAGGTGGTTTAGTTCATAGTGGTTTGTTTAGTTCCTATTTTCTAGTCATTTTGAACGTGGGATTGCATGTATAAATTACTCTGTTGATTGTGAATAAGATGTGCAGAGAGTTTTATCCAACACAATTGTGTTTGACAAAAGGCATTGGTTTCCTCCATTAACCCTATTATTTCTTTTTCTTCTTGTTCCTGTTTTAAGTTTGCAAGATAGGAAATTAAAGACCCAGTTTATACCTAAGTGGTATCAGAGCTCAGGCATGGATAACCGAGTGGAGAAGTTAGAGCAAGGCATGGCTTCACTTTGTAGTGGCCACTAAGATTTCATGAATCACATGACAGACATGTTTGAGAAACTCAATGTGAAGGTAGATCAACTAACACTTCAATCCGCTACAGATTGGGGAGTCTTCACACGCTCCAACTCAAGCTCATGGAAGGAGGATCATCGACAATGGCAGAAAACATCTTACAGGCTCAGGTAATCGATATGCATCTAAGCTTGTAAGGCTAGAATTCCCTCGCTTCAATGGGTAAGAAGACCCAACTAGTTGGTTGTGTTGGGTCGAACAATTTTTTCAGTTCAAGATACTCCAGAAACTGGAGTATCGCTTGCGTTCTTCCATCTTGAAAGCGATGCTCAACTGAGGTATCAATTATTGAAACAAGATAAGGCCAGATAATGTGGGATGAATTTAAAGAGAAGTCCAAATTGGTAAAATGCAAGACTATCAAAACGGTTTGAAAAATTACTCGGCCATCTTCCTCGAGCTTGGCAGGTAAGTTGCTTTGTTAGTGGTCTTGGTGACTCGATCAGAACCTATGTACAAGCAGCAAAACCCACTTCTTTGTCAGCGGCGATTAGTTTGGCTCGTTTGTATGAGGCGTGGGAAAATTCCCACAAAAATAAAAGTAATAAAAAAGACGATCCGCCACCTATTCCAGTCAGACAATTGATTACGCTGGAATCGCAAGAACGTCGCGCGAAAGGGATTTGTTTCAATTGTAACGAGAGATTTGTTCCTGGACATCGTTGTAAGAAGTTATTTTTAATTGAGGTATGCAACGAGGAAGAGGACGGTGACATTGCTATGGGGCACGGCAATACAAGTTGAATGCATTTATTGTTTCTATTTTTGTCCTTGAGGACAAGGGTCATTTTAAGGGGGAAGGGATGTTACAGACGAGAAGTAGTGTTTTTGACAAGGGTCATTTTAAGGGGGAAGGGATGTTACAGACGAGGAGTATATTAGTCGAGTCCTAGATAATAGGTTTAGTTTCCTATTTAGTTGCAATGTGTGGACTGTTCTTATTTGTTTGTTAAGGTGGTTTAGTCCATAGTGAGTTAGTTCCTATTTTCTAGTCATTTTGGACGTGGGATTGCATGTATAAATAAGGTTGTTGATTGTGAATAAAATGTGTAGAGAGGCATTGTGTTCCCCCATTGACCCTATTAATTATTTTTCTTCTTGTTCGTGTTTTAAGTTTGCAAAATATGAACTTCAAAGAGCCAGTAACTGCTTTTGAGATGTTAGGGATTTGTTCTCCTCTGGTACCTTGGTATGGTTGTTTGTTCTACTCTGTAAATGAATTTGTAACTATGATAAGGACACTATTTACATTGTTAGTAGTACCCACGAGTACACCGAGCATATTGAGGTTATTTGTCACATGATTTGAAAATTTAACCATGGTGAAGCAAGTTGCCACTCATTATTTTTACTTTGATGATAAGCTTGTTAATTTTCCTAATAAAGCTATTATCTCGTACGCCTTTTCAACATTTGTGCTTGGCACTGGTTATGTTTAATTCATTTGCCCCAGCTTGAGGGAATGTTTTACATGTTAAGTGCGTGATAAAGGGTCATTTTGTTGTCGGGTCTTATTTGTAATAGTTATATGGTGTGTTATGTTATATTTAAACTATGTAGGGTACTTATGTAATATCTTAAAGTCATTAATATAAATAGAATATGATGGGGAGAATGAATGCATTCATTCATTCATTTCCTCTTTTGCTGATTTATCTCCTCTTCTTCTCACCTTTTCTCTTCTCCTCTTCTTCCTTTATTATGTAAATTAATTATCTCATAAATCTAACATGGTATCAAGGCGTGGTGTGTGAATTTCTATGGGTAAAACCCTAGTTTGTGCTAGGGTTTGGAGAGATTCAAAGATGGGAGCTGTTTGCAAGGTTGTAGGGTTAATCACATCCACAATTTTCGGCTTTTTTTTGCGATTTGTTCAAATTGCTGTGTTCCGATCAGTTTTTTCGTCCTCGTTCTTCGCGATTGAGGTATATACGTTACTTCACTGTTTTTTTGTGGTTCGTGAATCAGATATGAATTGCTCCGCAGTTTTTTAGGGTTTGTATGTAGTTTCAGACTCTACCATATAACTTGTTGTTTTGTGCTAGAGAGGTAGTTCTCTACACACTTGTTGCTCTGTTTTTGAGGAGCGTATAATACAAAAACCATTTTAAGAACATTTCAAGTTTAGAGATGAGCTCCGGAGGAGCTGGATCTTCATCAAGTCTTACTCCAACAATGGGTAGTAACAATGATCATCATCCATGCCTGTGTATCACCATTGTTATGCTGGATGAGACCAATTATATGCAGTGGGCTCAATCAACGCGTATGCATATCACAGGTTGAAGAATGATTGACCATATTGATAGAACTGTCACATACCCGACCAAAAATGATCTTAAATTCAAAGAATGGAATTCTGAAAATGCTCTAGTTATCACGTGGTTGTTATAATCAATGCAACCACAAATTAGCAAAGGGTTCTTATTTGTAAAAACGACCAAAGTTATGGGATGCTGTTGAAGAGACCTATTCATCCGTTCATAATTTTGCTAAGCTGTATGAGCTTTAACAACAGATTGCAAAATTCAAGCAAGATGAACTTTCTCTTGCCACCTATTACCATCATAGTTGTCAAATCGCGAATCGTATCGTGAATCGTTTACCCCCCGAATCGCGAATCGTGAATCGTATCGGTCGAATCGGAACCAAACGATAAAAACGTAGTAAAACATACGTAAATGGAATTTAACACTATAGAATTGGTAATTAAGCGTAATATGACAAAAAACTAATCGTAGCACATGATAATATACAAAAATATATTACAAAAATTAACCGTAGCACATGTTCTCATTCATTTTAAGCTTAAAAATGTAAAAAACAAAAATATATCATAAAACAGCCTACATATTAATTTAAAACACCCTACATAAAACAAATATATATCATAAAGAGCCTATATATTAATTTAATGTAAAAAAATCGCGAAAAAAAAAAAAGTGAATCGGCCCGAATTGGAAGATTCGAAATGTGAATCGCCGATTCAGTCCGATTCTTTAGACATTTGCGATTCTAAGGTTGATTCAAATCGTTTTGGTAGTGAATCGAATCGAATCGTCCGATTCGAATCGCGAATCGGACGATTTTGACAACTATGATTACCATACTCTGTGTGTCAAGTGGGAAGAGGTTGATCACTACCAAGATTACATGCTAGGTTGTACAGCTGATATTAAATCATTTCGGGCTAAGGTAGAATGGAATCGCATTTATGAGTTCTTGGGTGGTCTGCACCCACAGTATGAGCATGCCAGTGTGCAAGTGTTGGGGAGATATCGTACACCTACTTCTGTTAGAGTAGCTTTTTCCTGTATCCAAATTGAGGAAAACATGAAGAAAGTCATGAATCCAAAGCCTCTGAGATGTCTGCTCTCACCACCCAACAATGGAACATACCTATCCCCCAAAGAGCGGGGAAGCAAGATGATGAAAGCAGGTTGAAGTGTGACCATTGTGGGCGTACACGTCATACTCGGAAAACCTACTGGAATCTCCATGGCCGACCTCGTGCAGCTCAGTCAAATGCTAGGCCTCGGTTTACGCCATTTCGTGGTCCATCTGTGGCTCATACAACAGTTAATGAGCCTACAACGCCTGCTGGTCATGTCCTTTTCAGGCCACAACAATTCACCTAGAAAGATGTTTCGTATCTTCGATAGATGTTAACTCAACTTGAATCTCATCACAGTTCTGCCTCTTATTTTTCTCAGACAGGTACTTCTCATTCGGCAAATCATATTTCCACTTCATCTAGTGCGCTTTCTTGGATCATTGATTCAGGAGCTACTGAACATATGACTGGTATGACATTCGATTTCTCCTCCTACAATGTGTATTCTGGTAGGGACAAGATTAGAGTGGCGAATGGATCCTTCTCCTCCATTGCGGGGAAGGGCACAATTCCTGTCTCTTATAATATTACCCTATCATCTATTCTTCATGCTCCAAAGCTTACCAATAATCTTCTCTTTGTTAGTCGCATTACCAAAAGCCATAATTGTAGTGTAACCTTTTTTTCGTCTCATTATCTCTTTCAGGACTCGGACACGGGGAAGATGATTGGGAGTGAACGTGAAGACAATGGCTTTTATATGCTGGAAATGAGGCCATCTTCTTATGTTGCAAATCAAACTAGTGTTAGTGATAGTGCTAACAATAAAGACTTGTTGATGCGATGGCATAATAGACTAGGAAGTATACCTTTTCCTGTTTTGAAACGTGTACTCCCTAATTTTTCATCTATTGCACCTGTTGAGTTAAGTTGTGAAGCTTGTGTTCTCGCAAAACAATGTCGTGTTCCCTATCCTATTAGTATTAATGAAACTACAACTCCCGTTCATTATGATGTGTGGGGTCCTGAACCAACTACTTCATTACTTGGTTTTAGATACTTTGTTGTGTTTGTTGATGACTTTAGTCGTTGTACTTGGCTTTATCTTATGAAAACTAAAAGTGAAGTTCATTCTATTTTTCAAACATTTCATAAGGTGGTGTGTGCTCAATTTGGGTGCCCCCTTGAGATCCTTCGATCCGATAATTGAGGAGAATTTATGTATGGTGGCCTTGCCTCATTTTTTGCAGATAATGGGATTGTCCATCAAACATCATGTGTTGATACCGCACAACAAAATGGTATTGAAAGAAAACATCGTCATATTACAGAGGTGTGTCGTTCCCTTCTCATAGGTATGGGGGTACCTAAATCATATTGGGCTGAAGCAACGTTAACCGCAACGTATTTAATCAATCGCATGCCCTCTTAGGATTCTCTGCTGTCAATCACCGGTCTCAATTTTACACCCCCACTCCGCTTTGTTCACTCCTCCTCTCAAAGTGTTTGGTTGTGTTTGTTATGTTCAAATACATCATCGTAAAGATAAAGTGGATCCAAAGGCAGTCCGTTGTGTGTTTCTTGCGGATTCTGCCACTCAAAAGGGGTATCGGTATTATAATGCTACTACTCGTCGTCGGTTTGTCTCCATGGATGTCACATTCTTTGAGTCGGTTCCCTTTTTTCCCCTTACCACCTAGGATTCTCTAAAGGGGAAGATTATAAGTATAGAGAACCCGTGTCCCATTCCATTACCCGTTCCTACACAGGGGGAGTTTTAGGGGGAGCCTATGCCTATTACTACTGACACTAATGATTTGCAACAGGCAAAGGAGATATTGTATATACTAGGAGAGAAAAACAAGCCACTGTCTCACCCCAGGACCAAGAAGTCTCTGTCAATCCAGGTAATCCGTCACCCGATCTTGATGTTCCTATTGCTCTTCGTAAGGGTGCTTGTGATTATTCGAAACATTCTATATCTCAATTTGTATTCTATGATGCCTTATCTCCTACATATTGTATTTTCACTTCTTCTGTATCATCTGTTTTTATTCCTTCTAATGTTTCAGATGCCCTTAATCAGAACCAATGGAAGGAAGCCATGTTTGAGGAAATGAAGGCCCTTGAGAAGAATAATACCTGGGATATTGTTCCATTGCCCAAAGGAAAGAAAACAATAGGCTGCAAATGGGTAAAGCACTGTTAGTTGCAAAGGGCTTTCACTTAGGCATATGGGATTGATTATTGAGGGACGTTTGCTCCGGTTGCCAAGATGAATTCCATACGAGTTCTTGTATCCTTGGCAGCTAATTTGTCTTGGCCTTTGCATCAGTTGGATGTAAAGAATGCCTTTCTTCATGCCAATTTGGAGGAAGAAGTGTATATGGTGATGCCTCCTGGTTTCAGGCTTGCCGATGGACAAAATTTAGTGTGAAAACTAAATAAAGCCTTGTATGGGCTTAAGCAGTCTCCACATGCTTGGTTTTAGAGATTCAGCACTATTCTGAAGAGAGTAAAGTACACACAGAGTCTGGCGGATCATACACTCTTCATCAAGAGGCACCAAAATTGCACCACTGCCCTTATTGTATATGTTGATGATATTGTTATCACCAGAGATGGTTCGAAAGAGATACAAGCAATGAAGACATTCTTGGGAACAGAGTTTGAGGTTAAAGACCTCGACTTATTGAGATACTTCCTTGGCATCGAAGTGTGCAGATCCAAGAAAGGAGTGTTCATTTCTCAATGGAAGTATGTGTTAGATATGTTGGTTGAAACGGGTAAACTTGGAGCTAAGCCTGTTGATACCCCCATTGAGCATAACCATAGGCTCAATGATAGCCATTAATTAATGTGGGAAAATTTCAGCGTTTGGTTGGGAGATCTATTTACCTTTCTCTTACGCGACCAAATATTTCTCATCCTGTTAGTGTGATAAGCCAGTTTATGATGCTCCAAGAACACCACATCTAGAATGTGTTACCTTAAGAGTTTCCCTGGGAAGGGAATATTTTTTGGGCAGCATGGTCACTTATGTGTTGAAGCTTACACTGATGCCGACGATCCACTTCGGGATATTGCACTTTTATTGGAGGTAATCTTGTTTCATGGCGAAGCAAGAAATAGTCTGTAGTTGCTAGATCTAGTGCAGAAGCTGAGTTGAGATCCATGGCACATGGGGTGTGCGAGTTGATGTGGCTACGAACCATGTTAGATGAGTTGGTTTACCTTGTTCGTGAGCTAATGAATTTATATTGTGACAATAAAGCCGCCATTGGTATTGCTCACAATCCAGTTCAACATGACAGAGCAAAGCACACTAAAGTTGATCGACATTTTATCAAGGAGAACTTCGTCTTGGATTGATTTGTACTCCATATGTCAGCACGACTGATCAAGTGGCTGATGTCTTGACTAAGGGTGTGAGCAAAACTTATTTGCAATATTTGTTGGTCAAGCTGGGCATGATATCGATCTTATTTGCACCACCTTGAGGGGGAGTGTTGTCGGATCTTATTTGTAATAGTTATATGATGTGTTATGTTAGATTTAAACTATGTAGGGTATTTATGTATTATCTTAAAGTTATTAATATAAATAGAAAGTGATGGGGAGAATGAATGTATTCATTCATTCATTCATTTCCACTTTTGCTGATATCTCTCTTCTCTCTCTTCTTCTTCTCATCTCCTTTTCTCTTCTTCTTCTTCCTTTATTATGTAAATTGATTATCTCATAAATCTAACTCATTTCTGTATTTTTTCTTGTTTTGTAATCCTTCATGTCATTAGTATATATATATATATATATAAATGCAGCTAAGGAGAGGGAAAGATTATTTAATAAACTTAACTACAAAGCTTAAAGAAAAGAAAAAAAGATAACAAAGTTGATTTGACTAACCTAAAGAGTCAAAGCAGACAGGTATTTTGTCAAATCAAGGATGGAATCTATTTAATCAGAAATTTTTTGACGTTTTCACTCATGATTTGTCTTTCACGAGGAACATCTTGCATGTTATTTCCCTTGTTTGATACCATTGAGAATTTGATTCAATTTCCTTCTTTAAAATGATAATAGGTGCTTATTTGTCCATTTCTAGGGATTGGATAATTTGGAAGAAAAACGTAATAATTCAAAAAGTGATGTAACGGGATTATTGATCAAAGCAATACAATCTTTGAATGGTCTGCGAGAAGTAATTGTAAAGGGTCTTGAAAGTGGTATTCGTAATGATGCTCCTGATGCTTCAGTAGCAATGCGCCAAAAGGTAATCTCATGTTACAATAATCTCTTGCATTTGATTGAAATAGATTATTCGTTGAAATGAAAAAAAATCTGATCATCTGTTTTGTGCAATAATGGTTTCTGTACAGTGGCGTCTTTGTGAAATTGGACTCGAGGACTATGCATTTGTTCTATTGAGCAGGTAGTTTATATTGTTGACCTTCCTTGAGATATCATATCATATCATGCCATGCCAATTTCTTTCTAAAACAAGAGTTAGAATTTCTTACATTAGTGGGCATACAAGCTGTTTGTTGACATAGAACTTATGTGGTCTCTCGGCACCTATAATATCCCCCCTCATAAATGACTTGATTTTTTCCAATAGAAAAATACATTATATTGATAAGGAAGGATTAAAGCACAATCTTAGGTTAAGACCTCTAAAGCAAACTTAAAAGAGACGCAAACAAAGACAAGAAAAGCCGCGATAATGAAAATCAGTGAAGGACAGCCACCACTTTATGCCTTTGTTTTGCTCAGACTCTACAAATGTATTAATGATTCGGAATTGACTGGATAATAGGCCTATAGAAGTCCTTGATCACGATAGTTCCTCTATTAAGTTCTTTCTTTATTCGAATATCCTTCATTTGTTCTTTTTTGAATTTCCTCTACATCCTTTTTATCTTTTGTTTGGGTGGTGGCACGTTACTCCATCATTATTTTTATTTCCCATTTCTCTTTTAATAAACTTGATACTCTACTATCTGGTTTAATTGGCTTTCGTTCAGATTTAGTCATCATATTCTTGGCAACTTTTTAACCCTGTCATGTTAGAAGAAAATTCCTGTGTTCTCGACATTCATTAATACTTGATTTAATTCTCCTTCACTAACTGAATCTATGCTTTCACATAACATTATATGAAAGCATAGAATATGTTAATTGAACATAACATGTTCTAAACATAACAATTTTTTAGCACCGGTGATCAAAAAGATCCATCCGTGGAAACACCTGTCATCAAAATAGGAGGCTCTAATATTTCGGTAACCAATATTTAAATTCAATAATAAATTAGTAAAGTTTGCACTATTTCTATATTTATGAATAGTGAATATAAGACCATTAGAGGTTAACGTGAAGTATGTGGACAAAGATGTCCCTTGTGATAAAGGAGTAACAACACTTCATGATGCCAAAAATAGCTAAGAACATCCTCAGTCATTTTTCAAAGTCTCGGCCGAGTTGACTTGGTTTCGCACTCCACCGTTCCGAAACCGAGACCCGTATCAAAAAAATGCAGAAAAACTAGTAACTCGGCGAGATATTGGTCGAATCGGCCGGGAAATAGCTAACCCGGTCAAATATCGGGCTCGTCAGACCGAAATCGGCCCGAGTTAAGCCGAGTTGGACCCATGACCTCACGGATTTGGCTTTGAGCAAGTATTCTCTCTTTTTCTCTCTCCGGCGATTCTGATTGGAGCTGCTAGGATATGAAATTTAGCGCCTACTTTTATTTTTATTTTGACAAAGCGGCCAGGTTTTTGTGGGTTTAGGTCTTGCTGGAAAAGAAACGAAGAGGGGGAATTGTTGATTTAGGGTATGTGTAAAAGTTATTATTCTGTACAAACTAATTAAAAGCTACTTACTTCACAGCTTGTGTGGTGCAGCTGTCCTGGAGATAAAGTTGTGTGGTACAGCTGTAACTAATTTGGTTAGTAGTTCATTTTTTGTACAGATAAACTGTTTAAGGCACTTTTATTCTTTTGTCAAATAAAATGTTTAGAGCTCTTTCATATTTGTTAAAAAGTAAAAAATGTCCACAACTTAAATATGTTTCAATTTCATTTTTTAGGTACAAAATAAAAGTTAAACCGTTTTTGTATAAAAAAAAAATTACAAAATAAAAAATGTTTACAACAATCATTTTCTGTAACAAATAAAAGGTGATTGTTTTGTACAAAAATAATTGAAAATGTTTATGTTGTACATTTTTCACATGAATACAAAATAATTTCTTAAAACTTAGTAATTTGATTCTTAAAAGTTTGTTGTACATATATAATAAATTTGTACTATTTCTTACAAAATTAGTAGTATTCCGCAAAAAATCTGTATTTCGTTCAAAATTGTTCTTTTTTCTTACAAAATTAATGTATTGTAAAAATATTGTTTAGAATTTAAAAAAAAATACTAAAAATAATGTTTTGTACTAAAAGATTATTTAGAATTCTTAATACAAATGTTTAGAATTTCTAAATATAATGTTTTGTACAAATAATATTTAAAATTCTTAAAAATAATGTTTAGAATTTCTAAAAAAATCCAAAAAATAATGTTTTGTACAAAAAATGTTTAGAATTCTTAAAAAAATGATTTATTACGGAATATTGAATCTGATAAGTCTGCCGCGCTTCAGTATAACCAATTGTACAATGCAATGCATATCAAATCATGGTTTTTGAACGTATTTATCGCTCCACATTGTTAATATTATTTTTTTAAAATTTTCTATATTTTTTTCGGAATTTTTTGTGCTCTTTAATGGCATATCTTTGCGTATCGCCCGATACCGCGATCGATACTGCGACCGAGTTGAAAATATTGTGTCCGATACCGGGACCGATATGGAGACTTTGAACCATGTCCTCAGTAGAACTTGTCATAAAAGACAAAGAAGCATGTGAAGAGCCCCACTCCACGCATTCCACAGGAGGCTAGTTAGCATTAGGATGAAATAAACACGTATCAGTAGGCGAGGGACAAGATCAACAAGTTCACGAGGGGAAGATGATGAGATAATTTCATCAGAAGATGTTATATTATTCAATGAACCCTCAGTGGGAAACTGAGAATTAATATTTTATCAGCATCTCTAATAGGTACCCGTTTAGCATGGTATTCCTCAATTCCCAGGATAGGGGATCACTCGGCCATCAATTTCGAATATCTTGCTATTTTAGGACAAAAACACGTAGAAACATCAAAATAGGCTACAGGAATTTTAATGTTATTCCCTACCGTTGTACATTCTCGTGGCATGAGAATTTCCACTAGATCTTAATCCTGTGCCATGAGAATGTATTTCCACTAGATATAAATTCCCGCAGCATGAGAATGTATTTCCCTACCATTGTACCACCTATAGGACTTTTAAACCTCTAAAGCTTCAAAATAGTCTTCCTCTAAAGTTTTGGGACATCACCTTTTGAGTTTAATTATTCATAATCCAATCTAGTTATAAATTTACCAATGGTGTCGCTAGTGTTGTCGCGTATCACACACAATTGCATTAGATATTTGAATTGTGCAAATCAATGAGATACGCTACAAGACTGTTGGTGAAGGTCGTGCCATTGGGCATACAAAAGATCACTATAATAAATGGGCAATATCTCATCTTTAAGTGGTGTTTCAATTCCCCATACCCTAATGGGTTTCTGGAATGGCTTGAGGATATGGATGATTACTTCTCTTAGTTAGGTTAGACTGACTTCCAATTCGCTTGTATTTCTAAGAAACAATATTTGGGTTCTCCCAAGCATTATTGGCAAACACATCGTCGGGTTAGAGAATATATGGGCAAACCATTTATTACCTCATGTGGCGTGAGAATGGTGGGATGAGCATATGGTCATAGTAGGTACTCATGGTTGATTGTGGGCAAGTGATAGCAAATTCAAGATTTCATAAAGAGCACTGCGAATGGGAGGAATAAATATATTTTTCTTTTTTCGTTGTCTTTAAGTAGGAAAAAGACTAGAATATACTACTTTATCAATGAAAAATGTATGAATCACAATACTGCATCTTTAAGGAGTAATGAGTGTGAACTATAAGCTGCTAGAGAAGGGAGCTGAATTCTGAATCACATGCAACACCTCCAATAGTATTGATCCAAATAAATAAGATGAAAAATAACATTTTCTTTTTACTGATTATTTTTAATTATTTTTTTTCTCTTTTCCCTTTTTTTTCCTCCCTTTCTTCCAGCTCAGGGGTATGCTTGTGGTATTAAGTTTCTAGGTGGGCTAAATTAAAAAATAAAGTGAGCTCAGAAGGGTTTAGGTCAAAGTCCAAGGGATAGCATATTAGCAAGAGCTCACCTCACACCTGGAGGTCAAGAGTTCTCTTGGGCCACTTCCCATAGTGTGTCTCGCTATGTGCAGATTAGAGGGTTTAAAAATACTCTTGGGGATTAGTAAGGTGCTAAATGAGGCGTGGACACCCCAAAATGTTATAAGAAGGGATTAAAGAGCTGATAAAGAGGTTTCTTGTGGTGGGTTGAAATAAAACTAACATGGCCATAAATAGAGGTGTGGTTAAGGCTGCCTTTTTTTATTTTTTATTTTATTTATCTGAAATCTGAATTTGAATAATATGTTTGTTTTTCTGTCAGAAGGATACTCCGAATGGACGTATTTCAAATTCAGTGTTTGAGATTCAGAGGCACTTTTACCTCTTAACCATTCAGAGAAAAATACAGTTTTTTAATAAACAAATACTATATGGTACCTCTTAAATCTGAATGGTTGATATTTAAACTTAAGAGCCAAAAACAAACAACCCTTAAGACTTAAAAAGAAGGTTTGGATAAATGGGTTAAATTTGGCTGAGACTAGAAAATAGGTGTTTAAAGAGACTTTTATGTTTGGGCTAGAGTGAGGCTGTGATGAGTAAGGGGCTGAAACAAGAGTATGGTCCAAAAGGGTTTAGCAATACCTGAGGTTGTTTTTTAAACTCTACATCCAAATACACTTTGCTGCCCTCACGAAGCGGTGCAAAACCCTTTCGAGTCCTGTTTCTGTTGGGTGCTTTGACAGTTAAAGTTGAAGACGCTGGTGCATAATTCAGCCTATGTTTGGCATTGTTAGACCACTCCAATGACGGTTTGATGATTCTCATTGCGACAGGTTCCGGAGCCGAGTTCGGATGTATCGTTTGTGCAAAGATCTTGGGTGGCCTTTACTTGTTTTTTTTGCTAGCTGATATGCGGTGCTTTTACGAGGACGACCTCCTCAAGTGAGGGAGTCCATTTGTTGGCTGTTTTACTCCATTATTGCAGTCCTCCAATGCTCGAAGACGGGGTTATCAAGTGGGGGAGAGTGATGTATATGAGAGGCTCGGGGGACTTAATTGCATTTTACTTATTTGAATTTTGATTTTTGTTCGGTCATTTCTCTCTTTTATTTAATATATACTGGGTCGAGGATAATATTCCCTTGAAATATTCTAACATGCTCTCTTAAGTCATTTTACTTTTTAGGTTATATTTGGGCTAGCAAGATAACTTTAACCCATAAATAAGTCCCTTGGCTAGCCCATTGTAGTCACTACTATTATTTTTTAAATAAATGAGAATTAGAGAGAGAAAGTTCCTATTTTATGTTGTTGTTGCATTGCTTAGTTAATCTCTTCCGCTCCCGCTACATCATATGTAATTTTGGACAAGCACGATTTCTATTAAGTGTATTTCTACACTTATACCATTAGTGATTTATTTATTTATTTAATTCATATGCTAAATTCTTCTCGAATATTATTAACTAGTAAGCATTTTATATCTAGAAGAGAAAATAAGGTAGACAATTTATATACAAAATAGGAAAATGGTGTATTTTTTTCGTACATTTACATAAAAAGAGGAAAATATGAAAGCACCACTTTAGCTTAAAAGTGGATATTAACATCTTTTCTACCCAAATCACTTTTATCATTAAAGTGCTGTATTTTAAAATCTAAAATACTATTATTTTCAGCTTTCAAGTTCACTAATTCCTTTTGGCACCTATTAATATTTTCTATGTACTTAATATATATATATATATATATATATATATATATATATATATGTATGTATCATATATGAATATGCATATATAGTACCTTAAAAAATCATTGTAATATTATAAAATATACAAGTTTTTTTTTGCGAAGTTATTAAATATTAAATAATAGAATTATTACTTATCCACAAGCCATGGAACAAGGACTTTTTTATTATTTTTTCTAAATTAACATAATTATTATATGTTAATTATTAGACCGCAAACTGTATAAGTTTCTTGCATATCAGAGACTGCTCTTCTAATCAACACACACACATACCTACTGATTAATTATAGTATGTTCAATTAATTATAGTATGTTCAATTTTAACTCCAGCTTGAACCCTTGCACAAACTACTACAACTCTACAATACATCTGACGTAAACGACACGTCAAAAGGATTCTAAAATATCTAACACACTTTTAGAGAGAGAAACACTCTTTTCTATTTCAAAATTCAAGTCTACCTCAAATGAAGCTTACATGGGGGCATTTAAAGGGGAGGAGTAGCTTAGGCTCCAACCTAAGGCCCTAATTACAAAAATGCCATACTACTCCTTACCTTTAAATACTTAAGCAAAACAAATGAAAATACAATAACAAAATAAAGAAAATAAAAAATAAAGTGAAACACAATAAAATCGTAAAATGGGACCCATTTTATCACTCTCCCCTCTTAAGACCAAGCTCGTCCTCGAGAGTTCAAAAAAAAAATCGGGGATTCATGAGGAAGTTCCAAAAAAAAGGTGCCAAAAACTTGTGGGAGCCAAAAAGCAATTTCTGAAACTTGAGGAGTGCACATCCCACAATTCTTGGTCTTCATTTCTTCTAATCTCTTCCAAAGCAACCCTAAAAACTTCCACCCGGGCAAAAAAACCATGGATTTGGAGGAGGAAAAATGGTCAGCAGGTGGGTTGACGGGTTTCGGGGATGAAATGGAGTCGGATTGGGGTTTTCTGGGTTCAAGATGGTGCGGGTTTGGGTCGACAACGGGTTGGGGTTGGGTTCGAGGGTCGGTGGCTGCAAGGGGGGTTGCTTGGGTGCGGGGGCTATGGATTAGGTCAGTAGCAGCGGGGGGTTTGCTGGGGGTGATGGCGGGAAGGATTTGGGGGTTGGGGGGGGGACTAAGGGAGTGGTCGGCTAGGGTTTGGGGGCTTCTAGGGTGGTTGGCAGGTGTAGGGGCTAGGGTTAGGGCAAGGTGAGGGTTTAGCAGGGGGTAGGGCTAGGGTTTTGAAGCGGGTTAGGGTCAGAGGGGTTAGGGAAGATGGGTAAGGGTTGGGGAAGGGTGGTGGTGGGAAGACTAGGGTTCGGGTTTTGGATTTTGGAGGAGATGAGTTGGATGAGGAGTTCAAATTTTTGGGTTACTTGTTGTTGTGTTTGCACCAACTCTTTAATTCTTTGGGTGAGTTCTTGAATCTCTTTTGTTGTTTTGATTTTCTTGGAGCCATTGAAGGGTAGTGAACGATTTGATAAAAAATAAACATCGATACACTAAACACCAATGTTGGAGCGACACCCGCTCTGATACCAATTTGACATAAACTACACGTCAAAAGGCTCCTAAAATATCTAACACGCACTTTTAGAGAGATAAACACTTTTTTCTATTTCAAAATTCAAGTCTACCTCGAATGAGGCTTACATGGCGGTATCTAAAGGGGAGGAGTAGCTTAGGCTCCAAGCTAAGGCTTTAATTACAAAAATGCCATTACTACTCCTTACCTTTAAATACTAAAGCAAAACAAATGAAAAAACAATGACAAAATAAAGAAAATAACAAAACAAAATAAAATTCTAGAATGGGGCCCATTTCCATCAACATCTTTCTTCAAACAACTAAGTTAGTTCTACACAACACATGATCAAAGCCAATCAGTACATAAGAAGATGCCTTTATAGAATTAGCCAACTCATCACATAATAAAAAAATTGGAAAGATTTTGTATCTTATTATCTTCAAAAAATATAAGGTACCTTTAGTTTCATCCAAGGGACGGGCATACGAAAGAATAATATGGAAAGACGATAATATCTAACCATGAGCTACTCCCACCCATGGACCCATTTCATCATCTAAGATATTCAACTTGTGACTCTTACAAGTCTATTACATCATTGCTTAGCCTTAGAGAATAAGATCCCACTAGAAAAATCTATGGATTTACGGTCTAAATAATCATTAATACAGGTAAAGGTATGTTACACTTCATTCACAATAAAATTATTGCATATTATCATTTTTCAGTGGATTAATGGGTTAATCCACTATTTTGTTCTAAATCCGCGATCTTTCATGAGAATTTAGAAAGAAATTATATGAATTGAAATGTGTGGGTATTGGGATCCTAGTACTTATTGTCATAGTTCTTTCATTATAAAATCTTTGACAGGCCAAACTAAATAGGCACCTAGAAACTACAATTCAATTGTGATTATATAATAATAAGATTAGAAAGCGATTCTAATCTTAAAAAATGTATGAATATTGGTTCATTGATCTAGATGTATTTAAATTGGTTAAGTTTTACCATCATGGGATTTCAACACATTGGCCTAAGACATTTGGAACTGGTTGATATGTACAGGCTTTCAAATGCATTTGAAGCTGCTGGGGGAGCTGTTTGGCTTGCAGGTAATGTGGAGTCAAAGAACGCTGTCTCTTGGAACGATCCAATAGAGGCTCTCGTTGCTGGCATTCGTCAGCTAGGTCTATCTGGCTGGAAGCCAGAAGAATGTACAGCTATTGGAAATGAACTTTTAGCATGGAAAGAGAGAGGTCTTTTGGAAAAAGAAGGTGCTGTCTTGTAATAGGAATCATTTAACCAATAATTGTTTTATATATTCAATGTAGTAAAACTTCCTAAGCATATTCGCAATTATCTTATGAAGGTAATGAAGATGGAAAAACAATTTGGGCATTAAGGCTAAAAGCTACTCTTGATAGATCCAGGAGGCTCACGGAAGAGTACTCTGAGACACTTCTTCAGATATTCCCTCAGAAAGTGCAGGTATAGTTTTTATAGTACTGGTGGGACCAGAGCTCTATATACTCTGGATGGAACTCTCATATCATAATGTGTCTTCTCTCTCTCTCTCTCTCTCTCTCTCTCTTATTGTGTTGGTATAATGGTCTTGTTTTCAAAGTCGGGTGATTTATTTTATTAGAGAATGGCACTCTAACCCCTTGCAAAATATTAGGGAGGAGAATAAAGATGTTACATATTTTCTCTCCAAAAAAACCTCCCATTTTAACAAATACTCTCCCAAACACTTAAATCCTAGATTTTAGTTCTAAAAGCATCTTCCATGTCATCGCCAGCCTGCAGCGAAACTACCCACCGAGACCCGAAAATCTTTCCCATGACGTCCTCTCTGTTCGCCGTGCCCCCTGCCCGTTCACTGCGACATCCCGTGCCTCATTCCCTTCATCAGCCTCCTTCTTTACATAAGGCCACCTTTACGCCCAGTTGTATTGCTACCGGCCTCCGGTGATGCTCTTCGTTGCTGGCGATCTCTGTAAAACACAAAACAATCAGTTGGAAAAAAGATTGGTTGAAGAATAGAATAAGAAGCAAAACCCTAAGCCCTAATTCATGGATGTACTCAAACCATCATCTCAGGCACTGATTTTTCAGTTGTTGAATATGTACACAATAGCCTCTGCTCAATGATTCTAACATAACGGAAGTGTTATATTAGAAGCTGAGAAAGTTTGGTATACTGCGTGTTTGGTAGCCTAGAAAATGCAACGATGGTGATGGATTTTTTATTTTTATTTTGGCTTTTTTTTCTTATAAATATATCTATAATTTTGTCCCGAGGTATCTCTGATTTCATAAAATTATCTATGTTTTTTTATCGGAAGTATTTATAATTTGTCTAAAGTACATGTATTTTGGTTAAAGTATTTGTTAATTAAATTAAAGTATCTGTCAATTTATTAATATATTTAATAAATTTATGAAAAATTTACATTCACAGAAAATAGTGTCTTAATGAAAAAAAGTTAATAATTTTATTGTAAGGGGACTTATTCCATTGAAAATATAAAAGTGGGCTTGATTGGTGAGATTTCTTTCTCAAAAGGGCCTATATTGGAAAGCTCCTATTTTATTGTGTTTATGGCTTGAGACCTGTTCTATGTTATAAAGTTTCTCTATGGGTTATCAAACATAGTGTGTCATCTTTATGTGCCATTTTTTAAGTAACATTTCTTTACATGGAGTAGTAGGTAGACTATAGGAGTTAACAGACACTCCAGTAAAATATTTGAGCTTTTTTACTTGCCCACCTGTGGATAATTTGATATTGAAAATTTCACTGCTTTCGTAATCATTTGACTTATGAGTTGGGGTAGGGATTAGTTTAATAATTATTCAAGACTTTATCCCCTATTGATAATGCAATATTTCATAATACCCCTTGATTGTTTTGTGGGGTGGGGAAATTGTAGGTAAGTCTAAAGAATATGAAAATAGGAGGTAATTAAATATCATGTTAGTCATAAATATTTTCTATGATAGCGAGTCCTATCTCTCCATCGTGTAGTGAACACACTAGATTACTTGCCAAATTATTTGGGTTTTTGAGTAGGGTTTATTTTGCGTCTTGCAGATGTTAGGAAAAGGTCTTGGAATTCCTGAAAACAGTGTGAGGACGTTCACTGAAGCTGAAATTCGCGCTGGGTACGATGGCACTCTATATTTTTACCTTTATTAATTTTGTATTTGATATGTTATTACACTTTACTAATGTAATTTCTGGTGCACTGGTTATTAAAGTATTCCTGTAAGCTAACTATCTACATGCCATTGTCACCTCTAGTGTGATTTTTCAGGTCTCAAAACTTTGTACTCTTCTTCTAAAGGCCGTTAGAATTACACTTGGGTCTCAGGGTTGGGATGTTCTTGTTCCAGGAGCTGCTCATGGAACCCTAATACAGGTACGTCCTCTTAGTGAGGTGTCAATTTCTTACAATCAAATTATCTGTTATTAGAGCTTATAAACTTTTTGGTTAAATTAGATGTTGGCAGTTCTCTATGTCGAAAGTAGAAAAGAGGGGAATAATGTTGACTTAACAAATCATTGAATCCTTTGGTATATGGTTCGGATAAGAACAGATGGGATTCTAAGGTGGCTAAAAGAGGTATCCATAGAAGCCTTTGAACTTTATGTCTAGAGGTTTAACTTTGTTTCATCTCTTTATTGCATGACTTAATAAAAACTCAAAAAACGCAGCCCTCGTCACTTTTGAACAATGGATCTTTGTCTTGGAACCTCACTGAAGGATGATGAAGTTAATCATTTGGTTTCCTCACGAAATATGCTGTTTGATGCTTCAGCAACCCAAGGAGTTGGAGATGTGAGGGGGTTGGGTGGGTGGGTGGGTGGGGGGGGGGGGGGGGGGCATACTCTTGCAAATCATTCTCTACTTTTGTTCTTAATTATTCATCTCTGCATACTTTTACACCATTTAAATTCATTTGGGAAGTAGGACTTCCTTCTAAAGTGCAAGTGTACTCGTGGTTGGTCCCTCATGGTAAAAGCTAAAACTTGTATTTTGATGAAAAAGAAGCATCCTAACTGGTGCCTTCTACCAAATTGGTGCGTGTTATGTTGTAACACAGTGGGACATCGATCATCTCCTTATTCGTTGTTCTTTTTTGAGTTTCTGTTGGTTTTAGGTGTTAAATCAATTTGGGAATGTGAGGTCTCTCCCAAGGAAAGCCAAACATGTGATTGATATAAAGATGATCACTCATGCTTACAAGGAGAAGATGTGCTTTTGGAGATGCATTGTTATGGCTATTTTTTTGTTTGTTATGAAAGGAAAAAACTTGAGAGTATTTGAAGAGAGGAGGGAAAAAAAAGCGATATGGGAAAGCTTAAAGTTCATGGTTACTACTTGGTCTCACTCATCAGAAGCCTTTGTTAATTTTCTGTTTTCTCTCTATCGTATTGATTTCTGTGGGTTTAGGGTCTTTTTGTACGTTCCCTAGAGGACTTCTTGTTCCTCCTTTTTCTAAATCTTTTTGGTCTCAATGAAATATTTTGTTTTTCGTAGAAAATGTAATAGGAACATCCTCCATAAGAAACGGATCTCTTCGATGGTGTGAATATTAATGTTAATTTTTCTTATGAGAGTTTGAGAATTTCGAGAACCACATCTGACTTCTTGAATTCCATCTGCAATATAGTTATGACGAATTTATGTTTGGATGGCAAGAACTGTACGTGGTCTTAATATCTTTAGATTGGACCAGGCTTTCTCAGGGTCCTCTTAGACATGTCTCCCCCTACTAATTTTTGGATTGTGTCATTATTATTGGAATGCGGTGGTTTAATCAGCAAAAGGTCTTCCTTGAGAATATTTTGTTAGAATTGCAATACTATATTGACCGAGTAAGATCAAGACATAATGAAATATTTTTTTTTCGAAAAAAAGTAGTAGGAACATCCTCCATAAAAAACGGATCTCTTCGATGGCGTGAATATTAATGTTAAATTCTCTTACGAGGTTGAGAATTTCGAGATCCACATCTGACTTCTTGAATTCTATCTTTAATATAGTTATGACGAATTTATGTTTGGATGGCAAGAACTGTACGTGGTCTTAATATCTGTAGATTGGACCAGGCTTTCTCAGGGTCCTCTTAGACATGTCTTCCCCTACTAATTTTTGCTTTGTGTCATTATTATTGGAATGCGGTAGTTTACTCAGCAAAAGGTCTTCCTTGAGAATATTTTGTTAGAAGAGCAATACTATATTGACCGAGTAAGATCAAGACATAATGAAATGTGATGGTCTTTAGAAATATTGAGGTGCTTTTTGGCTCTTCAAGCTTTTGTAACAATGATGGTGTTAATTCCATCTTTCATTTTCTTGGCTGGTCAAATGACTTGTACTGGAATTAAATTTCAGATGAATTTTATTCCAGGTTGAGAGAATTGTCCCTGGGACACTACCATCTTCTGTAGAAGGACCAGTTATTCTTATGGTCAGCAAAGCTGATGGAGATGAAGAGGTTGATAATATTTTCTGCCTCTTTTTATTTTTTATCTTATTTTAATGATTACAGTATTTAGTTTAGATATTTATATCTTTAGCTTCTCATTTCTAGCATTAAAGTAGAAATGGTCTCACGGTTGAGGAAATCTGACAGGTAACAGCTGCTGGGAGTAATATAGTTGGAGTTGTACTTCTGCAGGAGCTGCCTCACTTATCTCATCTTGGTGTTAGGGCCCGGCAAGCAAGTCTTATACTCTTCTCTCTCCAATTCTCATTTTTCTGTTGATTGTGAAATTGAATAATCATACGTTGTTATCTGCAGGAGAAGGTTGTCTTCGTGACTTGCGAAGATGATGATAAAATTGCTGATTTAAAAAAATTCAACGAGAAATATGTGAGGTATCTTTTTCAACATCTTCCTATCTAGAATCAGATTTTGTTGTATCAGTTTCTCCAGAGTTCACATGATCAAATCCCTGATGTTTTCTTTCTTTTTGTTCCAACTTGTTACTTTTATTCATCTATGCTATTTTTCTTGATTTTTTAAGGTTAGAAGCATCCTCATCAGGTGTCAACATAATTCCTTCGACGTCAGAGGTCAGCAATGTTGATGTTCTTGTTAATAATATTAAACATAATGGTTCATCAACAGTGGGTACCCCAGCAGATTACAGTCCTTCCCAATCTTCTGTCAAAACCCTTCACTCAAGTCAGGTATCAACTGTTTGCTTACTGATGGTTCATCTATGTCAACATGTCTGGCTGTTAGCTTGATTTGTTTTTCTTCAATATTAATTATCAAATTTCTAAAAGAAATATCTTCATTCAGGGTGTATCTATTGGAGGCGTTATATTGCTTGCTGATGCAGATATACAAACTTCAGGTGCAAAGGCGGCTGCTTGTGGCCGCTTAGCTTCTCTTGCAGCCGTTTCTAGTAAAGGTAGTCAACTTATGTGGATGACTGCATCTTTCATTTTGGAAAATCTACTTGTGTTTTTTCTTTTTCTTCCTGTCATGGAAAGGTATATTTGACTTATTTTTGTGCCATATGTCATGCTATTTAAAATTTACATATCCGTTACAACAATATAAATAGTTTTCTTTCTCCCTATAATTATCTGAAGCATCTCCTGGTTTCCCAAACAAAAATCTTATATAAGATAGAGATATCTGATACCTTCGATAATATAATATTGCGAGCTCTGAGGGTTAGATGTCTCTGTGGTATAATCTCAAGATCCTAATAGTTTGTTTGAGATTTTGGTGGTTATATCTAGCAATTGTTTTCCCCAATTGTTTTTTGCAAGGTTTTACTCCCTCCCTCCCCACAGCGGGGTGCGGGCATCCAACACCATCTCCTTTTAAAACAAGTGATGTCAAAGAATCCACCGAACATGAAAATATCATTCGAGTCCAAATGAGTATATGTTCGCAGTTATGTTAAATGATTAGAGTTTCACAGTTGAGTAAGAATAATAGGATTCCATTCGAATAAGATTCGTTGAGTTAGAGAAGAATTATTTGAAGTAATTAGTGACTACTTTAGTAATATATAAATAACTGTAAGCATGTGTGTGTTGTCCCAATTGTAGCACATTCACCCGACCTTGGGAACCACCAAGGTTCGAGATTTTTGTCCCTTTTGGGCATTTGTTCTCATTTGCGTTTGCATCAAATTGGTATTAGAGCACGATTGCTCTTGGTGTAAGTTGCGTGTCTGTGTTTGTTAGCCATTTGGGTGTGTGTTACACAACACATTGGAGGCATCCCAAAGGCTTGCAAACCAGTTGAGATGTAAGTACTCCAGAAACGTCTATGAACAGCTCTCGATAGCGATGGAAATGATGAAAGAATTGCGAGCAGAAAAACTAGTGGAACACACTGTCCCACCTCGATCCATGGTGACGACACCCAGATTCACTGAGAGTTAAGACCTCCATAGAGTTTGTCCCATCCCTGCCTGAAAATGAGCCTAGTGCTCACCGAGAGTAGGAGAGAGTTAGTTCACGGCATCAATACAGGGGTCCTACGCCAGGGCTCGGGGCTCATCAGCGAGACAAAAGGAGAAGGGCTACTTGATCTCGTCGTGATGGCTTGGGAAGACAATGGGACTGTCGCATAGTCAGGACGAGAAGTGGGATGGGTTCTTACCTCCCTTGTCGATGGAAATGCCAATCTGAGTTGCAACAAGAGGTGCGCAATGGCAGTCGAGAAGCCGTCTTTAAGGCTCAGCAGAAAACGATGGCTGGTGAAGTTGACTGAGCTTTCTCGGTTTGATCGAACAGAAGGGAAGATGCAGTCGGTAGAGGGCCTGCCGAAGCCTTACTCGGAACACAGGCCTACCCGGACCCCATTCAACCCATTATTGACCCACCACCTACCTCGGGATTTTAAGTTATACCTGTCCAACTGGGCTTTATTCGAAAGTGGGTTTTAAGGAAGGGCTGAAGTGGACGTTGAATGCAAAAGCAACAGGCCTTTGTATTTGGGATAGAAAATGACCAAATTGGTTCGTTTTGGAACCTTATGAGCTTGTTCCAAAACTTCAATTGATGTGGAATTTATTATTTGGGTGAAGAAACTTTATGGAAAATCAATTCGGCATGAACTGCCCAAAATATTTGAAATACTTATTCAATTGGCAAGGCATGTGCAATGATGATTCAGGCTCGTGGTCGAGCTTTCACCAAAGCAGGGAGAACGATGCAAATCGTGATAAGGCATATGCGTGGAATAGGTCTAAGATGAAGTCCAGGTTGTTATCGTAATTGTTATCGTAGGTGTAGTCTATTACTTTTAAATATTAGGATAACTTGGAGTCGGGCATCCTATTAATAACTCTGTATTCACTCCTTCGTACTTTAATTGAATACATTTAGAGACTTGTATCCTTTTTGGTATTTGTGGGTTTTTGTTTTTAGTGCCATTGCATATTTGTTTGAAATATTTATAATAAGAAAGACTTAATAAATTTGGTTACAACTTTTTGGATAGGTGAAATACTTTGTTCTATTTAACTTTATAGGCATCAATGTTCCTAAAGATCATCTACATCATATAGCTGTCTAATGTGAAATTCATGGTGGAATGTTACAAACAGAGCTGTAGACTATTCATCACATTCTTATTAACAAGAAACTACTGGTCTAAAATTTCCTACATACCGTGAAGTTTTGGATGGTAATTCGATTTGCATTTAAGGTCTTTATTCTTTTTCCCATTTTTTTAAAAATCTTTACTTAAAAGTAGGGGAGGGTCGATTTTGGGAGGCTGTTTAGTTCCTGAAATCTTAGCTTGGCCTCTGGCCCTCTGTGCTCTATAGTATATCCGAATTGATGGGAATCCGATGCTATTTTCCTTTTTCCTTATATTTCTATTCTCTCTCCTTTTTTTTTAGTTCTTTTATTCCTTTTTAGTCCTTTGATTGGTCTCCAGCATGTGTGGGACTAATTGGGTATTCTTTTGTTAATAGTTGTCCTCTTTAGTCATTTTACGTAATTACTTGGCTATCAAGTAATTCTCCCATATAAATACCCCTTGTACTCCTCATTTGAGGATAGCTTCCATTTTGAAATATAATTTTTTTTTGTTTCACTCTCTAGAAATCATATTTGTTTTGATTTTTGGCCATTGACGTGTAGTTTACGTCAAATTGGTATCAGAGCAAGGTGTCGTTCCCCAATTAATGTATTGGTGTGTAGGTATTCAAAATCATACACGAGTCGATTTCAAGACGAGATTGAGAGCAAATGGAAAGAATGGAAGAGAAGAACGATTGAAGAATAGAAGAATTGCTACAAAAACAACAAGAATAATTTCTAGCCCTAATGTAACTATTCTCCAAGTTTCAAAACCCTATCGGAATCCGCCCCTCAAAGACCCGGAAAAGAGACCCTCGGTGAAAACTCAACATGTGAGGGGGGAAAATCTAGGCTGCGGTCCCAACTTCCCAAGGCTGACTAGTTCCAACGCCGACCATGCCCCTGGGCAGAACCACCACTGCCCCACCCTCGGAAACCCCCAAGACGAACTCACCTCCGGCCAAATTGGAAGCCGACCCTCTTCTTCCCCAAGCCCCTACCAAATCGACCCAAGAAAACCCCTAAGTCGACCCAACTTTGACCATAACCCTAGTCCGGAGATGTCCGATCAAAGCCCTAATAAAAAAAAAACAGCCGACACCTTTTCGACCCTCTTATGCCTGCCTGCCTACCTACCTACCCAAAACTCTGTCCCAGTCTTCTGCCCGGCCCCCCGACCCCGAACGTAATGTCCGATCAGAGCCCATTCCCCATTCCACTCCCCTCGACCAAGCTTCGGACCCAAGAGCCTTTACCCACGAACTCGAACCACCCAGAAATACAACCCTACCTGAGTTGCCCGGAGCCCCAAACGAAATCCCCTACCCTCTCAGCCAACCACCTTATCCCGGCCCTGTCCGACTACCCGCACCGCCTATCCCATTAGACCATCGTGCACAACCGTATGATTTTGGTGGAAATATTGATATTTTTGGTTCCCGGCTCCACGCTTACACCTTCACCCACCACCATACGTACCACTCCCAGCATCATCACATCATACTCCTTCGCACCAGGATTTGTCTTTGCTCTACACCAACTCCTCTTCATTCTCCGACGCTGGGGGTACCAACCGCAGTGTCTTGTAGTGGATTCCCCCTCCCCCTCCCGGTGCCCCCCGCTTCGTACCACTACGAGACCCCAATGCTTTTATTGTGGAGAGCATGACCACCTGATTGACACATGTCCCCATCGCGGTCCCCCAGCACCTCCCGTGGTCCTACATATTCATCCTCCTCATCCACCACCTGCCAGGTGCCACTGATCCCTACTGATTATGTTGCACCTGCGCCGGGTGATGTGATGGGCCTTGATGCTCGTTAGGATGGAGACCCCCTATCTATGGCACTTCAGTTACTTTCTCGGAGTCTCCATGGGGATATATGCATTGACGTTCCTATGTTCGACGGAGGATTCTCCTCAGAAGAAATGATTGATTGGTTGGCTGCTATGGAGACGGTTTTTGACTACAAGCGGGTTCAGGGGCACTCTTGTATTCTCGCTGCCATCAAATTTCAGGGATTTGCCCGAGTTTGGTGGAACGATCTTTGCTATTGCCGGACAGCTGCAAGCCTTCCTTCCATCCAAACCTGGCCCGAGTTAAAAGCCGCTCTTCAGACCTCCTTCATTCCACCGACATATGAGCGCGACCTTTTTGGCCTGCATTCCCAGGATACGTCTTTGGTGGTGGAGTATACGGGGCAGTTCCAACTCCTTTGCACCCGGGCTCGCCTTCCGGAGACAGAGGATCAGTGGATTAGCCGCTATATTTTGGGACTTCAGCCGTACATTTAGCGTGATCTCAGAGATACCGACCTTTTTGAAGGTATTTGAGTATGCGATCAAGGTCGAAGCCTCTCACACTGCACCAACATCTCTTCCTGCCTCACGGGTTCCCCTTACATCGGTGTTTGCTTCAGCTTCTTCTCCTGTATCGGCATCAGTCTCTTCCACTACTTTCGCTGCACCACCTTCAGGCCCTCCTACGTTTCGGTGCTACAATTGTGGCAATGTTGGACACCGAGCTTTGGACTACTCTCTCCCGCGTCGTCGTGCGCTTTTAGCAATGGAGCATCCACCTGAGTATCTCGATGCGTTCGAGGAGTTTTCCCAGCATGCTTTGATTATGGTTTTGGAAGGTGGTTATGTGGGTCTTCCCCTTTAAGTTCGTGAACGAACTCTTTTTTTGGGGGGAGAGTGATGGGAATCCGATGTTATTTTTCTTTTATTTTTGTTTTTCCTTTTATTTCTATTTTCTATTCTTTTATTTTAGTTCTTTTATTCCTTTTTAGTCCTTTAATTGGTCTCCAAGCATGTTTGGGACTAATTGAGTATTCTTTTGTTAACAGTTGTCGTCTTTAGTCATTTTAGGTAATTACTTGGCTAGCAAGTAATTTTCCCATATAGATACCCCTTGTACTCCTCATTTGAGTATAGCTTCCATTTTGAAACATAAGAAATTCTTTGTTTCTCTCTCTAGAAATCATATTTGTTTTGATTTTTGGCCATTGACGTGGAGTTTACGTAAAGAACAATTATATTGCAATAGATTGTGGGGTTGAAAAGGAATAGTAGAATCTAATAAATTATATAATGAGTAGAAGTTCGTTGGGAAAGAATCAAATTTACAAACTCTCTCTGTGGCTTCTTCATTCAAATCTATGGTTTAGTCTTTATCTTTAGTTATTTCAAATTGGTGGGAGGTTGTATACAGAGTGGCGTAGCTGCATTGTACTCACACCCACATTTGCTTTGTAGTGTTTCCAATAGAGCTCTGGTAATAATATTCTTACATGTTCTTATCACACCCACATTTACACGACGAACTTGTTTCATTAGTCCTATATCTTTGTAGAGGGAGATGGTCATTTTACCAATTTTACCAATTTTATAAGTGGATTGAATATGAGTTGTATGTACTTGATTCTAAGAGTTGATAATTTAGCTAACAAAAATAAGAGTGGTACCTTGCTTGGCTTTGTTTAATAAGAGTATGTTGTAGAGATTTGGTGATACAATTATATTTGTAAACTATACATACTATATTTAGTGATATATGTGTGTGTGTGTGTGTGTGTGTCACGGAGAAGAAGAGGGTACTATTGATATGTCAGTTCTTTTATCCTTACGTAATGATGCAACAGGAATTATTTGGTACCCTATTGTTGTATGTATTTTTTTTCTTTGATCTAAGATGTTCATTTTTCATAATGGGTAAATTAGCGATATTGTAAAATCCAGGTTATGATGTTATTTTTATCTGTAAGGGATTGTTAGTGGAAGGTGGAATTTAAATCGTCTAAACTAAAAGGGGTGTTAGTATAAATATTGGACTCGAGAACTATGCCTTCGCTCTCTTGAGCAGGTAGTATATATTGCTGATCTTACTTGAGATTTTCATGCTGAAACAGCTAACAAGTGTTCTGGCAAAAGTGGGATTTTGAGCATGCCTGAGCAATGTTTAAGAAGGCGTGAGCCGAGGCGAGGCACGAGACTCATCAATAAAAAAAAGACGAAAAATAATATAAAAAGTCTAATAAATTCACACAAAAGTAATCTTACACATTAAATAATGCCAAAAGGTCCATAATCATTAAATCCAAGCAACCAACAAAACATAAAGTGCGTTGTCATTAGTAATTAGTGTATTGTCATCATGTAATTAATTATAAATATAATTAATTGATTAGTATGTGTGTGTGTGTATATATATATACGTATGTATGTTTATGTGTGTATAATAGTTTATATTGATTAATAGTTTTGTATCCCAAAACTACGAATTTTATTATCAATTCATAATCAAATTAGTACATATGTTATATTTATTCAAAGACCAAATTGAAGAAATGTAAAGGACAGTCCAAGCACTAATTTAGTTCAGTAGAATTAAATTATAACAAACTTGTTGCACTATCTTCAAAGTATGTACATATACACCAATTGTCGACATATATTAATTAAAATAATAAAATATAGAGTTCGTGATGGAAGAATAACTTTTTTCGTGCCTCGGTGAGGTGAGGTTCTGAGGTGCATTGAGGCGTAAGCCTCTAATTCAACCTCGACGCTTAAGCCTCAAGGCAATTTTTACGCCTCGTGATTTTAAAACATCGTGCCTAAGACCTTTTGCAGCTGTTGTGACAACCTGTAATTTTCATATATAAAATCATCAAGTCTAAATACGCAAATTACGAGAGTCAAAGAATTAACAATCATTCTGAGCATGCGGAATGACATAAATAGTACAAATGTACATATGGATATCTCAAACTATACAGAATAACAATAAATAAAAAATCATAATATCGGTATCAAACTAAACTAGAGTGAAGTAAACTAATCCAACTAGAATATAACCATTTAGGAAGCACATATTTTTCTCCAGAGGTGATGTACCCCTGTCGGACACTCCGACAACGTACTACACGACTCAAACGCTTACCCGAGACGCCACGCGTTGGACTTGTTTGATATTTTAAAGAAGGCGGACACTTTGTGGGCACGGATTAGACACTCCACGGTAGGGAGCCCAAAATTAATGAACTTTAATAAATTTTAGTGTCTGGTAAAATTTAATCTATTAGGAGTTCTTAAATAATAAGAAGAAATGAAGGAATGAAGTTAGTCTTTTGATCGATTTCAATGTATACTTTTGACTTGTGGTGTAACTGTTAGTATAAAATATTTAACCATGTTAATTTTGATAAATTAGTTTGACAACTAAGGTTTGTTTTTGAAGTGTGAAATTATATAATTACAAAATTATATTTATTTGTTGTCATTTCTCTATCGTGTTGTGTCTTAATTTTTTGAGATTTATCATGTTGGCTCATCCTTGTTGTGTCGGACACGATACTCGAACCCTTGTCCATGCTTCATAGATAACCATAGACCTCTGAATGAATTGAAACCAAATATAATGCGTACAAATTTTGGAATCCCATAAATCAAGGATCTGAAATAAGAATATGAATAACTTCAGATATAAAAAACTCAACACTAAAAGACAAATCCTTAGCTGCATCGAAACTTCAATAGAATCAAGGTCTCAATGCTAACTCCTCTGGGACCGCATTGACAGAACTCGAAAATATTAACAACAAAATTTGGATCAAGCTCACAACAAGGAACCTCAACATGATCCCAAACATAATTATGAATTAACTATGTAGTAGGGCCCTGTAGATAAACTTCCTTACTTATAGATAAGCCCTCGTCATTAAGAAACGAGAGAAAGATGCATCAAAGATTAGTGACATCACAAAGGAGTGTGAGGAGTCAACCAATATGATTCAACATCAAGGCAAAGTGGAACTTAATCGAAGACGAAGGAAGTCTTTTAGAAGAATCTAGTTGATTCACCATGTATTTTGTTTATTTTTATGAAATTATGAGTTTATGTTCTAATAATGATGAGGTTGCTCGGTACCAGCGATGGACTAGGTTTGACAGGTTTTGAGAGAGCTTTCATGCTCTATCGAGCAACCTCACTTGGGAACCTTTGAGGAAATTGGTTTGGAGGATAGAGAGCAACGCATCATAAAGCCATGACTTAACAATTTTGGATACATCAGGTAAAACATTTTGCTTTGCCCGATTGAGCATACTCGAGCAACCTTAAGCTACCAAACATGAGCTTGCTCGGCGTTGAGTTTTGGCGCCAAAAATAGTATCTTTCCATAAAAGATCAGAGTGATGTCATACTATATCGAACATATGTCAAATCAAACTTACCTCAAACAATGATAGTTTGTTGAGCAGCTTGTTGGCGTAGCGGTGACACACTACGGCACCACCTAATATAGCGACTGGTCACTCGAGATTTCAGTCATCATTTAATGTTAATGACATGTTAGATGTGGTGGTCTGACACAACATTTATTGCACCCAAGGTTCCTTGGGTGCAATTTGAGTGTATATATACTTCCATTTATCCTTTGATAAACCACGTGATCTTTGAGCCAAAAGATCACTTTGAGATATTTATTACTAGAGCTTTCACCCTTCCTCGTCAATACGCTGCTGGTTCTTTTCAAGAACACAAGCATTTATTGAGTTCCAAACACTATACTATCTATACTTGAGTGTTTACCTGCCTACCTAGGTATATTTAGATGCTTGTTTCTCTCTCCCTCTAACAAACTTCTAAAGATGTTCATTTATTGTAGCAAACCTTGTCATTTGGGAGTACATTACTATTGTGTTATCACTATTAACACGGTCACGCCTCCGTTTATCCTTAAACGCACTAGCAAAGAGAAATACTCTCTTACAAACTATGTAAAAACCATGCCGTCCTCACGGTGAATGATATGTGACTATAACCAAACCCAACAATCCAAACTGTAATCAAATGATAATATTATAAAACCAAGCAAGGTGAAAGATGCCCACAGTCTATCAATTGAACTCCCGATAAGAATGGTAAGCTCTACCTAAGGATGCTGCTATAAAATCCCTGACCATTAAATATTTTTCCCTTATCCTATACCAATGCTAATAGGAATATCACTACCTACCCACCAACCTAACATATAACGATTAACCATAAACGCATCCCTAAATATTTAAATCTACGCTAATGCTACTTAGGGTAAACACTAAATCCTACAACGTCCAAACACCCCTCTCCTAACTCCCAACTGGAACTAAACCTCATGCGTGACACGAATAATCCAAACAAGGGCCTATACACTTTGGTCTAGTTAGTAGCTAAGATCTAGTGGGCACGTAACCACAATAATAATTATATAAAACAAATTAGAGAAGATACTTCCACTCTATGAAGCACCGACACTCTCCCGGAAGCCACGAGTCAGCTTTGACACGAGTCCGATACGCGACACGCTCCGACATGCTGGGACACGTTGCCGACACGCTATTTATGATTTTTAATGTTAAAGTGTGTTTGAATTTTGTTTTAATAGTCCATTTTCATAATTTCATGTTAAGAATGCTCTAATAATGTATTTTATGAAAAAAAATCTGTTTTATTTCATTAATATATATATTTAAATATATATTATATATTTTAACATATATTATATATTATACGTATCCTAGCGTGTCGTATCCTAGTTTTTGGAAAACTCACGTATCGCGTGTCGTGTCGAAACACGTATTACGTGTCGAGTCTGCGCTTCAGAGCTTCCACTAAGCATACCTATATTAATCTCCGCAAAGATAAAATACGCTAATCCACAGTGTGTCCCCAAGAGAGTGAAATCCTAACTCCCCATGATAATTCTAGATTAATGGTCTCACACCACTAGTTAGAGAACCCACTAAATGCAGTACACATATATCACGTATCAGTATGGTTCACACATCACCTGCTTGACACCTTTAACCATGGATACAAACAGAATTAAGAAGTACTGTTACACAAACAAATATGGCCCAACTCCACCCATCACGAATCATAACAGAGCGTCCTGGTAGACCATCACAAATCATAGTATGACGTCCACCCAACCCATCACATCTAATAATTCCTACCTTAGGGGATCTCTTGAACATATACTAGTTTTGACCAAGTGATATCCCACACCGAAAGTCCCGAACACCCAAAAGAAAATCGGTCATCCATCCCCACTCATACACGCGAGGTAAGTTCTCACACATAATGTCTACACAAACAAAAATAATAAACCGACAAGAAACATCGTTCCAAATGTATTCCAACTCTAGATACATACCCGTAGTACCATTACTACGACAAACATAAACTGAAATAATAAGCCAACAACGACCACAATTCCAAATGTATCGTGACTCTCTCTATACCAACCAGTAGCACCACTACTACAGCATAGCTCATTATATTAGTACATCCTTTCGGCACAATCTCAAAGTATTACAAGCTTAACCCTACACACGTAGTCTATCCTTACCAGAATGCCCTCACACTGGCACTAGAATGTTAACCTACTTCTAGGCTCCATTATAACAATCGTCACCCATGACTAACAAACTTCCAATGTACATAACATATGCCTGGTCACTAACCCTAGTCTAGCTTGCATAAGCTATCCTGTGAATCCAAGTTAGAGTGAACTTCACAAATCCTAGTGCGATACCCCTACTGGTCAAAATCTCCATCTGAAGGTTTAGATAGGTTTTAGGTTCAAACCTCTCAATATAACAATTCAACGACCCCTTTAAAAAGTCAAAATAGGTAGTAGAAGAGGAAGGGGAATCTATCAAGGCTTTTGGCTCGCAATAATGCTAGGATCCTGATCCAATAACTAGTAGTCCTATCTATTCACCTTCCCTGACACGATGAATAAGACAAAAACTTTAGGAAAGTGGTTTAGGTAGCTAGCTGGTTAGAGAAAAGAACTGAAAATCCTTGAGTTAATGGTTCGAATCCACACGTAATCGATTCGGCTTATACCCGAATCTATTCGTTGGTCTAAATGGATTCGTCTCTGGACTGAATTGATTCGGGGTCTTGTAGCAGCACAACTTCGAACCCAAAATCACAATTTCGTACATATTCAATTCATATCATAGGAGAAAAGTAGACAACATTTGTTTACCGTAATTGGTTATGGAGATTGTCTTATTCCTCTTGAGAACAGATTTGGAGAAGATGATTGAGCCTTTGGAATCTTGAGAATTGATAGGCTTTGTATGAGGTTATAATATTAGGTTAACTAATGAATTAACATGTGAGGTAGTATGCTAAACACACAGATTTCCGTAGGCCTAAGTTAAAACTAACCTAAAAGTCCCCAAAACACAGAGTCCAATTAACTCCAAACGTAACCCAGTGGGTTACCAAACCCCCGGACCCAATTCCACATTTTCTACCAATTGGGCACTCTAAACTCATCCCTAGTCCCGACCCAACACAACCATAAATTCCAACCCTAGTCCAACATCAACCCATTAGCCCAAATACTCACTAAGGACTATAGACCCCACCAATATAATATCGCGATTCAATTTCATCCCATACAATTATAATTAAAAAGCCAATAAATAATTTTCAAACAATTTTCAGAATTATAGGGTGTTACAGTTGTGTTTTGTTTAGCGTAGTTTAAGATTATTTTTTATAATTAATTACGTCCTAGTCATAAAAGTATTTTTTCAACTGGAGCAGATTGCAAACCTTTAAGTTTGGGGTCATATTCAATTTTGGATGTGATATTTTAAAAGTTGCAATGTTAGCCCTAATGCTTAAAAATTTGTGCAATTTTAGCCCCGGGCTTCATCTCGTTAGGAGACTTAACAAAGAGGATAATAATATTGATGTAGCCCTAATGCTTGAGTCAAGTTAGGTTATATTGGTTTCCGATTTTGTAGTCCTATTCCTAGTAGAATTGAGGTATTCTAGTAGGATAATAATATTGATGTAATCCTGTAAATATGTGTAAATATTGCATTATGAACCTGCCTAGTTTGATAGCATTGCCTTGCGTAGGTGAAGCATTCTTGGTCCGCTGGCTTTGCCTGTTCTTTGAGAGGATGATGCATATTATTCTTCATGCTCCCCCCTCTCTGTGCACCTGCCTCATGTTTTTCACAATTTTTGCCTGATGCATATTCTTTGTCCTTGATCTTTTTGTCCTGAGATCTTCAACCATCCTAGCTTCATGTCAACGACCATAATAAACCAAGGGTAGAGCCACGTTGGGTGAGCGGGGGTGGCGACCCCTACACCCTCTTAAAATTCTGAAAAATTTCATATACCCCACCTCAAGTTCTGAAAATATCATATCATCCTTCAAAATTTCAAATTTTTTTGATAGATTCTATATATTATGTGAATGTTAGTTTTGTTTTCGCTTTTCTTTCCACTGTGGGAAGTGTCTTCAGCATTAGTGGTGTTCTAATAAGTGAGGGTTGCCTTTTATAAGAAACCGATGCTATTGAAAATACTTATTATATGTATGAAGAAAAAAAGAGAAGAATGATATTCAGTATAAAAAAACATTTTTGGTTCATATTTTACTTTAATTATTATTTAAGTCCAAATTTTATTTGACATGTAACTTTATATTTCTTCCTGTTATTTTTTTTTTTCCTTTTATGATGCACCGCCCCCTGAACAAATATTCTGAATCCTGCACTGTAGGAAACACTTGTAATCACCTATGAAGCACGGACACGTAATACGTGTTTCGACACGCGACACATGATTGATCTAAAAACTAGGATACGACACGCTATGATACGTATAATATATATTTAAATATATATTAATGAAATAAAACAGATTTTCTCCATAAAATACATTATTAAAGCATTCTTAACATGAAATTAAGAAAATGGGCCATATAAAACAAAATTCAAACACACTTTGACCTCAAGAATCATAAATAAATCACAATTACCATCACTTGAGTCAAAGTTGACTTATGGCTGCCGGAAGAGTGTACGTGCTTCATAGGTGTCCGACACGTTGTCGGACACGACACGTTGGCTTCTGGGAGAGTGTCCGTGCTTCATAGGTAATCACGACCTTGTGTAAGAAATTCTGTTGGCAACCCTGAATATTTGTCTTCCATCACCTCGACATCAAAACCATCATCCATCATCATAGCTCATTAAGTGAAATAATCAAATTCAAAGCCAGACCATCATCACTGACCAACCTCTGGAAAGCCTTCCAATTGACTACCATTGTCGATCGCCCCAATGTAATTTTGAAATTTCTTTGATTCCTTGCATATCTTTATGAGATCACTCGCATTTCTTGTTGGAAAGCTCACCAAACTCTATTGGTCTGGATCATACTCAATGAGGAAGGTTCTTGTGATTGCTAGTTGAAGTAGAGTGCTGCGGGTTCTGAATTCATGTATCCGGTCCATATGTTTGATGTTAAATCTAAGGTTTTATATGCAGTATCGGGTTACATGAGATACGCAGTTGTAGCCTGAGTATCAGGAGTATAAGCTAGCTAAGTTATTACAATAATCGGACACCACAACCGTTAATTCTTTTCCAGCACTAGAAACTCAATGATCCGCATGTTTCTAACATTATCAATCTAAATTATGTCACTTGGAAATGTATCTTATTTGATTGTTTTGTTTTGAAATATAAATCAATAATTCAGTTATCTAACCAAAGTTTGGATACATTAATGATGATGGAATTGTGGCATGACTACTTGTTTACATATAGAGAGACTTAAAAGGAAAAATAAATACTTAAGCATAGCATCAAGATACAATGTTACAATTTAGCCGATGGTATAAGTAATATAGTATATTCGTTAGATCCATTACTAGTGATGAATTGTTCAAAAATGCTCATTTGCAAACTTTGTAATCATACTCTACTTATCTTTGTAACTGTTAATTTTTTAGCGAAAAAGAAAATATGTTCAAAGTCGTGAGAAAAAAAGACAAGTTGGGTCTAGAAGTAATTTTGATATACCTGTCATTCATTTACTATTTGGGGCAAAATATTCCATACGCTGTGTTGGTCGATGTAGTTATTAATGATCTATCAATTTATTTTATTTTATTATTAGAATGAGCTATCAGTCCATAATGGTAGATTGTAGATATACTGCTTATCGAGTTTGTTCTTGGATGGAACTTGAATTTGAGCCAGAATGTCATCTGAAATAGTTTGTTATCCCAATCTAGAAAGTTTCATTGGACCTTTAACAAGACACGGTTTTGAATTTATTGGCCACTATAACCAGAAAGCCTTTTCAATTCTAATCCTGTTTTAGTCGTTTGACATAACCTCTTCCTTCACGATGCTGACAAATGCAGAATTAAATGCCAAGTTTGAAGCTTTATCTCGGGACCTTGAAGAGACCAAGAAAGCTTTGTTCGATGAGATGCGCACATTGAAAGAATTTTTGGAAGCCTCTTTAAAAGCCATTTCGGATGAAATGAAAGCTGTTGTTTTAGGAAACAAAGTTGATGAGAAGATTTTTAACATTGGTTCAAGTTCTTCAAACATCCATGATTGTGAAGAAAACATTGGTTCAAATTGTATAGGCATTAATGATCACGAAGAAAATGTTGATTTTGATGAAACAAACATTGATATTGTTGAGGTACTTGACACAATCGAAGGAGTAAAATGAAGTCAAGGGACAATGGAATTGTTGAGAAACTAAAGCATAAGACCATGATCTACATTGAGTCTTCATTTGATGTCGTTTGGACATATTATTTTTTCTAAATATAGGATTCTTATTTATATTTAATTGAGGCTACTTTACATATTGACGTGAACTTATTTGAATTCACAAATAAGAATCCAAGAAATCAACTTGACCCTGTTGTTTTTCAAAGTTTAAAATGTATGCCATACTTTGATAATCATAAGTTGTCTCCATACCTATAGGAAATCATTGTTTCCCTTTAATTCTAGTTGACGACTCTAGTTGTTTTGATCACTTTTTTAATTAAGTTCTATGTTAATAGAGCGGTGTGCAGGACTATTAATGCTAATTGTATACGCTTGTGCCCAAATAATATTGTTTTATAAATGTCAGGGATTAACCCATCAGTTTGGTGACGAGTCTGTATCATATTTGACCACGCTTTTGACTTGAACATTTGAGTGTCGTGTTGTGTGATGTTATTTTTATCGCTCAAAGTGCCTTTGATGGAGAGAATTTTTAAACAATGCCTTGGTGAAGAATGAAGTGGTAGAGGATGTCAAGAGACGGGGACAAATCCTCAATGTTAAAGATGAGTTTTGAGAAGTTTCACGATATGATGTAATGTTTTTTGTTTTTGCAGTACTGATTGGGTTTTGAGTGAGGGTTTGAACGATCAGGTTATTTGGAGTGAAGAAAGGTGGTTCATGGGTTACCTCAAGTATGAGTAGCTTTCACATGGTCTGTCTGGTGAGCATTTTTAATTATGGGTGGCAGGAGTCTTTTTCTTGGCCAGTATAGGAGTATCTTTCGATGCCTATTTCTGACCATTTTCCCATCCCACTTGAGTCTAATCTTGTGATTTGGATCCCCACTCCTTTTAGGTTTGAGAATATGGTTGTTTCATTGTAGTTTCCGTGAGGATATGAGTGATTTGTGATGGGCTGTCAGATTCAAGGTTGGAAGGGGTTTAAGTTAATGGGGAAGCTGAATTGTGAAAGAGGAGCTTAAAAAGTTGGAACAATGAGGTTTTCGAGGACACGAGGATAAAAAAAACAGAATATCCTCAACAAGATACAAGAATTGGTTAAAATTGAAGGAGGGTCTTCTTTATAAACGGAAAAGGGCTCACTTAAAGAATGAGTTGGAGCAGGCAGTGGTTAGAGAGGAGGCGAGTTGGAGACAGCAGGTGAAATTCAGATGGGTCTTTACATGGATTGCAATGCTAGAAGAATGAAGAGTGTTGTTAAGGAGATCCATTTGAGTGGATGTGTGATTGTGGAAGACCATCCCCTCCCCCCCACCCCACCCTACGTGCGTGCTCTATTGCGGAGGTATTATTACCTTTAATGAGTTGTTTCAGGAGGAGGTTCATGCTCAACCTATTCGTGACAGTCTAGATTGGTACCCTATTTGATCAGAGAGAACTGGTTGATAAAGGCTGCCTTTTTGAGGTTCAAAGGTCAGGAGCCTTTGTCTTTGAGATGGATAAGGACAAGGCCCTGGGGCAGGGCTGGATGACTTCTTCATCTCCCTTTTCCAACCTAATTTGGCGGTTTTAAAGATAACGTCATGAATCTCTCTGAAATCTACGGAAAAGTGGTCCTTTGCATGACATTATTTTTTCCCTAATAACCCTTGCCTTCCCAATGGATTGTTCATTCGAATTGAGGGATTTCGAGACAATTACTCTGGTTAAGTGAATGAGGTCTTGTCAAAAAGGTTAAATGCTGTTTTGGATGACATCATATCTCTAGCTCAGAATGCGCTTCTAGGGGGTAGGCAGATCCCTGATGCAAGTTTGGTGGCAAATGAAGCTATCAAGGATATGAGGAGGCAAGGAGAAAAGGCTCGTCTTCAAAATACAATTCGAGAAAGATTATGACCTGGTAAGCTGGAATTTTTAGATGGATTTTGTAGAGATAGGGGTCTGGTTATAGGTGGAGAAGTTGGACTAATGGTTATTTTCTTTACTTTTGGTATTTTGTGCAAGTGATTAAAGGGACCATTTGGTTAGTTGGAATCTAGTTGTTAGGCCTTGGGCTAAGGGAGGGTTAGGATTGGGGAATTTGGTGAATAACAACCCCTCTTTTTTTGGAAAGTTGTTATGGCTGTTTCCCCATAAACCGAATTCTCTCAGGCATAGGGTTATTAGGAGTAAGTACGGGCTTCATAGGAATAGGTGGGATGCCAACACTGGTAGGATATTGTCACCCATATGACTCATTGGAAGTTCATTTCCCAGATATAACATTCTTTCACTTCTATTGTTTGTTAAAGAGAGAGAGATGGCTCCATAATTTGTTTCCGGTAATATTTAGGTGGAGGGTTCTCCTTTGTCGACTGTTTTTCCTTGCTTACATGGACACTTCACACCCCTCTTGTTTCTTATTTTATGTTTTACCAGGATTCCTCTTTATCTTGGGACCTTCATTTTTTCAGTAATTTGATTGATAAAGAAGCCGGGGAATGTGTGAAGTTTATAGCTCTTCTTAGCTCCTGTCAGTTTTCTTATGATTCTGACAGCAGGTTTTAGTTGAAGAACTCCACAGGCATTTTCTTTGTCAATCCTTCTTTCTTTACATTCTCAAGTGTTGTCATCCTTTCTGGTAGAAGGGTTTAATAAATTTGTTTTCCAAGGAAAAAGGGTTAATGAGGCCAAGGTGTTAGTGTAGGGTCTCAGGTTCTCTAGGGTTTCGCTAATCTGGAGGGTGTTTTGTTAGTAAAAAGTATTGGAAAAGAATAAATGATGCTCGTCGCAATTAGACTCGAACTGATGTGTATAATCTGTGGGCCTCATGGAAAGATTCAATCAAAGAGGGATCTTCAAGTAACTTGATATTAGGGAGTTAATTACTATTATCTTTTACTTGTTTATATTTATTTCCCTTTTTTATTTTAGATAATTTTTACAGTTTTTTGTATAAATAAAGATGCCTCTACTTGTATTGAGACTCTTTTTTTTAATTTAATTATAATTTGTGAGACAGCGTGGAGATTGTTCTTATATTCTGCTATGTGATCACCTATGAAGCATGGATACTCTCGGGAGGTCACGTATTTGTTTTGGACACATATGGGATACAGCATACGCGAAGTTGAGAGTATCCTTTAAAAAAGAAGACTGGATACTTTGGGATACGCTGGGATTCGTCCGGATACTCTGTCTGGATCTTCTGTTTGGAGTATTGACCTACAATTTTAACAAAACCTACAATTACCCTACAATTTTTTTTCTTGACCACTTTAATATAATGGCGTTTGATGGTTTACTTGTATCTACTTTCATTTTATTCAACTTTATCATTAATATATATATAAAATAAAATAATAAATATTTAGCGTATCCTAGCGTATCCGTATCCTACATTTTGGAAAAATCACGTACCTACCGCATATCCCGAATCGAGTCGTATCCCGTATAAAGTGTCGAGTCCGTGCTTCCTAGGTGATCACAAACAAAGAGCTTCTCTGCGTGATGGGAAAAATAAAAATGAGTTAACAGAACAGTAAGAGTGATTAACGATGAAAAAGAAATTAAAGGAACACTTTCTCCCTTCCAACTATGTACAAGACATTGTATGCACTTGGATCCGTCGAGAGAGACACCAAATAGACTTGTCATTTCGTGACTGGTTTATCTGAATGAAAGTGAAGAGAAAATGGTAGCAAAAAAGAGCAAGAAACTTTTAGGTTTGAAGCCACATGTCAAGATACCCTCAAGTTATATATTTTTTTTCCCAGGTGTGTGAAGTTCAGTCATTGCTCATCAGTGTTGAAATACCTCAGTTTTCATTTTATTTCCCACTATAGCTCTTCATGTTTCGTCAGTACGTGACTAGAAGATTTTCTGGCAACAATGTGCATTGATATTTCTATGCTTGAAGTATGTGGTTCTATGAATTATGATTAGTTTTAATCTCTTGAAAACACAGTGCGAAAAATGCAAAAATGGACGAGTGCAAGAAGCTCATCCTTTTGGTAATTGGTACGGATAGTAGAATCTAATTATATACTAGGTTTGAGTTCGATATAATATGTACTTTCTGATCAGTGAAAACTTGGAAGATTATAGGTGAAACGATGTATGGGAGTTATTTTCAGTCATGCATAATGATGTTTTTTTGGGTCATTGAATGAGATGTTGAGAAACTAATGAGATTGGAACCTATTCTTTTTATTTGTTTCCTTCTGTTTATATAATCTTTTTCTTTTGTTTCTTTTTGCTAGTGGATTGTTGGTTCACTTTTACATATTACCCAAAATGTTATGTAAAATTCCCATGTTTGCATTAATTGGTATGGATTGAGTTACAACTAAGTTGTAACCGAATAATCGTAAAAAGATGTGTAGACATATAAATGAATATGGTGGTGCGGATATTGTTATTGTTTCAAATGATTCAGTTTATTTGATGACAGTGTATAGCGATGGAGGGGTCCCAGCTTTATTCAACGTTCCTGCTGGAGCTGTAATACCATTCGGCTCAATGGAATTGGCACTGAAACAGAACAAATCCATTGAAACATTCACTTCTTTTGTGGAACAGTTAGAAACAGCCAAAATGGAAGGTGGGCAACTCGACAAACTCTGTGATGAGCTCCAGAAACTGATATCTTCCCTACAACCTCCAAAAGACATGATTGAAAGCATCGGCAAAACATTTCCATCCAATGCACGTTTAATTGCCCGTTCGAGCGCAAATGTTGAGGACTTGGCTGGAATGTCAGCTGCTGGACTATATGATTCTATCCCTAACGTCAGCCCTTCAAATCCGATAATATTCGGGCAGGCTGTTAGCCGAGTTTGGGCCTCACTATACACTCGAAGGGCAGTTTTAAGCCGTAGGGGAGCCGGCGTGTCTCAAAAGGAGGCCACAATGGCTATTTTAGTGCAGGAGATGCTTTCGCCCGACCTATCCTTTGTTCTCCACACGCTCAGCCCAACCGATAATGACCGTAATTTTGTTGAGGCTGAGGTTGCACCCGGGCTCGGAGAAACCCTAGCTTCGGGCACCCGGGGTACACCCTGGCGATTGTCCTCGGGGAAATTTGACGGGGTTGTTCGCACTTTGGCGTTTGCTAATTTCAGCGAGGAGATGTTGCTGCTCGGCACGGGCCCCGCTGATGGGGGGGTTCACCGTTTGACCGTTGATTACAGTAAGAAGCCTTTGACCATTGACCCGATTTTCCGGAAGCATCTCGGTCAGCGGCTCGGTGCTGTGGGGTTCTTCCTCGAGCAAAAGTTTGGAGGACCGCAGGATGTTGAAGGGTGCGTCGTGGGCAAAGATATATTTGTTGTGCAGACTCGACCCCAACCCTAGTAAGAGTTGCTTGTTTGCTTCTGTATCCTGGAACTGAATATGAACTTTTTTACCTCTCTACTAAATGTGCACGTGTGAAGTTACTATAAATAAGCTGTGTAGCATTTCAGGCCTCTTGAGTTTGATGTAAATTGTCACCAAGCACTCCAATCAGAAATAATAACACGAGTCATTTGTAGTTCAAAAGTGGTTATCTTCTTTTATATGGCTGATCTCTCTTAATATGAAAACTTTACTTGCTATTGAACATGTCGGAAATTCCATCTTTGGGAATGCTAATGGGATATCTAACGATACCATATTTTTCGTAGCTATGCAAAATACAGCAGAAGGCAAATATGTCTTCATTTTGCGGTTTGCTTGGCCGAATCAACATGCAAAATACTCTTTCAATTAAAAAAAGTGGCTAATTGTGCTCGTTACAGCCAGCCTCTAGTTGTTAGGGGTGTAAATGGTCGTTCAAATTTTTTGAATCTGTCCAGTATTCAAACTCATTATTGTGAAAATTTATCTGCATAGAAATCTGACAGATCGGATTTGGATAGCGCTTGTAAATATCCGAGAAAACATGATACGAATATTAAGATATCAGTTACCAATAGTCCGTATCCTAAGTGAGCTATCAGGGTAACCATTTATCTGGACTCTCATATGCGTAATATCATCCATTATTTATTGTTTTAATGGTGTGTTTGTAATATATATATATATATATATAAAAAGGAGAGGTTCAAAAGTGAACCTAAAAGATGAACATTTGAATGAACTTTAATAAAAAAATACCTTAACAACCCATTAGTTTTTATTTCTATGCTGTAATTGGTCCGCGCCAGCTGCAATGGACACGCGGGTGGGGGGTAAGGTGTGTGTATTAAAAAATACGTGTCACATGCGTGTCTGTTGTCGTTGGCGCGGACCAATTACAACAATTGAATTAAAATTAATGGGTTGTTGAGGTGTTTTTTTGTCAAGGTTTATTAAAATGTTCATCTTTTAGGTTCACTTTTGAACCTCTCCCTATGTATATATATAGGCACTCTAACGTACCTCCTAGCAAAGAACATAACTATTTTTTTAAAATAGTTTTTAAAAAAATATATTTTTCGATCAAATTTTGTATGCACGATCTTTATAATGAGGAGATCATCTACAAAAATAATCATAAAAAAATTTAACTTGAAAAATGGGTGAAATGAAAAGTGGGTATTTATGAGCATTATCGGTCGTTCAAATTTTTGCCATCATCTCAACCACTCTCGTGTCGAATTTTTGATGATTTTTTTTGTAGATGATCTTTTTACTATGAAGATCATATATACCGAGTTTGGTTAAAAACTTGGTTTTTTACTATTTAAAAAAATGGGTATGTTCATTGGTATGTTAAGTGGGGTATGTTGGAGAGCGTGATTATATATATATATATATATATATATAGACTCTCCAACATACCTCTTAAGAATATACTTATGAACATACTCATTTTAAAGGGAGTTTCTAAGGGCACCACAAAAATAGCTTCAAAATACCACAAGGTTTTAAAATCTGATTTTTGCTAAGGGCTACCACTCAATATATATATTTTTTAACACAACTAAAACACATAATACCACTACACTCCAAATTCTTACTTTCTCTCTCTATCCACTACACTCCAAACTCTCTCTTTCTCATCTTCTCTGCACCTAACAAATTTGTTTCCATTAATATAATCTATCATCTTCAACAATATAATTAAAGTTTTGGTCCCCACACATCATTATTAAAGTTTTGTCCCCACCAACCATGTTCAACAACATTATTAAATATCTAGGGTTTGTTCTTTAAATATTCACATACTAATGGATATCCCAACAGTATACAATTACAACCCCTCAAAACAAATGACAACTCTACAAATCCCATTGCTGAGGTAAAATTTGGGTCCCATTACTTATATATTTATTTTTTCATAAGGGTTGCACATTAGAAAAAATGCAGCAATCGTACAGTTGGTTCGGGATCGGGGCCTCGATTTCATGGAAGAAATTCAGGATAAACCTCCCGAACCAATTGTATATTTTTTTGATCGAAGTAGGTTCATTCGTTATGATCATGCCAAACCTGATATACATATTCAGCATAATTACCTCGAATGGTTGTCCAGTTTTCGCTATATATATCCCGTACCACTTTAACATTATTCGTTAGGATTACCCCGAAATAATGAAACAAAATCGGTATATTCATGCCGAATAGAATTCAAACACAATGTAATTCAAAGACATAATGTAATTCAAGTTTTGTTCCAATGTAATTCAAAGACATAATGTAAATCAAACATAACATGTAATTCAACTACGTTTTAAACTCTTAATAACTATGTTACGAAGTATGTTATCAATGTAATTCAAACATACGTTGTGATTATGTTATGAAGTGCGTTGCAAGCTTGTTCTCAATATTGTTATTCAAGTTCATTGATTGTGATTACTAATAATATTTTTACTTATGTAGGATTCTTTCATGGATTACAATGAGTTGTTATTTGATCAAGCTTTAGCGAACATCGATATACCCCCAATCGTGGAAGGTGGTGCGGTGTTAGTAGATGTTAGTGCGACGTTCTTTACGGAGCAGGTATTATAATGTCTATTATTGATGTAATATTTTTATATATTGTAATTAGGTTGTACTGATTCATTATATTCTTAATTCTCAGGTATTTCCCACCCGACAAGAGTTAGTTGATTGGGCTCAAGAGCAAGCCCGGTCTGTTAAAACAGTGATAGTCATAACCAAGTCTGATACATCTTCTTCAATGCGTAAGGAATGTCTACACATTGGTTGTGAGAGGGGTGGTGAGTACCGCGATTATCACGGGAAGAATGTCGGGAACGTAGGTAGGAAGAGGAACACAGCCACTCGAAAGTGCAATTATCCATTTTTGTTGAAGGGCATTCTGATGGACAATGGACAGTGGATGTTGTCTGTCGTTAGCGACGTTCACAATCACCCATTGCCAGAAACCTTAGTTGGACATGGTCGACTTACTTCGGTGAAAAAAAAATTGTTGAAGAGATGTCCTTGAGTGGTGTAATGACGACCTCCATTCTAATGACGATTAAAAGTCGTAATGTTAGTAATGTTTCGACCGTGAAAACAATATACAATGCCAAAGGGAAGTTGATGATCTCAGAACGAGAGGGTAGAACGACGATGCAACAGTTAATGAAGTTGCTTGGGGATAAACATTACGTTTATTGGTATAGAACGGATGAGTCTACCATGGAGGTGGAAGGCATTTTTTGGGTGCATCCAAACTCAATCCAACTAGCCAAGAGTTTTCCGTCCGTTATCATTGTTGACTGCACATATAAGACCAATCGATACAAGATGCCTTTGTTCGATATGGTTGGAATAACGTCGCGCGGTAGGACTTTCAATATTGCCTTTGCCTTTTTAGCAACGGAGAAGGTGGATAACTATCGGTGGGCGTTGGGACGTTTGAAATCCATATTCGACCCGTTTGCATGTCCCACAGTTTTCATCACAGATCGGGAGTATGCGTGCATGAACATTTTGAGAGTTGTGTTCCCCGAGGTGAGAACTATGGTTTGCACCTTCCACGTTCATCGCAATGTGGAGCTCCATGCTAGGAAAGAGATCAAATATGAGGATACATTGAAGAAATTCATGAGGGATTGGATGCATTTGGTTGAATCACCCACCGAGAGTGATTTTAATGAAGAGTGGACGCGTTTTCACTGTGATTGGTATGAGTTCCTGAACAGGCTTCATTACATAGATTGTACATGGTACCATCTAAGGGAGAGCTTCGTTCATGCATGAACAAATATGGTTAGGCACTGGGGCAACCGAACAACTAACCATTGTAAAGGAGCACATGGTAAGTTGAAGAGGCACTTGGAGAGTTCTCAACTTCCTTTTGACAAGGTTTTTGCCGGCATCAATAACTACATTGAGTTGCAAGTGACGGAGATCATGAGGGAGTTTGAGGATTCTTTATAAAAATTAAAGCACTCGCACAATATTTCGATTTTGCGAGAGCTCATAGGTCGGGTTTCTCATTATGCCATTGACCTAATTCTTGAGGAGATGACTTGTGATACCGTTGGCATGGATGTTAAATCGTGCCTACACTCGGCACGCAACATCCATGATCTACCGTGCGCTCATGAATTAGTCCTCTACCGGATGGAGGGAAGGGCAATACTATGGGGGGATGTTGATGTACATTGGCGCAAATTAACAATGGTGCCCGAATTAACGAAGTACCATATGGTTGACTACGAGCCAAAAATTATACTTTTTAAACAGCAGTGGGAACGGTCAACTACCGATGAGTAAAGGGCCATGTTGCGAAAATTGAAGGACATCGGGCGTCCCACAACCGCTAGGTTATTTGAGCCATCCGTGCTAAAGCATTACAAAGGTCGTCCGAGAGGTCGAAAACCAACTGCTAAAGAGCAAAAGTACGAGAAGTCAACTAAAAGGGATCCCTCGGGCTTCGAACTTGCTAGGAAATCAACAATAAATGAACACCCCGCGGTTCAAAGGCCTTAGAAGAAAATTAATTTTACGGAGTTCACCCGCCCAACCCGATAGTGTTCGAACTACTCCCCCGTATATAAAGAATATATCAATGAGATACCGATTTTTTATAAAGATTGCGTAGAAGATATCATTGAGGTTGAAGCTGATGGAAATTATGGGTTTAGATGCGTTTCTAAATGCCTCAGATTTGGCCTCGATGGATTGAGACATGTGAGATCGGACTTGATTGAAGAAGTCACGAAAAATACTGAATTCTATGCACATTGTTTTGGTGAATGGTTTCCAAACACTGTTCTACGTATGTTGGACGATTATTTTAGCCCATGTATGCCCAAGTCATAGATGATCATGCCCGAGTGCTGCTATCTTTTGGCGAAAACTTACAAGTGCGTCCTTATTTCGAAGAGACAGTGTCTCACATTTATACCAATGAGACATGAACGAACCGTGCATACCTTGTTCATAGAGATTGCTCACGTATTTGGGAATCACTTTGTAGGTTTGAAGTTGAAGTACGATTGTCCAATTCCCGTGGTAGCAAGTAACTGGCATAGTTGCTCATTTCCAGAAGCAAAATCATGGATTGATAAATATGCGTAACAAGTATCGAAGTTTCGGAATATCTGCCCAAACGATGTAGCAACCAATGATGAGCCTATCCATATCTACTAGTTTGGTGTATGAAACGTTTTTGTATGGTGTGAAACGAACTTGTGTGATATGATATTGAAACAAAGTTTTATGATATTATATATAATATGATATTGAAGCAAAGTTTTTGTATGGTGTGATACGAACTTGTATAATTTGTTGTATAATTTTTTGAGATTAATTAATCGTAGATTGATAATTAATGAAGCATAGTTTAGTTGTATACTTTGTTGATATTGAAACAAAGATGTATGAATCCTATATGAACTGATTCACAATATACATCCTGAAATATGTTGCTTCTTTCGCTATATACATACCGAATGGACCTCATGTTCCATTATAGCTTAGATTCTGTTAGGGATGTATATAGAGAACCAACTTAAACCATAATTGGTTTGCTATATACATACCAAAATATGGTGCTTCTTTCGATATATAAATGCCGAATGGACCTTATGTTCCATTATATCTTGGATTCTGTTAGGGATGTATATAGCGAACCAACTTAAACCATAACTGGTTTGCTATATACATCCCGAAATATGGTGCTTCTTTCGCTATACACATGCCGAATGGACCTCATGTTCCACTATATCTCGGATTCTGTTAGGGATGTATATAGCGAACAACCTTAAACCAAAACTGGTTTACTGTATACATCCCGAAATATGGTGCTTCTTTCGCTATAATGATCTCGAATGGATCTTAGTCTCACCAGCTGACAGCTTTTTGGTATTTTTTATAATTTTTAGTTTATTATTACACCTTTTTGTAAAATTTTATTATTTTCAAAATTTTAATAAAAAACGGTATTTTTTATTTTGCACTTTAACCTAACAAACAATTGGTCCAGTTTTTTTTCGTTATTAATATAATACACAACAAATAATTAAGGATGCGAGTTTCAAAGTAATACACAACCAACGATGAGGGGTGTTTATACAAAATAAGCCACAACCAACAAATTAATTCACCAAAAAATATTATCATTAAACCAAGCATTCATACAACCCAAAAATATTATCATTAAACCAAAAATTAAAAGATATCCGACATATTTCTTTTTTCTACTTCTATATGATCCCTCATCTACTTTATCTTTTCCCTTAGCTTTGGTCTTTCTTTTCTTCTCCACCCCCTCCTCAATGACAACCGACCTGCTTACCCCGATGGCCGCAGCTAGGATATCGTAGGCTTGCATATTGCGTGCAATTAATATGGCTGAATCAGTTGCAATTCCACCATCAATATTGTGCTTCATCAAGTCCATAGCCTTATGCACCTCGTCCGCCTATGAAACAATTAATAACGCCGTGGGATTAGATTAGCCAAAAGAGGGTATTATAATCACATATAGTAGCGGATGAAGTTTAGACACAAAACTTACCAACGACGTATGTTATTGTTTCACGCTGCGGAACTTCGGATTTTGGACTCTAGGATGGGATTTGGAAATGAACCAAGCCATATAATCATTGCTGCAATCCCAGGCGCTAGATACCGGCACATACCTAGATTTCTCGGATAAGAGGTGGTCTTCCAGTTTTCTTGGTACCATTTCTGCATATGGAATTTAACTTTGTACCGAGTCGCCTTGTCTCCCTTATCGTCCTTCAGGGGTGTCATTGGGTCATGCGGTATGATTTGTAGCCGTCCCATTTATCTAAGGCATATTTTAGGGTAATAGGGCTCCCCCACCTCAAAACAAATCATAATCCCACTATACCACGAAGCTTCATAGAAGGGATAAGCAGCCCTAGAATCTCGATAGGGTTCCCAAATGACCTACAAATAAAACGTTACCAACAGTCATATCAAAACATAATTTGATGTTAGAAAATATAAAATGTTACAAAAATTATTTGAATTAACTCACATCACCAACAGTCGTATCATCCAATCGCTCTCGAAAATTGATTAAGTTTGTAAATGCATTTTTCTGAGAGGCGGACTGCAACGACCAACGTGCGATCCTTGGCTTCGTTTCATTAAACTCCATATCAATGCATCCACCAATCCCTATAAAATGCTCATATATCCATGACTGCAAAGCAAACACACATTACGAATTTATTAGAAAAAAGAAGGAAATTGATAAACATACATAAACATAATATGATGTGTGTTATTGGTTACCTGTATGAGAGAGAGGTAACCGCTCATTTGTTGGACACCCGAACGTGAAGCAAGTCCTAACTGCCTATAGACATGCGCTAAGATGTCCATACCCTATGCTAGTTTCCCCACCTTTTTCAAGTCTCTATGAGCATGAAGGTATACCACATAAATCTTATTCTTGGTCTTGTCGGGGAAAACTGTGCACCTAATAATGTATAGCAAGTAGGCTCTGGCACAATAGTCTTTGTCTTCACTCGATGCGTTCGCGTCACGCGACCTCTCCTTGAAATTAGCAGTGAGCCAATTCAAACGGACTGTCGCATGCTCCCCACATTCATCTAATGCAACTTACTTACTCACTCCTAACAACTCTACCACCAAGTCCACAAGTGACGGGACCACTACGTCCTCCTCCTCCTTAACTGTGGGCTGCGGGTTATACAAAGGTGATCCGACAAGAGGAACACCCAAGATCGTCGATACGTCATCGAGGGTGATTGTCATCTCCCCAAAGGGCATATGGAAAGTGTTTGTCTCCGGATGCCACCTCTCGACAAACGCAAAAATGAGGGTGTAATCTAAATAACGGTGGCTAGATGAGATAAGCCCCCCAGCTTGGCCCTCTGAACCCTCTTTTGAACACTTATAGAAAGATCACTGAATTGCCACTCCTTGATCTTAGTCCAGTGATTGATGTATAATAACGACACCCGCTCCACCTACAATATAAGCAAAATATTTATTAAGGTTTATGAAAGAAATGCAAAATAGAAAACACAAATGTTATAACATTTAAGGGAAATAAAATTACCACTGATCCAGTCCAAATACCGTATGCCACATGATGCTTAAAGTGTTTTAATACGCTAAGATCGACGGGCGGTATGCCGGAGTATATGTGCCTTCTTCTGGGACCTTCTTCTTCTGGCTATAAGCTACTACGATCTTGTGTAAAATGCTATACGGGTTTTTCGGCCGCTGGGGAGCATCATACTCCGACTCGGAACCCCCGTCCGCCGCCTTATGACCCTCACTGGCCTCCTCCTCCTCAACCTCGGCCTCCTACTCAACCTCGGCTTCCTCAACCTCAATCACAATCTCCTCGTCCTCAATCTCGACCGTAACATCCTCATGCGTCTCCACCACTCGGGGATCCACCTCCATAACATTCGGGACAGTAGCAGAAGACCTCATGGATCTTTTCTCGACGCTTCCTTTCTAAGGAAGTCAACGGCTTACGGTTCTTACGAGAGTAAAATATAAGGTTATCCATGTTTGACTTGCATTCATTATAAACATAATTTAATTCGTAACAAAATATGTAGAAGTTTTTTCATAATGTAAAAATTATAAACATAAGTCAATTCGTACGTAACAAATCATAGGTAATCATGTATTGATTATAAACATAAGTCAATTCGTAACAAATCATAGGTAATCAAAGATAATAATGTTTCGATTCATAGGGAATCATGTAATGATTATAAACATAAACATAAGAAACAAAGATAATTCGGCATAATAATAGTTAATTATATATCATTTGATAGGTATTCAACACAGATAATAAAAGTTAATCATGTATCATTTGATAGGTATTCATCATAAACATAAGAAACAAAGATAAGAAAACAATTGATTCCATTCGGGGCAAAGGCGCCGAACTGTGGTGGTTAATTCGGCATACACATTACGAAAAGTGTAAGTTAATTCGGCATAAACCTCATGAATAAAACATAAATATATTGAGTGGCATTCGGCATAAACATAGCGAATTAGGGCACCTCATTTCGGTATGAATGTAACGAATGAATCGATCTCGCTAGGTTTATGCCGAAACCTTACATTTATTTCAGTATGAATATAATGAATGAAACCCTTGTTAGTAAAAAAAATTATTCGTCATGAACATATCGAATAAATGGAATTCATTCGATATGTTCATAACGAATGAAACCCTAGTTCAGTGGCTTGAACATTTTTAACAATCAAATGATGTTTTACAGTCCAACCCTAGTTCATTTTCTAGCAATCATTAATGAACATGGGTTGCAAACTGTAGTTCGTTTTAACAGTCCAAATGAAAGAAATTAGAGGGATTGCAAGTTAATGAACAAATCATAGGTAATAAAGATGATCGTGGGTGACAGACTAGTAGTGTACGATGCCTCTGATTTGGGAGAATGGTGTAATTCGATCCTTAGCAATGTGTATATATATATATATATATATATATATATATATATAGAGAGAGAGAGAGAGAGAGAGAGAGAGGAATGCTCACCTACATCATGTTCTATACATCACACCTAATTCTAGGCCCTTGAAAACTTTTTTTTCAAATTTTATATTTTTTCCTTGAAATTAACCTTCCAATAAACCCATATGCAAAAAATTAGGTCAAAATATATTTTGTAGCTATTTTTAAAAAATCCACAAAAAACTGTTAGCACAGACCCTTATAAATAAGGTATTTTTAGCAGGTTTTTGTGGATTTTTTAAAAATAGCTACAAAATGTATTTTGACCTAATTTTTTGCATATGGGTTGATTGGAAGGTTAATTTCAAGGAAAAAATATAAAATTTGAAAAAAAGTTTTTTAGGGCCCAGAATTAGGCGTGATGCATGGGTGATGTATAGAGCATAATGTAGGTGAGCCTTCTCATATATATATATATATATATATATATTTGGGTATTCAAATGGGTAGTGTATTCAAGCTGAAAGGTTAATCTTTAGTTGAAGGAGAATGGATTTGAAGATGAAAAGTTTAGAAGTTGAAGATGAAAGGTTTGGCGATTTGCATGTGGAGAGAGATGGAGGGAAAGTGTGTAAATGATTTTTACAACTTTAAATATGTGGTAGCCCTGATGTGGTATTATGAAGTAACTTTTAGAATTAAGTGATATTTTGTAGTAAAAATAAAGTTATGGTATTTTGGAGCATAAAATGAGGTGCCCTTAGAAAATCCCTTTTTAAAAATAGTAAAATATATATTTTCAATCAAATTTGGAATACATTTTCTCAATAATAAGGAGATAATCTATAAAAAAGAAAAATGATAGACTTACAGAAAAATGTTTACACAATTTACCAAAATGTACCTTAAAGGTATTGTACCATGGTGTGGGTTCCACCATGGTACAATACCCTTAAAGCACATTTCGATAAATTGTGTATACATTTTTCGGCAAGAGTAGCATTACTCATAAAAAAATTCATAAAAAAAATATGAGAGCACACACGAACTAATTGAACAATTTATTTAATTAAATGTGCCAACGCACTAATCCAAAATTTAATCTTCAATTAATTATTGTGTGCATGCGAATTGTGTTCAAATATGGATGTGTTATTTTCAGACAAAACATGCAAAAACACACGAGATGAGGAAAAATCTATTTACAAGGCAAAACCTTTCATTCAACACTATTGACAGTTTTGAATACAATTAACTTACAAAGTACTTAGCTACAATAAGTTAGATACACAGATTCTTCAAAACGCCAACAGATGCGACCCAGCTCTAGAGTTGTCCACAAGTAGCGATTTACCCTCGGTATCCACCGATTAAGCTTTCTTCCTTCTTCAACAGTAAAACCTCGTTTCACAAAATCAACCGTAGAGAAAAGTCTCTACAAGAGTGTATCAAAAGAATCTTTCTTGATGTAGGTAAAAGTGATCTTGAATATATCCCGGGGGTGAGGAATATGATATAAGGTGTTTGACCACAAAAATAGAACTCAAAAGGTGTTTTCTTTATGAATTTTTTTTCTTAGAATATCTGGCCCCATTAAGCCTTTTTATAAGAACTGAAGATAACAAGGATAAACATAAAAGATATTGGGAAGATATTCATTAAAAAACAAAATCTGCACCGATCGTTCGAACGAAAGGGCAGGTCGTTAGAATGACACTGCATCTCGTTCGAACGAATGCTTCTAACGATATTATAGAGTGAAGCTCTATGATAGCTCATTTGAATGATGCTACAAATGAAAGCTTCTAACGATATTACTGGCACGACCTTAACCCAATAGTAGTAGGGAATGGGTGTCTTGACATGCCACCAAGGCATTTAATAGTTTGGCCTTAAAATATTTCTTAAAATAAATGCAACGTAAATACATTCACATGGTTATGAATCGTAAACTATTAAAAAAATGGAATTACGTCATCAGAACTTTCTAAAGGAAATTTCATATATATTAAAAGTATGAACAAATTACAACTTGTGCCAAAATTAAAAACCTAGTACGAAAGAGCCAAACATGCTTTATCTCATAAAAACAAACGTTATATTTAAAAGTATAACAAAAGAGCACCTTAAGCTAAATCTTCAATATAGTCCTTCTACACTCCATCCTCCATTCTAATTATTTCCTGAAAAATTATAATTTATACAACGTCAGCTAAAAGCTAAATAAGATTTAATCTCTTGATATTCCAAGGTTTTCGGAAATTAGAGACCTATTCAAGTTAAAAGAGAAGGCATATACATATATGGATAGGAACTTGCAGTAAATAAATATATATTTTGAAATGATAGTATATATATCACAATTAGATAGCTCAGAATAAGAAGAATGCAACAAATCAAATGTGATATCTTTTTCTTTCAATCGTATCATTTTAATGGCCAAGTACACCCTAATACCGTATTCTTCTACTATATTATACCCCGGTAGTTGAGGGTCAATCGAACTAATTCTCCACAACTCCTTATTAGGGCACACCAGCGATAACCCAGTTGGGAAGGTTAGTCAGTAAGAAAGGTCCCTTAGGTCGAATCATATTTCCAATATTTAATCTCATTCTCAATACTCATTTCAATCAGTATGTTTATATGGAGAGATATAAACATATTACAAACGAATCAATCATGAGTATCAAATGCATTTTGAGAATAAAAGCAGTTTACAAAATATATAGTTTGCATAATATCATATAATTGAAATGTGCAAGAAATGACATAGAGTACTCACCTAAAATAGAGGTTCGAAAATATAGATTTTGAGTCTTGGATCACACGTTAATCTAATAAATATAATAAATGTTTAATTATTTATTTTAAACAAAGACTAATTATAAATATATTATGTTTTAATCCTACAATACTTTTTATAAAAGGTTACTAAAGACCATTTTCTCAATTTTTAATATTAATTAATTGAAATTGAAGAATTTAATTATAGTTCTTCCAAATTAGTCAGTTCCCAATAGAGATGGAGGGTCACAGGGGCACCACTTAAATATCATCTCATCTAGACAGAACATTTTCGGATTTATTCCCAGTAGAGATGGAGGGTCACAGGGTCACCACTTAAATACCATCTCAACTAGACATAATTTCACCGGGACTTACATTGTAATTACTTAAATGAAATTCCATAATAACGAGCAATTACTTACAAAAAACGTACATGTATTTTCAAACAAGTTTACATATTTTAAAAATAAAATCAATTTAGATTGTTTTCAAATTTTAAATTTTCATTAGTGGAGCCTTTAGTGTGCACAACTACTAGGTAAAGCTATAAAACACGAAATTAAAACTATAAAAATGCATTACAACATTAAAATAAAATTATACCTACGAAATTAAATCTTTCTTCAAAATTATAGAACTCATTCTTAAGATATTTTCCAAGCTTTCTATCACTCTTGCTTACTATAATTCTCAAGGAATTGGTGTGAGTTATAAATGATCCCAAAGGCCCTATTTATAGGTTTCTAAGGATATTACGGTGTTGACATGTGTCTAATGACTTGGCCTTTTGAAGTGGTGATTCAACGCCGAGGCTTCACATTTCGGAGTGGTCTTATAGTGTTAATATCACCAAATGATGACAAGTGTTTTAGCTTTCTCTCTGAATACGACACGTGTAAGGTCGAGGTGTTAAACATGAGGTGGAAAGTGTTAAGGGTATACGAGTAATTTTAGACTTGAAGGGTATTTTAGTAATTTCACAATAAGTAATTTTCCAAATTTTCTTAATAGTCCCTGAAAATATTTTATTTACAAGATGACCCATTTATATTTTTATTTTAGTCCCTAAAGTTTCACAAAATTATATTTTCTACCCCGAAACTTATTATTTACCTTTGGATATGTCATAAGACTTCGATTTGATCCAATTTATAGTTGATTCTTCATATTTAAAAAAATGGGGTTTGTTATATTGATAGTTAATAATACCACATATATAATAATACAATATTTATAAGATAATAAGCAACATATGAGTGTAAAAACAAACTATATATGAGCATATAAAAGTGGGGTTATTAGAATTACAGTGTTGAAAGGTTTGAAATATCATCAAACTCGTTCGAATGACGTTTTGAATGAATGCTTCTAACGATATGCCAACGTAACCAAAAAAGATCTCGTTTGAAACTTCGTTTGAATGATAACCACACGACAGGAGAAAATCGTTCGAACGATAGACCTCCTCGTTCGAACGAGGCATCAATTTTTTTGGGATTTTTTATTAGAAATTTTGAGTTCCTTTAAGAAAAATGTTGCCTCATAAAAAGAAGTAACCCTAGAAAATACTCAGAACCATTTTACCAATCAAAACGCATACTTCTTCCAAGTTGTTGAGATGACAAAATCTTCAATTCTTTGATGGTCTTCAACGAAGTCTTCAGGTACTGAGAAGTAGTATTCGAAGATGTGTTTAGGTGACGCGTTTGTGTAATGGGATATGCCAAAATAAAAGAAAGTGTGAGAAATCATAAATTTTGCTCTCACAAATCTCCCCCTTTGGCTATTCTGGTACAAAACACCATCCTAAGCTAAGTTGAATCCTACAACTTAATACAATATTCTACCCTCCCAAAATATCAATGAAAATGGAACGTAGAATATGTGCAAGTCTTCAATCATGAAACTGGATCTTTCCTTTGGAAAGCATTGTTTTCATCCTGTGTAGGTCCAAATCATCATCATCCAAGAAGAACATCTTATACACATGAAACAAACAAAGATACCGTGATGGATAGAGTTTTAAGCAAGAAATACCCCCCCCCCCCCCAATTTATTCTTCGCCTTTTTGTCCGTAATAGATAAAGGAGTCAAAACTAAGCATGAAATATTGGCATTACTCGAAGAAGTAAGATATCAACATAACTATAAACAAGAAAACATAGGTAATGATAATATCAAAAGCATGTAGCAACAAACAGTTTAGGAATTTTTCATTTTTTTTAATAAACAAAAGTATAAAAGGAACTAATACAACACACCATGGAATAATACTAAAATATCTGAACCGTGAATATGGAATGTTGGGGTGTGAATATTTGCCATAGGTTAATCAACATATATAGTCATAACATGTGTGCACGAAGTTTGAGAGACTTTTATTGAAAGAGCTCAAAATCTACTTTAGGTGTAAAATAGGTGAACTTTGACTCAACTTAATCAAAAAGTCATGAACTTAAATGATTCTCACACCAATGATGCCAAAATATTTAATATTTTTGTAAGAGGGTAGGTCTGGTAAGATGCTGAAATGGGTGAGGCGTGACCCACTTCAATGAACTCTGCCTTCAAAGTTTCCAAGAACTTCTAAAGCATCACCTGGTAAAACCTTCTCCTTTTGGTGAAAATGGAACCAAATCAAGAACTACTCCCTGCAAGAAGATGAACTTCACATTAATAATAGTAACTTTTCTCAAGAGGAACTCCTGAGAATGATGGTTATCAGTGTGGAGTGAAGGAACAAAACATTTAGCACTAGAGAGAGAGCTGGGAGAGAACACTAGGTGTCCGGTGTGATTTTGAGAGAGTAAAGGTATGACTTGAGTTTTGATTGTGACTTGACCTTGCGCACGTGTCCTATTTATACTTGGGCCTAGGGATGAGTTGGAGTTTTTGGGTGCTAAAACTATGGGGGTTGGTGAGGGACAAGGTTTGTAATGTACCATTTATCCCTACCTGTGTGAAGCCACATGTCCCCTCTGATAGGTGCCACCTGGTGCAAACCAAAATGATAAAGAAAATATGTCTGTGCTTGCAGACAAAATATCTGATTTGGTAAATATCTTTTGAAACGCTAACTTGTTGTACAAACTTTGTAAGCTCGAGGAGGGTCTCAAGGACCACCTCCTCTAAAATATTTTATAAGCTTGAGAAGGGTCTCAAGGACCCCTTTCTTTAAATTTTTTTATAAACTTGTGGGGAGGTCTCAAGAACCACTTCCTATAAAATCATTTTATAAACACTACACCAAAACAACAATTTGGCACACCCTGATGTTAAAAATCTGGCACAGTTTTAAACTGTGCCAGATTCTGGCACGGTTTAATGATAATCTGGCACACTTTAAAGCAATGCTAAAATTTGGCACTGTTTTAAAGTGTGCCAAAATTGAGTACCCTTGATTAAAATATAAAAGACCCTAAAAAAATTATTATGTTTACTTTCCCTCTTCTCTTTCCTCTCTCATCTTTCAATCTCCCGCTCCCCGACACTCTCCCTCCCCTCACCCGCTTATCGGATCCAGTCGCTCTGTCCGACAAGGCTACACTCTCTCTCTACCACGACAAGGCTACACTCTCTCTCCCCTCTACTTCGGTAAGGCTACACCACCTCTAGCCACTCCGTCTACGGCTACGGCTACGTGCAAACAACCCTTTAACGTCAGTTCTCTATTTATCTTTAGGTTCGTTCATGTTATATATTTGTCTCTATCTATAAATAGTATGTATGTATGTTTGTTGAAATCTTGTTTCTAACTACAAACCTTAACGAAGAAAGTTAGGGTTTTAACAATTGTTATGGCAATTGAATTAATAAATTCAGTTGATTTACGGCTGGTAAGGAAAGGTTTATATTACTACCACAAAAGAAAGAATTTGGTTCTTTTAGTTTCTGCTTTGGGATTTTCAGGGTATGGGGCATATAAGGTTTATCATTTGCCTTCTGTGGTTAAGAAGAGAAAGAAGTGGTTTAAACTCTTAGGTGCCATAATTTCTATTGCTGAAGCAACAGGCAATTCTGCCCAAGCAATTGGACTTTTATCGAATGATATAAAAGAGTTTATACAATCAGATTCAGATAAAATCCCCAATAGTTTGAGGAAAATTTCTAAGATTACAAGGCCGGATGATTTTTTAGATTCCTTGATTAGGATTACACGGGCTTTAACTGTGGGAATTTTTCAAGGGTATCAGTTTGAGGCGAAAAATGGTGATTCGATGACTGGGGATTCGAGTTTTTCAGATCGTGCTTTTGATAAGATATTTTCCAAGGCAGGATCAGGTTTTGCCTCTGCTGTTGTTGGGAGCTTTGCAAAGAATATGGTCATGGCATTTTATTCGGAGGGGCCTAATTCGAATAATTCAAAGAGTATTGATGTATTTTGCCTCAATCATGTATTTTGTCCTGGTTTCATGTATTTTGTCATGGGTGATATGATTTTAACAATTTCCTGAGTTTTATTGCAAATTGATGTTTATTACACACACACACACACACACACACACACACATATATATATAGAGGGCTTCTCTTAAACGGATGTCCGTTTTTGGGACTAAAAACGGACCAAAATGGTCCGATTTTTAAAAAATAGTAAAATGCATTTTTTAAGTTGATTTTTTGAGATATATAGACATACATGGGTACCCCTACAAAAAAAATCAGTTCAAAATGAATCTGTTTTCTATTTTAAAAAAATCTTTCAAAATCTGTCAGATTTTGCTGGCGCAAACCCAAACATATATTGACATATATAGACAGATTTTGAAAGATCTTTTTAAAATAGCAAACAAATTCATTTTAAGCTGAATTGTTTTTTGGGGGTACCCATGTATGTCTATATATACCAGAAAAAAAATCAACTCAAAAAAATGAATTTTACTATTTTTTAAAAATCAGTCCGTTTTTAGCCAAAAAACGGACGTCCGTTTTAGAGAATTTCTGTATATATATATATATATATATATATATATATATATATATATTAGACGTTTATGGGTAGTTCTATGTAATGAGGTTAATATCAGAAAGAGAAATGATCAATTAGGCTAGACCAAGGTGGATGGAAATGCCTACATGTTTCATTTGGTAGTCAACATATAAACTTGCTTATTGACCAATTGTATGAATTGAGACCCCAATCCCCAAGTTCTTCAACCTCTTATTTCTCTCTCAACCTCCTTAGATGATAGGGGTTTATATAATTTATTATGAGTGTATTAGGTTCTCTCAATTAAGTTAATAAAGACTCTAATCCCAAAATTAAGCGTAGGCCCAAAAATAACCATAACCCAATGAGCCGCAAACAAATTTCAATATTCATATTCCTGGAGATCTTGTTTGTGGGAACCATAGTTTGTTTGTCTCATCATCTTGATAGAGAAAAGTTTCTTGGGATAGAATCAGTACACAATTTGTTGTTTACACATAGTGGACTCCGTGATGTGGTGTTACAGTGAAGAAGAGATGAATTTTGTGTTCATATCCGTTGACGGTTGCTAAGCTTGGATCGGTGTATATCGATGCGAGTGTGGACTCACACGTTGTGGAAACTTATGTGAGTTGATTTTTATGTTTCACTGTGTAGAAGAGGTTGAAGACTGAAAAGCATCAGTTCCTATGAGGACGTCGAGTCTATGTTGTAAGTCTACTATTTGTCTTGTGTAATTCCTCATCATAGTGATTTGCGTGGTTGGCCCGTTCGAGGTTTTTCCCGTTGTGAGCTTTTATCGTACATCGATGTGTTGTAGTTTAATTTATTTATTTTATCTTCTATAATCCATATGTATATTTTAGGTTAGTATAAAATTTGATATTTTTTTTATCACAATAACTTGGTTTAAAACTGGTGCAAAGTTTTACTCGAGTTAATTATGTTTTTGTTTAACATTTAATTTGAAAAAATTTAATATTGACTATTGTTTATGCCATCCCCTCGTATATAGCCTCTTATATTTTCAATTTCACCAATGGAGGTAAGATTGGTGTAGAAGAATTTTGTTGTGTTTGAAAAGGCACTGGTTGAGATGCCTAAGGAATTTAGTTGTCTACCCTTCGTAAGGGTTCGTTATCAAATTTATTGTTATTTCTAACCCTTGGGTTCATATTCGAAAATTGGATAGGTGATTATACCATACTTCTAGGCCCTCAAAAACCTAAAATGGGCTCATTGAAGTATGGTCTAGTACTTGCCTCTTTTGGAACATGCAATCTCCCTATTGGATTATTTGTTCACACCTATGAGACAGTTCTCCAGCCGTATCAAAAGTTACTCTATCCATCCCAAATACTTTTAGGGACGAGATTTGGGACAGTTGGGAGGGGTCTTATTAGATCCCCATTTTAAATACTTTTTAGACGGCAACAATAGTCCCAAAAGGGTTTTTTGAGATGGGAACTATATTGTCTCAAAAGCTCATCATTTATGGGATCCTTTTGCGACGACAAGGAATGAGTCTTTAATAAATATTTTTTAAGACGACAACAATAGTCCTAAAAGGGTTTTTGAGACAGGGACTAAGCGGTCTTAAAAGCTAATCGTTTATGGGATCCTTTTGAGACGGCAAGGAAGTTGTCTTTAAAAATTTGGCCCCAAAGTTAGAATTACATCCATTTTAGCATAGAATACATTAAAAATAGATTACATTACGTACTTTTCATTCATTCCGGCTTATATTCTATATAATCATAAACAAAACCTGTTAAAACTAATATATAATATTTTTAATAACCATTTCAACATATATAACATACAATTTCCCATTCAACTATAATTAAAGTTCATACAAGTAAAATCTCTTTACACAATCAATAGATCCAATATCATGTCCACCAACCTAAATCAAAGTTGCTTCAATCAAAACATTAATGGTAATAATAATTTTTTTTCAAATATTTCACTTGTCTCATTAGAAAAAATACATAAAACCCATCTATTCCTAACATAAAATGATGTCAGCAAAGTAAACTCGCGATCTTGATGCATACGACCTCCAACAAAATAACTTCATTGATTTGCCTATTCTAGAAAAGCTTTCCACTTGCAATAAAATTTATTTAGTGTCAATTACCTTCAATAAAGAAGATTTTTTTTAATAGTTCCTATAAATGACAATCTTTAGAAACGTTATCAAATTTGCTTGCCTTTAAAAACACTTTATATATATATATTTTTTAAAATCGACAGAGTCTCCTTTATTTATTCGTGAAAACCAACATGTTTAAACATAAAAATTAACTAAAAAACAACTACAACAATAGCCACAACACCGTAAACAAGATTTTCCTTCTTCACCTCGTCCCATCATAACATTGCAATATCAATTTTCATTTAAGCCTAAAAACTGGATGACAAAGTTCATTCGATTCTACTATATTCTTTTTCTTATTATTACATTCAATCCAAGGCCTGCCCCCTTTTCTAACATTTTTCACACAAATGGGGGTACTCTATTACCTAAATGAAAACTCGATAAATTATGTGTATGGACATTTTATTTAAGATGAATAATATTATGTGAAATTTACTATCAAATGAGTGTGATATAAAAAGTTCATTGCTAACTTGGTATACCCGTGGGCTCCTCACTATCTAAAGTCAAGTCGTTGTATGGATGATCGACATATTCTCGCGGATCATTAATTTACTCGATAATTTGGGATTGTTGGCATGCAGGACTTTGAAATAAAGAAACATCAACCCTTGAGTTGGGATGTGACATCTCTGACTATGGTGTTAATCCATGAATATGTATGGCATTATCCATGGAAGTAGTTCGCGGTCGGGCATCTCATGCCACTCGAGCCCTTGGCTTGGGTTGCAGCATCTCTATCGAAAATTGATAAGCATTTCGTCTTTTAACATATATATGAAAACTGAAATAAAAGAAGAAATCAGACAGCAAAACCTCATAAAAAAACATCACCAAGCTATATACTTGTGTCTATCAGTTTTGTATATGCATCAAATAGAGATGTGAGAATCGTGTGACAAATAGGGGGTAAGACCGAGAAATCATTGGTATTAATTATATCAATTTATCTAAATAAATCTATTTTGTGTCAAAAACTTAAATTTCTTAATGAGATTTAATCTATTAGTACAATCTTTATGTAATATCATGCCCCAATAAATTTATTAAATTATATATATATTTCGTATGAAGAGGAACAAATTGTAATTTTTGGGATTTGGGGTAACAAATTGGATAATGGAATTGTTGATTCTAAAGTGATTAAAAAATGTTAGGTCTTTTTTCAGAATTGAGGAACCATTTGGGGAATATTTGAGAAGAGTTAAATTTGGTCGTTCGAACAGCCATGTAAGTTGTTCTAAAGAGAGGAAGATCCCATTTGAACGATAATAATTTCGTTTTAACGACGTTGCAGGTAGATCTATTCTACTTCTCTTTCAGCATTGTCTAAATGATGGCCATTGGATTATTTGGATCAAGTGAGATGTCGATGGGAGGGATAATTCCTACCTGATAAGGGAAGGATTTTGAGGATAAGATTTCCTTCTTTGGGAGAAAACCTCAATCATGGACTATAAGAGAGAGAGAGAGAGAGAGTCAGTGTACGAACAATTCTCACTTCTGACTCGAAGGAGAACTCACCATTCTTCCCATTTTATGCACTGCTTTCTGCAGTTTTGAACCAAATAAAAATACAGTCACCTCCGCTTATTTGGCCACCCTTGTAAATGTAGAGTTACGAATATATATATATATACACACACACACATACACACACACACACACACACACACACACACACAGAGAGAGAAGCTGGTTGTTGGGGGGGTTTAATTCACATTTTAAGGGGGTTATTTTAGAACAAGAAGAATACATTAGTGGAGGTTTTGTAAAGGATTTTTGTGGGATTTCTTGGATCTCCATGGAGGACTATTGGTGGAGCTTTTGTAACTCCCTTTAGGGCCACCTTTGGAGGTGGGGGAGTCACCCATCTTCACCATCACCACCACCATCCTTTAGACCATTTAGGTAGGTAATCTACTCTAATTATATTTGGGACTTTATTTGATAAATATTGTAGTCTTATTGTTATGTATGATTAAGAGAATCGTTATAAGAAATAATGATGTGTTCTTAGTAAATCTGAAAATACACATTTTATGAAATAAAAATGTTAGAAAATATTGTCAAATGTGTATATCTAGTAAATCTGAAAATACACATTTTTATGGAATAAAAATGTTAGAAAATATTATCTTGTGTGTGTTTTTAGTAAATCTGAAAATACACATTTTTATGGAATAAAAATATAAGAAATGTCATTTATGGTGTATTTCTAGTGAAAAAGAAATAATACACATTTCTGTGGAATAAAAATGTAAGAAATGTCATTTTTGATGCATTTCTATTGAAAAAGAAATAATACACATTTTTATGGAATAAAAATGGAAGAAATGTCTAGTGAAGAAGAAATAATATGCATTTTTTTATGAAATAAAGATATAAAAAATGATATTTTGTGTAACTCTAGTAAACGGAAGAAATGGACATTTTTATGAAATAAAAATGTAAGAAAATATTAATTTAGTGTACTTCTAGTAAAAAGAGACAATGAACAGTTTTATGAAATAAAAATGTGGAATGATGTAGATATTATAGAAAATATTTATGAAATAAATATTTTCAAGTTCCTTGCAAATTGGAGACTTTATGAATAAACGAACATTTGTTGAGTCTAAAGAAATTGCTAAAATGTCCTTATTACTTGCAATGCATATTTAATCCGCTTGGTAGGATTTTAGTATTTAAAGTCCACTTTCTATGCATATAAACTTGTAGTCTTTTGATAATAAATATGTGAGCAAGTTTAAAGAAAGTCTTGTCGGGTTTAAGCATGAAAGAAGATAAGCAAAAATTTGGGAGCTTAAAATATAAAGGGTGTTATTTTATGTGTTAAGAGTGTTAAAGTGACAAGTGTGAAAATTGGCAAAAGTGTGGTATTAAACAAGTGTCAAAATGGCTAAAGCATTTAAATGTTAAGTTGGAAACTTAATAACCATTTTGAGATTTAACACTTTTTAAAAGACTAAATTGTAAGTTTTACAAATGAATGGTAAATTGGCAATTTACATAAAGTGGAACATTTTTATAGAATAAAAATTGTTAAATAATGTATTGCACTAAAATATGAATTAAATCCTAAAGCGTGAATAAATCTAGTATAAATCACGTGTGTGTGAATAAGGGACTTAAAGAAGAAAAGAAATAATTTTTCGAGTGTTAATGGAAAACGGACGGTTAAGTTGGGGTTTTGGCTTCGGCTGGGTAAAAGCAAGGAAGGTAATAATGTGAACATTTGTAAAATATCAACACATTAAAAGGAACCCGGATGACACTGGGGTAAAGCAAGAAGTTCTTGAAGCCCTTGGGTGAAAAATTCTAAATCACTGGCCAGAGCATATGGCATGCATAGCCGTCGCTATGGAGCCTATGTAAGTATAAGGTGTAGGAAGATTTCAAGAAAATTTAAATTAAATATGGAACATATCAAGAAATGGGTTGTCCGGTAAATGTGTTAATACAACCTAACTTGAATGAATGTAATAAATGTTCCGGCAAAGGTGAAGTGGACAAGTAAATGAGTAAATCTATTAATGTCCATAAAGGAATGAAAAAGGGTTAAAGAAAGTGGATAAATAGGTGGTTAAGAACCTTAAATGGTTAAACTCATATTTAACATATGAACGTGTCGTAAAAACGATTTTCAAAAAGTAAATAAGTATTTTCTAACAAGACAAATGTGTGTGTTGAAATGGTGACTTTCAAGAAAAATACTAAAGTACGTTCAAATGAATAAAAGGGTTAAATTTCGATAAAGGAATGGGTTTGAATCAAAGAAAGTGTAATGGTTTCAACTATTAAACTGGGTGTGTTAAACAAGGTGAAACACTAAGTGATTCGTATTGAATATTTTCGCCCTATATCTCTATGCATTCTAGCTTTTTTACGGTCCTAAATACCTATATTTATGCTCATTAACAAGAAAACCTTGGATTTGGATATATACATGCTTTTGCAGGGGTTAATTGTGCTTCTGCGGGTATTGGAACGCTAAAAGTGAGGAATCGTTGCATTTCGGAGAAGTTTCGTCGTTGGACGCTACTTCAAGGGCATTTTAGTCAATTCATATTTCTTCTCCGGCTTATGAATATTCCACGGATGTGTAGTTCATTGAGTTAGCATCGCGTGTCCGCAAATGGCGCGTCGTTTGGAGTTCGAATGGTGAAGTTATGGCCATTTCCATTAATGGACCTTTCCCCCGCTTTAAGGACCAAATAGCTACCAAAAATAGAGTACCCGTCGACTGCGGTTGAAGGCCCGGTCGACCGCGATTTTGGATTTTGCCGTGGAAAAGAGACAGTGTGCTTTTAATTGAAGGCGCGGTCGATCGGCCCCCTGGCCGCGGTCGACCGCGTATACCCGATATTTTGTGCTTTTCTCCTTTTCTTTTCTTTTTCTTTTATTTCTTTTCCAACTTACTATATAAAGGATTTTTGTTGTAATATTCAGATATAATTCATTTTAGGGTAGTTTAGGTTAGGTTTTAGGGGTTGAGAGCTCATCTTCTTCCTCATTTTGGTTTAACACCCATTAGGGTTTGTAAGTTGAACTTTTCATCTTCCCTCTCCATTAATATAGTTTTATTTCCTTATTTTCTTGCTTTCTAATTTAGTTTACATGCTTTAATTTACATGCTTTCATAATTAGGTTTACTTGCTTTCTTTTCATGATTTCTAGTGTAGATTTATCGCGTTTATTTACCGCGTTTTTATCATGCTTTCTAGCTAAGTTAGTCTAGGTTGTGTCAGATTGAACTCATTTTAGGTTGACATGTTGCTTTGCTTTGGTGATGGAGTTTACGGGTCTATTTTGAGTGCGTTGTCCTAGTTATTATGCCTAGGAGATTTGACGGGTTCTATCATGTATGCTCCGTGCATACGACCATGCGTGCATAATTTTTGGGGTATTTGTTGACGCCAAAATCATATTAGACTGTTATGAGAATTTAGGGGTGTGACAACTCTTGATTTAATTAACCATCGAAACGAGACGCGATCTTAATAACTCGTCAACCCATGTAACCATTTTATACTAATTAACTCGAGTGAGGGATATTCGACACAACCTATAGTTTTTACCGCTTTGTTAATCTTATTTAAATACACTTGCCTAGATTAATCTTTCCCTTTTGTGAAGTTTTTCCTTTTTGTGTTTAATCATCTTTTACACTTTTATTTCTGAAGTATTAGCAACTCGTCTTTGTGGATTTCGATACCCGGACTTGGCCGCTATACTCACCCGTTGAGTGTAGTCATAAGTGTAGGTTTTTGTATAGTTCGGGTGAACCGAATTCAAAACGACTGGCGCGTAGGTGACGCTCGTGTAGTGGCAAAAACCCTACCTATCAAATGGCGCCGTTGTCGGGGATGAGTTTGTTTTAGAATTTATTTGATTTAGTATTTCGTAGTATTTTCTTTCTATTTGTATTATTTGCCTAACATTTTTGTAGGACTTCTACATTTGAGCACCAAGAAATGCTTGAATTTCCCACGCGCATCTACTTTGTGGAATTCGCCACTTAGAGCCATTTTTGGGGTAAGCATGTCTTATTTCAATTCTTTCAGTAATCATTGTTATAATTCTCAAAATGCCCATAATCCTATGACTTTTGATCAATACTTAGAGTCTCAAAAATTTATAAATTCAAAAATGACTTTGGGCGAGTATACCGAAAGTCAAAACTTAGGTTATTGGAATTTTGATGATGATGATAATAATTTTGGGCCTCTAATTCCTTATAATTGGAATTTTGAAATGAATTGCAATAGTTTTCAAAATTTCTATAATAATGAGTTTAAGTTTAAGTTCGATGGTAATTTTCAAAGTTCGCATTTTCAAGTATCCGCGCCTCGACCTATAACTTTCGGTGAGGGCTTGCGTATGCTTGAGAATGAGAAAATTGAAAATCATTATCGGGAAGAAAATCGTTTGTGGGAGAATGAATTGGATTTATTATTTGAATCCGACGATAATTTTTCTTCTGAGATTTTTGAAGTCGAGGAATGTTTTGAACCAAATGAGGACTTTGTGCCTACTTTGGAATAAACCATTGCTGACTTTGCCCATCACGTAATAGATATTGTAAGTGAGAATGAAATGGAAGTAATATCTATTTTCAATGAAATGATTTCTTCTTTGTCCCCCAAAGAAGAATATTTCATTAAAAATGATCTTATTTCCTTCAAAACTCAATCTTCAAGCGATGATGACTCATCTCTTGAGTTTGAATTTCTTTCCTCCCCATTTTCATTCTCTGTTATCACACCGTCACAAGTAACCGATGAATCGGTTTCAAACTTTAATGTGTTAAAACTTTTCGCCGATGAGGAGTACTTGCTCGAGTCGCCTTCCATGAATGCATCTTTGCCTTCATGTGCGCCCCCTCCCATTCCAATTTTAAAATCCTTGGGAGGATATTCTGCTTTTCTCGGTCCCCACATATTTTGTCACCCGTTCAATCCAAATCCCCCATCGTCCCTCCAAAACTTTTAATTGACGATGGTTCCTTTCTTCTGCCTTACACATGCCTTCCGTTTTTCAAACGAAATTCATATTTTTCAAAAGGTATGCTTATATGTGAGGGTACACAGGTTATCCTCCAAAGTCAAATCGTTTTCATGGTGGACCCTCGACTATTTAGACTTCTAGTGTATAGTTAGTGTGAAGCCTAAATAGTAGGTTGTATATAGTTAGCTTTTTATTCTTTCTTTCTTTTTATCTTTTCTTTCCTTTTTGAATTTAGTCTAGTGTATTTAGTTAACTTTTTGTTATTTATTTTTGCTATGCTCGGTACTAACTTGTTTTGTAGATTCTTTGGACTTGTTCTTATGGGAATCGCTCCAATTTTGGGTAATATCGCTATTTTCCTCTCTTTAACTTGGTTTTTAATTCACATTGAGGAAAATGTCAGGTTTTAAGTTAAGGGGTGTGGGATATTCTATCCATTTCTGTATTTAGTCCATGTTTTTGCTAACATGTTAGTTACTTAGTATGTTTTTCTTAAAAAAATTAAAAATTTCAAAAAAATATTTTCTTTCTTTTTTCTCCTTTATTGGGCATTTTGCCTTTGTTTTCGATGATAAATTTCAATAATTGCCCTATTCAATTGACAACCCAACGATGCATGTTCTCGATTTTATATGTTATTAGATTTTAGTCCTCGATCATTAATATTATGAATAACCTCATGAATTAAACTTTAATCCCTTGAGCATATGCACTTTTATTGTTCTATTGATTTGGTTTAAGATTTTTATAACTCGATAATCTTTTGTTGCATTGTATATACTTACACCGGGTAAGCTTTGTACCTTTCGTCGTTTGTGAGTGTTATACACTTTTCTTTCCATTTTGAAAATGTTACAGTCGTTGGTAATCTCACTATTCTATCATTTGATCGTTCATTAATTGAGTTAATGCTTGAAATGTATTACTTGAGCATGATTTTCAAAGTTTGTTTTGACTTGAGAATTGCGTAAACTTTATGAAATGATCATAGGCCATCTTTATTATATCACCCATATTAGTCTTGACCTCACCTTATATGTTTTCCCTCGTCAACCCCTTTGAGCCTAAATATTAGCCTTTCGTTTTATTACCCCAAATCCCATAACCAACCCCAAATTGGAGTTTTAAACCATACATACACCTTCCATACCTTTGTTTGGAATGTTACTTGGGATTGAATGTTGTTGTTGTGTTGCGGTTGCAATTTAAGCATATGAGAGGGAGAAAAGTAAAGAAAAAGAAAGAAGTGAAAAGGAGATGAAAAAGAGAAGTGAAAAGCAAAAGAAAATAAAAATAGAAAAATTAGAAAAAGAAGAAAAGAAAAAGAAAGAGAAAGTGTAAATGTTGTGTATATAGTTCAATAAGCTTTGATTACTCTCCAATTGTTATATCCAATGCTTGTTTGGAACTTATTTTCCAATTTTGCTATTGCCCGCATTCTTCCTATTATCCCGAGTTTTCATTTTCGAACACTTTGAACCCGAACATACATATCCTTCATTTCGTACCCTAGCCAAACCTACATTACAACCCTATAAAGTCCTATGTGATCTAAGGGTGAATTTAATTGAAAAGTCATAATAGTTTTGATAATCTGTGAAAATGCATTTCGCCTCCTTTAATGAGTGGTATCTGTGACACCCCGACTAATTAAATACCGGGTAGCTACTCCTTTATTAAATTAATTCAAAATACCAAGTTGGCTCAGTTAATAGCATCACTGTCGAAAACATTTTAATGATTACTAATCACCTAGTATTTAAAAAGTAAGTGCCAAATTTTAATTAAAGTCTGATTAACATGCAACAAGTGTAATGAAGAAATAAATAACACCATTCACCATACTGAAGTAAAACGAATAACCATCACATAGTATAAATAAAGTCTGGAGGAAACTCCTCACTACAAATCCCACAACTGAAAAGTAAACTGAATACTGAAACAATACATGCTAAAGTCTGAAAACTGAAATGTAAAAGATGCTCTAAAGAGAAATGGGCAACATGCCCTACAACTGATAGATAGTGACTCTGGAATCCAAAAGATAGAAGCGTCTACAAGCAAATCCCTGTAGCTTCCACAACCAGCTACAGCTCGTCACCTGAATGAGTATCCTATGCTTGGTGTCCTTGTGGCCGGGCACCTAAAATGGTTTTACAAGAAAAAGATTTGAAAAGCAAACGGGTCCGAGCCCGAATGTGGAGTTATATTTTAAAAACCTGCAAGTGCTTTAAAAACATTTAAAACATTAAAAGCAAAGTACATGTTAGGACGTGCACTCACATGATATTCTCACCTCTCGTCTAACTGTGCACTCCTAACGTAAGTACCCATCTATAACGGCACAACCCACTAGCTAAGTGATATCATCTCTAGCTAGACTATCATAGGTCCTACCCATTATTACTCGGTTCTATTAACATTATAACGCTCGTAATTAAGTAGGGTTTAACGTAAACTCAGATGCTCAATATGCAATATATATATCACTGTAAGTTAACTCGTTATATTTCTCGAAACAATACCGTAATTATATTCACAACATTAACATGAAGGTTCCCATTAATTAAGTGTATATTATTCACATCATAAATATACAATATAAGCACCCCGAGAACTAAGCTGTGGTGCACACATACTCTGCTATCCATCCCGGTACATCACGTACATAAGGATTACATATTCCGAATCTCTCAGGAATAGTTCACAGATAACAACGTCATAAACAATGGAGGCGAACACAGTCACATCACATGGGTCACGCACATACCTACGCTCCCACGATCAGCGGACTTATTAATATCCCAATAAGTTCTATGACCTATGTTCATCAAGGTAACCAGTCTAAATCCGGGCAACACAAGGATTAGAGGGCCCTAAGCGAACGCAAACCTCCCGTGATAGCAAGTATGGTAGGTATGTCATACACACAATTCATATACCAATACTAAGTTAACACACGTCTTAGTAATACCGTAGTTTAATCGGAGTACTATTCTCATTCTCGTACTAACTATAATTAACACAATTATATTTTTCCGGTTCATCATCATACGCGCCATAATCTATTCTCACGTCGTAGTAGACACTCACGTCTCAACCCAAATGGTTCATTGAATTAAATCTCTCGTATATAAATTTACTCCTCGTAATAACCCAAAAGTCCCAAATCTATCCTTACATCATCAAAGGAAGGTTATCTATATCCTCGAACAAGTTTACGGGACTCCAAAAATCAAAATAGTCCAAAAAGGACCAAACTGTCAACTCGTTAGAAGTCTCGTTCGAACGAGACTGTTCGAACGAGATCCCTCTGTCAACTCGTTAGAAGTCTCATTCGAACGAGGCTGTTCGAACGAGATTCCAGATCGTTCGAACGAACTGTACCTTCTGACGATATCTCGTTCGAACGAGATATCGAACGAAATCCCTTCTCGTTAGCAGCGACTGGTCAACTCGTTAGAAGCTCGTTCGAACGAGTTCGTTCGAACGACCTGGGGATTGCTTCTAACGACTGACCAGTTTCGGCCCAGATTTTTCCCCAATTCGTTTTCATCCATTTTTATCACTTCTAACCTCTTCCAAAGTTCATCCCAACAACGTTTTAGGGTCTCTAATTCATCCTAAACATATTCAAGTCATCTCCTAACATGTTTTCAAGGATTAAATCTCTCTAACATTAATCAAAACATAAATCTCTACACTTTTTCCCCAATTATTTCAAGAACATGAACCCTAACTTTTGAATCATGAATTAACCCAATAAAATCCGTTTTAAATTTCACCCAATCATAAATATCATCAGTAGGAACATCTTCCTATCATTCTACATGCAAATCATCCTCAAGATTTCAAGTTCTAAGTTCAATTATCATGGGTTTTCATTATCTTTCAAGAACAATTGATATTCTTCAATTTCTAACATGGAAAAGACATTCTCTGAAATTAAATGGAATAAAGTCACTTGCCTTGGTTCGATCTCTGATTTTGGTGTAGGTTTGATGAAGTTTTTCTGCAGAATTTCCTCTCTCCAAACTCCTTCTCCAATGGTGGCTTAAGGTGGCTAGGGTTTGTTTTGGGGAAAGTTGTAAACCTAATGATAACCTCTGTAGCTTAAAGGGTTAATATGGTTTGGTTAATGGGCTTAATAGGTTTAATCCACATCAGATTTACATCTCTAATTTTCGTCACTTTTAATTCCTAAAAATGTAAAATTACCAAAATACCCTTTATGATGCCGGTATGGCCTAAAAATACCCCGGAATCCAAACTACACCCCCGGCTAGTGTTTTCTGACTATCTCGACCCTTCCGGACGCGTTGGCGCACTCAAAACGACCATATGGTTTATAGATTTTAAATTCACTTTTTATTATCAAAATATTACACCGTGACGCGGCGGTCCCACGCGTCTCAACAAGATTTCTAAAATGCCGTATATAAATCTCACGACAACTTTTATAATACCAAATACATACATCAAAACATGTATGCACATAATCAAATACCAACTTGCGTCTCGTTAGTATTTATGACCCGGATTAATTTCCAATTAGTACGCATTTAATTAATTAATCCCAAAAATAAATATAGCCAAAAGTACGGGGTATTACAGTATCTTTCATTGAGATTACAATTTTTCATTTCGTATATAGCGTTCTTCATGTGTGACAAGTGCGCAGCCTAGTTTCCATTTACATTTACTCTTTATGCTCGCATGTTCCGTGTGTTAACTCCATGTTTCGAGTTAATTCACTTGATGAGTGTAATGCCAGTGATGATTGAATATATGCATGATTTAATATTGAGTATCCGATTTATTTAAGTTTTTGCCAAATCATATTTTGCATGTGCCCGCTCCCCTCCCACATTTTAAGGTTTCAATTCTACGAAGTTCATTCTATAATGTTAATAATACGAACTTTTGTTTGAATTCGTTCATCGTGCTAATAATGCGTATGAAACCCTTTTCGTATTGTTGGGCTTGTCGCATGTTGGTTTAGGCATATTTTGAGGAAATCATATGACGTTTGTGGATTTCATCCCTGAAAACACTCACGAGACGACACTTGTCCACTAGGGTAACCTAGGGGTTTAACGGCTTATTGCATATGCTAAATACAATCGTGTTCCCTACGAAAGTGGCATTTATATTTTGATGCATATACGTCTTGTACTGCCCTCTGTGGACTAATTTTGTTTGTTTCATTACTAGGGACTAACAATGTCTAAGTTAGGGGGTGTGATTCGTATCAAATATTGCATATTTTCTCCCTATATCTCTATGCATTCTAGAAGTTTTACTGTTCTAAATGCCTATATTTATGCTCATTAACCATATAACCTTGGATTTGGATATATACATGCTTTGCAAGGGTTAATTGTGCTTTTGTAGGTATTGGAACGCTAAAGTGAGGAACCGTTGCATTTCAGAGAAGATCCGGCGCTGGATGCTACTTCAAGGGATTTTTAGTCAATTCACATTTCTTCTTCGACTCATGGATATTCCACGGATGCGTAGTTCGTTGATTTAGCGTGGCGTGTACGCAAACGGCGCGTCGTTTGGAGTTCGGATGATGAAGTTATGGGCATTTTCGTTAATGGACCCTACCCCCTCTTTATGAACCAAATAGCTGCCAAAAACAGAGTACCGATCGATCGCGGTTGAAGGCCCGATCGACTGCGGTTTTGGATTTTGTCGTGGAAAGGAGACAGTGTGTTGAAGGCACGGTCGATCGCGTATACCCGATATTTTGTGCTTTTCTCCTTTTCTTTTCTTTTTCTTTTATTTCTTTTCCAACTTACTATATAAAGGATTTTTGTTGTAATATTCAGATATAATTCATTTTAGGGTAGTTTAGGTTAGGGTTTGGGGGTTGAGAGCTCATCTTCGTCCTCATTTTGGTTTGACACCCATTAGGGTTTTTAAATTGAACTTTTCATCTTCCCTCTCCATTAATATAGTTGTATTTCCTTATTTTCTTGCTTTCTAACTTTGTTTACATGCTTTAATTTACATGCTTTCATAATTAGGTTTACTTGCTTTCTTTTCGTGCTTTCTAGTGTAGATTTATCGCATTTATTTACCGTGTTTTTATCATGTTTTCTAGCTAAGTTAGTCTAGGTTGTGTAGGATTGAACTCATTTCAGGTTGACATGTTGCTTTGCTTTGGTGATGGAGTTTACGGGTCTATTTCGAGTGCGTTGACCTAGTTATTATGGCTAGGAGATTTGAAGGGGTGTATCATGTATGCTCCGTGCTTACGACCTTGCGTAAGTAATTTTCGGGGTATTTGTTGACGCCAAAATCGTATTAGACTGTTATGCGAATTTAGGGGTGTGAAAACTCTTGATTTAATTAACCCTCGAAACGAGACGCGGTCTTAATAACTCGTCGACCCATGTAACCATTTTATACTAATTAACTCGGGTGAGGGATATTCGACGCAACCTATAATTTTTACCACTTTGTTAATCTAGTTTAAATACACTTGCCTAGATTAATCTTTCCCTTTTATGCATCTTGTCCTTTTTGTGTTTAATCACCTTTTACACTTTGATTTCTGAAGTATTAAACCAAGTAAATTCTAGCAACTCGTCTCCGTGGACTTTGATGCCCGGACTTGGCCGCTATACTCACCCATTGAGTGTAGTCATAAGTTTAGGTTTTTGTAGAGTTCAGGTGAGCCGAATTTATAACGACCGGCGCGTAGGTGACGTTCGCGCCTCGGCAAAACCCTGCATATCACTAAGTATGAATAAAGGAAGTCTTTACTAGATTAAGGTAAATTAATCTGGATAAGTAAGATTTTTCGGAAGTAAAACAGTTAATGTATTGGCATGTGCAATTTCAAGGGTATATGTATGTAGATATATACATATTTTCGCATGCATGTGGTTGTAGTGTATGAGTATTCCTTTCTGCCATTCATTTCTATATTTTTGTAAAAATCCCACTCAGAATAAGCTCACGTCCCCACTTCGATACCACAGGTTGGGAGCAGTTCCCTAATTCGAGGGCTTTTTATAGGTAAGTATATCTTATTTACGTTTACTTTAGTAGCTCTATCACTTTGACTTTAGGGTACTACCCATGGGCCCCTCGCATAGTTTATCTTAAAACTGAAATAGCATGTTAATAGATTAAATACTAATTAAAATAAAACTGGACTAGTAACATTATTTAGGTTATTTCATTCCACTTCACACCTAATGACTCGATTCGAACCAGGTTGACCACGGGTAACCCATAAATTTGAGTCGAGGCATTATAAATGGTATAAGAGCTCTAGGTTCAAGGTTCCTTTCGAGAGTGACATGGTGAGGTCAGTGGTGGGTCCTTCGACATCAATGTTGGTGTGACACCCCGACTAATTAAACACCGGGTAGCTACTCCTTTATAAAATTAATTCAAAATGCCAAGTTGGCTCAGTTAATAGCATCACTGTCGAATTTTTTTTTTATTATTACTAACCACCTAGTATTTAAAAAGTAAGTGCCAAATTTTATTAAATCTGATTAACATGCAACAAGAGTAATGAATAACTAAATAACACCATTCACCATACTGAAATGAAACAAATAACCATCACAAACTGTAAATAAAACCCTGGAGGAAAAACTCCTCAATACAAATCCCACAACTGATAAGTAAACTGAAACAAATAACTAAAACTGAATACTGAGCAATACATGCTAGAGTCTGAAAACTGAAATATAAAAATGTCTAATAGAATTGGGCAACATGCCCTACAACTGATAGATGCTGAGACTGGAATCCAAATGAGAGAAGAGTCTACATGCAAATCCCTGTAGCTTCCACAAGCAGCTACAGCTCGTTACCTGAATGAGTATCCTATGCTTGGTGTCCCTGTGGCTGGGCACCTAAAATGGTTTTACAAGAAAATATATTTGAAAGCAAATGGGTCAGAGCCCGAAAGTGGAAATCATTTTAAAAACCTGCAAGTGCTTTAAAAACATTTAAAACATTAAATGCAAAGTACATGTTAGGACGTGCACTCACATTAAATTCTCACCTCTCGACTAACTGTGCACTCCTAACGTAAGTACCCATCTATAACGACCCATATTACTAGCTAACTGACAACATAACTAGCTAAACTTCCAAAGGTTCTACCCATGTTACTCGGTTCCATTTATCATAACAACGCTCGTAATTAAATAGAGGTTTAATGTAAGCTCAGTTACTAAACATGCCATAGATATAACTATCAGCTACTCATTATATATCTCGAAACAATACCGTAATATTTTTACAACATTAACATGAGGATTTCCATTAATTTAATGTATATTATTCACATCATAAATATACAATACAAGCACCCCGCAATCTAAGCTGTAGTGCACACATACTCTGCTATCCATCCCGGTACATCACGTACATAAGGATTACATATTCCGAATCTCTCAGGAATAGTTTACCGATAACAACATCACAAATAATGGAGGCGAACACAGTCACCATCACATGGGTCACGCACATACCTACGCTCCCATGGTCATGCAGACTTATTAATATCACAATAAGTCCTTCTATGATCTATGTTCATCAAGGTACCAGTCTAAATCCCCCCCGTAGGCACACAAGGATTAGAGGGTCCTAAGCGAACGCAAACCTCCCCCGTGATAGCAAGTATGGTAGGTATGTTATACACATAAACTATATACTAAGCATTCACACATCTTAGATATTACCATATTAATAAGGTATTTTCTACATCATTATACCATTATTCCCAACTTATATATATTTCAAGTCTCCCGTTAATATAAAGTTAAATTACCAACACGTCTCACGCCCTAGTCCCTTATCCTTAAAACCTAACTATAATAGATTATTAGGTTCCGATTATTCCCAAATATAACATCTTAATTCCTAAGGTCTTTACTTCTGCTCTAAGCCTTATTTCATCGAATTACACAATTTTGCACTATTAACCCAAACGTTACCTCTCTAACGAATCTCAATAACCTAGAATAATTCCCCGAATTGCATTCTAATTAAAGTCCACTATAATAATCACTCCTACTGGTCTCCTTAAGGTTGAGGGTATTCATAAGGTCTCCAAACATATTCTACGAGGGTTTCCACCATTAAAATCAAATTAAGGAAAATTTTACTCATTCTGGGAAGGTCGATCGATCGACCTATGAATATCGATCGAGCGATCTAGTCGATCGATCGACTGATGAATGTCGATCGATCGATCGAACAGGTATGGCTACGGACTGCTTCGTTCTGCAGATTTGAAAACGTCCCAAAACTTATTTCTAACGTATGATTCTCAGATATAACGTTATAGTAATGTCATATAACAATCCTACAATATTACTAACGTCCATAAATCAATATTTCAACAACTATAGGCTACATATGGATCAATCTTCATCAAAAACCTAGTTTTTTCTGATTTTTCTCAAGAACAGTCATGAACCTCATCTTAAATCCGTTTTTGGTATTACAAAAGGCAGTAATTCACATAATATGATCGTCCAGTAACATTCTACATGCAACCTATATCCCAAAATTCAAACTAATAACTCCAATCTCATGGGTTTTTCATTATCTTCCAAGAACATACAAAGTTTTTTTGAATAATCTAACATGGAAGAATCATTCTCTGAAATTTAAATGGAATAAATCACTTGCCTTGGTTTGATTTCGGATTTGGTGTTGATTTGGTGAAGAATCTCTGCAGAATTCCTCTCTCTCTCTCCTTCTCCAAGCTTTCTTCTCCAAAAGGCTATGGTGGCTAGGGTTTGCTTTTGGGAGAGTTGGAAGACTAAATGATAACCTACGTAGCTTATGGGGTTAATAAAGGGTTGGTTGGGTCAATCCTTATCAGATTGCAACTCTCAATTTTCGTCACTTTTAATTACCCAAAAATACCAAATTACTAAAATACCCTTTAAGTTGCCGGTATGGCCTAAAAATACCCCGGGACCCAAACTATACCCCCGGCTAGTGTTTTCTGACTATCTCGACCCTTACGGACGCGATGGCGCACTCAAAACGACCATACGGATTATAGATTTTAAATTCACTTTTATTATCAAAATATTATACCGTGACGCGGCGGTCCAAGCGTCTCAACAAAATTTCTAAAATGCCGTATATAAATCTCACGACAAATTTTATAGTACCAGATACATATATAATCATATATGCACATAATCAAATACCAATTCGCATCTCATTAGTATTTATAACCCGGATTAATTTCCAATTAATACGCAATTTAATTAATTAATCCCAAAAATAATTATAGTCAAAAGTACGGGGTATTACATACTTCCCCCCTAATAACTGAATTTCGTCCCGAAATTCGAAACTAGAAAGTACCTGCTAGAAATAACTCTGGATAACGCTCGCGCATCTCATCCTCGCGCTCCCATGTGGACTCCTCGACATTGTGATGTCGCCACTGAACACGCACTAACGGGACTATCTTTGACCGCAGTTTCCTCTCGCTTCGGTCCAAAATAGCAATTGGCCCCTCCTCGTAAGAGCTATCCGGCTGGAGATCGATGTCCTCCACAGCAATGTGAGAATGAGCTAAATTGTCCCTAAGGTATTTCCTCAGCGAGGAAATATGGAACACGTCGTGAATCCGATGCAAGTGCTCCGGTAGTCCAACTCTATATGCAACCGGTCCTATCCGCTCAATAATAGGAAACGACCCCACATACCTCGGTGCCAACTTCCCATTCTTCCCGAAACGCATAATCCCCTTCATCGGAGAAACCCTGAGCAAAACCTGGTCCCCCACTTGGAACTCCCTGAAAAATCTCTTCGCATCAGCATAACTCTTCTGCCTGTCTTGAGCTACCCGAATGCGACTCCGAATCAACTCAATCCTTGCCAAAGTATCCTGAATAACTTCCGGCCCAAGCAGTTTGTTGTCCCCCACCTCCAACCAACATGCTGGGGAACGACAAGGCCTACCGTACAATGCCTCAAACGGAGCCATGCCAATAGTGAACTGATAGGAGTTGTTGTAAGCAAACTCCACCAGTGGAAGGTACTGCTCCCATCCACCCCCGAAGTCAATAATACACATGCGTAGCATGTCCTCCAACATCTGGTTGGTGCGCTCTGTTTGCCCATCGGTCTGCGGGTGGTAAGCCGTACTCAACCGCAATTCCGTGCCCATGGCCTCCTGGAAACTCTCCCAAAACCTCGAAACAAATATCTTGTCTCTGTCAGACACGATATTCAGGGGCACACCGTGAAGTCTCACAATCTCTGAAATGAAAAGCTGGGTATACTGTCCCGTAGTGTAGTCAGTCCTTACGGGTAAGAAGTGAGCGACCTTGGACAACCTGTCCACAATTTCCCAAACGGAGTCGTGACCCCTCTGCGACGTAGGCAACCCCGTGACAAAATCCATGGATATGCTCTCCCACATCCACACCGGAACCTCCAACGGCTGTAGCAATCCTGCTGGTCTCTGATGATCCACTTTTACAAGCTGACAAGTGGCGCATTTCGAGACAAACTCAGCGATATCTCTCTTCATACCGCTCCACCAATATTGCCGTCTCATGTCTTGGTACATTTTGTCCCCTCCGGGATGTACCGCGAACCGTGAGCCGTGCGACTCAGCCATAACATCGTGCCGCAATTCTTCCCCTTCCGGAACTACCAATCTCCCATTGAAGCGCAATCCCCCGTCTGAGCTAACGGTATAGGACTCGGCTCCCTCTGTCAGTAATCGAACTATCTGCTCCTGACAGAACGAGTCATTGGCCTGTGCCCGTACTACCTTCGTGACAATCTGCGGTGTAACGGTCATTACAGACATGAAAGATCGGGCCACTGCATCCTGGTGTCCTAATTCCTTCCACTTAGCCTTCCACACCTCTGCCACCTCATCTGCTGGCCTGCGGCTCAACGCGTCTGCTACCACGTTAGCCTTACCCGGGTGGTACTGGATGTCGAACTGGTAGTCCTTCACAAACTCAAGCCACCTACGCTGCCGCATGTTCAACTCTTTCTGCGTGAACAGATACTGTAGGGACTTGTGGTCCGTGAACAGCTGAAACTTCTCCCCCAAAAGATAGTGCCTCCAAATCCGTAGGGCAAATACCACTGCCGCCAACTCCAAATCATGCGTGGGGTAATTCTTCTCATGAGGCTTAAGCTTACGGGAAGCATAAGCTATGGCCTGTCTCTCCTGCTGCAAAACACCTCCAAGCCCTTGCAAAGACGCATCGGTGTAAACCAAATACTCAACTCCCGGTCTCGGCAATGCTAACACAGGTGCTGAGGTCAATTTGTCCTTCAATTCATCGAATGCCAACTGACAGGCATCACTCCAGATATATGGCACACCCTTACGAGTAAGATGTGTCAAAGGACCTGCTATCTCCGAGAAACCCCGAATAAACCTCCTGTAGTATCCTGCCAGACCCAAGAAACTACGAATCTCCGTTGGTGTCGTGGGCTGTCCCCACTCCCTCACCGCTGACACCTTCCTCGGATCGACAGATATTCCCTGGTCGGAAATAATGTGACCCAAGAACTGGACCTCCTTCAGCCAAAATCCGCACTTCTCATATTTTGCATACAACTCGTTCTGACGAAGTGTCTGCAAAACCTGCCTCAAATGCTAGGCGTGCTCCTCCTCTGCCTGAGAGTAAACCAGAATGTCATCAATGAAGACAATGACAAACTGATCTAGGAAATCTCTGAACACCCTGTTCATCAAGTCCATAAACACTGCTGGAGCGTTGGTCAAGCCGAAAGGCATAACCCGAAACTCATAAGAACCATATCTCGACAAGAACGCAGTCTTCGAGACATCCTCCTCCCTGATACGCAACTGATGGTATCCCGATCTCAAATCAATCTTCGAGAAGAAAGAAGCTCCTCTCAACTGGTCGAATAAGTCATCGATTCGAGGCAACGGATACTTATTCCGTATCGTGACCTTATTCAACTCTCGGTAGTCCACGCACAATCTCAGTGAACCATCCCTCTTCTTCACAAACAAAACTGGAGCGCCCCAAGGTGAGGTACTCCTACGAATAAAGCCCTGCCCTAACAGCTGCTCTATCTGATCCCGTAACTCTCGCATTTCAGCCGGAGCCATACGGTATGGTGCACGTGCTATAGGTCTCGTACCCGGTAGCAAGTCTATAACGAAGTCTATCTCTCGACTGGGTGGTAAGCCTGGTATCTCCTGAAACACATCTGAATACTCCCTGACAACCGGGATCGAATCCAAAGGAATCACAACCTCCTTAGAGGTATCCTCCTCTATGTAATACAGATGAGCGGCCGATCCTCCCTCTGGGCGAGGCATCGCCACTATAAACATCTCCTGCCCCGGAATGGCAAAAACAATGCTCCCGCTGAAGCAATCAATCATGGCTCTATATGCTACGAGCCAATCCATACCGATGATCACATCGTGAACATGCATGTCTAACACTAACATGTCCGCAGGTAATACCAAACCACCAACCTCTACTCCCACTCCCCGGCATATAAAGAAAATAAGTGACCCACTCCCTAATGGTGAGTCGACACACGTCACTGTGCTCTCTGCCGTAGCTAACAATCCTAAAGCTTTCGCGAAGTGTGTAGCAATAAAACAGTGTGTAGCACCCGTATCAAATAACACCCGACCCATAGTGCCATGGATAGGAAACGTACCCTCGATCGCGGGCGGTGCCTGTGGAACTGCAGCCTGGTGAACGTTGTAGACACGTCCATACTGAAGCTGCCCCTGCTGAGCTGGGATTGCTGGGATGGGTGGCAATGCTGCCATCTGTGGCGGTGCGGGAAGAGCGGCGGGAAACATGGGTCTCTGTGGCTCCTGGCGAGCACCCTGCTGCTGCTGTGGGGCCCTGCCCCTATCAGGACAATCCTGCTTCTTATGACCAGTCTTGCCACAAGTAAAGCACTTCCCTGGGAAATTCCCTCCCCTCTGCCCCTGCTGTCCCCGGCCCTGGTGGCCGTTACCGTTCCTCCCTTGGCCCTGCTGGCCCTGGTGAAACTGCTGCCCATTCTGCCCCTGTTGGCCCTGCTGACCGTTTGGACCCTGATGGCCCTGACGGAAACCTCCCTGTCCCTGCCTGTAGTTCCTTGACCGGAACCTCTTATTGTCCCCCTGCTGGGTACCCTGCTCAGTCTGTTTCTGCCCCTGACCGGTCTGTGCCCCGCTGGCACCATGTCCTCCAGTCCTGCCCTGATGGCTAGACTCCCCTGACCGCTTGCCCTCGGCCATATGAAAACGGTGGTCCTGGCAGTGCAATAGTGCAGCGTTAACCACATCAGAATACGTGGCCAACGATAGGTTCCCTAGCAGATGCTGACGGATCCTCCAATTCAACCCATCAGTGAACTTCTCTATCTTCTTCTTCTCTGTTGGAATCTCGTCTGGAACGATATTCAACAGGTTAGTAAACTCGGCCTCATACTCGGCCACTGTCTTGCTCTCCTGCCTCAGACTCATAAGCTTCCTCCTCATCTCTGTATGAACTGCGGATGGAAAGTACTTGCGGTCAAACCGCACCCAGAACTCCTGAATGGTGAGGGTATCCCTCTCCTCCGCGGTGGTAATGGACTCCCACCACTGCAGCGCAGATCCAACTAGCTTGAAAGTAGCTAGCACCTGCTTCTGAATATCTGTGCACTCATGCATCCTCAAATGCCTCTGTATGTCCTTCCTCCATTGGCTCGAGACTAGCACATCTGAGCTTCCTGCAAACTCTGGCGGATGCGCTTTCTGAAAAGCGTCGCGTACACGTTCCCAAGCAGACGGGAATGCATTAACCTGGACGGGCGCGGCAACCGGCGCCTGAGGTGGTGCCTGCTGAATCACGGCAATCTCGGCATTCACCGCTTGAGCTACTATAGCTGCAACCTCAGTGGCGTTCAACATGCCCTGAACTGGAGCGGGCTGGGGTTTGGGCACTGCATTCCTGGGAACTCGTCGTGCACGTCGTGGAGGCATCTGAAATAAGAACAAAATTTATAAGTCTACAGTTATAAACTTTAAAATAGCTGAAGAACGAAGCGTACACACAAAGAGTACAACAGTCCTAAAATATAGGGCTCTATATCAAAGGAAACGTAGCGGAAACATAATAGCCGTACAGATCCTAAAGGACACTAGAACCTGATGCTCTGATACCACCTGTGACACCCCGACTAATTAAACACCGGGTAGCTACTCCTTTATAAAATTAATTCAAAATGCCAAGTTGGCTCAGTTAATAGCATCACTGTCGAATTTTTTTTTTATTATTACTAACCACCTAGTATTTAAAAAGTAAGTGCCAAATTTTATTAAATCTGATTAACATGCAACAAGAGTAATGAATAACTAAATAACACCATTCACCATACTGAAATGAAACAAATAACCATCACAAACTGTAAATAAAACCCTGGAGGAAAAACTCCTCAATACAAATCCCACAACTGATAAGTAAACTGAAATAAATAACTAAAACTGAATATTGAGCAATACATGCTAGAGTCTGAAAACTGAAATGTAAAAATGTCTAATAGAATTGGGCAACATGCCCTACAACTGATAGATGCTGAGACTGGAATCCAAATGAGAGAAGCGTCTACATGCAAATCCCTGTAGCTTCCACAAGCAGCTACAGCTCGTTACCTGAATGAGTATCCTATGCTTGGTGTCCCTGTGGCTGGGCACCTAAAATGGTTTTACAAGAAAATATATTTGAAAGCAAATGGGTCAGAGCCCGAAAGTGGAAATCATTTTAAAACCTGCAAGTGCTTTAAAAACATTTAAAACATTAAATGCAAAGTACATGTTAGGACGTGCACTCACATTAAATTCTCACCTCTCGACTAACTGTGCACTCCTAACGTAAGTACCCATCTATAACGACCCATATTACTAGCTAACTGACAACATAACTAGCTAAACTGCCAAAGGTTCTACCCATGTTACTCGGTTCCATTTATCATAACAACGCTCGTAATTAAATAGAGGTTTAATGTAAGCTCAGTTACTAAACATGCCATAGATATAACTATCAGCTACTCATTATATATCTCGAAACAATACCGTAATATTTTTACAACATTAACATGAGGATTTCCATTAATTTAATGTATATTATTCACATCATAAATATACAATACAAGCACCCCGCAATCTAAGCTGTAGTGCACACATACTCTGCTATCCATCCCGGTACATCACGTACATAAGGATTACATATTCCGAATCTCTCAGGAATAGTTTACCGATAACAACATCACAAATAATGGAGGCGAACACAGTCACCATCACATGGGTCACGCACATACCTACGCTCCCATGGTCATGCAGACTTATTAATATCACAATAAGTCCTTCTATGATCTATGTTCATCAAGGTACCAGTCTAAATCCCCCCCGTAGGCACACAAGGATTAGAGGGTCCTAAGCGAACGCAAACCTCCCCCGTGATAGCAAGTATGGTAGGTATGTTATACACATAAACTATATACTAAGCATTCACACATCTTAGATATTACCATATTAATAAGGTATTTTCTACATCATTATACCATTATTCCCAACTTATATATATTTCAAGTCTCCCGTTAATATAAAGTTAAATTACCAACACGTCTCACGCCGTAGTCCCTTATCCTTAAAACCTAACTATAATAGATTATTAGGTTCCGATTATTCCCAAATATAACATCTTAATTCCTAAGGTCTTTACTTCTGCTCTAAGCCTTATTTCATCGAATTACACAATTTTGCACTATTAACCCAAACGTTACCTCTCTAACGAATCTCAATAACCTAGAATAATTCCCCGAATTGCATTCTAATTAAAGTCCACTATAATAATCACTCCTACTGGTCTCCTTAAGGTTGAGGGTATTCATAAGGTCTCCAAACATATTCTCCGAGGGTTTCCACCATTAAAATCAAATTAAGGAAAATTTTACTCATTCTGGGAAGGTCGATCGATCGACCTATGAATATCGATCGAGCGATCGATCGATCGAACAGGTATGGCTACGGACTGCTTCGTTCTGCAGATTTGAATACGTCCCAAAACTTATTTCTAACGTATGATTCTCAGATATAACGTTATAGTAATGTCATATAACAATCCTACAATATTACTAACGTCCATAAATCAATATTTCAACAACTATAGGCTTCATATGAATCAATCTTCATCAAAAACCTAGTTTTTTCTGATTTTTCTCAAGAACAGTCACGAACCTCATCTTAAATCCGTTTTTGGTATTACAAAAGGCAGTAATTCACATAATATGATCGTCCAGTAACATTCTACATGCAACCTATATCCCAAAATTCAAACTAATAACTCCAATCTCATGGGTTTTTCATTATCTTCCAAGAACATACAAAGTTTTTTTGAATAATCTAACATGGAAGAATCATTCTCTGAAATTTAAATGGAATAAATCACTTGCCTTGGTTTGATTTCGGATTTGGTGTTGATTTGGTGAAGAATCTCTGCAGAATTCCTCTCTCTCTCTCCTTCTCCAAGCTTTCTTCTCCAAAAGGCTATGGTGGCTAGGGTTTGCTTTTGGGAGAGTTGGAAGACTAAATGATAACCTACGTAGCTTATGGGGTTAATAAAGGGTTGGTTGGGTCAATCCTTATCAGATTGCAACTCTCAATTTTCGTCACTTTTAATTACCCAAAAATACCAAATTACTAAAATACCCTTTAAGTTGCCGGTATGGCCTAAAAATACCCCGGGACCCAAACTATACCCCCGGCTAGTATTTTCTGACTATCTCGACCCTTCCGGACGCGATGGCGCACTCAAAACGACCATACGGATTATAGATTTTAAATTCACTTTTATTATCAAAATATTATACCGTGACGCGGCGGTCCAAGCGTCTCAACAAAATTTCTAAAATGCCGTATATAAATCTCACGACAAATTTTATAGTACCAGATACATATATAATCATATATGCACATAATCAAATACCAATTCGCATCTCATTAGTATTTATAACCCGGATTAATTTCCAATTAATACGCAATTTAATTAATTAATCCCAAAAATAATTATAGTCAAAAGTACGGGGTATTACAGTTGGTTTGGGCCAGTCACCCTAATTCGGTGACGGTTGTAGTTCGTGTCCTCGATGATGAAGTCAAAGAGGTTTGCACGACAAGTAAGTTAGTGCCAAGTTGAATACATTCAAGTTAGTTATATAAATCTCTTCTGTGAGTACGATTTATAATTTACGAGTGTCCACGTAATCCAATAGGTGGTGACACTGTGGTTCGTAATGTGAAGTGTTTTGTATTCCATCCATTTTAGACATAGAGTCTTTGGAAACGTTGATAGGATGAGATATCGCCCGTTAGGAAAATGGCACGAAATTGTGGATAATCAATGGTAGAAGTTAGAGTGTCATAATTATGTAATGAGAAATCGTGATTTAAATTTTATGTAGCCTTGGATGTTACACATGTGAGAGGTTAATATCGATGGGATGACTAGGCAGATTCGATCCTTGGGGTAATACTGTAGTTGATGGTAAATTTGGTGAGGATGTAAATTTTTATGGGTCAATAACTAGGGATAGGCACATTAAGCCTTAGTTAAGTATGATGTTATCCTTATGGGTGAGCGCCTTAGTGGTTGTTAGCCGATGAATGTATCTTGTGAGCCGTGATCGGAGTTACGGGCCATTTGTGGCATGGGTTATGTAAGTGACAATGATGAGGTGTGGTGACAAGGGAGTGAACCTTAGTTAACCCATCGGGGTAGTGATTGAAAGAATAATGCAATGTTGATGAATCGGATCTTTAGTGACACCGGTACTATACGCCCGAGAATGTACGGACTATACGTTGTGTCGTGTGTCCCACTAAAAAGCCTTAGTAGTAATAGTAATGTCGTGTAGTATTCGTCGCGGCTTAGATAGAAAGCATGTGAACTTCCCTATCGAAATTAAGTGATATAATGATGTGCCTATAAGTATTAGCTATGTGGTGAGAACGTATGAAATCCCTTAGTTAAGGGATTGGATTTAGTGTACCTCGAGTTATGCACCGTGACTATGATGGGGATTAGAAGATCATGATGATTTGAGGTAACCTAGGAGTGAACCTAGAAAATCATGGTGACTTAGTATTAAGTAAATGAGTTATGATATTCTAGAATAAGACCTCTTATGGCGTTGTTAAGGTGGGCCTCCTCTTAGGCAATACCCGATGTCCCTTGTCCTACCAAAAACCTGAATGGTATTAAATTTAAGAATTTGGTGATCGTAGTTTGGCATTGAGAGATAGGATCCCTTGTGACGTTCATTGGTATGGGCCTTAGTGTTCATAGGCAATGCTCAACGTCTCATATCCTGCGAGAACATATATAGTTGTGTCAATTGGAAATTTAGTTATAATTGTCAAGCACACATTAGGAATCAAATGACGTGATATAATGAATTTAACTATGGGTTGGCAATCTGGATATGCATGTGAGTTGCATTAAAATGACCCTTGGAGATAAGTACTAAGGTGGTTTGATGAAATTGACCTTGGGAAAGTAATCCTAATAGGCATGTAAGATCAGTATTGATGATTCCTTGGGGTTGTATACTATGGTTTAACTAACGAGATGTAAATGCGACTGGTAGTCATTTCCTAGTAATAATGAATCTAAGGTTGTGTAGCATAGGTCATGGTATGACTTTGTGGTTTCTTATAGTATAAGTATAAGAGGCTTAGAGAAGTAATTGAGTTTATCTTCCGTGAGACATTAGGAATCACCGTTGTGTTGGAGTTTACGTAAGTGATGATAAACCATTGGTGATTGTAGTACGATTAAATCATGTCGATTGTGGCAGTGTCTTAGAGTTAGTGCTACGGCTTTTGATTTTAGGCATGTGTCATGATATGGCCTTCGAGGATAATTTCTGAAATGGGTTGACCAATGCTGGGTGGTGCAACTGGGATACTTGGAAACACGATGAGGTTCGTTGTGCCTTTTAGAAATAGCACTCGGAATGAAGTGTTAGACTTGATTATAGCACCTAAGTGTCCTACCTGTATGGTTAGTAATGACTCTGTTGAGGGAGATCTCTAGGCAGGAGTGATGTTTGAAATTGAGATGCCATTAGAACGACTATGATTTGGTATTAGGTAGGCAGTGCTAAGGGTGGTAGTAATGGCCCATGAGTTGGATGTTTGAAACTATGTGAGCTCTATGCTCACTTGATGAGAGTGGTTTTGGAAATTGAGGTTAGCTACCACGTGTTGAAATTTTGAAGGCCTAACTGTGATAGATCGGTAACAAATAATGAGTGTCAAGATATGTAAATCCATCTTGCTTTAAGGAAGTTATTCTTACCAGTAATGGATAGGTAGCATTAGTCCTAAGGATGAAAGCCTAGTGTTCAACTTCCAGAAGGAATTGGATTTGTATTTCGTCCATCCGGTATGGGTGCAGGATTCCTGAGTAAAATACGTCATCGTTAAGAGGCCAAGCCAGGGTACATGGCAAGGCTGGGGGAGCTTAGCTGGAATCTAATTTAGGTTATAGAGTTTAAGTATATGTTGGGGGTTCGCACTGCGTATGGGTCAATTCATTATCGAAAATTAATTGTTTCCTCTTGGCGTGACAGTGGCCCGATTTATAGCATTCTTGTGTATTCTTGATCCCGATAATGGGAGGTTATTGATTTGTTTTAATTCGGATATGGGGCTACATAATCTCAGTAATGATGCGGGTTAGACCGGTTGTGGATGATGCATCATGGCATGGGGGTGCGCTTCCTTCGGGTGCACTTTTATTTTGCACTAGTTGTGTGTACCCGTGGTTCCGCATCCTTATATTTATTTTAAATATGTTGCTTGAATGCCTTAGGTTAACACGTTTATTAGTTAGATGGTACAACTAAGGTACGACTTAGTCGTCTGTTCCAAAATTGTGATGTGACGATGTGCTGAATGTGGAAACTTGGTAAAGCATTAGATGATGTTCACGTTGCGTTCTATTAAGGGTTGTACGGATCGGGAATGTGATCACTCGTGTGTATTGGTGCTATGATGCCTGGAATGACATTAGGTTAACAAAAGGATCTCGTAGGAGATATCAGTCAGGTAGGACAAGGTGATAAGGTGATTTTCTTAGAAATCGTTAACATATATAATGAGAAGTATCGAAGTTGTATCAGTCTAAGCTAGGCATGATCCAAGATTATTTGAGGAAACAAAGGTTGTGAATCTAAACGTAGGAATAATCTATGTTAGTAAATTCATTGGTGATATTGCGATAATTGATGAGGATCAATCATCTCAAGGTTTTGTTTAGATAGCCACGTTAGGCATGTTGAGAATTGGCAATGAGACCTTAGGGTCCATCATGATGGAATTAACGACAGTGATTATTTAAAGTAAATTCTTTGGGGTTTAGACCATAGCATTGAGCAAGCCTAGGATTTGAAACCAGTCATTGTTAATTGGAGTATGGTTTGCAGCGAGCCAAGAATTTTGAGGATGAAATTTTCTAAGGAGGGAATTTTGTAATATCCTTCCCCGATAAATTTATTAAATTATATATAGATTTTGTATGAAGAGGAACAAATTGTATTTTTGGGATTTGGGGTAACAAATTGGATTATGTAATTGTTGATTCTAAAGTGATTAAAAATGTTAGGTATCTTTTTAGAATTGAGGAACCATTTGGGGCAAATTTGCAAAGAGTTAAACCTGGTTGTTCGAACGACCATGTAAGTCATTCTAACGACAGGAGGATCTCGTTTGAACAACAACAATTTCGTTCTAACGACGTTGCTGGCAGATCTATTCTACTTCTCTTTTAGTGTTGTCTACATAATGGCCTTTGGATCATTTGGATCAAGTGAATTGTCGATGGGAGGGTGAATTCCTACCTGATAAGGGAAGGATTTTGACGATAAGATTTTCTTATTTGGGAGAAAACCTCAATCGTGGACTATATGAGAGAGAGAGAGAGAGAGAGAGAGAGAGAGAGAGAGAGAGGACGAACAATTGTGACTTTTCACTTAAAGGAGAACTCACCATTCTTCCCATTTTGTGCACTGCTTTCTGCAGTTTTGAACCAAATAAAAATACAGTCACCTCCAATTATTTGGCCACCCTTGTAAATGTAAAGCTACGAATATATATATATATATATATATATATATATATATGTATATATATATGTATATGTATATATATATGTATATGTATATATATATATATATATATATATATATATACATATACATATGTGTGTGTGTGTGTGTGTGTGTACAGAAGGTGGTTGTTAGGGGTTCTAATACACATTTGAAGGGGGTTATTTTAGAATAAGAAGAATACATTAGTGGAGGTTTTGTAGAGGATTTTTGTGGGATTTCTTGGAGCTCCATGGAGGACTATTGGTGGATCTTTTATGACTCCCTTTAGGGTCACCTTTGGAGGTGGGGGAATCACCCATCTTCACCATCACCACCACCATCATTGATACCATTTCGACAGATAATCTACTCTTATTATATTTGATAAATATCGTAGTCTTATTGTTGTGTATGATTCAAAGTAAGATTATAAGAAATAATGATGTGTTCTTAGTAAATCTGAAAATACACATTTTTATGAAATAAAAATGTTAGAAAATATTATCTTATGTGTTTGTAGTATATCTAAAAATACACATTTTTATGGAATAAAAATGTTAGAAAATATTATTTTGTGTGTGTTTCTAGTACATCTGAAATACACATTTTTATGGAATAAAAATACTAGAAAATATCATTGTAGTGTGTTTCTGAGTGAAAAGAAATAATACACCTTTTTATGGAATAAAAATGTAAGAAAGGTCATTTTGGTGTCTTTCCAGTGAAAAAGAAACAATACATATTTCTATGGAATAAAAATGTAAGAAATATCATTTTTGGTGTATTTCTAGTGAAAAAAAATAATACATATTTTTATGGAATAAAAATGTAAGAAATGTCATTTTTGGTGTATTTCTAGTGAAGAAATAATATACATTTTTTATGAAATAAAGATATAAGAAAATGATATTTTGTGTAACTCTAGTAAAAGGAATAAATGGACATTTTTATGGAATAAAAATGCAAGGAAATATTAATTTAGTGTACTTCTAGCAAAAAGAGACAATGGATATTTTTATGAAATAAAAATAAGGAATGATGTTGATGTCGTCAAAATATTAATGAAATAAATATTTTCAAGTTCCTTACAAATTAGAGACTTTATGAATAAACGGAAATTTGTCGAGTCAAAAGAAATTGATAAAATGTCCTTATTACTTGCAATGCATGTTTATTCCACTTGGTAGGATTTTAGTATTTGAAGTCCACTTTCTACGCATATAAACTTGTAGTCTTTTGATAATAAATATGTGAGAAAGTTTAAATAAAGTCTTGTCGGGTTTAAGCATGAAATAAGATAAGCGAAAATTTATGAGCTTAAAATGTAAAGGGTGTTACTTTATGTGTTAAAGAGTGTTAAGGTGACAAATGTGAAAATTGGCAAAAGTGTGGTATTCAACAAGTGTTAAGATGGCTAAAGCGTTTAAATGTTAAGTTGGAAACTTAATAACCATTTTTGAGATATAACATTTGTTAAAGGACTATATTGCAAGTTTGATAAATAAAGGGTAAATTGATAATTTACTTAAAGTGGAATATTTTTATTGAATAAAAAATGTTAAAGAATGTCTTGAACTAACATATGTGGAAATGAATTAAGTCCTAAAGTGTGAATGAATCTAGTATAAATCACGTGTGTGTGTGTGTGTGTGTGTGCGCGCGCGCGTGTGTGTGAATAAGGGACTTAAAGAAGAAAAGAAATAATTTTTCAACTATTAATGGAAAAACGGATGGTTAAGTCTGGGTTTTAGCTTCGTCCGGGTAAAAGCAAGGAAGGTAATAATGTGGACATTTGTAAAATGTTAAAACACGTTAAAAGGAACTCAGATGACACCGGGATAAAGTAAGAAGGGTCTGGAGCCCTTGGGTGAAAATCCTAAATCACTGTCCAGAGCATATGGTGCGCATAGCAGTTAGTGTGAAGCCCAAGTAAGTATGCAGTATAGGAAATTTTTGAGAAAATTTAAATAAAATATGGAACATATCAAGAAATGGGTTGTGCAGTAAATGTGTTAATACGACATAACTTGAATGAATGTAATAAATGTTTCGCCAAATGTGAAATGGACAAGTAAATTCGTAAATTTATTAATGTTCACAAACGAATGAAAAATGGTTAAAGGAACTGGATAAATGGGTGGTTAAGCAACCTAAATGGTTAAACTCATATTTAATACAAGAATGTGTCGTAAAAAGGATTTTCGAAAAGTAAATAAGTATTTTCTAACACGACAAATGTGTGTGTTGAAATGGTGACTTTCAAGGAATATACTAAAGTATGTTCAAATGAACAAAAGAGTTAAATTTCGATAAAGGAATAGGTTCGAATCAAATAAAGTGTAATGGTTTCATGTGTTAAACCGGGTGTGTTAAACAAGGTGAAATGCTAAGTATGAATAAAGGAAGTCTTTACCAGATTAAGGTAATTTAATCTAGATAAGTAAGATTTTTCGAAAGTAAAACGATTAATGCATTAGCATGTGCAATTTCAAGAGTATACGTATGTAAATATATATACATATCTTCGCATTCATGTGTTTGTAGCGTGTGAGTATTCCTTTCTTCCGTTCGTTTCTATACTGTTGTAAAAATCCCACTCGGCATAAGCTCACGTCTCCACTTCGTTACGGAAGGTTGGGAGTAGTTCCGTAATTTGAAGGCGTTTTACAAGTAAGTATATCTTATTTACGTTTACGTTAGTAGCTCTGTTACTTGGACTTTGGGGTACTAACCATGGGTCCCTCACGTAGTTTATCTTGAAACTGGAATTGCATGCTAACAAATGAAATGTCAATTAAAATAAAACGGGACTAGCAACATTATTTAGGTTGTTTCATTGCACTTCACACCTAACGACTCGATTCAGACCGGGTTGGTCACGTGTCAGGCGTTAAACTTTCAATACACTTGCTTAGTGTGCACCACGAGATCTTCTATGTATTTACGTTATGGATTTGCTACATTGTTTCATATTCAAACATTCGACAAATATTCCATTATGTACACTCTTAAACAGTTGATCAACACACATGATATAGCAGACTGCTCTTAGTTTTACTGCTCTATCTACCTTAATAATGGTGTCAAAACTAAACTATAAAGCAAAGAATTTTATATCAACTTTAGTGGCATAATCCTACGTTCAATCTATATTTCACGTATATACCATATCATCTAATACACAATGTCTAATACTAATACCTAACCATTTTGTACCGGTATTTGAAGAAAAATAACTAACATTGATTTCTTGGTTATCCAAGAATAACTAAAAATGCAAGGCATTATAGAAAAGCAAGCGAGAAAATAAAGCATTATAGAATAGTACCTCATAGGAGTGAACTTAACAATGATTCTGATTTAACATCGGAATGGATGAGCATGCACCCGTTTTGGTGCAACTTCTAGGATTCCAATTTACACCATTGCTTGAATTTATTTATGAGTTTCTGAGCTTAATTTGTTTCCCAAGTATTCCAAAGTGAATGCATATAAAACCATCGACATCTCTTACTGGAATGTTATTTGCCATCACGATTGCAAGACGTTCATATTGTCTATCTAGTGTTGTCACCCATCATTTTGCCCCAAATGCAAGACGAATGTTAACTATGGGTCTGTTGTGAACAACTATATCATCCACTTCCACAGTGAAACCCGATATCTAATAAAAAGCCACCTCGAAAAAGAGAATGGTCATGTAGATGTATTCAAACTGAGACATAATGAATCAGAGGATAACAGAATGATCAACTAGATATATTCTTTAAGGCAAGAAAGACACAAATATATTGACAATATCCCAAGGATAATAGAAAATGAAAGCACGATATGTTCATCTACCATGCATTACATAATCAAGGTTGGCCCAAAAAATTTAATTCATTAAGGCCTTGTGAAAAAATTATTAATAGGCTCCATTATACATATTTACTTAAAAAATAGGACCATTTATGTACAAATTTTAATAAAAAGGCCAGCTGAGGCCCTATTCATGTATAACCCGTGATCTAATTAAGAGTGAGACCAATAACCCTCATGTGAATTACATCTTGGTTATGAATAAGGCGTGTCTGATATCATGTGTAATTTTAATGAGGGAGTATGTTTCGTTTACTGTTGCTTTAGAAGCGTATAGTCGCAGACTTGTCATACTAGGGATGATGGAATATGGTGGTAAACTTCCAATTCCTAATATAAAAGTAAATGGTGGTGAACTTCCATTTCCTAATATAAAAGTAATTGGAGATGTGACCCTTCATTGCTTATGACATTGGCCTTCATTGTTCCTGTTAACCGATTTGGTACTATAAAGTTAGGTAATAATGGACTCTCCCTTTGTTAATGAGATAAGTAATACCGATAAATATATAACCACACTCTTTCCTCATTTAATAATTGACTCTCCCTTTGTTAATGAGATGAATAAGAAGAAAAATAAGATTGTTTTTAATGATTTTAAGGTAGTCTTTTAAAGCTCTGACCTCACGATTCAAAACTTTTTCGATTGTTGGTCCTTTTTTAGTGCATGAGGAATCACTATACATTACCCTGGCCAAAAGAGCTGCTGCAGTCAATTCTGCACCTAGTATCCTAATGTGCTCTACCTCAGATTGCATGCATACAATATCATGGTACCCTATCTCTCTTATCCCAATGTGCTCACAATCTTGTGTCCATCAGTTTCATCTCAAAATCAACAATATTATCTTCTGTTGTACACCATCACATAATATTAATTCCCAAAAAACACACATCAGCAAACATTATTGTACAACAAACCTAATAATAACTGATAAATTGAAGTGATAACTTATTGTACACATCAATAAAATAATTCTCTAAAATATAAAAGAAATGATGGCTGCTACATGGGATTTTGGAAGCACACACTTCCACGCTTGGTAGTTTACTAGGTATAAGGCCATAAGTTATCTAATAATGATTTACCCAGCACTGCCGGAGCGACCAAAGTAGACTCCATATGATCCATAGGAACTTCCACCAGCCTGAACAATGACATAAAAATAATAGTACTGATTAGAATGAACAAAGGTCAAGCTTTGATAATGAATACAGCATCAAATACATATATATTCAGCAGTTATTGCAATTCACATGTGGTAGTACATAAAATCACCTCTCAAAAACCAAACAAATTACTAAAAGACTTTTCTCTACAATTACAATTGAGGAAAACAATTTAAATATATAAACATTGAAGATTTACTTGTGAACCATCATGAGAAACAAAATTGTTAGTCTGATATTCACCAGAATCATATCCACTACCGCCTGAGTAAGACGAATATCCACGCCCATGTGGCTTACTATCACAGTTTTTATATTTTGGACCATCAGACATGTCCATTGACATGGGAAGGTAGGGGGCAACTGGGGGCATCGCAATTAGAGATTCCTACATGCCAAACACATTCACTCTTAAGTGCATGGTTACTTGTAAAAGAGCATTGCTAGATACATTGAGGTCCCTAGTAATCTAGTGAGCATAAAAATTACAATTAAATTTTATTTTCATAATATATAAGCGCGTAAAAGTTGGACATAATTAAATTATTACCTGGACCATCTCATCATCTTCAAATGTAACTTTGGGAAGATTTTAAATAATGCAGATCCTTGCTTTTGTTACATTCCTCATTTCAGAAATAATAGCCCCACCTTTGCCGATAAGACATTCAATTCACGATCTTGGCACCAGTAAATGAGTCCGTAGTACCGAATTACCTGATTCTCTTTTGATTTTCTCACTGCTTCATGGTTGCAAGTGCATTGTTTCATCAATTGTTGCAGATAGGCCTTCAAATGACTGAAAAGGAACATGATAGACTAGTATCATTTGCTTCTGTACACCAGCACCTGTTTGATCAGTTTTCTCAACAAACAACACAATTCTGAAAACAATAGGAATATTTATCTGGAAATAAGTATCGCACACCCCCCAATACTTACACATGCATATAAAAGATTTTAATCTATAAAAGTAGGGATATTACAGTTTATTTTCTTCCCAATTGCATTTGTAATTGGAATTGTTCAATTTTGTCCCCTAGGAAACATATCGATATCTTTTCTACTATTGAATGACTCATTGAACATCTTTTTCCATCAATGATTGGGTAAAAATGCATACATCTAAGTATTTTAAAGATAATATTGGGTGTGTAACCATGATCAACGTTTTCATTATATAATTGTGACCAATTTCATTTTAAACAAATTCTGAAGCTATCTCAAGTTCAAAAGTAGTAGCAAGCACTAGCAGGATGGGATGAAAAAAGAAAAGGGTGAAAGTAAGTAGAAAAAACCCGAGCATGAAAACATATCAATACGTCTCAAATCATTAAGAAGTAAACTTCTTAATTCATTATTAAGAATTGAACTTATTGGTCAAACTAGGTTAATACAAAATAATTGAGTGCAGTCCATAAATATGAATGTCGTTAAACCTGCCCTACCTTGATTACTTCAAGAAAAAAACATCAATAATAGTCTCTATATGATCACTTACATCATCATCAACACAACGAGTCTAATCATAAAGTGATCGTTTCTCCTCATCCTCAAGGATTGATATCAACTTTTGCAGTTGTTGAAATTTCTCTTTGGCCTCCTGCAGATGAAAGTTAATGGAAATATGAATTATAGAATTATCCAATATTTATATTTATAGATGGTTAATGGAAGTATGCATTATGCCTATTTGTACAAAGTAATGGAAAAATCAATTATGATTAAATATGGAAAAGGAACAAAACATTCTAAAAGAAAATTAGTAAGAATTCATAATGGCTTAGTTATTAAGAAAAAATGAAATAGACAATTATAGAAAAAAACTAAACCATATGGAGACAATTGTGTTCAGACCTATAGATGTCCCAAGAGTCAAGAGAGTCTAATTCAGTCTAATTGTATAATATCTCAACTGTCTATCCACCTGCAATTTTAATTACGGAATGGCTTGATAAAGCATAAAAATCTTGACCCCAATAATCTCCATAAAACTTCCCTATTGGAGATCACTATGGAAAATTAACATATAAACGGCCAAAAAAATGGAGAAATGATATGCGGGTTTAGTGAAAGGTCATTAAGGTTGGAGATATATAAAATTCAATAAGAAAATATAAATGTGAATAAGTAATTAGGGAATTTAATAGGGTGTGGTAAAAGCACTACAAATGATTATTCTAGAACTCCAATATAATATATAATGACACTTTATAACGAATTTTGTGGCACTTTTGAACTTAATGTCACACTTTTTGGAGTAGCGTGACACTTTTTGGAGTGCAATAGTACCTAAATGGAGTAAATTCAAGAGATAATTATATTTAAGTCCCATTTGTCGGGGCAATATTTATAAAAGTTCTATTGACCTTTCAACAATTAATTAGGTCATATTCCATCTTTTTAGGGATTTTTTTCACAATTTTATCCTTTTATAACTAATAATCCGTAACTTTCTTTAGGAAGTTACATAAGTGGTTGGACTTTTTTTTTTTATCTTAAAATGATCATAACTTTTGATTCACAAATCCGTTTTTCGCAAAGTTACTATTTTTGAAATCTGCTCGACGAGATCTATCAAACAAGATCCATGAACCCTATAAAATTTCAAAAAAAAAATTTACACAAATAGTAAATTTTACTATTTGTGAAAAGGCTTTGTTGAGTTGAGTTGAGTAAATTTTACTATATGCACTAGGATATGAAAGAGTTTTATATATGTGATATTTTCACAACTAGACAGTAACATTTACTATGGTAATATTAGACAGTAAATATATATATATATATATATATATATATATAGAGAGAGAGAGAGAGAGAGGGGTATGGTACATCATGCTCTATACATCACACCGTGCATCACACCTAATTCTAGGTCCTAAAAAACTTTTTTTCCAAATTTTATATTTTTTCCTTGGAATTAACCTTTCAATGAACCCATATACAAAAAATTAGGTCAAAATACATTTTTTAGCTATTTTTAAAAAATCCACAAAAAACTGCTGGCGCAGACCCTTATAAATAAGGTATTTTGAGCAGTTTTTTTATGGATTTTTTAAAAATAGCTAAAAAATGTATTTTGACCTAATTTTTTGCATATGGGTTCATTGAAAGGTTAATTTCAAAGAAAAAATATAAAATTTGAAAAAAAAAGTTTTCTAGGACCTAGAATTAGGTGTGATGCATGAGTGATGTATAGAGCATGATGTACCTTAGAGCATGATGTACCTTAGCCTGCCTCTCTCTCTCTCTCTCTCTCTCTCTCTCTCTCTATATATATATATATATATATATATATATATATATATACACGGTGGATCCAAACCCTTTTTTTTCAAAATTACCTTATATTTAAAGGTTCGCGCTAGCCGCATCCAATCCTGACCACCATTATTGGAGCTTCAACGACTATTATCAGAGCTCCGATTTTGGGTGGGTAAGGGTGGCATATGGTGCCGCTGGCGCGGACCTTTGAAAATAAGAGACTTTTGAATAAATGGGTTTTGGATCCACCGGAGTGTCATGATATGCCGCTGGCGCGGACCTTTGAAAATAAGATTGGATAAATGGGATCTGGATCCTCTGGAGCGCCGGTTTGGGGTAAGTAGGGGTGGCATTAGGTGCCGGTGGCGCAGAGCTTTAAAAATAGGAGCATATATATATAATGTGATAATACAGTAAATGCTATTGTTTGTAACAATGTCATAGATATTAAACTTTATTGTGTACACCAGAAAATGAAATAGTTTTATATCTATGACATTTTCACAAATAATAACACTTATTGTGTTAATATATTTATGAAATAGTTTTATATATATAACATTTTCACAAACAGTAACATTTACTGAGTTAATATTACACAATATGTATATATATATATATATATATATATATATATATATATATATATATATATACACACACACACACACACACAAACACACACACGATAGATCCAAACCTCTTTTTTTTTTCAAAATTACCATATTTTTTCATCAAAGTTATGATTTGGGGTCGGTAGTAGTGACATAGGGTGCCGCTGACGCGAACCTCTGAAATTAAGAGAATATTAGATGAATGGGGTTTGGATCCACCAAAGCTCCGATTTTGGGTGAGTAGGGGTGGCATTGGGTTAGGTTTATATCTATAACATTTTCATAAACATTAACATTTTCTGTGTTCATATAACACAGTATATATATATATATATATATCCAAACCTCTTTTTTCTGATATTATCTTATTTTTAACGGCCCGCATCAGCGGCATCCTGTAATACCCCGTATTTTTATGATATTTATTTATGGGATTAATTGAATTAAATGTGTATTAATTGGAAATTAATCCGGATAAAAATACTAGCGAGATGCGAGTTGGTATTTGATTTTAATGAGTATATATGGCTATATATGAATATTGAAATTATGAAATTTGTCGTGAGATTGAAATACGGTAATTTGGAAATTTTGTTGGGACGCGTGTGACAGTCGCGTCAGGAATATAATTATTTTAATTAAAAAGTGAATTTTATTTCTATTAACTGTATGGTCGTTTTGAGTGCGCCAACGTGTCCGGAAGGGTCGAAATAGTTAGAAAACACTACCCGGAGGTTTAGTTTGGGTCCCGGGGCATTTTTGGGCCATACCGGCAACTTAAAAAGGGTATTTTGGTAATTTTGGAATTTTGGGATTTTAAACTTACGAAAATTAGAGTTTAATTATGATTATTAATTAAACCCACCAACCCATTATCAGCACTAAACCAAGTAGTGGGCTACGGGAGAAGTTTAGAATAGAAGTTAAGGGTCCAAAGTTAAACCTCCACCTCCATTGTCATCCTTAGAGAAGAACTTGTAGAGAGAGAGAGAAGAGAATTCTGCAGAGAGAGAGAGAACAATTCAACCTTCAAGATTCAACATCAAATTCAGAGAAAGATTTGAAGCAAGTGGTTTAATTATGTTATTTGCAAAGAATGTTTCTTCCATGCGTAGGAAATTTATACAATTGTTTTGTTCTTGGAGAATGATAAAGACCCATTGAATTGGAACTAGAAAATTACATTTTAATGAGGAGATTGGATGTAGAATTGTGTTAGGGTGATTATTCTGATAGAAATACATCTTTTATATTACCAAAAACGGATTTAATTATAATTATGGAAGACTTTAAATTTCTAGGGTTCATGTTCTTGAAAATTGGGGGAAATTGGAGAGATTTGATGATTAGATGTGGTTTGGGATGATTAGACCCCATATAAATGTTGTAATACGAATTTAATATGTTTAGGGATGATTAGAAACCTTGAAACCTTGTTGGAATGATATTTAGATGAGATTAGAGGTGAAGAAAAGTTGGAAAAACGAATTAAGAAAATCTGGGCTCGAAACTGTCACCTCGTTAGAAGGCCTGCCCAGGTCGTTCGAACGAGCTTCTAACGAGTTGACAGTTTGCCTTCTAACGAGAGGGATGTTCGTTCGACGCCTTTCGTTCGAACGAGATCTCGTTAGATGCCCACTTCGTTCGAACGAGACTTCTAACGAGTTGACAGTTTGGTCTTTTTGACCTGATTTGACTTCTAGTGTTCCGTAACCTTGTTTAATTGTAGAGATGACAATTCCTTGATGACTAATAGATATAGTTGGGACATTTGGAATATTTTGAGGAGTAAAACATAGAAGTGTGGTTTGAACCAAATGATATTTATGGGTTAGAACGTGAGTAACAAATTACGTCGTGAGGATAATGGATGATGTATATATATAAACCGGGGATACGTGTATTGGTATAAGAACGAGAAGTATACCACTAATAAAATATGTTAAGTACTAAGATGTGTGCATGCTTAGTATATGTATATGATTTTATGTGTATGACATACCTACCATACTTGCTATCACGGGAGGTTTACGTTCGCTTAGGGCCTACTCCTTGTGTGCCCGGATTTAGAGTGGTACCTAGAGGACATAGTTCAAGAGAATGACTTATTTGTGAGTTAATAAGTCAGCTGACTATGGAGCGTAGGTATGTACGTGACCCATGGATATGTTGAATTATGTTCGCCTCCATTTTCGTGTGTTGTGCTCATTCTAACAATTCCTGAGAGATTCGGAATTCGTAATCCTTATGTACGTGATGTACCGGGATGGATAGCAGAGTATGTGTGCACCGCAGCTTAGCCTCGGGGTGCTTGTATTGTATATTTATGATGTGAAGAATATACGGTTAAATAAAGAATTGTTATGTTTGAATGTGAGAATCATTAAAGTAACGCATTGAGAATATAAAATGGGAGATAACTTTTGGTAAATTATATTACTAATACTTTGAAATTTGTAATTTAAGTAAAGCTCTCTATTAAATTGATAACGTTGGGACTTATAACACTAATCGAGTAGAAGGGACATTATTTCTTTTGGTCTAGTTAGATATAAGAAACACTTGTATGGGTATGGTACGTTAGGAGTGCACAAATAGCCGAGAGGTGAGTATTTCATGTGAGAGCACGTCCTAATATGTACTTTGCATTCATTGTTTTAATGTTATTAAAACACTTGTTGTTTTTAAAATACTCTCCACTTTCGGGCTCTGACCCGTTTGCTTTCAAATCTATTTTTTTTTTGTAAAAACCTTTTTAGGTGCCCAGCCACAAGGACACCATGCATAGTATTTCCAGTCAGGTGACGAGCTGTAGCTGTTGTGGGAGTCACAGGACCTTGCTAGTAGACGCTTCATCTACCTTGACTCTATATTCAGATTTCTTCAGTTGTAGGGCATGTCGCCCATTTCTTTTAGAGACATTTCATTTATTTCAGTTATTCAGACTTTTGGGTTGTAATTATTCAGGATGCAGACTTGTTTTATTTCTCTCCATATTTGGGATTGTTGTGAGGAGTATTTCCTTTAGACTCATTTTTACTTATTGATTTACTATAGTTGGACTTTATTGTGAATGGTTATGTTATCCTTTACTTTTCACTTATTGCATGTTAATCAGAGTTAACTTAAAATTTGGCAACTCACTTTTTAAATACTAGGTGGTTAGTAATCATTAAAATGTTTTCGACAGTGATGCTATTAACTGAACCAACTTGGCATTTTGTATTAATTTAATAAAGGAGTAGCTACCCGGTATTTAATTAGTCGGGGTGTCTCAGGTGGTATCAGAGCATCAGGTTCTAGTGTCCTTTAGGATCTGTACGGCTTATTATGTTTCCGCTGAGCTTTCTTTGATGTAGAGCCCTATATTTTAGGACTGTTGTATTCTTTTGTATGCTACGTTCTTCAGCTATTTTGAGTTTATAACTGCGAACTTATAGACTTTATTCTTGTTTCAGATGCCTCCACGACGTGCACAACGGGTTCCCGGGGATGCAACGCCAGAACCACAGCCCGCACCAGTTCAGGGCACGATGAATGCCGCCGAGGTTGCAGCCATTGTGGCCCAGGCGGTAAATGCCGCACTAGCCGTGGTTCAGCAGGCACCACCCCAGGCGCCAGTAGCCGCGCCAGTTCAAGCACATGCATTCCCGTCTGCTTGGGAACGTGTTCGTGATGCTTTTCAGAAAGCACACCCTCCGGAGTTCGCAGGTAGCTCCGATGTTGTGGTATCTAGTCAGTGGAGGAAAGACATTCAGCGGCACTTGAGGATGTATGAGTGCACCGATGTACAGAAGCAGATACTAGCTACCTTTAAGCTAGTAGGATCTGCATTGCAGTGGTGGGAGTCTATTACCACTGTGGAGGAGAGAGATACTCTCACTATACAGGAGTTTTGGGTGCGGTTCGACCGCAAATATTTTCCGTCAGCTGTTCACACGGAGATGAGAAGAAAGTTGATGAGCCTCAAGCAGGAGGGTAAGACTGTGGCCGAGTATGAGGCCGAATTCACAAATTTGCTGAACATTGTCCCAGATGAGATACCGACAGAAGAGAAAAAGATTCAGAAGTTTACAGATGGATTGACTTGGAGGATCCGTCAGCACTTGTTGGGGAATCTATCATTGGCCACTTACTCTGATGTGGTTAACGTTGCACTGCTCCATTGCCTGGACCACCGCTTTCACTTGACAGAGGGGAAGCGATCAGGAGAGTCCAGCCGCGTCACTTTGGTATTTTGCTTTGTCTCATGTGTGTAGGTACTACATTGATGATTTCTGAAATGCACACCCTGATGAGAAAAGCTTTGAATGTATTGAAGACTTGAAGGACAAACGATGAAGACTTATTCATTTTTATCTTTCCAGTTTTGGGTTCATGGAAGGGTAGATTTGTATAGGCATTTTTGTTACTTGATAATTCGGATTTTTATGTATGTACCGGCATAGACATAGGGGGAGATTTGTAAGGACATAATTCTCATGTCCGTTATCTTACAGTTTTGTATGTCATACGCCGCTACATTCGGCTACATCTGGCACGTCTCTACACGATCGCTCACAATGGACTCTATCCGAATTCCAAGCATCAAGCATTCAACAACTCCTCAATGCGTCCCTCATCTGCCGCAACGACTTCACGGTCCAAGATTTTAGGGACTTAATGCAAGTGGTACGCAAGGGAAGTCAAAACAGTGAAAAAAGGCACTATAGGAGTGTTCAAGGGTATTTTCGTAATTTCACATCCATAGTTAGGAGGTCTGGTGAACTGAAAAGTTGAAGATATCGCCGCAATGAAGATACTGGAAAAAACGGCACCTCAATCCGAGCTACGGTGAAGGAGTTATGACCTTTTGAAGATAGAGAAAATTCCTTAAAGAATGCTGTTTTTTTTGTACGCTGGATAGAATTTTAGAGTTTCAAGAACATGGGACTCCTCATATTTTTTCCTATAAATACCAACTTCGGGGGAGTTGTTTTGCAAGACTTTAGGAGACGAATTTGAGAGTCCAAATACACCTAGTCTTCATATTCTTGAGTCCCAAGACTCATGATTTGATTCACACATCCTTGCCTATCCTTTGTGAATCCTTTAGCAACCCAAGAACACAACTTTGGTTGGTTCAACCCTTGTGGAGGAGACCGTTCTTCTTCTTCATTGCAGCCCTACTGGAAAGGGATAATTCCAGCCGCGACTACAGAATCCGATACCCGAGGGTAATTCTTAGTCAACTTGTATTTTCATTGTAATCCGATTGTAAGCCGTTTTCTTACAAATTATAGTGAAAATAAATGGTTTTGCCCCTGAGGGGGATTTTTCCTTAATTGCATGTGTTTGAATGTTCTTGCATAGATTATCAATTTATTCAATCACATACTGCTGCATGTTTAGGGTTTGTTTGTGTTAAAAGGGTTTTATATATAATTTGATCATTTGAACGCGAGCATACACGTCTTATTTGATAAATCATCTAGATGCATGTCTTAGGGTTTAACTAAAATTTGGGTTTAATTAAAATTGGTTTTTATTTGAGAAGTCTCAATATTTCCGCTGTAGCTGCACTCTCATAAACACTAGGAGGCTGTAAGAGCAAGTTTTTTAATTGCTCAAAGTGTTTTTTATTTGGCTTATCCCTGTACACATACATTGCACCTTCATGACTACTTCTACATATTTGAAGATAAAGTTTAAGATTTCTGGAAGATCGAAGGACCACTCGTCTCAACAACATTCAGAAGAGTTATGGTTGTTTTGGTAAAGCCTTTGTTTTTTCGAGGGGATTTTGCATTTTTAAGAGTTTGCATTTCAAAATGTTTTAAAAAAATTTTTAAAGAAATTTTAAAAATCTTGCTAACTCGTTCGAACGATATTTGTTTGTCGTTCGAACGAGTTATGCAATGTCATTAGAATGAGTTTCTTGGTTCGAATAAAATTTGGATTGACGCCTTTTGATCAACTCTGGAATCTATTTTGAAGCCTCGTTAGAAGTCATTCCAACGAGATTGGTTAGGTCACTAGAACGAGGGTGCCCACGATTAAATGAGTTGATTTTATGTCAAGCACCGGAATGTCGTTTGATATATCATTGAAAGCCTGATTGAATGACAAGGGGTACGTCGTTCGAGTGAGGTACCTGGTCGTTTGAACGAACGTGCGGGATTTTACTTTTTAATTAAATTTGATCCAAATCTCTTATGTTTATCCTTTTACAAAAAAACTTCCTTATAAAAAGAGATGCGGGATTAGAGTCTTTAAGAACACTTTTACAGTCTTTTCACACTCTTTTAGAGTTCCATTTGTGATCAAACTCTTCCAAATCTCATCCAAATCCCTTGCAAATTACGATATCACTTTATCAAATCAAGAAGAACAGTTTCATTTTCAAGAACCCTTGTAGAGTTCATCTCTATTGTTGATTTGTGGAGCAAAGGATCTATTGCTGAAGAAGAAGGTTAATCGGTGGATACCGAGGAAAAACTGCTTCCTGTAGGAGGTGTTGCACTATGTCGTTATTGTAGAAGATTTGAAGAACTGTGCGTTATACTTAGTTAACTAAGTAGTTTGTAAGTCCTATCGTGTTTATCAAATCTTGTAGAGTGATAAATTAAAAGTTTTTCCCGAAAGGGATTTTTTCCTACTTCTTCGCGTATCTGCGTGCTTGATTTGCTGTATTTAATTTTGACCACATCTTTGCATGCACACTAAATTAATTCAAAGATAAAATTTATTAAAATTGAATTTTTTTGTGTGGTTGGCCTAATAATAGAATCATTCCATAGAATCCCCATATTCTTAAATTGGTATTGGAGCTGGTTACACTAAAATATTATGTGATCCTTTTCACAAAAAAAATTGGGATATTAATTTTTTTAATTGGTGATCTTTAAAATTTGAATTTTATGGATAAATTGTATAATAGGATGCTTATTTTTTATGGGTCTAATTATGCATAGTGAAAAGATAGGATAAGGTTTGCCTTAAAATCTATTGATGAAAGAGTCTGGATTGTGTGTGAAATAGGGTGGACACCACCCAATGTGACCAACGATAATGTCGAGAGTCCAAATCATGTGTCTGCGTGGACAAAAGATGATTTTAAATGGAGCAATTTTAACTCACGCGACTTAAGTGCCATTTCTGGAGTCGTCACCCCTGACGAATTCTATCGCATCATGACGATATCGACACATCTGAGATTGCCAAATGTGGGAGTTCATCTATTCAATCTTTTTCCTTCTTCTTGTTGCTGGATATCTCGTTCGTACACGTCTTCTCTTTGTTTTTCGGTCCTCTAGTGAGTTACAAACAAAGTTCGAAAAGGTCAAATCTTTGATGATTCCATCATCTATGATTGAGTCACGTCTAAAAAAGCTTGACCCTCCAGCTTACTCACGAGGGTACAAATGTTGTGAAAGCTTTGTAGCACCCCGTAATTTTAATTATTTTTATATTGAGATTAATTAAATTAAAATGGGAAATTAATAAAAAATTAATCCGAGTTAAAATATATATTAATTAGCGAGACAAGGGTTAATATTTATTTATATAGAATATTACTTAGTGAATGCGTAATAAATTGATAAGAAAGTATTATGATTATCATGAGTGAGAAATACGAAAGTTACGGTAATTGAGTCGGATGCTCGTGCCAGTCGTGTCAGGACTTAAATTTATGAGACAAAATGTAATTTTATTATGGGTCATCCAATGGCCATTTCGGTGTGCTAATGTGTCTAGAGGGGTCGAAATAGTTAGAAAAGTGTACTAGGGATTTGGATTGGGTCCGAGGGCATTTTTAGGCCAAACCGGCACCCGAAAGGGTATTTTGGTCTTTTTGATTTTTAGAGAAAAGAGACCTATGAATTTTAGAGGTTCATATCATTAGTTATATTGAGGGCGTTGGGATTATAAATTACAAAAATATAGAGAGGCCATTAGAGGAGGGAGAGAAGGAGTTTCAAGGGTTCCAACAGCAATTTTGCACCACCACCACCACCGGAGTGTAGATCGGGAGGAGAGGAAGGCCACCCTAACACCTTTTTGCAGAGAATCAGACCTAAAATATCAGGCAAGTGTTTATCTTGCTAAATTGAGTGAATATACTATCCAAGTTAGAGTAGAATTGAACAATACCCATGAATAAATGATTTTTACTTGAAACTAGAGACTTAATTCATGATCTTGGGCAGGATTTGCATGCAGATTAAAGTCCTATGCGATTTGAAGACGAAATCGGAATATATGGGATAATATAAATGGGAAATTCTGGATTTAATGATGTATAAGCATGGAAGATCATAAAACTATGATTTTATAAATAATTATAAAATAATCAGTTCTTGGGTAGGATTCTTGATAGTTTGATGATATATTTACTTTGCAAAATCACCCTTATATGTGTATATAATGTTTGGGAATATTGGTTGTAAGTTTGGTAAAGAACTATGAAGTTTTGAATGAGAAAATATGAGATAAATGCAACTGCGTAGAGGAAGAAGAATACCTGACAGTTTTCGAATCGATTTGGCCCAAGGGCAAATCGATTCGGTTTTCCAGATTTTGGTAATTTTCCTTATTTTAGCCTTGAAATTGAAATTGATGAATGAGGGAACTTTTGGGATACCTTTAAAACATTGTGAGAGATATTTTGGGTTACTAGTAGGCATAGGATTTGGACTTAGTCATAAGTGGGGTGAGTTAAGGATAAGATTAAACGATGTGATTTGTAATGTAATGAATTCAGGGAAATAGAATGAGTCACGGTGAAAGTGAGCGAACCTATGACTTAAACTAGTAAGGTATGCGTGAATTACCTTCTGAAATACTTTAAAGAATAATTGGCATGCTTCGAGTAGTGAGGGATACTCGGGAATATACGATGAGAAGTATAATCAAAATTTACTAATATGTAGGATATTTGGGAGTTATATATACTACGTATGGGACATATATTATAGGTTGCATGTACACCTATACTGATGATGTGTATATATATATATATATATATATATATATATATATATATATATATATATATATATCAATACATATTGTGTGATTTCTCATGTGTGAACATACTTAGGATACTTTCTATCACGGGAGATTCCGCGTCGTGAACAGTCTTATCCTGATGAGCTCATTGGTGGGATTTTGACTTGTACCTCAGAATATAGAACTTAGGGATTGAGCACTACTTGTGTGAATAAGAGAGTGACCGGTCATTTGGGTGCATTAGGCGTGTGCGTAGCCCAAAGGCTTAGGACTATGTTCACCTCCAAATTGTGTGAATTGTGAATGTATGATTCGAGAGTGATTCTGAACCCGATATCCTTTATTTAGTACGTGATGTACCAGGACTTGATAGCAGAGTATTCCCACATCACAGGTCTCCACCTAGGGATGTCGTATACGTATATATTATATAAGTGATGTACACACACACACACACACACACACACACATATATATATATATATATATATATATATATATATATATATATACGTGTCATTTATTCTACTACGTGTGCATTAGTAGATAAGATAGATAGTGATATCTAAAGTAATCTATTTATGTGGGAACTTAATACCTAACTGATGATTTTTACTTACTAAAAGAGGGCTAGAAATTGATAACGTATTGTATGGATAATACGTGTGGGCACAACGAATTATTAGGCAAGGAGAGACTTAATTTAAACTAGTTAGGCGGGGTAGCATAACTAGGTTAGTTCAGAAGTATACGTTAGGCGTTCACATTAGTTCAGAGGTGAGGATCTCAAGTGAGGGCACGTAAAGTTAACATGTATACAATATCTACTCTTTAAGGCATTTTATATATTTGAAAAAATATTTTCAAACTGTTTTACTTGGGATCTGACCTGTTTCAAATCCATTTTTATAAAAACCTTTTAGGTGCCCAGTCACTGGGATGCCAGACTTAGGAGTTCCTTCATATTTGACGTGTTGCAGATGTTGTGGCCGTTGCAGGACCTTGGTAGTAGACGCCTCCACATTTATCAGTTTCTCTCTATCATTCTATTTTATCAGTCGGGAATGTCGCCCATCTCTAGCTAGTGGTTACTTCAGAGACATTGCACTTTTATTTTATTTCCTATATTGGATTTGGATATATATTATGGATGATTGTATTTGGATTCCAGTCTGGAGTGTTTATTCCAGGCACATTTATTCATCTCGTTGTTTTATCATTTATTACTATGTTTACTGGAAAGATGAATGTGATTTATTAGTTTAATTTATTGCCTATTAATAAAAAGATTAAAATTTTGACACCGGGCCATTAGGGTATAAGTAAAATAAATTGGATTTCGAAAGTGATGCTAAGAATGAAACTATTAATGATTCCTGTTTAATTTAATAATGGACTGATCACCCAGGATTAGATTAGGCGGGGTGTCCAGATGGTATCAGAGCATCAGGTTCTAGTGTCCTTAGAATCTATGAGAACTTGTTACGTTTTCAGCGTAGCGCTCTTTGATATAGATCCCTACTATTAGGATTATTGTATTCGCGATTATGCATTTACGTCTTCCGCTATTTTGAGATATATGTGACACCCCGCTTAATAAAATACCGGGCGATCACTCATATATCAAATTAAAATAGGAGTCTCATATGGTTCATTCTTAGCATCACTGTCGAAAACCAATTTAATTACTAATATCCTATTAGGCCGGCATTAAATTTTTAATTAACTAATCTTTTTTACCAAACCATTCAAATAAAACAATTACAAAAGTTTATAAGCAGCAACTGAAATGAAATAAAATTAAATAACCGAACACTCGGTACAATAATACAACCATATCGAATGCCGCACTAAAAGGCGATAAAAGAATAAATGAGTACAGTTGGGCCATAAGCCCGAATGTTACTATAATACCTCCTATCTAGATCTCAATTATAGAAGCGTCTATAATATGCCTACTTGCATCCACAGCTACTGCAGCAAACGTCTGACTCGAAGGAATCATCATCCAGGCGTCCCTGTGTCTGGACACCTATATATATATATATATATATATATATATATATATATATATTGAGAGAGAGAGAGAGAGAGAGAGAGAGAGATAGAGGAAAAATAGAGAAAACGGGTCAGAGCCCGAGTTTTGAAAATATTTTAGCAAGTGCTTAAAATCCATATTTTAAAATATGATATTTCTCATATTTAAACTGGTATCGCTCTCACATGAGATATACCTCACCCCTCTCCTAATAGTGCACAACTATCGCATACCTTTTTAAACAACCTAGTTAAGCTACCCTGCCTAACTAATGTATTTACCCATCTTATAATAATCCTCATAAATTTGAGTATTAAGGACTAAACTTCTCCCCATTCCCAACATTACGTTACGTTCGTGTGTGGGGTGTCTCGCGAAGCGAAATCCAAATAAGAAACCCCCCGATACACTACTACGTGACAATGTTGATCGTCGGGATCCATTAGGCCCTCAGTACATACCACATTTATACCATCCCATATTTATCAATAGTTCTCATTAGGACCTATGATCCATATTCATATAAATCCGGATATAAATCTACCGGAAGGAGTATATCACTTTATTAATTATTTTCCCTTTTATACAGGGTTACGTTATATGATGTCTCATCTCATATATTAACAATATACTATATGCACAAGTATAATAATCAGTCCACAGAGATATAATATAAGTAGCTTAGTCATTCTCATTTACTAAGCAACAGTGGATTATGTCAAGTACACATATATTTTAAATCTCAATACATATATTCATATCCGGCACCCATAGGCTTAATAGCAGTGCACACATACTCTGCTATCAAAACCAAGTACATCCCGTCTAAAGGATCACATGTTTCACATCACTCAGGAACTGTATCATTACAAATCACACATATTGGAGGCGAACATAATTCCAAGCCCATGGGCTACGCACATACCTACGCACCCATATGACCATTAACATTATCATTATCAGATAGCCCGTACCTAGGTTTCATGATCTTGAGATACCAAATCTAAAACAGGATAAGATTTTCCTCTTTTGAACGCCAACCTCCCGTGATAGCAAGTATGGTAGGTATGTCATACACATAATAAACAATAATATAGGTACACATTCCACCTATATACATATATCATCAATTAGGTATTCACAAAACAATATTATAACGATAGGTATTTATCTCACATATACATAATTTTCCCTAGGTAATTATTTAACCCATGTGTATAATAACATCAGGGCATATGCACCACCCATATAATAATCCCCTACGTAGTATATTTATATCTCGAATATCCTACGCATTTATCAAATTTTGACTAATCCCCAATATTTTATTTCCGAGCTTTTCTCACCGCACAATGATAATATCAACAACCCCGATATATTCATTCGTCTCATAATATATATACTTTAACGACATCGTATATATATTATTTATATCTCTTCTCAATATACTATGGCTATAATTTCCAAACTCTTATAACGATAGCCAATAACCTCGAATATTTCCATTCATAATAATATAAGCAGTCACCCCCTTAAAATATTACCCCAATACGTACTCTCTTATTTAATATTCAAATCACACCGAAATACCTCTTTAAGTATTGTTGATGTAAAAAACCAGATGCAATCTAATTAATTAATCACAGATAAAAATGAATAAATAAATAAAACAATGGATTTTTAAAGTGGTTCGACTATCAAAATGGCCTACGTCCACTGTTCCTGTATTGCTGATTATTTGCCTTGAATCTCGATGATAGGTTGACTAAGGGATTCAAAGTCCCTTTCTTATGATGAGATTACAATGTATTTACAGCCTTGAGGTTGTACATATGAAAAGGTAATGCGCTGTTATATAGTAGACATATACATCTGTACAATAATAATGCACATTTAATGCGTAGTCGCCTTTTGGTTTTCTTGATTTGGATGCTCTGCACGCCAAGTAGCTCAGACCGCTTAAGTTACTCGATACGCCTAAGTAGCTTGGAACGCCTGAGTAGCTCGGTGAAAGTATGATGTTCGTTGAAAGTATTTGTATTTACCACATAGATTGATACGTGTCTTCATATAATTGGTCACGTCAGCAGACTAAATTTGGTATCAACAGAAGCCCCCAATGTTTCACAGTCGAGGTTGAAGAAGAGTGTGGAACATTTTGCTTGAAAGCTGCTTGGATTACTGGTCTTCAGAGATTAAGAAAATTTTCACTTTATATAATTCCTTTTGAGCACATAATGTCAAACTTCGTAAATATTTTGAATTTTTCATGATCACTTCGATATTTGTTCCTTTTTCTTCTTTTAGCCACCGAAAACGTAAAAGTCTTCCCTTGTAACCATTGCTTTTCTCTATTCCCCAGGTAATATATTTAAGTGCGACAGAAATCCTATCGTCTTCTACTTTTCAAATCTGCATTTCTGAACTCTTCATTTCCTCTCTATCTTGTGCCTTCGTTCCTTCCATCATCCGTTGTCAACTGATCTCTCTTTCTTCCATAAGATTTTCTTCCTTCTTCTTTATTTACTTAATTCACCGTGATTTATCTTGTTGAATCGTTGGATAAATTTTGGTCTGATTTTTCGATCCCTTCGTGGGTTATTTTGGAAGAACCTAATTATCCTTCTGATTTATTTTCTTTGGATGAGGGACACTGGTTCCCAACTATTTTTGTAGCTGAGTGTGGCTTTTCTTTCCCACTAAATCCCCAGTGTTTGGAGTTTTGCCAATATTTTGATATTGTACCTGCAAGAGTAGCTCCAAATACATGGAGGGTAGTTAATGGCATATAGAGGTTGAATCAACTTCATGGAACTCGTTTGGGAATTCCAGAAATTATGTATTGTTATAGATGGGTTACCAATGACACTATTTTCTATTTAAAAACTAGGTTTTCGAATAGAGCTTTAGTTGTCAATCTTCCCGATGCCAATAGGGACTATTTTGATCATGGGGTTGTGATGAAAAATTGGCAACACCCTCCATTAAATGGAAATGATGTGTACCAAGGTCCCAAGTGTCCGCTTTATGGCAATGGGATAGGTTGTTTTTATTTTTGAAATCTTGTTTTCTTTGTATTCGATGAAATGCATCACTGACATTAATTTTGTTTGTTAGGGAAACTGATATTAATTTAAATGACTTGAAACTTATCTGGAGTTTGCATCAGTCGATCATTGGAGAGCATGTGAGGTCCGCTTCATATTTGTTGAGATACAGAAGCTCCATTTCATCTTTTATTGCTCGTCCTGTGGTGGTTGATCTTGATCGAATACCAACTTCTGAAACCAGTCTGAAAGGATCTTCTTCTGATTTACGTACTCCTATTACTGATCTGATGAAGAAGAGGAAAGATCCGGCATTTTTTGACAAGTCTATCTTTGCCACTGAAGAGGCAAAGAAAAACAAACAGGATGTCCCAGATGAGGGGACAAAGAATGTAGATGTACCCCCCTCTACTGCTGCTAAGGAAACCGGCAAGAAGCCCCCTGTGCGTCCAAAAGAGGCAGCACCTTCGAGTGAAATAGTTGTCATTTCACAAAGAGAACAACACCTTTAATTGAAAGTGCTCTTCTGAGGAGATTGAAAAGAGGTCCTACTGATAGACCTGTTGAATCTGTTTCTCAACCTTTAAATGTTGAAGGTAATGTTCCATCTCTTATTCCTCCGAGCTCTGCTATGGGCTTAATCAGATCTTGGACTGTCCCAGAATTCTAAGGTATTGAAGACACTTTTTCTCGTGAGAGAATTACTATTTTGACTGCTCAACACATTACGTCAGTAAGTATCATTAGCCTGGGCCCTTTATCTTCTAGTATTATATTCATATATTGAATTAAACTTCTTTCTTTTTTCAGTTCGTGACGTGTTTCAATAGTATTTTGAAGAAAGATGAAGCCATCAGGGCTTCCACTTCTTCGGGTGGAATAGAAGAAGCTTTTGCTGGATTAACTCGATCTTTGAAGGAATCTCGTTAGAAGTATGAGGAAGACAAAAGTGCCTGGGAGAAACAATTCCAGTCTATTGAAATAACTCGAGATCAAGCTGTGACTGTCTCCAAAGAGTTGGAGAAGAAATTAAAGGATGCTGAACAAAATAACAAGGAACTTGAGGTCAAGCTTAAATCTGCCGAGGAAGATGTCGCCAAACTTCAAGATGTTAAACGACGTAAGACAGAGGTAGAAGAAAAATTGAAATCTGCCGAAGAGCTCCTTAGGGAAAAGACTTCCTCGGAGAGAGCAAAAAGGAAAGTTGCTGTTAAGAAATCTTTTAGGGTTGGTTGGGACAAGGGTTGGAATAAGGGCCTGGTCGTTATGTCTTCTCATATGGAGTATGTCAGTGTTAAGTATTTTCGGGATGCGTGGATAGCAGCTTTGAAGAAATTAAAGGTTGCTGAAAATTATGAGTTGTTCCAGGAGCATACTCATGGCCCTCCTCCCTCTCCTGGAGAAGAAGAAGAAGAAAAAGAAGATGAAGCTGCATCAGATGAATCCTCTATGATGATAGGAGAGCAAGTCCCTGTTGTTGCTGTTGTTCAACCCTCTGAGCAAGTCCAACAAGCTAGCACATCTGGCGAGCAATTGCCATTGCTCTCTGAGCAGCCAACCCCTTCATCCAAACCGTCTGAAGAAGTCGTAGGAAATAAGGAGAAGGTGTAAAGTTGTTCGGGTATTTTATTACATGTTTTCTTGTATGTAACCCTGAAATGTGTTTTCCTTTATCGTGATAAATAAAAATGAACTTTTGTTGTTCGTCTGGAATTTTTCTCTTACTTTCTATATTCGCATCATTGTTGATTTTGTTTTTCATTTTCTCTTTGCTAGTTTGTGGCCAGGATGGAACTCTTATCAGCTAATGATACAGAGTTGATGAAGAAGTGCAATGACTATTTCAAAGCTGGTCATGCAAACTTTACTGAGGCCCAAATAATTGACATCCTCGGATCAGGTGCCTCTGAACGAGCAATTGATGCTTACCAGTACTTGAAGTGCCTACTTGATCATGTTGTAGCTAATAATGTGGATTATTAAGAAATGATTGAAGATCTTCAAGGAACGATCGAGGAACTTCAACAACAGTACAGAGAATCCACTACACTTTTACATCAAGGTTATGAAAAAAAGTATCAATAATTGAGTGCTGACAGGGAATATGACAAGTACATTTCAGCCCATAAGAAAAAGGAAAGTGTGTTAAAGCTTCAGATTGAAGATCATAGACATATTGCTAAGATGCTAGAGCAAGAGAATATCGCTTTGCAAGAGGAAATGAAACAACTCAAATTTGCTGCCTCCTCTTCTTTGGGAGACTTGGTCCCATTTAATGATGATAGTTTTTCCTTTTTAGAAATAGAAAATGCTAACTTATGGGAAGAGTTAGAGACTTTGAAATGAACTGGACTTTCCACACCTGGTCGTGGCAGAGCAAGATCTTCTTCCCGTGGAAGAGCAAGGGCTGGTCGGGTTAATATTGATGAGACAAGAACTCAATTGGCCTTAGAAAATCAGGTCGTTCAATTGACGACGAAGAATCAGGCTTTGGAAGAAATGTCTAAAAAAATTCAGAGTTTCACCGACCAACTCTCCAATCAGAGTTCTGCATTGGAAAGTAAAGAAATTCTGGTGAAAAAACTCCACCAGCAACTTGATATATTGACTTATCAATTTCACAAGCAGCCCAGGGAATTTTGGATGGCTGGGTATAATGAAGCTCTGTATCATCTTGATGCTCGTTTGCAGCAGTCGAACAACGAAGGATATAAGCAGGGATGATTGAATGCCTTATGTGTTCTGAAACTGGAGCAATGTCATTTCTTATGGGATTATTATGAACCTGGAGTGCTTGATTTACCTGTACCTCCCTTCAAACTTGACCTTGGATGGATTTTTGCCCGTGCCATTCCTCGAATTTTGATCTCCAATTATCTCGGTGATTATAGTCTTCATTCAAATTTTGAGATATCTCGTCCAGAGCACTTACTTGATCGACTATCCATAATTAATGTTAGAATGCTGCGAGATATGAACTTTATAAACTCTCCTTGTGCATTAGATGATCCTCCAGCTGGGGTGGAACCTGTTTCAAAAGCAGAGGAAAAGAAACCCATAGAATAGGACATTTGTATGTAATGAATCAAATTTCATATCGTATGTAATCTGCTTGGTTTTAATAGATAAAGATTTAGTTTCTTTTATAATTTCATTTCCTTGGAAATATTTTGTAGAATGTCTTCATTATTCCTTAGTGAATGTATATATATATATATATATATATATCCTATTTCGTTTTTAGACAATGGAACTTGTCCCATTTGTTGTTTGATTATAGTGACTTGTCACTCTTTGGGCCTAAGAAATGGAATGATTTTCATCCCATGTTCATGCTTAGTTGTAGTAATCTTGCCAGGATTACCTTGTTGCCTAGACAGTGGATGCCTCGGGAGGTCACTCATCTTCTTGCCTAGTCTGGGGTGTCCCTTGAGATCACCCGTGATCAAACAGGCTTTTGCACTGTATGATTTTTATTTACCAACCAACCGGAGTTGGTGGTTAATGAATTGTCGACCAACCGAAGTTGATGGTTAATGAATTGTCGACCAACCAGAGTTGGTGGTTAATGAATTGTCGACCAACCGGAGTTGGTGGTTAATGAATTATCGACCAATCGGAGTTGGTGGTTAATGAATTGCCGACCAATCGGAGTTGGTGGTTAATGAATTGCCGACCAACCGGAGTTGGTGGTTGCTGCTCCGAATTTGTGTTTGTGTAGTGTGTAGCACTAGTATTCCGAAAAAAATTCAACAAAGGAGGAAATATGTGCGAAACATCACTTTATTCATATTGAAAGAAATGTGTTACATATGTATTTTAATTACTGATAATACTTACGCAGATGCTCTGCATTCCATGCGTTCTTGAATTCTTCTCCCTCCAAAGTTTCAATTATGTATGTCCCAGGACGAACAACTTCAGTTACTCTGTAAGGTCCATGCCAGTTGGCCTCCAGTTTGTTATGCTTTTGGATCACTTTCTTCAACATATAATCCCCCTCTTTCAAATCACACTTCTTCACCCTTTTGTTGTAGAACAAGGTTGTTCGTTGTTGGTATGCTGCATTCCTGATTGTTGCTTCTTCACTAACTTCTTCGAGCATATCCAGGTCTAAACGTCTCATCAAGTCGCTACAGGAGAATTGAAATTAAGCACCCTATGTGTGGGTAGACCCAATTCAGCAGGTATGACAGCCTCACTCCCAAATGTCAACATGTACGGAGACTCCCCAATTACTGTTCGCGGTGTAGTGCGATAAGCCCATAACACAGAGTGTAGATCGTTAATCCAATTTCCCTTTGCATCATCCAGTCATTTTTTCAAACCATTCAGTAGGGTTTTGTTCGTCACTTCAGTTTTCCCATTGCTCTGGGGATGGCCTGGGGCGGAGTGGATCTTCTGTACATTAGATTGATGATAATATGCAGCGAATTCCTCGTTGTCAAATTGGGTTCCATGGTCAGTAATGAATGCGTGTGGGAGACCATATCTGCAAATAATACTCTTCCAAATAAACTGATAGACCTTGTTATATGTCATATCAATGAGAGGTTCACCTTCAACCCATTTGGTAAAATAATCCACAGCAACTACGAGGTATTTGAATCTCCTTTTGTTCATTGGAAGTGGCCTGACCAAGTCTATCCCCCACATGGGGAATGGCCAAGGGGACGTAATGGGTGTAAACAATGCTTGGGGAATTCTTCAGATGGAAGATAAATGTTGGCATTTATCGCACTTCTTAGCATAAGTTGCGCAATCAGCTCTCATCATTGGCCAGTAATATCCCTGTGTTATTATCCTCTGCCAAAACGTCTGACCTGCTACATGGGCTCCGCAGGACCCTTCGTGAACCTCTTCAATCAAGTCTTTAACTTCGGAGGGATGGACACATCTTTGTAGTCCTTCTATAACACCTCTTCTATATAAAATACAACTGGTCAATACGTAACGAGCAACTTTAAACTTTAGTTTCTTAGCTGCTAGTTTATCAGGTGGCACAGTCCCTTCTTTGATATAGGCCCTGATGGGATCCATCCAGGATGGTCCCAAGTCGAGGGCAATGAATTTCACCATCAAGTCTTCGTATACTCTTCGTTCTATGGGAATTTCTATTAGGATTGTTCTTCGTAGCTCGATGCGTGTTGCTGATGCCAACCGAGCTAGGGCGTTGGCTCTTGCATTCTCCAATCTCGGTATTCTGATCAACTGAACTGTGATAAAAGTCGAGACAACCTCCATAGCTTTTGCATGATACTTGACCATTAGTTCTCCCTTCGCTGCATACAACCCGAGAATTTGATTTACGATTAATTATGAATCACTGAATACAATGACCTGCTCTGCCTTCATAGTTTTGGCCAGACTTAGACCCACGATCATAGCTTCATATTCAGCTTCATTATTGGAAGCCTTAAATTGAAAACATAGAGCATACTCCATATCAATTCCATCGGGAGTGTTTAAAACGATTCCTTCTTCACTGCCTGTGGCACACGAAGAGCCATCCACATATAAATTCCATATAGGTACTTCATTATCAAACTATTGGTCAGACAGAGTTCCTCGGTGGAATATTTGATACTTCCTTTTGTCATCCCTCGACACTTCTCGCTGCTCGTTAATTATCTTCTCTTGCTTATCCACGGATGGAAGTTGGTCGGGTGTTATCTTCGATAATCCCGTAACATCCACGGGTTGGTCTATATTAAACTCCTGCTCTTCGGATGTATCAAAGTGAGTATACTTTGCAATAAAATCTGCTACTGCTTACCCCTTAAGTGACGACTTAGGCTCATAAACTATGTCATATTCACCAAGTTCTACTGCCCAGTACATCAATCTTACCGATTTCTTCGATTTATGCAGAGCTTGTCTTAATGGCATATCAGTATACACTACTATCGTATGGGCTTGGAAATATGGCCTCATCCTTCTGCTTGCTTCGATTAGTGCTAGTGATAACTTCTCCAGTCTTGGATATCTGATCTATGCTCCTCGGAAGGCCTTGCTAGTGTAATAGACTGGTTTCTGCACTCCGTCCTCCGCTCTTATCAATTCTGAGCTAACCGCGTTATCTAAAACTGCCAAATACAAGTATAGCCTTTCTCCTATCACTGGTCTAGATAACAATGGAGGTGTCCCCAGATATTTCTTCAACTCTTGAAAAGCCTCCTCACATTCATCATTCCACTCAAAAGTTTTTCGAAGTGTTTTGAAGAATGGAAGGCATCTGTCTGTTGCTCGTGACACAAATCTGTTAAGTGCTGCAACTCGCCCTGTGAGACTTTGCACCACCTTTTTTGTAGCTGGAGATCGTAGCTCTAATAGGGCCTTGATCTTTTCGTAACTGGAGATCGCACCTACTTTTGGTTAATAATATATCCGAGAAAAATACCTTCTCGTACTCCGAATATGCATTTGCTGGGATTCAACTTCATTTGATATTTCTCTAGTTGATCCAAAGTCTGACCTAGGTCAACTAAATGATCAGCAGCCTTCTTGCTTTTCGTCAGCATATCGTCAACATAAACCTCCATGTTATGACTGATTTGCCCTACAAACACCTTATTCATCAGCCGCTGATATATTGCACCTTTATTTTTAAGTCCGAAAGGCATAACATTATAGCAATAAGTCCCCCTTGGGGTGATAAAAGAGGTACTTTTCCTGTCCTCATGTTTCATTTTAATCTGGTTGTAACCAGAGTAAGCATCCATGAAACTCAACAATTCACGCCCCAATGTAGCATCCACCAGCTGGTCGATTCGGGGAAAAGGAAAATGATCCTTTGGGCAGGCTTTATTAAGATCAGTGAAGTCTGCACACATCCTCCACTTATTATTTTTCTTCTTTACCATCACTACATTTTCTAGCCAATCAGGATACTTGACGTCCTCAATAAAAAAAGGTTTTCTATTGTTTTTCTACCTCTTCTTGTATAGCTTGATTCTTTTCAGGGCTGAACATCCTTCTTCGCTGCTTCACTGGCTTGACTTCCTTATTAACGTTGAGCTCGTGGCACAGGAAACTCGGGTCTATCCCTGGCATGTCTTCATGACTCCATGAAAAAGTCTGTTTTCTGCGCCTTATAAATGCTACCAGTTCTCGTTTTATCGATACATCCAATGACGCACCAATTTGGGTTGTTCGTTCTGGGTGTTCATCATCCAGAATGATATTTTTGGTAGCTTCCATGACCTGGCCCTTCACGAGCTGAGACTCATCTCTAGGGTCTAATGTTTCAATCTCTGTTTCATCCACTTGATATGTAGTAGTCTTTTTCCTGGATTCTTCTCGTTCTTCCTGTTCAGCAGATGAATAGTAGCATTCCCGAGCTACTTTCTGGTCGCCTTTCATAACTCCACTCCGAAATTGGTTGGGAATTTTAAACATTGATGTACAGTAGATGGTACTGCCTCGAACTTCTTCAGACCTACCCTTCCCATGATGATGTTGTAGGCTGATTGGATATTTTTATCCATTACAAAAAAGCTTACTCTTTCTATTCGGCAAGCAGGCCATGTACCAATAAGCATGTCCAACTTGATCGCCCCAAGTGGAAAAACCTTTTCTCCAGTAAAATCGAGGAGGGGCCTATAATATGGCTCCAACTGGGCTAACTTCAGATTCAAACTGTCAAAGCATGGGTAGAACATGATATCTGCAGAGCTACCATTATCCACCAGTACCCGTGAAATTATCACCTCCTTCATTCTCATCTTGATCACCAATGGGTCATCATGAGGATATAGTACACCTGCCAGGTCATTCTTAGAAAAGCCGATGACCAGTTTGTCCCTATTCACCTTCCTTGGGCGATCATCTTCAGCCAAGTTTATGCATTGTATGTAAGAGCAAGCTTGGGCCTCATTGAGGTAAGATTTTCTCTCCGCAATCAGATCTCCACCTCCTGCATCTGCACCTGTAATGACATTACATTCAAAGGACCCAAAATGGATTGAAAATACCTCGCGCTCTAGCTGTCATGGCCTTTTGGGGAGATCGGGGTCATCCTCTGGATCATCTTCGTGATCTATCTTCTTATCTTCTTTTGCTCGACGAGGAGACTTAGATCTTTGCCTTCCTCTGTTGTTGGTTTTTCCACCATTTTGGCGATCAACGTACTTAGTTAGTTTTCCTCGCTTGATGAGTGATTTAATCTCATTCTGAAGAGCTATGCAACGTTTAGTCGTGTGGCCATGATCTTTATGGAATTCGCAGTATTTAGACTTGTCCCTCTTGTCAGGATTTGCCTTCATTTTCTCTGGCCAGGTTAGCTCTTCGTTGTTCTTGATCTCTTCCAGAATGTGATTTATATCTACCTTCAAGGGATTATAATTTCCATATTTCCTCATTTTCTCCAGCGTTTGTTTACCTTTCGACTGCTTGTTGCCACCATTGTTCTTCTAATCCTTCTTCTCGATTTTACCAGCCTCAACCTTGGTCTCCTTAGTGTCTGTATTCATCTTCGCAGCCATGGCTTCCTCAGCGTTCATGATCTTAGCTGCCTTTACCATCAGTTATGCCATGGTTTTAGGCGGATCTTTGGCCAAAGTATAATACAACTTGTCTGGTAATAGTCCACTCATCAGAGCAATAATTGATGTCTTCTCCTCGTAATCAATTACCTCAAGTTTCTCATTATTAAAACGAGTAATATAATCCCTGGTACTTTCTTATGTCTTCTGTCTAACACTTAGTAAGTGTGATACTCTTTTAACTGGTTTCGCTCCAAAACAGAAATTTCCTATGAAAAGCTCTGCCAGTTGAAGGAAAGTTGCGATCTTCCCCCGAGGAAGGTTGTTATACCATATCTGAGCTGACCCGGTGAGAGTTCCTGAAAATGCCCTGCATCTCATCTCATCTGGAACCGCATAGATATCGGTAGCAGCATGGTATTGCTCTATATGGAGGACAGGATCAGTTTTCCCATCATATTTAGGTGTCACCATAGGAGCTTTGAATTTTGATGGTGTGGGAAAATCCAAAATTGCCTGCACGAATGGTGTCCCTTGGACAAAAGTTCTTTGTAGGGGATTCTTGGCCTTAGACATTTCCTCTAACTTGTGTTCCAACCTTTGAATAGAGCCTTTTCATGCATCATTTCCCACCTCGAGCCTATTTGTTCTAGCGATTGATCGCGTTGAGTTATCCTCTTGGGATCTTTCATTATGGGTTGTTGGGCGTGATTGGGCAAAGCCTTCCCTTAGGTCATATGGTCATTGAGAGTTCCTTGACGCAATCCTAGGAGGACTTTTATTCCTCCTAGGGCCCAATCGATCAAAAGGGGAGACTCTACTCAACCTTTCTAGAGCACTAGTCCTTTCTGGAGTTAGAGTGACATTCCGTTGAGAATCTGTAGCTCGTACTGATGAAGTCCGGCTAGTTAATACGAAGGATCATTAGACCTCTCAGTTCGATATGAGCCAGTACGTCTAGATTGAGAGACCTTCGGGAATAGCGTTCGTCTAGTTCTTGAAGATGGCAGATGGGTATTTCTCTGAGCACTTCGTTGTCCTGATTGGGTTGGCACTCCATCTCGAACAGTTTGTATAAGTTGACACATGGTTTCTTGCATGGCCGTTTTCCCTTGGGCTAAATTAGCCATTATGCCAGCTAGATCTTGAATATTTGGTGGAGTAGACGGGTTTGGAGGGACCCCAGTGTTTTTATTACTGGATTCCGGAACCTTAGCCATAGATGATGAGTTATTTGGTGAAAAATGCTAAGTACAGTTGTTTCCCACAGACGGCGCCAATCTGTTGATGTAAAAAACTAGATGCAATCTAATTAATTAATCACAGATAAAAATGAATAAATAAATAAGACAATGGATTTTTAAAGTGGTTCGGCTATCAAAATGGCCTACGTCCACTGTTCTTGTATTGCTGATTATTTGCCTTGAATCTCGATGATAGGTTGACTAAGGGATCCAAAGTCCCTTTCTTATGATGAGGTTACAATGTATTTATAGCCTTGAGGCTGTACATATGAAAAGTTAATGCGTTGTTATCTAGTAGACATATACATCTGTACAATAATAATTCGCATTTAATGCGTAGTCGCCTTTGGTTTTCTTGATTTGGATGCTCTGCACACTAAGTAGCTCAGACCGCTTAAGTTGTTCGGTACGCCTAAGTAGCTCGGAATGCCTGAGTATCTCGGTGAAAGTATGCTATTCGTTGAAAGTATTTGTATTTGCCATGTAGATTGACATGCGTCTTCATATGATTGGTCTACGTCCGCAGACTAAATTTGGTATCAACAAGTATTATTCCTCACGAACACCCCTATTTGGGTAAATCTTGGATTTCACTTTCAACTAACCCAAGGTACATGCCTCACTCCAAAAAATTATGTATAAGTCCCCACGCTATTTTTAGGAACCCCAAATATTTATCTCCAAACACTTCTAGCCTTTATTTTTCCAATTTTCGGTTTGGTTTCCGAGTTGATGATTTCAACCCCGGAACTGCTTTCTTAGAAAAACCATAACAATTCGAAAAAAATCAGAAAAATAAGTGGTCGGCATCTACGCAATCGTATATCTTTCATTTTTTAACCAAGAGCCGAATCGGCCGTCTTCCTAGCCGAAACAGCTCAGAAGTGACGTTGGTCACTATTCACCTTCTTCTCCAAAAATCCAAACCTCCATTAAAGCACCTTCAAGATTTTTATCTCCTCTCATCATCAACCAACCTCAAACAACCATAAATACACATATATAAAGGGTTCTAATCATCCTATAACCCATAACCAACAATTAATTTCAATAAATTCCAAGTTTCTCAAATTGGGTATTAATCGAGTTATATCCATTTTAATCTTCCGAAAACCCGTTTGATCCATGAAATTTCAACCCCAAAATCTTTAGTTTTATACCAACTACAATATGAGAAATAAACACACTAAATCATAAATCAAGTTAAACACTTGCCTCGTGGATTAAATCCGACGACCCCGAGTCGAATCCCACAAATTTTGGCTGAAAATCTCTTCTTTTCTTCTCTTTTCTTTCTTCTTATTCTTTCTTCTCTTGTTTATCTCTTCTATTTATCTCTCTTAGGGCTGATATGTGGGGTAAATAAGGTATTTTCCCTTATTAAACCCTAAATTGGGTGAATACCCAATTGTAAAATGACTTGTGTACTCAATTGTGAGTCCCTACTAGTCAAAAAATGCCCGGAACCCAAACACTACCCCCGGGTACTCTATTTTGACTATCTCGGCCATTCTGAACCCAACGGCGCAGTCGAAATCTCCATCCGAGTCACTTAACTAAACTTCACTAATTAGACCCAACACGTTCAATACGCGTGTTTTTCCAATTAAAATATTTTCCTTTGTCGCTTTACCCGACTGCGACATGTAATAAAAATAATCTACTCATATACTTAGTCTCGAGATATAATCCACGTAAATATTAATCTGTCACTCAAAAACTAATATTTACTATTCACTTTATAATATTGAATTTATTTAATTTCACTTATTAATCCCAGAATTACTATTCATAATAATTCCTCAAATTACCAAATTACATTCACAGTGTAATTTATATACCTTTAAAAGTATGGGGTATTACAATATATTGAACTTTGGACTTATGGAAATTATTTTTCATTTCAGATGCCTTCCAGACGTGCACCTCGAGCCACCTCAGATGCATAGCCCGAGCCGCAGCTAACTCAGGCACCAGGGACTTTCGCCATTATCGCACAGGCGGTTGATACGGTTTTGACTACTTTTGCTCAGCAGGAACCATAGGTGCCAACCCAGCCTTAGGTTGTGGCTCCAGACTAGACACACTCATTTCCTTCTACCTGGGAGTGAGTCAGGGATGCCTTTCAGAAGGCTCATCCTCCTAAGTTTCAGGGGAGCTCCGATGTCGTTGCTTTTTACTAATAGAAGAAGGACATCCAGCGGAATTTACGGATGCATGAGTGAACCGATGTACACTGACAAATACTAGCTACTTTTAAGCTAATGGGGGAAGCCATACAGTGGTGGAAGTCCGTTACCACCGCACAAGAGAGAGATAGCATGTCGATTCAGGAGTTCTGGGAGCGATTCAACCGTAAGTACTTCCTATCCGCCATTCAGATAGAGATGAGGCAAAAATTCTTAAACGTTTCCTAGGAAGGGAGAACAGTAGCTAAGTATAAGGAGCAATTTACTAGGTCGGTAAATTTTATCCCCGAACAGATGAGCACAAAGGAGAAATTGATACAGTTATTTGTGGATGGTCTTGCCTGGAGAATCCGACAGCATTTATTGGGTAATCCCACTTTGAAGATGTATACGGATGTGTTTAATGTCACTTTACTGCACTGTCAGAACCATCGCTTCCATGTGAAAGGAAGAAAGTGCTCAGGAGAGTCCAGCCAACAGGGGGTAACAGTGCCAGTGGGGCACAATCAACTCGAGCTCAGATGAGACGGGGTGAGCAAGGTTCCCATCATGGGGATGCTACTAAGCATTTTTGTTCAGGATATTCGAGGTAGGGTAAGGGTGGATTAAAGCATGGCCATTAGGCTCAGCAGGGCCAGTCGGGCCAATAGCATTTTTAGCATGGCCAACAGGGCTAAGGGAGAGGTGGTAGTGGCTAGCAGGGCGAGAGGTGAAGAAATTTCATGGGGATATATTTCATTTATGACAAAAATGGCCACAAGCGCCAGGATTGCCCTGATAAGGGAAGAGTTCCGCAGTAGTAGGGCGCTCGTCAGGAGCCTCGGTGGCCTATTTTCCTTACCTTCCTCCCAGCACCAGCATTGCCTACAGTACCATTCGCCCCAGCATCCCCACCTCACCAAGGGCAGTTATAGTACGGGCGTGTGTACAACATCCACCAGGCCGCAGTTCTACAGGCTCCACCCACAGTTGAGGGTATGTTTCTTATACATGGGACTTCAGGGAATATTTTATTTAACACTAGGGCTTCACACTCGTTTACAACCGCTAGATTTTCACGAGCCTCGAGATTGTTAGACATGGCCGATAGTACAGTCACGTATGTAGACTCACCACTAGGTTGCAGGACACTTCTTTAATTGTTGGGGTGTGAGTATAGACATCGGGAGACTAGTTTTGCCCGTCGATATGCTTGTGTTGCCATTATTGGTATGGATTGGCTAGCAGCGTTTAGGGCCATAATTGATTGTTACAATAGGAGCATCGTGTTTATAATTTCGGGACAGGAAATGTTCTTAGTGGCGATGCTTCGTCCCGAAGGTGGATCGTCAACTCACTTGTATTATATAGAGGAGGAGACCTCTCAGGGAGTAATGATTTCCTTAGACACGATCTCAGTTGTGTGTAAGTTTGCTGACGTATTCCAGGAGATACAGGGATTACCGTCTACTCGAAAGATAGATTTTGTCATTAATTTAGCATTGGGCACACTCGTGCGCCCTACCATATGGCTCCTATGGAGAGGAGGGAGCTACGGGACCATATTGAGAAGCTTTTGGGGCAAGATTTTATTCGTAGGTTACCTTGCCTTGGGGTGCCCCAGTGCTATTTATGAAGAAGAAAGACAGATCTCTATGCCTGTGTATGGATTCTCGGGAGTTGAATAAAGTCACAATACGGAATAAGTATTCGTTGCCTCGAATCGATGACTTATTCAACCAGTTAAGAGGAGCTGCCTACTTTTCTAAGATATATTTGAGATCAGGGTATCACCAGTTGCGCATTCGGGAGCAAAATGTATCTAAGACTGCCTTTCTGACGAGATATGGGTCTTACGAGTTTTGGGTTATGCCATTTGGGCTAACCAACGCGCCAGTTGTGTTTATGAACTTGATGAATAGGGTGTTCAGAGAGTTCTTAGATCAGTTTGTCATTGTCTTTATTGATGACATCCTGGTTTATTCTCAGATAAATAAGGAGCATGTCAAGCATCTGTGTCGGGTTTAACAGACATTGTCCGAGCACCGATTGTACGCTAAGTTTGAGAAATGCAAATTTTAGCTACATGAGGTACAATTTGGGGGTCTTATTGTATCTTCCAGCGGGATATCAGTGGATCCGATTAAGGTGTCAGAGGTGAGGGAGTGGGGACAACCCACGACACTGATGGAGATGCACAGTTTCTTGGGGTTGGCCGGTTACTACAAATGGTTTATTCATAAACTTTCGAAGATTCCGGGTCCATTGACCAATTTAACTCGCAAAAGGGTACCGTTTATCTGGGATAACGCTTGTCGGTTGGCATCCGGTGGGCTGAAGGACAAGTTGAGTTCAGCACCCATGCTCACACTGCCCATGATAGGAGTGGAGTGTCTTATTTTTTACTGACGCATCCCTATTGGGACTTCGGGGTGTGCTATAGCAGGAGGACCAGGTTATAGCTTATGCTTCCCGCAAGCTTAATCTCACAAGAGGAATTACCCCACCTAAGATTTAGAGTTAACGACAGTTGTCTTTGCGCTATGAATTTTAAGACATTACCTTTTGAGGGGGAGATTTTGCCTATTCACAAATCATAAGTCACTACAATGCTTGTTCACTCAGAGAGAGCTGAATATGCGTCAGTGTAGGTGGCTGGAATTTGTGAAAGATTATCAGTTTGACATCCATTATCACCCGTGGAAGGCTAACGTGGTGGCATACGCGTTGATTCGCAGGCCAGTGGGGGATGTAGTTGAAGTTTGAAAGGTGAAATGGAAGGAGCTGGGACATCAGGATTCACTTGCCAGATCAATTATATCGGTTATGACCGTCACCCCTAGATTGTCATGAGGGTGGTATAAGCCTAGGCAGTGAATTAGTTTTGTCAGGATCGGAACAGATAACTTTTAGCTGGTGGAACAGATTCGTACTCTGTGAGCTCAAAGGGAGGTTTATGCTTCAATGAGAGATTAATTATCTCGGAGGGGGAAGACTTGCGATATGCGGTGATGGCAGAGTCGCATGAGTCACGATTTGTGGTACATCATAGAGGGGATAAAATGCATCAAGATATGAGACGACAGTATTAGTGGAGTGGGATGAAGAGAGCATTCGAGAGTTTTTCTCGAGGTGTACCACTTGTCAACTGGTTAAGGTAGACCATCAGAAGACAGTAGGGGTTCTACAGTCGTTAGAGATTCTGATGTGGAGATGGGAGAGCCTTTCATGAATTTCATTACTGGGTTGCCTACTTCACAGAGGGGTCACGGTTCCATTTAAGTGATAGTGGATCGGTTGACCAAGGTAACTCACTTTCTGCTAGTCCGGATGGATTATACTACAGAACAGTATGCCCATATTTTCATCATTGAGATAGCGAGGCTGCATGGGGTGCCATTTGATATTGTGTGCAACAGGGACAAGATATTTGTGTCTCATTTTTGGGAGAGTTTTCAGGAGGCCATGGTTACCGAGTTGCAATTGAGGACAGCCTATCACCAGCAGACGGACGGACAGACAAAGAGGACGAATCAGATGTTGGAAGATATGCTACGAAATTATATCCTTGATTTTAGGGGAGGTTGGGAGAAGTATCTTCCACTGGTGGAGTTTGCTTATAATAACTCCTATCAGTTTATGAATGGCATGGCACCATTTGAGGCGTTGTACGGTACACCTTATTGTTCGCTTGCTTATTGGTTGGAGGTGGGGGAGAACAAGCTACTTGGACCAGAGTTGATTCAGGATACTTCAGCCAAAATTGAGTTGATTCGGAGTCGTATACGAATAGCTCAGGATAGACATAAGAGTTATGTCGATGCCAAGCGGTTCTTCCTAGAGTTTAATGTGGGGGACCAGGTTTTACTATGTGTATCTCCTATGAAGGGGATAATGAGGTTCGGGAAGAAACGAAAGTTGGCACCAAGGTATGTGGGGCCATTCCCTATCATTTAGCAAATTAGGCCAGTTGCATATAGACTCCAGTTGCTGGAGCACTTGCATCGGATTCATGATATATTTCATATTTCTTCGCTGAGGCAATATCTCCGTGACGAGTTAGCCCGCACTCACATTGCATTGGAGGAGATTGATTTGCAGCCCAATATTTTATACGAGGAGAGGCCAATTGCTATCCTAGACCATAGTGAGAGGAGGTTGAGGTAGAAGGTAGTTCCACTTGTACGTGTTCAGTGGGGGCATCATAATGCCAACGAGTCTACTTGGGAGTGCAAGGATGAGATGCGCGACAAATATCTAGAGTTATTTATACCAGGTATTCTTCCGAATTTCGGGATGAAATTTCGTTATTAGGTGGAAATATGTAACTCCTCGTAATTTTAATGATTTTATATTGGGATTAATTAAATTAAAATGAAAAATTAATAGAAAATTAATCCGGGTTAAAATAAATATTAATTAGCGATACAAGGATTAATATTTATTTATATAAATATTATTAGTGAATGAGTAATAAATTGATAAGAAAGCATTATGATTATCGTAAGTGAGAAATACGATAGTTACGGTAATTGAGTCGTGACATACGTGTCAGTTTGTCGGGACTTAAATTTATGAGACAAAATATAATTTAATTATAGGTCATCCAAATGGCCATTTCGAGTGCGCCAATATTTTCAGAAAGGTCGAAACAGTTAGAAAATTGTACTCGTGGGTTTTGATTGGGTCCTAAGGCATTTTTAGGCCAAACCGGCACCCCAGAGGGGTATTTTGGTCTTTTAGATTTTTGGAGAAAAGAGACCTACGAATTTTAGAGGTTTAATTAATCAGTTATGTTGAGGGGGTTAGGGTTAGAAGTTTCAAAAATACAGAGAGGCCCTTCGAGGAGGGAGGGAAGGAGTTTCAAGGGTTCCCACACCAATTTTGCACCACTACCACCGGAGTGTAGATCGGGAGGAGAGGAAGGTCACCCAACACCTTTTTGCAGAGAATCAAACCTACAAGATCAGGCAAGTGTTTATCTTGCTAAATATAGTGCATATATTATCCATGTTAGAGTAGGATTGAAAAATACCCATGAATAAATGATTTTTACTTGAAATTGGAGTCTTAATTCATGATCTTGGGTAGGGTTTGCATGCAGATTAAAGTCTTATGTGATTTGAAGATGAAATCAGAATATATGGGATAATATAAATGGGAAAATTCTGGATTTAATGATGTATAGCATGTAAGATCATAAAACTAGGGTTTTATGGATAACTATGAAATAATCAGTTCTTGGGTAGGATTCTTGATGATTTGATGATATATTTATGTTGAAAATCACCTTGTATGTGTATATAATGATTGGGAATATTGGTTCTAAGTTTGGTAAAGAACTATGAAATTTTGAATGAGAAAATTTGAGAAAAACACAATTGCGTAGAGGAAGAAGAAAACCTGACAGTTTTTGAATTGATTCGGCCCTTGGACGAATCGATTCGATTTCCCAGATTTTGGCAATTTTCCCTATTTTAGCCTTGAACTTGAAGTCGATGAATGGGGAAACTTTTGGGATACCTTTAAAACATTATGAGAGATATTTTGGGTTACAAGTAGGCTAATGGTAGGATTGGGACTTAGTCATAAGTGAGATGAACTAAGGTTAAGATTAATCGATGTGATTTGTAATGTAATGAATTCGGGGAATGAGAACGAGTCACGGTGAAGGTGAGCGAACCTATGACTTAGACCAGTAGGGTATGGGTGAATTACATACTGAAATACTTTGAAGAATAATTGGCACACTTCGAGTAATGGGGGATACTCGGGAATATACGATGAGAAGTATAATTGAAATTCAATAATACATAGGATATTTGGGATTTATATATATTACGTACGGGACATATATTATAGGTTGTGTGTACACCCATACTAATGGTATATATATGTGGGTTGTGTGAATCCTCATGTGTGAACATACCTAGGCTACTTGCCATCACAAGAGGTTCTGCGTCATGGACAGTCTTATCTTGATGATCCCATTGGGGGGATTTTGACTTGTACCTCAGAACATAGAACTTAGGGATTGAGAACTAATTGTGTGAATGAGAGAGTGACCGGTCATTTGGGTGCGTTCAGTGTGTATGTAGCCCAAAGGCTTAAGACTATGTTCGCCTCCAAATTGTGTGATTTGTGAAGGTATGGTTCGCGAGTGATTCGGAACTCGATATCCTTTACTTAGTACCTTATGTATCAAGACTTAATATCAGAGTATTCCCACATCACAGGTATCCACCTAGGGATGTCGTATATGTATATATATTATAAGATTGATTTAATTTTATATACATGTGATTTATTCTACTACGCATGCATTAGTAGATAAGATAGATAGTGATATCTAAAGTAATCTACGTATATGGGAACTTAATACCTAACTGGTGATTTTTACTGACTAAAAGAGGGTTAGAAATTGATAACGTATTGTATGGGCAATACAGGTGGGCACAACGAATTTTAGGCAGGGGAGACTTAATTTAAACTAGTTAGGCGGGGTAGCATTACTAGGTTGGTTCAGAAGTATACGTTGGGTGTGCACCTTAGTTAAGAGGTGAGGATTTCAAGTGAGGGCACGTAAAGTTAACATGTATACAATATCTTCTCTTTAATGCATTTTAAATACTTTTAAAAATATTTTCAAACTGTTCTACTTGGGCTCTAACCATTTTCAAATCCATTTTTGTAAAAACCTTTTAGGTGCCCAGCCACAGGGACATCAGGCTTAGGAGTTCCTTTATATTTGACGTGTTGCAGTTGTTGTGGACGTTGCAGGACCTTGGTAGTAGACGCCTCCACATTTATCTGTTTGTCTTTATCATTCAATTTTATCAGTCGAGCATGTTGCCCATCTCTAGATAGTGGTTATTTCAGATACATTACACTTTTATTTTATTTCCTGTATTAGATTTAGATTTATATTATGGAGGATTGTTTTTGGATTTCAGTCTAGAGTGTATATTCCAGGAACTTTTATTCATCTCGTTGTTTTATCATTTATTAATATGTTTACTGGAATGGTGTATGTGATTTATTAGTTTGATTTATTGCATGTTAATAAAAAGATTAAATTTTTGACGTCGGGCAATTAGGTTATTAGTAAAATAAATTGGATTTCGACAGTGATACTAATAATGAAACCACTAATGAATCCTATTTAATTTAATAATGGTTTGATCACCCCGAATTAGAATAGGTAGGGTGTCATAAGCTTTTAACCTGAAAAATCTCACCATGCAGTTTGAGACCATGACCATGCTAGAGTCTGCGTCATTTGATGAATTTTATGCACAATTGTCTGATATCGTAAACTCTAGTGTTAATCTAGGTGAAAAATACTTGAAACGTGTGTAGTTAAAAAGATTTTGAGATCACTTTCAGGTCGTTTTATCCCGAAAGTCATTATGCTTAATTCATTGGGAATTTTAGATACTCTTAATTAGCAGAACTCGTATGAGACCTTCCAACTTATGAAATCGATATGTTTCTCAAAACCAAAAAGAAAAGGTAAATAGGGATTACTTACAAAACTCAAGCTAAAAATAAGAAAGATAAAGTTTGTGATTCTAAATTCAAGTTTGATTTTGAACTTCATGATCTTGCCGTATTTTTTAAAAAAAATCTTAAATTTAACAAAGAAAAATCTTCCAAAGAAACGATTTTTGAGAAAAATTAAAATGGCAATGAGGGCAATAATGTTTATGAGGATGAGATAAGATGCTAGGAATGTTAGGAAAAATGACACATTGCATATGAGTGTCCCACTAAACTAAAAATACAAGGCAAGAAAGTTGCACATAAAGCCACTCTTAGTGATAGTGACGTCAAGTCGGTGGATTCCGGGGATGAATCACATAAACCGTGTCTTGTGTTCATGGCCAGTCACGTGAGTACTTATATTTTAACCCATGCCGATGAGGACATTTCTAAACATGAGTTTTTCGATAATGTTTAGAATCATTCCGGAGAGAGTAAGAGTGAGAAAAAAAATTTGAGTGAGGGGGTGAGAAAGAAAATTTGAGTGAGGGAGAAGGTGGACTCCAAAAAGGCTTTCGTGAACTTTACAGTGAGACTTTAAAAATGAAAATTCACAATAAAGATTTGTCTCTTAAGGTGTGTGATTTAGAGAAGGAGGTAACTGTTTAGAGAGAGTGTGAGGCATCAGTGAGTCAACTCGATAAGGTAATAGTTTCTTTGTAGTAGCTAATTTTTATCTGTATGGAGAAGACTGATTTGACCAACACCGTAGCTTATCCTACCTGAGATATTTAATCTTCATTAGAGACTCGTGAGAAACTTGAAGCCCGTGCATCTAATCTAGATATTGATCTCTAACGTGCTTGAGAGGTCAAGGTCACTTTAGAGGACACATCTAAGAAGGTTGGGAAGATGCTCCTTGATCCCGCGTTAGGTGACGTTGAGAGGCAAGGAATAGGTTATGACAATTCATCTACTTCCATGATGCACCCGATCCGATTTTCAATTTTGAGATGGATTCCTTATGTCCCTCATACTAACCCACCTAAGAGACCTAATCCACTTAGGAGAGACCGTCATAGACATTTTGAGAAATGTAAATCCAAGCTCGTTTATGTTTGTTACAGTTGCAAAAGAAGAGGCCACCTTAGAGAGTTTTGTTTTAAGCTAGGGAGAGTTTACCACACGCATGTTTCTCGGTATGCTCCCACACGAGTTACTACACATGTTCTCACATGTGTCACTCCATATGCTCCCACATCACCATAGAGATTTTGAGAGTTTTTTTAGAGCAAATAGAGTATTTAGTCGAGATTTCACAATGTTTGATGGATAAATTTCATAAGATGTCTTCACCGTTTAAGAACTCCTTCGATCCTAATGATTGAGGTAGAGACTTGTTTCTAGAATAGGATGATTATCATGTTCATATCTCATATTCCTATTGCTAGATTGTATCATCATTGTATTGATATGTTTTTTTTTATATATATTTTGCAAATTTCCAAAGAGTTTTGTTTTTATGAAGTTTTTTGAAAAATAAAAAAGAATTTTGGTTTTTAAGAAAAGGATTGAAAAAGTAAAAAAGATTTTATTTTGATAAAATTTTTGAAAAAGACAAAAGGATTTTTGTATTTTTTATTTTTCACCATATATGAATGAACATTTAAGATATTCGGATCACCTCTACATTCCATCCTTTCACATGACTTTTCATAGTGCTTTGATACATGACTTTGTTTCTTTACTGTTCTTAATAATGTGTGGATAGCATTTTGTTGATCATTGGTGATTACTCTTTAAATGTTAGACTTTTTGTCACCTTTATTACACACGTGTACGAACTTTATAAATGTTGTACTTACTTGTCATGTGTCGAATACGATGTTCTCATCTCAATTTTGCTTAATAACGAATCAAATGTAAAAAGAGATAAGTTGTGCTTGTAAGAACCATTACCCGAATTTCATTTCCCAAAAAATATTGATATATGTTAAGTGATGGAAAGGAACTATGAAAGAGAAAAATTCACGTTACGTTAATATCCATCATTTGTAAAAAGATCCTAAAAAGATTAACGGCACACAAAAACAGAAGTGCCAGTGCCATTTATTTTATATTCATTGATGCTTTGCTACATATGAGCATTATGATTTCTTAAAAATATTTGAGAGTGAATTCTTATATATGAGAGATTTTGAGGGAGTTATAAAATACAAGATCAATGGGTTTGCACAACGGAGTTTCTTGAAAAGCATGAAATAGTCTGGAGTTATTATTTTGAGAATCATTAAAATTAATGGCATATTGCATAAGTCGAGTCAATTTCATTTAAGTTCAACAATTTTACACCTAAGATATATATTGAGTTCTTTCTTTAGAAGTATCTCACAACTTTGTGCCCCTATGTTTTGAAAGTTTATGTTGATTTGCCTATGAAAAATGTTTACGCAATTACATTATGTTTTCACGATTAAGATATTTTAGTGTTATTCCATCGTGACTAGTGTTTATGTACCTATATGTACTTTTTATACTTTATAATTAAAAAAATTGAAAAACTTCAAATATAGTAGGTGGAGAACATAGGTCGTTTGAGATTTTCATTACGTGTGGCTTTATTGATTATATTTGTGATGATATCTTGCTTCTTCATGTGATGCTTGTTATTCTTGTTTAGATTCTACTCATTTGTCTATTATGGACAAAAGGGGGTGGGGAGTTTTTATTTATCCTTTAAACTCGTACAAGTCATGTGGTATTTCTTTTGTCTCATGTGTTTAGGTCTTTTTCGCCTTTATTATGATTTTCATGGACCGCATAAGATGAAGACTTATACATTAATGCATTTCTATTTCTTGATTTGGGGGAGCATTAGTTATATTAGTCATTAGGGGTCAATTTAGCTTCGATTTGTGTTTTGTACCGGAATAGACAAAGGGGGTGATTTGTAAGAGCAAGTTTTATAATTGCTCATTATATTTTTTATTTGGCTTATCCCGTTACACATACAATGCATCTTCATGACTACTTCTTAAAGACAAAGTTGAAGACTTTTTTGGAAGATTAAAGGATCGTTCGCCTTAACAACATTCAAAAGAGTTATGGTTGCTTTAGTAAAGCCTTTATTTTTTTAGGGGATTTTATATTTTTAATAGTTTGCATTTTAAAATATTTTTAAAGAAATTTTAAAAATCTCGCTAACTCGTTAGAACGAGATTTATTTGTCATTCGAACGAGTTATGCAATGTCGTTAGAATGAGTTTCTTGGTTCGAACGAAATCAGCTCTGGAATCTCGTTCGAAGTTGTTTCAACGTGATTGGGTAGGTCGCTAGAACGAGGGTTCCCACGATCGAACGAGTTGATTTTACATCAAGCATTGGAATATCGTTCGATATGTTATTGGAAGCCTGATCGAATGAAAATGGGTACGTCGTTCGAACAAGGTACCTGATCGTTCGAACGAACGTTCGAGATTTTGTTTTTTAATTAGATCTGATCCAAATCTCTTGTGTTTATCCTTTTATAACAAACTTCCTTATAAAAATAGATGCGAGATTAGAGTCTTCAAGAACTCTTTTACAAGCTTTTCCACACCCTTTTAGAGTTCTATTTGTAATCAAATTCTTCCAAATATCATCCAAACCCCTTGAAAATTTAGAGATCGCTTTATCAAATCAAAAAGAACACTTTCATGTTCGATAACCTTAGTAGAGTTCATCTCTGGTGCTAAAGGCACTATTGCTGAAGAAAAAGGTCGATCGATGGATACCGAGGGAAGATTAATTCTTGTGGGTAGTGCTGGACTGTGCCGTTGTTGTAAAAGATTTAAAGAACTACACATCATACTTAGTGAGCTAAGCAGTTTGTAAGTCGTATCGTGTGTGTAAAATCTTGTACAGTGCAAAATTAAAGGTTTTGCCCGAAAGGGATTTTTTCCTACTTCTTCGCGTATTAGCCTGCTTGGTTTGCTATATTTAATTTTGACCACATCTCTACATGCTCACTAAATTAATTCAAAGATAAAATTTGTCAAAATAGAATTTTTGTGAGGTTAGCCTAATATACGAATGATTCCATAGAATCCCCACATTCTCAGAGGTAACAGTGGGCTAGGCTCCCACAAAATTTTGCAAATATGGGATAAAATACTTATAATTGAGACCAAAACATCATGACTTGTCCTTTCCATTATCCTTGAAATTTCCCTTCCCTTTAATTTGCCCTGGCCTGATCTATATTCTAGCCCTGGTGGCCTTTGCCCTTATGCTGCCACTAGACTTTGCCAAAGGCAAAATCTAGCGCCTAAATTTGATCTCTAGCAGATTAATAGGGGTGGATCCTGAGTTCGGGTTAGTATTTTTCGACTCTAGTTCCTACTACATTGGTTTGATTGTGATATTTTCTAAAAGCTAATGTTTGATGGATTATGAATTATGCATATTTAATTATAATAGTTTAACTAGTATCCTACTACCACCACCATTAAACCCTCATTTATCTTTCACTTAACCCCCAATTTTTAACACGTCTAACACCATTAAAAACACCTCATCCATAATATGCATTACTCCCCCCCCCCCCCCACCCACCACCACCACCACCACAACAACAACAACAAAATTGACACTCATAAATGTATATCAAGTTGTTGGCACGTCCTAGGTTTCTGTTATTTTAAAGGCTTTAAGAGACTTGATCAGAGAAAGAAACTATGCAACTTTTTATATAATCTTTTTCATACAAGTACAAGAAAAAAAATAATATAATGAAAGATAGGGAGTGAAGTAATATGGGAAAATAAAAAATTAGTACGTAAAAGAATACAAGTACATCCAGATAAGGAAGACTCATAAAATCTGGGTAGAAAATTTTGGGTTGAAAAGACATTCAATGCAACATAAGAGATTAATTTAGAATTAATCAAACTAACCCATAATTCTATCCAATCTTTATAATACAATTTGGATCATGACACCAAAAGGCATACGATAAAAGATTCAAAAAATTCCAATGACTCGCACATAACATCTGAATGACATTAATATCCACATAATTTTGTTTTAAGCTTACCTCCTTTTAATAATAACATAGCAACAAATGCAAAATATGCACAAATATATTTAGGCATAAACTCCTTTAGAAAACAATCGCAGAATATGAAAATCATTGACATCTAACACATTCTAAGATTTTGTCAATATATATGACACTTGAAAGATTTGGTCAACAAAGTTCTACATAAACAATTAGATTGCACAAGAGAAGACATCTTTGTCAAAAGGTCCATCACCCATCATCCAATTATGATATTTTCTCACATGCAGTTAAATATAAACATTATTAGAAAAAAATTGCAGTATACAAATAAACTCTCCCTTAAAAAGACATAAATTTCTCTAAAGAATATTGGCCTTTTCTCAAACTATTGCATTTAAGTTTTATACACTTAAGCAATATTAGGTCATTAATGCAAGATTAAAGGTCAGAATTTAGGATAACCAGATCCAAATAACGCAGACTAGTGGGTCGGGTGAAAGTTAGTTAGTGATAAATTTATTAGTTAAACATTGTACGGTTCATCTAAAACATAATTGTTAAAAGCTAACACATATCATTGATATATTCATAGTTACGACCGTGCTAAAAAGTGTGCAACTAATTCCAAAAAACTATGCACCCACTACATGCCGATTATATCTTCACAGGCTAAAGTATCAAAAAATCGTGCACCCGCCAATACATGTCGATTATATGTTCATAGGAAAAACTACGAAAAGAAATACTTATATATTAGATCAAAACATGATCAAGCCTTTCTCTTATCCCTGCGTTGGCACTTGCTTGTATCGAAAGGACCCATGCGCTTGTCACCCGTACCTAAAGGGCCCAAAAGTAATATGGTGAGTATATAAAATAAAACCACACACACTTATCTTTTGTGAGAAAAAGAACAAAACAAAAAAGAATTTTTCTTTTGCTGAAAAGACATTACGTACAACATAATAGATTAATGTATGACTAAGCAAACTGACCCACAATTCTATCCAATCTCTAAAATGCAATGGGTATTTCCATCACTTTTCAGTTACTACAGATTTATACATATCCAACATTTGTTGAGCTTGAAAAAGTTTTGTAACAAAGAATAAAGTCAAAAATTGATAATTATGATTGATTTTCTCATTGCCCTAAACCATCCCCAAATCAACAGAAAAACATGGACCATAAAACAAACATAAAATATTCAGTTGGTATACAGTACAACTCCATCGCATATAAAAATTACACGATTTATACAACTCGTAAGAATCACAATAGGTATAACATTTGGGTAAATATCTAAAATTGATTTCATTAGAGCATAGTCTAGGTGCCAAAATTAAAAGTACTTAACTTCAATCTTAACAAAAATATACCATTGATGAAAAAAAGATTCCACATCTTGAGTATGTACGTGTTTAGTGAACATGGGTGTAGCGGTGTCAATTAGGATTGAAGTTTTCTTTAATTGAACTTTAGCTTGGAATTATAAATATTGTGTTGCCTAGATAACAAAAACTAATTTAATGTCTTCAATCATGAAATCCCAAATTTATCATTTCTATTTAGGCTTAACCCCAATTTTTGAAACCCCAGATCCACATATCCTAAATTAAACCACCACCACCTACCTAACCACCCACACCACCACAGTCCACTACCCAACACCAATCGATTACCAAATAGTTGTCGACAATCACAGGAGTTTAATAAAACCCCACCCAATGCACAATCTCAAACTCAATACTGAGAAAAAAAATTACCTATTGCTGGTTCTATCGGAGCCGAAGGAGGAGAGGGGACGAAAGATGCCGATTGGAGGGGCAATTTTTTGCTCTACTGTCGGGGATCGAAAAAGTAAGGGGTTGGGGATAGTAGAAGTAAGAGCTAGGACCTTCTTTCTTTCCTTTTTTTAGTTTTTATGTAGAATTCTAATAAAATTATTAAAGAAACGGGAGATGAAAGTGTTAAGTGTGGGAACCAAATTTTTAATCGTCCCATAAGGTATGTTATTTGGGATGGCTACTAATAAGCAGTCCCATTAGTATTACTTTATAAGATGGGTAACATAAGGGGTTTTAAAAGTATTAGTTTTTAAGACTGTTGATTATGCCCGTACTAAAAGATAGATGTTAGGGACTCAAATTTTACCCGTCTCAAAAGCTTCAGTCTCAAAAAGTACTTTTTTGTAGTGTGCTTCTCTCATGCTCTTTTTCTAGAAGAGTTTCATACTCGACATTTCGGCAGTTAATTCCGCCATAACTCTGAATTTAGTAGCATCTAACTTCTTTCAAAGCTTATATTTCATCCCATTTTAGACCAATGTGATGAACTCGTATCCAGGTAACACTATCTTGTATTTGTTCCTAGATCTTTTAAATATATTTATGAATTTAGTTGCTTTTTCATATGGACTTTGGCTTAGCCTAGCCAAGTCATACATAAACACTTCTGGTTTAGTTTGGAAGAATTTGGCATGGAACATATTGTCCATTTTTGCTGCCAACTTTAAATAGAGTTGGGTGGAAAACTTATGAACAAATAGAAGGCTGCATCGGTGAGGGAATTGAGAACACACGTAGTTTGAGGTATTCAGTAGTTCTTTTATCATCACATTGAGTAGTAAACATTGCTACATATTCCACTGTGAATTGACTCCCATCCCGTGAGAAAAAGGGAGAAAGTTGGGAACATAAAACCCTTTGGAAGCTCAATCTCATCCACCCACCCAAGGTATGACTTGCTATATATTGGAATTTGCATCCCCAAGTCATTTGTCCACAAATATCATATATAAGATCCACGATTTCATTCCTCCCAATTCCCGCAGGTAATTACCTATTTGGTTGGGCAACTAATTGGTTTATAATTGGTGTTGGTTGAACCAACGCAAGTGGGATGAGTGTAGGAATATTTAGTTATGTTTGGAAAGATACTGGTTGAGATGCGTGAGTAATTTAGTTGTGTACCCTTAGGAGGGGTTCATTATTAAATCTCTTGTTGTTTTTCAAGCCACGAGTTCATATTTGAACATAGGATTGGTGAATACTCAACACTTCAAAGTCCCTGGGAAACCTAAACTGGGCTCATTGAAGTACGGTCTAGTCCTTACCACTTTTAGGACAGGCATTCTCCCTATTGCATTATTATACCTCGTTTATTGGTAAGTACCAGGTGATTTTAAACCTTCTAGTGAGCTGTTCACAGCTAAACCAGTAGTGCTTGTGTAGTGTTTCATCCTTAAGTTTGTTCCAAAATTAGTTTCGCCATTATTCGATTTATAATACATAAGGTGAAAAGTGTTGTATTACGTGGTCGTATTTATACCAATGTGTGGTATAAAGCCTTGGCCATTAGATTTTGTAATAGTAGGAAGAGATAACCTACTAGTTACTGTTGCAATCATTGGTATAAATACGACCAAGTGTAACTGATGGGGGTTTAAGGATACACCTACAAGTGGTGTTACACTTGGATTTTTGGCCCTTAATGCCACTATTACATTCAAATCTTGGTTTTGCGTATTTGGTCTCATTTCTTGACCAGTTTCAACCATTGTTTGATCTGTAGTGGTGATACGTTGGATAGTTGACCCAATTTTACCAACATTTTGTGTACCGCCATCACTCATTATTCTAGCCATAATAAAAACTATTATAGCACTATTGTTCGAATTGATTATCTCTTAACTTTTATATAATTAGGGGATTGTATATCGTTCGATGCTTCAATTAAGAAGACTTTTCGGTAAGCACGAGATTGTTTGTAAACTAAATTAACTAGAATCTAAGGAAGAAGATGTAAGGTGAAGAAATAAAGATAAAAAGAAGATTCGAATAACTAAAACGACGAAGTAATATAATTAAATATTAAAGAAAAATAATTTACACTAATGAAAGTAAAGAAAGTTACACTAAGAAAGGTAAAGACAATTTAAATGTAAATGCTAATTAACTTTTCATAAAAAGAAAAGAGAATTACAGTAAATCTACCTTGCAAACTACTTCCAAGATGAAGAAAAATTATAAAGAAAATAAAAGAAAAGGAAAAAAGATTCAAACGAGTAAATGTAGTGTTTTTGTTGAGGGAGTCCTCTCTTCCCTGTTCTTAAGTTGCTTATTCATAGAATCATTTGCCATGCAACCGCTATTGTAACTGCTAAGTGATTACTCGATTAAAAGTTATCGCCCTAAATGAGTTTATTTAAGTGGTTAACTCGCGTTCAAGTTCTTGACAAGTCTCAATTATTATGTAGCCATTTGTATAAATATGTCTTGTTGTATTTCTCAACTATAATAATCGGTTTGTATTTTCACGTGGAGTTTCTCTATTGGTCGGGGTAATGTAGTGTTAACAAGGGCATTTTTTTTCCATTTAGACTGAAAAGAGGCGAAACCTGATTTTTTGGGTTATTTGTAACGAGTTGATAGTTTAGGAGATGAATTTGTAGGGTAAAATAATCCAGGGGTGACCCATAAACTCGATATATATCAAGTGATTTGGGATGTGTGTGTGTGTGTGTGTGTGTGTGTATAAAGCGCCCCTTAAAGATTACCAAAAAATGGACCAATTTTTTAAAATACCAAGAAAATGAAAGTGGGTGAAATGCAAATTTGATAAATATGTGAATTATGAGCCATTGAAACATTTGATGACTTATGTGATGAACTTATCTTCAGATTATGACGATCATCTCCACCAAGTTTGACATCCGTTAATTTGTCCAGTTTATAGTTTGACACCTATTTTTTTGTTTATGCAGGTTTGACACCCATTTTGGATGGAAACCGTTCAGTCAACATAGTTGACCGTTAACTCTAACCAATTTTGATAAGATTTGAAAATGCCCTTATATTTAAACAAATCAATAACTTACCCTTAACCCACAACTATTTTTTTATAACAAAGTCTTTTTTCGGAATTTAATTTTTTTAATATTAATATTATTTTTAATATTAATATAATAAAATTGTTTTCAAACATTGTTTTCAATATGAAAACTATTCTAATATTAATATTAACTCTTTTTTACGTTAATAAATGTTGAAACTATTTTTAAAAATGTTGTTTTAGATTAAAAAAACATTAAAAATTGTTTTCATAATAGAAACTAATTTTTATTATAAAATGTTATTTTAACAAATTATCATAGTACTATTTTTTTATAAAAAAACTATTTTCAAAGTTAATATATGTTGAAACTATTTTTAAAACAAGTCATTATAGATAAAAATGTTAAACACTGTTTTTTATAATAAACATTATTTTTTATAATAAAAATAGTTTTTTATAATTAAAAAAATATTTTTATTATAATACATTTTTTTAAATATTCTTTTCTCAAACGCACCACCTATTTGACTTACATGACAGGTTGATGGCAGCAAAATATTTTAGCAAATTTTTTCAGGAGTTTTTCTACAAGGAAGTATATCTTGGAATATCATTCTAAAATTAAATTAGTTAAACGATATAGATAGACCCATGATTTCTTAGATAATGGGTTTATGTAACTTTCTACAATGCTGTTTTCTGGACTCCCAACCGACCATGTATTTCGGTCATGATAATTGAATTTATTTGTTCCAAAATGCGTAGAAATAAAAAATTATGGAATGATTTGTCAAAAAAAAACATTTTTTTTATAATAAAACTATTTTTTTATAAAAGACTATTTTTAAAAAACTAATTTTGACTTTAATAAATGTTGAAATTGCGTTTAAAAAAATGTTAATTCTAAATAGAAACATAAAAAATGTTTTTGTTCTATTAATTCCGAATTTGAAAAATATATATTTTTAAGAAAAAAAATTGTAATAAAATAGAAATATCAAAGAAAAACATGCATAAAGAATGAGAAAAGAAGGTTATCAAAAAAGAGCTTTGTATAGATTCACTCAAATAAACTAAGGGTATTAAAGACTTTTGGTTTGAGGATGCTGGTCAACTAACGGTCAAACATTGAATTTAATGGTTTCCATCCAAAATGCACAGGCGGACCCAAAGATTCCAGAGGGTGGGCGACCGCCCTGCCTGAGTTTTCAAATTATTCCCGACGTATATGGTAAAAATAATTAGACCTAAGTGTAATCTTCTGAAGTAAAAGGCTAAAAGGCATTAATTTTAAGGTATTTTAAAACTTCAAGGGTGGAAATGTAATAGTTGTATTCTCTCAAAACTAAACACATGCGCATTTCTTTCAAAAAAATTCTACTTCCCTTGGTGGCAGTTTTTCTCTCTCTCTTCCATCTCTCTCTCAACTCTCAAGCTCCCCTCTCCCTCCAAACGACAACTCCACACCCACACCCACCCACCCACCCCACCCCATCCCACCACCACCCGATAGTTGGGAATCTCCACCGCCCCTCTTCTTTCTATAGTCAACCGTCTGCTAGGCTCCATCTCCCTCCGTCTCTCCCTCTGGTACAATAGGCTGCAATGAGAAAACCTCCAACCCATTCACCCCACCCCTCCCACCCCGACGGTCCTCCCCCTTTAGGCTACGTGTGATTTTTTTTTTTCAAATTCTTTCTATTTCTCAAATGTGATAATATTTTAAAAAATTAAATTAGATTAAACTTTAAATGTTGAAGTCTATTTTAAAAGTTCAATGATTAAATGTTATATTCTTAGTATATAAGGTTAAAATGTTAGATGTGTAAAATTGTGAATGTTAAATGTTTAGTTTACAAAGTTCAAATTAAAATGTTTAAAACCTTAAATGTAATTTCTAAAAAAAATTGTTAAATTAATTTAAACTTTAAAAGTTCAATTTTTGAAAAATATTGATTTGTTGGATTGTTAAAAATATTGTTTTGTTTGATGAATATATAATTTTACTCATTGTTTGTATTTTTAATTGTTGAAATAAAATTTGAAAAAAATTAGGTAATTTCGTTGTTATTTCATATTTATGTCAATATTATGTTGAGGTATATTAAAAAAATCCGTGAATATAACAATCAAGATTTTCAGGGTTAAATATTGCAAAAAAAAAAAAAGTAAAGATAATCCTAAAAAAATCGCCTCGGGGGCTTCCGCTCCCGAACCCCCCGCCATTATTGTAAATTTTCACACCCCGACCAATCATCCTAGGTCCACCACTACCAAAATAGGTACCAAACCTGTATAAACAATAGAGTGGGTGTCAAATTGTAAGATGGACAAATTAACGATGTCAAATACCAAATGATTTTCATTTTTTCATTGTTGCAATCAAACAGTAACAATAATAATATGACAATTCATGAAGGATCCCATTTTAAATTATTTAATTTACAATTTTTGAGATTAATGAACATAACTCGCACAAATGGAATTCTTTCTGAATTCGTGTGTATGGAAAATAAAATGAATGGGGCACATTTATCGGTTATCGGTTATCGGTGTTAGGTTCCAAAAAATTAGATTTCATAAAATTATGATTTAAAATATTAGTGATTATTCTTTTAGGACAATCAATATTTACTTTGAAAAAAAGCCCCTATTTTTTTTTATTTTTCTTACTATTTCTGTCACTAAGATTTATAAAAATGGTCCTTCATTTTTTCGATTTTTGAGACAAAAGTATAAAAAAAGTTATTGTTTGTCCTATACGTGAAATGAAAAAGTCAAGCAGCTCTTAACTGCCAAACGAAGTTTGTGAAATCATGTCCCAAATTTCTCTCTTCAACTCTGCATATACATCATAGAAGGGATATTATAGAAAGGGGAGTGGAAGGGTTGAGGCTCTTCAATATATTTTATTTAATATACCTAAAGAATATATCTCCACATTATAAATTGTAAATGAATAAAAAATTTAATAAATTTGATAAAAATTATCTACTCGTCATGAAAATCTATCTCGAGCAAAGTTTCATAGAAAGGTCAATTATTTAGGCCCTGTTTGATTGCGCAAAATTTTTTATTAAGTATATTGGTTCAATGTGAATTAGTAAATTATGAATAAGTGAATTTAAAATGAGTTTAAATCTATTTTTACTCAATATTTGTAATCTGAAATTGATGTTAAAGTTTTATAAGGAAAAAAAACAAAAACAAATTAAGAGAGGAAGACAGGGAGGGGGAGGAGGAAGAGAAGGACAGAGAGAAAAGAACATACACTTTTTGCGACTCTTATTTTAAAAGGATGCATTTCACGTTTTGAGTGAAATTATCCAATTTCATATTTTACACCTAAAATGAAACAATTAAGCCCCGTTTGATTGTCCCAAAATTGTAAATTGACTCATTAATAAATTGGATCATATACAAATTGATCAATTAATTGTGTTTGGTTTCATAAATGAAATGATTTATTAATCGACTCATTTTAGCTCATGAGTAAAATCTGAAATTGGATCATTTCACAAAAAACGTGAAATATATCCATTTGAAATAGAAGTCATACAAAGTGCATACTCCTTTCCCCCTCCCCTCCCCTTCCCACTCTTAATTTGTTTTTATCTTTTGTTTCTTATGGAACCCTAACATCAATTTCAGATTACCAAACATTACGTAAAATTGGATTTAAACTCATTTCAAATCTACTTATTTACAATTCATTAATTCACAATGAACCAATTTACATAATCAAACAATTTGCGCAACCAAACAGAATCATAATAAATCATTTCATTAATGAAACCAAACATAATTAATGGATCAATCTGTAAATGGATCAATTTATTAATGAGCCAATTTATAATTTTGAAACAACCAAACGGAACTTTAACGAGTGAAATGCAAATTTCATTCATATGTTCATTTTTAGTCGGCAAAACTTGTGATAATCACTAAATGATTAAATTTAGTCATGAAATTTGGTGTGATTAAGCTACCTAGTGATGAGATTGTCTCCCCAAGTTTCATAGAATAAATCCTTCATTTACTCCCCAAAAGATTGGAGGTATTTTTTCAATATCTTTAATCAGCAGTGTTGGAGAATCTAATTTTGTGTAAATATGTGGTGAGATTTTTATGCAGATGTTGACTGTATGTGATCCTCCTGTGCGAACCATCTTTTTAAAAGGCAAAAGAGATTGAATTTCTTAATGAACTATGGTGATCTCCGAGGTGAGAAAAAAAAATCAACCATGAGTGGGTGATCATCTATAGTTTTGACGATCGGAAATGCACATATTTATCAAATTTACATCTCACCCCACATTTAAATTATAACCTTTTGGAGATGATATACTTCAAGACTCAATGTGTGCCCTAGAGCGCACGTTATCAATTCACTATCTTTTTCCCAGAAATTTCTCCCTCAATGTCAAACCACCACCTCTTTTTAGAGTCCAAATTTGTTCACCCTCTTTAAGGAGGATTAACATGACCCTCTAATGTGATTTGTTAAAACATGAACGACACATTAAAAACCGTGAGGTTCTTTGCCGAGTCATTCATGTTTCAACCGGTCACATTTGAAGGTCATGCCTCATTTGGATAGAATAAACAAATTCGTATTCCTCTTTTTCTCCCCCTCAACCGTTCAAACATTGAACCCAAATAACCCCATATTTTGAAATGAAAAAAAAAATTATAAGATTTTAAATTAAACCCCATTCAAATATAAGGTAAACCCTATAGAATAAAACATAACCAAAGCAATCACACAATTACTTTATATCTTCAAACTGCCCAAACACGGAAAAAATGAAAGTGAAACTTGGTGCACGTGATGCACGGACTTCCGCTAGTGTGTGCGTCTGTGTAGGCAAACGAGAAAATTAGATTTCAGAAATTAAGCCCATTAGAAAACCAAAATCACACTACAGTTGTTACCACTTTAGAAATCTCGGAAACTCATTTTAGGGTCTTGTTGTTTCCGGCCACCAAATCCTCCTCTCCTCCCTTTTCCCCTTCCCCTCCCCCTTCCTCCCCCTCCCCCACGGCGTTTGAAAAATGACTTCCCGTGCTTCATCTCCACGAGCGAATGCAGCAGCTCATCACAAAGTATACACCCAGTGTGTAACGTAGCCCCATCCTCGAGAGGCGTCGTTTTCTTATTAAAGTCCACCTCAATTATTGTGGACTCGCACTCAGGACACCGATCCCGAGTCGTATTTATCCGGTGGGCCCCCTCAGGGAGGAAAACAAGACAGTTGCACATGTTGCAATAAAGCCTCCATTTTGGGGCGCTGACCGGGTCGAGGACGAGGGTCCCACTGCACTCCGGGCAGGCGCAGACACCTTGCGCTATCAGAGAGTGGCGGCAAGTGGGGTGCGGGCAGAGGAAACAAGGCATGCCCGCTCCCTTTCCCAACTTGATAGAACCACCCTTGGGTGCACCGAATAACGTGTCTATACCTTCAAAGGGAGGGTTATTGTAACAGTAAGGGCACAGAGGGAATGACTTGGCTTCCACCCCTGCCATGGAAAATATCAAAAGCTCAAAGTTGTCCAAAGGGCAGGTGAGTTCCTTGTACAGCTGCAAAATAAATAAAATGGGTTAGTTACTATTGGTTGAATAAGAGAATTGGCAGTAGGTTACCACACTGAGCAGGTATAACCAAAATACATTAGTCCTGTTTCCTTGCAGGAAAACATTACCTTTTTTCCTGGAAAATCTTCTCAGAGAACAAAATTTGAATGTGCACTTGAATGCTATTTTATCAAATCCGGAAATTGGAATCCCAAGTTCTCCAATTTTTCAAATTTACCCTTGGTCTAGAATACATGTTTAATTTTTTTATCTTTAAAATTGAGGCTATTTTTTAATGCGGAGAATTGAACGCGCGTGCACACATATGCAGGCATACCACACATAGATATGTGCAAAAGCCAACACGCGTACATGGTTCAAAACCTCGGCCGAGTTGACTCGGTATGAAAGAGTGACGATACGATTCCGAGTCGCGAATCGATCTTATGAAGAAATTGTGGGGGTATCAGCAATATCTTGGCCGAGTTGAAAGGGTATCAGTGATTTGTCAGGCAAGAATTATGAGACATCAAATGAGAAGGCATCACAGCTCACCAATCCCTTCACAATGTCTTCCGGAGTATTTTTGCAGGAGACGAGACGGAGTTCGGAGAAGTCCTGAGTTGTGTGAACAAGTCGTTGCTGCTGCTGCTGCTGCTGTTTGAAGAAGCCGCAACTACATAACAGGGTCTAGGGCACTTAAGCTTTTGTCGCAGGCTCTCGACTTCTATCCTTCGCAGATGGTGTCACAACTCACAACCCATCTCTCTCTCTCTCAGAGGCTAGGGTTTCTGGGTTATTTTTTGTACAGTCAACCCTCTTTTTGTTGCATTTGTGCTGAACAAAATGTTACATTTATTCAGTTAATCTGTTTTTTTAAGGATATGTTAATATGAAATGTATTACATAAGTTTAAAATTTTACATTATTTAGTAATATGTATTTAATCTGTTAATACATTTTAAAAAGGTATTAATAACTTTTTAAAATGTAAATTATTTATGAATAAATATGTATTTTTAATTTTAGAATGTATTGAGCACATCGTTAATTTTTAACAGCATTATTTGCTTAAACAATACTATAATAATTGTATATTATGAAGTATCATTAATGGATTAAACTATATTAAAATTTAGAAATGTATTAAACCCTCTTTATTATTTACTTCAATAATATTATAAGTAATATATGTTTTAATGTATCATTAATTGATTAAAATATTAAAAAATGCATTAACACCACTTCATTATTTACTTAAAACAATACTTTTACACGTGCCATCATATATATCTCCCCTTAAAAATGCATCATTATTATTTGTGTGTCCTTAATATATTTTATTTACTTATTCTTTTAAAAATTTATCATCTGACAAGTCCGATACGCGTAAGTATAATCAACTAGACAATGCTATGCATATTAAATAATCATTTTCAACTTCTCTAATTGGTCCACATTATTAATCTTATTTTTTTTTAATTTCTATATTTCATTTGGAATTTTTTGGGTTATTAAATAGCGTATCACCCGATATCACGACCAAACTGAAAACCACGACTGGCATCTTGAACCATGCGCACACACTCACACAAACATTTCAGACTTACACGCGCACGTATATATACGTGTTTGCGTGCATGAGAGCACTCGCTTACAACACACACATGTATAAAAAGCAGGAAAACGTTTTCTGCGGCGAAACATGCCCATCGTTTTCATATAAATCATGAGGCATTCTTCTTTGGCGCGATTGTTGCTTTGTTTACAATTTTTCATACACAATAACGGTGGGTGGAGCGACTAGGCTCTAATACTAATTGACCTAAAAAGTGTCAATAGCACAAGAAAATACACAACAAAAGATACAAATATGTCTGAAATATTGATTGATTTCTCCAAAATGAGGGTGTACACTTTTATATAGGTAATGAGGGAATATTTAAGAGGACATATTCCTATGTAAAGGAAGATATGTACAAGGTCATGGATGGCATCACATGAGGATAAGCACATGGCCTAGAACCTTTTTATTAACTAAAGTACTAAAATAACCCTAATTTGCTTGTCCTCGGTTCATATCACTGTTTTATCACGAGAAAAAATCTAAATGGAAAAGTTAATATCATCCAAGTTTAGGGGGTTGTGCCTGATTAGATTTGAAATGGGGGGGCATTATGTATATGGGATTAAATCACAAAGACACTTAAAAATTGTATCACAGAATATTGATCTCCAAGCATAGCTGCTCCTGTCCTGTCCAAGGCTATCGTCACATTAATTCATAATTGAGCTTCTACAGAAATAAGAGAAGAAAAGTTGAGCTAAAAATAGTACAAAAGAAAAGAGTAGATGCCAACTCTTCCATAACATTGCTCACATATTAGGGTCCACTAAAAGATGAAGACAAGCGCAAAACAAAACTAAAATAAACATCATGTACAGAACGTACATTTCTGTTGTGTCAATCTAAAACACTTGAATCTTACCGTAAGTTCCTCATTTTGATAATGTATAGTAAAAATTGGAATTTGAAAATGTGAAATTTGTTAAATTACCTTGATGGTGCCCTTCTGAGGAACATAATAAACTTCCTCACATGTACCACAGTATAGCCGTGATGGAAGAGCAGAGATGTACTTCATGTACCGCAGGCATTTTCCACATTTGCTAAGCAACCGTCCAGAATCTGAAAGCGGAGAAAACTGTGCTTCAAACAACGCGTCCATATTTTCAATCTGTGACAAGAATGACATTACAGTTAATTGGGGGAGATATTCGCAATTAGTGTGATAGTTCAGGTGGCTTCAGATTAAAAACTTCTTTTCCAACAAATCAATGTTCATACATCAAATGAATATATAACAACCTGGTTAACAAAGTAGCTGAACTTCCGCTTAAATTGTTCAAGTACGTGATGCACAACAACAGAATGATTTGCTTGACCTTTAGAAACAAGAGTGATTTGCTGCTCTATAAAACTCCGGATATCAGGCAAACAGAGATCTGGATCTATGCGTTGATAGCCTCTGATTAGGCTGATACCTAAAGCTGTTGGAACCAACTTCCTTCCCGCATGTACCTGCAGACGAAAGGCAGCATGATCAGTGGTGGATGGAGGGGAGGGGGTCCTCGGTATGTTTAGACCCTCCAATCCGCACACACGGCACACTATGAGAGGTGGTGAACTCTTGACCTCAAGATTGTGAGGTAAGAGTCTTTACCACTAGGTTATCCCCTTGGGGTTGCAAAATTTTCATAATTTAAAGATAAAGAAATATAATTGGAAAATACTAGGGAGACATGATTTTGGAACATAATTCCACGACATGGGACACGTGTCCGCTTGTCATTGGTGAACACCTCAAGTGGTTGTGTCCCCATAAAGGTGTCCACGTATGACAAGCAGACGTGTCCCATGTCGCGGAATCGTGTCCCAAAATCATGTCTCCTTAGCACCACTCGATAAAAAATTTGTCATCTGCATATATATATATACGTGTGTGTGTGTGTGTGTGTGTGTGTGTGTTTATAGGTTTGGTCCCTCAATTTTTTTATATGCCCCCACCCCCCACCCACACCAACTGAGAATGATTACATAAACACACAAATGCCAAATGCGAGGGTATTACAAACCTGTACATAGTTACGCTCACTTATGTTGTTAAGATGAACAGGCATGGATGCATCTGTTCCTATTCCGTTCTTTTCCATTAAAGATATCAGCTCACTCTCACTAAGGTAATCTGGAGGTGCGGTGTTTCCCTAAAAATCTTCAAAAACTCAGTTGTTCATCCATAAAGAACAAGAAGTCCGCAAGCCACACAGTAAATTTCATTTCATGTATGAATGATATATACACGTATTGATACTCATATATTCCCTTCTCTTATGATAAATTTATAAAACATATATAGTAGCAACACCCCAAAGTGCCATGTAGCAAATTTAGATCCCAGTTACGACTTTCAAGAAAGGATGACCTTTGTGTATTTTTTTCTTTTCATTATTCCAATCCTAAAAGAAAAGTTTAGAGTAAGGTTTGACCCAGTGCTTGTAAGACCAACCCAGCCTCACTATCGCAAGGCTCGGGTCTTGTGGGATCCATTTAGGAATTTCAATATATTATCTTCAAACAAAATTTAAAATAGAAGAAAATCTTAATTTAACAAAGAAAAATAATTAAGAAAACTCAAAACTAATCAAAGAGAAGTTAAAAGAAAGATTGCACTATATCAGAAGTTGCAAACACGCCTTATATAAAGACTGATACAATACCTCATATAGCTCAACTTTTGAAATTTCAATTTCCTCCCCTTCAGTAAACTCAGGAAGATTTTTCTCGTTCACTGCCAACCATGGCATAATTGATGTAAATCCGTTAACTGTAACACGTTGTCCAACACAAAAAAAGCATTCTCCACTAACTGAAAACTCAATCTTCGTCCTGGAGTTGGCATCAAACAGTGCATGTTATCAAACAATCCTTTTCTTCCTATTCTTTCTTAATTGTCAATTGAATATTAGGAAGGCGGTTGCAAAGCGCACTGCAGAAGTTACTCTCAACACCATGCTTAAAAAGTGATTGTAAACTTATTCAACGGTGTTCAAAAAGTAAATTATTTGCTGCCTTTAGCATCCAACTATTAGGGAATGCTGAGGATTGACTGTTCACTTTTCAAAAGAAATATACCATTTAAATGACATACGAAAAATAATAATTTTACCTCATATATTTGCAATCTGGAGAAAGAGTCCCCAGAAAATGTTGACAAACATACTGGTAGAGTCTCCAAGCATCGGTACCTAGCATATCCTCAGTAGCTGAACGCATTGGGGTAATGGGGGGGTGATCACCCGCATCAGTTCCTGATCGTGGCTTAAGATAACCATCAGCCAATAGCTTCCCGACATAACTACCCCATACTGAATTATTTACTAGTGCACCAAGAGCACCTCTAAAGTCAAACGATGAAGGATACGCTGTGCTCTCTGTTCGAGGATAGCTAGAGGAGAGCCAACAAAAATGAAAATTAAATTAACGCTAGCAATACAGAGCAAAACATAATTAATTTGAGTATTTGCATGCTAAAATTCTCAGTTGGTCTGACCACATTAGAGTTATACTGACCTTCCCCTCCCTTTGTCTATTCTCTCTCTTACATCTCCTCAAATCTCTCTCCTCTCTCCAAAATTAGAGCATTTATCCAAAAATTACAATGCCACCCTCCTATTTGTAGAGAGAGAGTGAGCAATAGAAGGGGGGGTCCGTAACTGCTTTTGTGCAGGAAGACTACACAAGAGCACTATTGATTTATATAATAGCCAAAACAAAATGAGACGGGGATCAACTAGAGATGCTGAAATGTGCTGGTTTCAATGCAATATTGCAGAAAATCTTATCATAAATAATCACATGGACTTTATTTCGTTCTCATTATCTTATGTCGAATACAATTGACTTAACATTTCCACAAAGTCTAGTTTTACTGATGTCTGACATGTTTCCTACTCACAATAGTTAGATTATGTGATTGCATTGGAAAAGTTAATATCTCATAGGACTTGGCAAAATATCATATAGACACTGTCAGTCTAATTGTCTGCATAAGAAGGGGAAAAAAATAGTGTATAAGCCCCATCTAGTTGGTCACCAATGAAATAGGTCCTGTTGATTTTTCCATCCACTTTTCAAGTCCCATAAAGTTTTAAATATAACAATGCACGTCCTAGTTTCAAAATATCACATTTTTTCTCGACTAAAATGCCCCACAATTTAAAATAAAGTTTGAACACTTTCGAGAACTCAAAAAAAAAAAAACGAATATACAGATCTACAGTGTTTTTCTAAACAAAAAAAAACACAAACCAAACGTATATACAGATCTACACTGTTTTTCTCAACAAAATCGATTAGGGTCTGTTGGAGAGTTTTCTCTCTTCTTTGCGATGGTTCATAGGGGATTATGAGGCATCTGAGTTCCCTGGAGTGGCTGCACAGTTTCGGGGGGAGGTTGGGGGGGGGGGGAGGGGGACGTCTTCTTCTTCTTAGGCGATAGCTACATCTAGGGGTGGTAAACGGACGGATACGGATCGGATACCATATTTTCTTTATCCGTATCCGCCCAGATAGTTAAAACAACTATCAACATCCGTATCCGCTCGGATTCGGATAATATCCATATCCGTTTACATTATTTTCCTCTCGCAAAAAATAACTATTAAAATATCCAATCCAATGTATAGAAGGGGCTTGAAGGTAATTTTGAGATTAGAGGTAATTCCACATTAGCAACAGTGTTTTGGGGATTAAGGCACCGTGGCAACTCAGCGTGGCAGCTCAAGCGAGGCAGCTCAGCGTCACAACTTGTATTTTAGCTTGTTGTATTAGTCACATTGTATCTTTGTTTATATTGACTGTAAGCTATAACGGTTGTAATTATGTAACGAGAATAATAATGAGTTTTAGTGTGAGGTCAAACAGTACTCGCGAGAGACCAGGCTTGGCAGGGCTGGGAGAGCTTTCATGCTCTATCGAATGACCTCACCGTGGGAACTTTAGAGGGACTTGGTTTGGAGGATTGAGAAGTGAGGCACCGTTGGGACTTGTCCGACCATCTTAGATACACCTGGTAAAACACCGAAGGACCCTGACCGTGGAACTTCGGGCAGAGCAACTGGGAGTTCCATCGGGCGTTGAGTTGGGAACCAAATAGCCCTCTACTTAATGTCACATCTACTATAGGTGATGTCACTAGCCAGCTAAACAATGGCAGACATGCACTTGAGTAAACCACCGTGGTATTTCGGGCTGTCAGGCAGTTGGTGAGCCACCTCTGTGACAACAGCCCCCTGACACACAGTGGTTAGGCAAAAGGCATGTCTTGGCATTTAATGCTTATGATGTGGAGACAACTAGCGCATCAGGTATTTAATGTTTGTGACATAAAGTATGAGGGAGGTCTTTCACAGGCATTGATGACTGAGTTGCCTCGGGGGTGGTGTGGGGGGCTATTTAAGGACCCCCCAACCACCTTTGAGGAAGAAAGATCTTTTTGAGAGTTCAGAAGTTATTACTAGAGAGAATATACATCAGTGAGAGTTATTACAAACCAGAGAGTTTGCTCTCCCACCATTGTCATTTATTAGGAAGCTTTTAATACTTGATAGAGATTGTTGAGAGTGGGTGGTGTGTTTTGGCTGCCTGCCAAGGTGTATCTAGGATGCTTACTTCTCTCTCCCTCTAGCTAAGTTACTTCTAAGTTCATTACTACTTTCTGAGTTATACATGAGAGATTTGTGAGATCAAACTGAGTTCATCTTCATTGAGATTATGTGTGCAGGTCCTATAATTAATCCAAGGTTTTGTTTAATTAACTTATCATTACCGTACTCAAAAGGGGTTACGCCTCCATCTTATCTAAACTACCCTCTTACATTTAGCGACTCTGCTGGGGAGGCATTCTTCTAAGTAAGGAGTATGGCGCAAGATAATGTTAATCGAAGGCTCAACTTTGATGACATCCAACACAATGAAGAGCAAGCTGTGAGAGAACTGGAGGCTCTAAGGGATGGGGTCCCTCGAATAGAGGTACCCCCGGTTCAGGCGACGACAGGCATTCCAGGGGTGACACAAGCTTCCACGAGTACAGGGTTGGGACCCACTCAGGTAGCGCTCCTCATGAGTAAGTTTTATGAGTTTTTGCAAACTCTAGTAGCTTCAACGATGCTGGGAGGATTGAAAAGTCAATGCCTTCGTAACACCAAGGACAGCCCCAACGGCCCCACATGGTGCAGGTGTAGCGGGAGGGTCCCAGCAAGCGTGCCCTCTGTCGTGAATCCAGCAGTGGGAACCTCAGGAGTATCAACGGCCCCAGCTGTGACGATTGTTCCAGCTGCAACGGGCACTCAACCCATGGTCCCATTGGTTGTTGCCCCAGTAGCATCACCCATAGAGGAAATGAGGAAGGAAATGCAGAAGGAGATGCTGAAGTTCATGTAAGTTTCCTCGCAATCTGCTGGCGAGGTAGCTTCGGTTTATGATGACTTTCGAACACCCTATACTCAGGAATACAATGATGAGCCCTATCCAAAGGACTATATTCCTCCTATTTTTGAAAAATACACAGGGAAAGGTGGGAACCCGAAGGAGCATATTAAGCGCTTTGTTGAACACTTGGAAGCGCATTGCAACAATAAAAAGCTCAGGTTGAGGGAGTTTTCTAAATCCTTAACCGATAAAGCATATACCTGGTATTCCCATTTGGCTCCTAACAGCGCTTCTACATGGGAAGAGATGCGCGTATTGTTTGTCCAGAAGTTCTTTCTGGCAAAAGATGAGTTTACTTTAACCCAACTGGGTAGGGAGAAACGACCTGGGGAAGAAGTGGTGGCCTATATTCGAAGGTTCAGGGAAAGATCCCTCGACGTGAGGGAGGAGGCCAAAGAGTCCAAATTATTGCAGATCTGCGCTGAGGGGCTGCTTCCTGAGTACATCTGCCATCTTATCAATGAAACGCGCGAGGGGACTTTTTCGGCGTTCTTGAAAGCAGCGAGGAATATCTCCTTGGTGGTACGACCAAATCCGGTGGTGGGACCTATGATGTTTAGGCAGCCGATACAACCTGTGGGGGGGAGGTCTCAGCCACCACGGGTAGGGTACACCGAAGGAGGAGATGGGGGCAAGGTGCTGAAGAAGGACAATAAGAGGAAGTTTGGGAGAAATAGGGAGGACCCAACACCATTGCCTTGTACAGTAGAGGAGGCTGTCAGCTGTTACAACGCAATGGTCCAAGGGGGAACGGTCTACGAGCCAAAGGACATTCCCGTTGGGGAACCCGATGCGGCAACGAAGGCGGATCCTAAGTACTGCCAAGTTCATCGGAGGATCCAGCATCCAATAGAGAGTTGTTTCACACTGAAAAGAATCATCGAGAAGTACGCGAAGGCAGGGACGTTGCAAATCCCTCCACAGACCGTCAACAACAATCCGCTGCCAGCATATGGGGCCAATCTCGTGGTGGCCTATGATGAAGAAGCGGAGAGAGGAGAAAGAGAGTCAACGACGAAGCAAGAAGAGTACGAAGAAGCTCTGGAAGATTGTACGAGAGGAATGGCCAATGTAGTACTGGCCTACGATGAGGCAAGCGCCAAAGACGTGGAGGATGTGTACGGCGTTGAAGGTGAGGAAGCAGACCCAGTCCTAGAGTACTGTGCAGTTTCGAAATCCCCGAAATTCACCTGGTTCTTCGACCAGGTGGGGATACCGAAAGAGAGTAGGTTGGAGATAACCCAGGCAATACTTGACATTGCGAGGAAGAATGCGGTCCCTTCACTGAGATGGAAAGGACCCATGGCCAGGTTGGTTAGGAGATTTCTCCCAGAAGTAACCTTCAGCGATACAGATAGGGTTGTAAGGTTCCCTCATAACAGGCCATTGCATGTGACCGCCAGCATCAACGGAGTTAGCTTTGCAAGGATTCTTATGGATGGAGGAGCTTCCATCAATATCATGCCAATCAACTCTTTCCATGCAGCCAATATTCCAGAAGAAAGGTTGGTCCCCATACCCTTGGTGATTTCGGGGTATGATAACCAATCTTCCAAATCCATTGGGTATGTTAATGTTGGGATTGTGATGGGAAATCTGAGTTCCCATATCAAGTTCCACGTAATAGAGAGTGCAACTTCCTATCATCTGCTAATAGGAAGGGTGTGGATGCACAACTAAGGGCTAGTTCCTTCAACGTACCACCAATGCGCTAAGGCGAACATCAAGGGGACAGAGGTGACCATTAGGGCTACGAAGAGGCCCTTCCCTGTCGAGGAAGCTCACTTGGTAGACGCGGCATTTTACACTGAGTTGGAAGAGGATGTTCGGGTCCTAACGAGAAGAATGGAGGGAGCATGGGTTCTCTCGATCAGAGAAAGGATGGGGCCTTTGAATGAGCAGGGTAAAGAGGTTGCAAGCAGAGCAAGAGTAATGACCGAAGAAGCTCACCAGGTGGTCCCTCGGCCCCAAAACATCTCGAAGCAGCTCAAAGACAGGATGCGGCCCAGAGTGGATCCGATGGAGCATGAGGTTCAACGACAAAGCGTACTAAGTTGGTTCTCAGGAAAAAGAGTGGTCGAGGCTTCTAGAGAGAAGAAGAGGAAGGCAGTCACCACTACCAGCAGACAGTGCAAGAAGGTCGTTACCCAGGAAGGAAAAGTGGTATATCGATTATAATGGAGTGAAAGGGCGGCCGAAGAAACTGATGATGAGGTCAACCCGATATATGAATGATTTCTGGTAGATCAACGGGGACAATGTATGGTGATAGATAACTCCAGCATACAGGAACTTGTGGAGGAAGTCGCTGGGGAACCAGATTACATGACGGATCGACCGAAACCGCAGGCACAAGAACTGGAGCAGTTGAACCTGGCGAGAGAAGAGGAGGACTCAAGGCCCATTTTCATCTCGAAAGATCTCAGTAAGGAAAAACGAAAGGCCTTGGTGGAGTTGATTCGGGAATTTATAGATGTTTTCGCATGGAAATACAGGGAGATGGAGGGGCTGGATGAGGAGGTGAGCTGCCACAGGTTGAACGTAATGCCTTCAGCCATTCCAGTGAAACAAGCGACGAGAACGTACAAGCCTGACCTAGATTTGAAGATCAAGGAAGAGGTTCAACGCTTACTAACGGCAGGGTTCATCACACCGATACAGCACCCACTCTGGCTATCTAGCATTGTCCCAGTGGGAAAGAGACAAAAACCAAATAAGGATCTATGTGGATTTCAGAGATTTGAACAGAGCTTGTCCCAAAGATGAGTTCCCTCTGCCCTCCATCGATAGCCTGATAGATGCAACGGCTGGTCATGAGATGTATAGCTTCATGGATGGGTATGTAGGGTACAACCAGATCAAGATGGACCCCATGGATGAAGAGAAAACAGCGTTCAGAACCCCGTTGGGCAACTTCATGTACAAGGTGATGCCGTTTGGACTCAAGAACGCTGAGGCGACTTACCGGAGAACAAGAATGATGGCCATTTTCCACGACTTCTTTCACAAATTTGTGGAATTCTATGTAGATGATTTGGTCATCAAATCGAGGAAGGAGTCCCATCTGAGCGATTTGAGGAAGGTGTTTTCCCGTTGCAGGAAGTTTAAATTAAAGATGAATCCATTGAAGTGTGTTTTTGGAGTGACAAGTGGGAAATTCCTAGGCTTTGGGGTTGATCGACAAGGGGTGCAGATGGACCAGGACAAACAGCGGGCGATCTTGGAAATGCCATGTCCAAGAACGGCGAAAGAGCTGAAGAGTTTCCTCAGTAACTACCTTAGAAGATTTGTGCCTAGATTGGCCGAAATAACACACCCACTGATGCAGCTGTTGCGAAAGAACACGAAATTCAGGTGGGAGGAAACTCACCAGGAGTCTCTTGACGGACTGAAGAAGTTGCTCGTTTCACCACAGACCATGGTTCCCCCAAAGGCTGGAATACCATTGCAGCTGTACCTCAGGTCGACTACGAGGTCCGGGGGAGCTTTGCTGGCACAAGAGGTTGACGGGCAAGAACGGTCAGTCTACTACCTCAGCAGGATCATCCATGGACCAAAAGTCAGATACAGTAGCTTAGAAAGGCATTGTTTAACCATAGTCTTTGTAGCGCAAAAACTTAGGCATTATATGTTGTCTTTTACAATTCATATTGTGATTAGATGTGATCCTATTAAGTATTTGCTAGCAAGAACGATTTTGATTGGTAGAGCAGCTAAGTGGTTCCTCATCCTATCCGAGTATGACTTGAAGTGCGTGGTTCCTCGCGCAATCAAAAGCAAGGCGTACGCTGATCTGTTGGCTATTTTTCCCTCAGGAATGTTTGAGCCACCCAAAGAAAGTATTCTAGAAGACGATTTGCAAGCCAATCACCTAGACGCAACGGAGGAGGAATGGACAATGCAGTTCGATGGATCCTCGGCAGAAAAGAAAGGAGGAGCAGGGGTTATTCTTTCAAAAGGAATGGAGGAGATTTGCATTTCTTACAAGTTAGATTTCCCTTGTTCTAACAACGAGGCGGAATATGAAGCACTAGTGTTGGGATTGCTAGAGGCTCTTCGAAGGGGGATTCGTTCACTTTGCATCAAAGGGGATTCAAACTTGGTGGTCCAGCAAGTGAATGGAGAGTACGCGTTGAAACACATGAGCCTGGCAGCATACAGGACAATCATTCAGAGGCTCCTCTGCCAGTTCCATCGGATCAAGATCAAGAGAGCCCACAACAGTGAATCGTCACCCAGACGCATATGCCACCATTGCCCATAAGATGGTCATGAGGAACGATACAACTACCGTCGTGATCCAACGAAGAACAGCTCCTTCGATAGTACAGTCAATTTTACCAATGGAGGAGGACGCGGACTGGAGGGGAGAGATTAGGAAGCAACTGGAGTCTGGTGAGGGAACGATGGGGCTCAGAGAATTAGCCCAGTAGTTTACAAACCAGGGAAACCTCTACTTCAGAAACGCAGGGGGATGGCTATCGAGGTGCATCGGCCCAGAAGAAGCAGAACGAAGATTGAAGAAAACACACGAAGAGCACTGTGAAACAACTGAGATACCCCTCTACCGAAGAACGCAAAGGGAGGGGTATTTTTGGCCAAGAATGAAACAGGACGCGGCAGAGCTACAACGGAAGTGCGACAAATGCCAGTAATTCTTCGAGGCAGCAGAATGTCATTTCGTGGAGGCTCAGTCTGACTGGAGACAACCCTATATTGACTTCATTAAAGATGGAGTTGTCCCAACGGAGAAAATTGATGCGATGGAACTCCGACGAAGTCCCCGAGATTCTACGTTCAGGAGGGGCAGCTTTATCGAAGGGGATACTTCAACAGGCCTTTGCGTTGCATCACGAAGGAAGAAGCAGCGGAGGTCCTCAAGCAGGCGCACGATCCAGCTCACATAGGAGGGGCCAAGTTATATGACCAATTGATGACTTTGGGATACTATTGGCCAACGATGGAGAAAGACTCTATCGAGTTCATTCGGAAGTGCAAGGCTTGCTAACTTCATGGAAATATGATCCATGCCCCATCGGTGGACCTACACTCCCTGGCAACGCCCTATCCTTTTCACACTTGGGCGTTCGACCTGGTAGGGGCAATACACCCTTCTTCGAGGGGGAAGATATGGATACTAGTAGCAACGGAGTGTTTCACAAAGTGGGCCGAAGCGATACCACTGAGAAGGGCAACAGCGAGGGTGGTGAGAAACTTCATCAAAGAATACATCATCTGCCGTTTTGGGATCCCAAAGGTTATCCTTTCAGACAATGGAACCCCCTCGTCAATTCAGAAGTAATGGTACTCCATTGTCCATCATACCTCAACGGTGGCATATCCAAAGGGGAACGGTCAGGCCGAAGCAACTAACAAAATCTTGGTTAATATCTTGGCTAAAACAATGAGGGATTTCCCAGGATCGTGGGACGACAAGATACCAGCCGTATTATGGGCCTATCGAACAACTAAGAGGAAGCCCACAGGGTATACACCGTTCTCTCTTGTTTATGGGACAGAGGCGATTCTCCCAGTAGAGTTAGAAGTTCCCTCGGCTCGATATGCTTTACGAAGTAGCATGCTCCCTCAGAATAGACATGTGCAGTTGGAAGCATTGGATGAACACAGAGACAATGCGATGCAACACTTTCAAATGTATACGAAACAGCTCTCCAGGGCATATGATAACTTAGTGAGACAAAGGAAGTTCGTGGAGGGAGACCTTGTATTGAAAGTAGCAGTGAAACACATCAGGGGGCTTCCTCTACCCAAGTTTGCAGCGAATTGGGAGGGACCTTTTATTGTAAAAGAAGCTCATGACTCAGGTTATTGCTTAATTTCTAAGATGGAAGAAGACAGGCCATTCAAGATTAACAACAAATGGCTGAAAGTCTATCATGTGTAGACAATTATGTTTGGACCACTGATGTAGCTGGCTGTTGTTATAAATACACAAGTTCTTTTTGTGATGAGTATGCAAGTCCTTTTTATTATAACTCAAGTAGTGAGGAAAGAATTACAGAACTTCACACTTCACAATCTATGTAAACAGTTGTAACACAAAGAAATGGCATGAGAAAATAAATATCTTTTTCCATTCATAAACTTTGGGGCATTACAAAATTGGGAGCCATTGCCCAAGAATTACATGAGAAGAAAAGAAAAAATATATATACAAGATCATTGGCCTAAGAGGAACCACAGGTCTGGAGAAGAGAAAAAATCTCCAGAGAGGCCCGAAGAAGCTGCTTGGCAAGACCGTTGAGCGTTGATAGAGACCTCTAACCTTGTTCGCGCCTGTGTACGCTCGATCAGGAGTTTCTCTCGTTTCAGCTTCGCCAGACGCAGAGCTTCTTCGATGTCCTCCACCTCCTTGTCAATGGCTGCAAGAAGAGGTGCTAGCTCGGCCAACTTAGCTTCCTCAGCCCGCTAGTCCTCCTGATGTTTCCGCAAGAGTTCCCTCTGACTGTCCAGTCGTTGGCTCTTCAAGGTCTTCAAATGCGCGATAAGCCAGCCAAAACGGAAGCCGTCGCGACCCAACTCCCTTAGATAACCCAGAAATTGGTTAAGGAGGGGCTTGGTAACGTTTGAGGTTGGAGTGTTGGCAATTTCAGCAACGACGGTAGCCATGCCCTGAAGCCTGTAACTCATAACGAAGATGTTTGAACGCAGGCAATCCACCGTGAACGTCTCAGGATGATGATTTACAAGCTGTTCAACGACCAGACGATGGTTGGCAGGCATTTGAGGGGAACGCTGAAGCACCATCAGGCTGAAGGTGTGAGGAGCTAGGTCGGGCAGAGGAAGCTCGCAGCCAGATTCACTCTCCGCAGCAGCACCGGTCGTGGAACCTTAATCATTATGGCTAGATTCTTCTGAAGGTCAGGTTCCCGATGGGGCGAGGCAATCGGCAAAGGAGCTGGTGGAGAATCCTCCCGAGCAACCTGAAAACAGTTAGAGGAAATAAGTTGATGAAAAAAAAAAAAAAAACTTAACAAGCGTTTTCGTTGTTAAGTCACCGATATATGTGGAGTTTATGAAAAAAAACTTAACAAGCGTTTTCGTTGTTAAGTCACCCTTGTAGGTAGAGTTTATGAAAAAATCTTAACAAGCGTTTTCGTTGTTAAGTCACCGATATAGATGGAGTTTATGAAAAAAAAACTTAACAAGCGTTTTCGTTGTTAAGTCACCCTTATAGGTGGAATTTTTGAAAAAAACTTAACAAGTGTTTTCGTTGTTAAGTCACTGATATAGGTGGAGTTTATGAAAAAAAAACTTAACAAGCATTTCGTTGTGAAGTCACCGATATAGGTGGAGTTTATGAAAAAAACCTTAACAAGTGTTTTCATTGTTAAGTCACAAACACAAGTGAAGTTCGAGAAACTGAGAAATGCAGAGAGAAATTTGTGAAGTACCTCAGCAGTATTAGAAGCGAGAACGAGAGTCACCACGGCGGCCATAATGGTAGAAACCGTTGGGGGCGGGCTCATAGCCTCAGTAGCTTCAATGGGGCTCTTGGCTGAAGAAGTCTCAACGGTAGGCGAACCTCCCTCGCCAATATAAGGTACTAAGGCCAACACGGGCGTATCATCAGTGCAAGACGTTGGACCTTCAAGAGATGCCCCAATGCCGGTGGGTACAGAAGAACTAAAATGAGGAGCAACAGTATCAACCTGGGCCTTGGAAAGGAAAAGGCCACTAAGAGCAAAGGGTGGAGAGAGACTTGGAGAAAGTTGCAGCAACAAAGCTAAGTGTTAGAAACGACAAATTAATACTCAAAATGAGAGAAAAACTTATAAACGCTACTTACCCCTGTTATGGCATTAAAGAGGGGAATTGCAGTTAGGCGTCTCGCCAGTACAGGAGGAAGAAGGATGCTGGCTACCAGAGACGCCATCTCAACCTGGGGCATCCCAACATGTCAAGGTTCAGCATATTACACATAAAGAAAAGAGGTGGAATAGAGAAATGTTGTCAGAACTAACAGGTAATAGATAATATGTTACCTCGGGGAAACTTTTTGCACCTGGAACAAGGGACAGAAGAGCCTCGGGCTGAGTTTCTAATTCAGAAGAAGCTTGGGGTGGGCTCATTACCTCAGTAGATTCAATGGTAGTAGCCCCCGCAGCAGCATCTCTAGCCCGTTGGGAGGATGAACGGCGAGAATAAGTAAGACTTATCAGGGGAGAGCGGGAAAGGGTAGTGTCTGTTGGAGAGATACTGCAACGCCCCCCATGAAATGGCTTACGAGGGGGATGGGGGGACTAGGCCCTTCTTCTTCAACTCCCTGTACCAAAACCTTTTCTTATTAAGAAATGAGCAGATGCATCACAACTTAAGAGCAGGGGAATAAGAAATAAAGAATGCACACATACCTCAGATCCAGAGGGAGAACGAGAAGGTATAACCACTGGTGAAGGTGGCGAGGAGGCAGCAGTAGAAGGAGCTGGGGATGGAGGTTTCTCAAGCGTCCGTTTCTTCTGGGACTTGGTACCCAGCGTTTTCTTCCTTGAGCTCGTTGCATCACCACTTTCAGGTACCCTCGACCTTCTTCTCCTTCTTGCCGGTAGCTCACTGGGATCAACCACGATCGGGGGAAAAGCAGTCGAAGGAGGAACGACGACAGCGCGCCGTTGGAATTCAGCATTTATTCTTTCAACCTCAGCTTGAACCTGCCTCCTCAGCTTTTCAGCTACCTCTGGGGAACGGAGGCAACAGGGAATGCCTCCAAAGGAGTTTGTGCTTGAACTTGGGGCTTAGACTTCGAGGACTTGGACTTCTTGGCCTTCTTAGCAGGTGGCTGAGAGGGCCCTTCTCCCGTTGCAGCTTTGGTCGAAGGGGCAGTTTGTTTGGGAGCTGCAACGGCCTTGGGTTTCGTGGCGGCAGTTGGGATCATTGGGCAATGAGGGGGTAGCTCCTGAGGAGATTCTTTAATGGTTTTACTCAAGGGAAACTCAACCCCAAGCACGGAGTTCCCCTTAAGACCCAGTTCAGAAGAAGAGAAAGCAAGGACAGGGGGATATTGAGGGGGGGACTGAATGTACTCATGGATCATTTCCAACTGCCCCAAATGGAACTTGGTGGCAAAGGAAGTGGATACGTCTCCTTTTTTAGTGGCACAAGGAAGGGTGACACGACCATCGATGGTGGACGTCACACCAAGCACCGCGGTTGCAGTATAGAAGGTGCAGGCTTCAACGAAAGTGGCCCTTGGGTGGTTGTGTTGAAACACAGTCCGAGGGGCCCCCTGATCAAACTGGAACTGCCTGCTACATCTGTCAGGATTGTAGGGCTCTGAGGTGTACCCCCATTCAGTATAGGAAGGAAGAAACCCGGGGGTAAATAGAAGCACCACGACTTGCAAGGGATCTTCTACAACTGGGACGAACTTAACCGTTGTGGTTGTAGAAGGAAAGAAGTCCCAACTATGGGCAAATGTAGACTCACTATATGGCCTCATCACAAAGGAGTCTAAAAGATCTAAAAGTCCGGCTGCAATCCGTCGATAGCACAGATCATTCCACTAAACTAGGGTGAATTCCTGAAATTTGTTAGTAGCAAGGAGAACACAAAAGCCGCCTTGAACCCTCTTGTAATCAAAAACTGTCTCCATAGAAGCCAACTAATCAATCATGACATCGTGAGAGCATCGTCCATCGAACATAAAAACATCGATGCATATATCCCCGTGAAGACTCCGAGAAAGTAGATAGAGCGTCATAGATAAAGGGTTTCCATCTTGATGAGTATCAAGGCCCATCACATCACCTGACACAGGTGCGGCATAATCGGCGGCATCTGGGCAGGTGGTGGATGAGGAGTAACATGCTGGACCACTGGAGCGCCGCAGTGATAATGGGGGCACGTGTCAATCAAATGGCCATGCTCACCATAAAAAAAGCATTTGCGGTCCCGTAATGGTGCGAAGCGATGAGCATCGAGTGGGGGGAGGAGGTATCCACTCCAAAACACTGCGATGAGTGTCTCCAGTGTCAAAAGATGAGGAAGAACCGGTAAAGAGTAGGGCAGCTCAAGGTGGGAAGGTGTGTGGGATAGTGGTGGCATATATGGTGGTGGGTGATGGTATAAATGTGGAGGTGACTAATGACCGGAGAGGTGTAAGCCTAGGGGTTCCGGATTACGACCACAAATGGTGTGAGTGTCGAAACCGAGGGAAGTGGGTGGTTGACCACAATGGTCGAAATTTCCGAATGGTGGGGGGCGAATGTCTGGTGGCTGATCGAGGGTTTCGGAGGTTCGGTTCCCCTCAAAATGTCCACGCAGTTATGAAATTTCAGCGAGTCCAAGGGTTGAAGGTGTAGGGCCGAGAGTCCAGAAAGTTTCGAATGGGCCGAGGAGGCTGGAAATGCTAATTTTGTCGAGGAATTCGGCACTGGACGAGGTAAGCAGATGGGTCAGAAGTTCGAGCAGGTAGGGAGGGTTTTCGAGTAAATCGAAAAACTTGGATTTTCCGATCAGGTCGGGTTCCTGGGTAAGGTCGGTGGGTGCCAAATGATCGGGATATTATGGGTTTCCGATTTGGGCGTGTAGGTCGGGTCGTCCAGACTTCCCAAGGAGGTCGATACGAGGAAAGAAACCGAAGGTTTCTAATCAATTGGGATTTCCAAGGAGTTCGGTGACTGTGTAAGATCCGGGTAGACCAGGGTTGTTTCCGAGGGCGGGAAGGTAGAAATCCCGCTCGGAGGCAGGGGCCAGGGTTCTCAAAGCGTCTGGGCTAGTCAGTAATACCCAAGGAGGCAAATCGTCCTCAAGCGGCATCGACATTTCAGCCGAAAGGTTCGGCCCTGTTGGCGGTCGACTGGAACACCTCTCCGGGGCGGTGCGGTGGACTGTTGGGTTCATCACAATTTCCAAAAATTTCGAGTCGCTCTTTTTCGGGCCTATGGAGAGTTGATTCTAATGGTTTATTCATGGTGGTAGGAGGCGGATTTGCGGAGAAGAGTTGGAAGAGGACGTCAAATTTCTTGTTGAGATCTTGAATGCTTCCTCTCAATTCTTGATTGCTTTCCCTCAATTTTTGAATCTCTTCTTATTGTTGTTTGGATTTTTTTGGAGCCATTGAGAAAGTAATGTACGAATTTGATAATCTACATAGCAATACACAAATGTTGGAGCGATACCCGCTCTGATACCAATTTGACGTAAACTACACGTCAAAAGCTCAAAACAAAACAAACACCAATTCTAGAGAGAGACTAAAAATTTCTTATATTCAAAAATGGAGGAATGTGAGGACAACATAGGTATTTATATGGAGGGAATTACTTGCTAGCCAAGTAATTACCTAAAAGACTAAAACGGACAAATGTTAACAAAAATATACCTAATTAGTCCCAAACATGCTTGGAGACCAATTAAAAGGGATAAAAGAATTAAAAGAACAAAAATAAAAGAAAAATAAAGGGATTCTCATCACTTTAATTATTATCCTAATGAAAATAGTGGATTACGTGTGATATCTTAGCTTGTGCTTCTTTATTATGACTGAATTATCATACTCTAATAGAGAGGCCGAGGACTCTTATAGGCCACGGCTAGCTAAGTTTTCCCTCATAATTAAAGTTTTAAATTTTACCATGTGAGAATAAGTGACTTAGCGACTGCGACCTAATAGTTCAATCCGCGGGGTGTTACAAAAACAATATCCAAAAACTTGTTACAAAAGCTACTTTTCTTTCATTTTTTTCCGTTCATCCAACCTTCCCTCCTTTTTGATCAGTTTTTGAAATTCTATTATACACCATTTTCCCCCGTTCTATCACATCCCCAAACCCCTCTTTGTTCAAAAGTTCAATATTTTTATTGTATTTTTAAAAGATGAATAAATATTAATCCAATTCCTTAAAACTATATCCAGTTTATATACATGATATCAGAATAGAAACTACCACAACAAAACATTGAGAAGGAAGAAGCATACGCATTTCTCTAATCCTCCTATTTTATACAAAACAATCCTTCGGGATAACAAGAACGACTTTTACTAATCTCATACCGTATTTTATACCTATCAACAATTAATAACCTTAAATACAAGCACAGGTGTAGAAAACACAGTGCAGCGGTGGATGAAGAAGGAAAACCTTATGAAACCTTGAGTATACAAGCGCTCAGCCAATTGCATAGCCAACTGAGGTCCAAAGCCTAAGGCACTTGAAGCAACCTGAATCAACCACATGATAAGAGTTAAACTGTCACACAAGTACTGAACCAAAAGTTAAGAGGGCACCCTAGCGTGAAATATTTTTAAGCATAAAATGTACCCAAGGGTGCCCCACTTTAATGTCAACCATCCTAAACATAGGGAAGGGAAATTTCATTTATCATAAAAAAGAGATAAGAGTAGCACTGACCACTTTATAATTTATACAGCTAATGACAGTAGATGATAACTATTGCACTAGATAAGAAGTCATAAATGACTGAAGTATTATTCTTTAAGTCTAGTATATTTTCATTTTAGTATTCTGAGTACTTGCAACTCTCCACTTAACTATGAATTGAACCACACATCTCTGCATTCTTTCACATTTTTTGGAGTAAAATAACTTTTGAAATGCTGATATATGAACATTGTACACAATTAGAACGACTCTTATTAAGGAGATATCAACTTAGATCAGTGACAGACATTTTCAATTTTCATGCAATTTCACAATTTTATGGCATTTGGGCAGAAATACTTAATGCTTGTGTTACGGTTGAAAAGACTATATCACAATGTGTGTGTGTTTGTGTGAGAGAGAGAGAGAGAATCAGAACCAAATATGGTGTGGCAAATTCTCAATTCTTTCTGACCTTCAGAAGGTTCACGGTATTTAGACCAGAAGGGCGACTCTTGCTTTCCTGTTTTTCTGATATACTAGTAACTTCCAAAATTCCAGCCTCCGCTATTAACTTTCGAAACATCTCAGCAACCTGTGAGTAGCTACTAACATAAGCACTTTAAGGACAGATATTAAACCTTAGATCATATTGCTTGGAGAATTTGAAGCGGAGAGGGACTCACCTCAGAGTCAAACAACCTAGTACGCTTCCATTCTAGCTTAAGTTCATACCCAGTTTTTATTATGTATGGATGCAAAGCCCAATATTTTTCTGGCTTGAATGTATTGATTTGCAGGTAGCGTTGTACACAAAATCCAAGGGTTGGAGTTTGACATGGCCCATAGCTGAAACAAACAATAAGGAAGAACTTCATCACAGAACTTTCAAAACAAAAGGGTGGGTGAGTGGTTAAAAGCTACTAGAATCACATAATAATAAAATAACATGTCGCAAACATGAAAATAATATATAAGATTACAATGGGAAAAAGTCTACAACGTGTTTCCAGAACAATCCATGCATTTCCATAATGTTAAAGTAAGAATGTAAGCGTTACTCTTTTGACTGCATTAATAAATTACATAGTATTTATCGTTTTGTACAAATATCATGCATGAGTTTAGGAGATTCCAAGTGACAGACTCAAGAGTTGCAATAGCAACGATTTTCTAAGTTCCTGTCAAAATGAACCACAAAGGAAAAATAGAATCCATCTAATGAAGCACATGTTATATTCACAAACGAAGGAAAAATGATCATATAAGCCAATTTAATATACGAAAATAAGTCATGGCGTATATCATTTAGAAGGCATAAGCATAATTATATCAAAAATCTTTTTGGATTTTTCTACGCAAAAAATCACATCATGGGATAAAAAATATATACGTGGAGTACAAATATACTATACATGTTACTGCAAGCTTAATGAATCATGCCAATAACCAATGAAGTCCTAAGATAATCAAATCTAGAGAAATCACAAGGGTTTAGACTAGAAGAGCATGCAAAGCCTAGATACAAAATAGGCAAATATGAAAACACGCTACTATGCGAAGGAATATAACATACATGGATCAAAAATAACAGATCAACTAGATGCGATAGTCCTAAAAGCATATGATTAAAACACTAAACTAAAAGAGAATTCTCTAAAACAATCTTTTTTAATTTTTCTAGATATAAAGCATAAAATAACTCGAATAGATAAATGATTCACATATTAAATATCAAGAATGATAAACATGTAGTACAAATACTCATATAATAATCAAAATTGAATAACCCAGCACAAGGTATATAGTATGAAATGCCAACAAGACTACTACATTAACAACAAAAATATTTTAGGCTTTTCAAAATATACAACAAAGAAAAACACCTAAAAGACAAAATTTGAAAAGGATCGCAAGAGATATAAGTGTTGAGTTATGAAGTAACCAAACCCTAGATTATGTTTATGAGAGATTAAGGTATAAAATAGGAAGAAGAGAGAACAGAGAAATCTGATATGGAAAGAGGAGAAAGAATTAAATGAAATTAGGTCATCCATTCTCCCCTCTCATAGAGATTATATGAAAGCTTTTCATGGAGCGGAGAGTGATGCAGGAGCACGAGAGATAAAGGCTAATTTTTTACTTTTGTCATTAGATATTTGGAGACTTCTAGATTGATGATGTCACCTTTGAGGGCCACTATCTTGTGACATCATCCTTTTGGAAGCCTCTTATTTATTCCATTGTACCCTATAAATATCATGCTCCTCACTCTTTGTAAGAACCACTTTATTTTGAAAAGATGAATGAGAAATAAAAATTGGGCTCTTGGCTTCTACATGTTGTGTAGGGTAATTAAATTGCTTCCACTTCCAACTACACATCATTTTTTTATGAGTGTCATTGACATCGTTTACATGAATTGGTAATTGGTATTAGAGAAATGCATTGGAATCTACATTATCCACGTTCCAGACGACATGGCTTTCAGCGGTATTAATAATATGTATTGTTTCTTAACAAAAATAAGATAGAATAATTGGCGAAAGTAATGAGTAACAAAAAAATGATAACTAATATAATATCCACTAGGGGTGAAAACAGATTTGCGAAAATCCAAATCCGCCAGGTATTCGTATCCGAATTTAGCGGATATTTATCCGAAGAAGTATTCGAAAGAGCGAATTTAGATAGATGTTTTAAATATCTGAAAAACCAAATACGGATACGGATAATGCTAGTATCCGTGATGGATAATCCGTATCCGAGACGGACTATCCATATTGATGGATATCCGTTTTATCCGTATTCGTAAAATAATTATATTTATTATTTATTTTAAATATTTTTTTAATTAAATAATATAAATTTTTTTGCAGTATAAGATAATATTAATATTAATATAATATACGTATAACATTTAGCATAAGTTTATTTATATAACATATTTTGTGTTATAATAATAGTTGAGTGGGCTTTAATTTGCTGTTTAAAAAAAATTAAAAGATAATTTTGGATCTAATCTATCTATTCTACCCTACCCGATCATCACCAACTCTCTATTTTGTTTTAGACCTCTCCCTTTCCTCTCTCTATCAGTCGCGGCCAACTGACCACAGCCACAACAGTTGTCGGACCACTGATCTCAGCCAAGATCTCCCTTTCCACTCTCCATCTTCTTCTTCCCACCGGCTAGTTTGTTTTCTCATTTTTTCTGATGATTTTTCTGATGTTTTTTTTAGATTTATGGGTTTTTCTTCCCACTGGATCATATAATTTTTCTCTACCAGTCGCTCCATCTTCTTCTTCCCACCGGAGCCATGGGTTTTTCTGATTTTCTCATATATTTATATATATACTGGGTATTCTTGTTTAATACAACTTTGTGGGACCTTGGAAGCTGAAGACGATAATTTTTGTGCTTTAGAGGACGGATTTTGGTGGAAGAAACTTTTAGTATAAGAAAAACTCATTTTACATGTATTATTGAACTCATGGATTTCTCTTTTTTGTACAATATATTGGTGAAGTTTTATTTGGATGAATTAGGATGTTCAAATAATAGATATGTCCCAATTTATCTTTATGTATTACTATTAACTTGTGAGTTATAAGTACCTAAATGCTTAATGGGATAAGGATAGAAAGGAAATGACACACTTGTAACACCCCGTGTATTTGAGGACATAGGAATTTAATTTTGGGGGTAAAATAAATTTATTTTATTAGGAGTCTCGTATGAAAATTTGGAGTGCACGGTTGATCCAGGAGGGGTCGAGAAAGTCAAAATGACTGTCTGGGGGTTGCATTTGGGTTCCGGAGTATTTTGGACCTAGTTTGACTCGAATTGGAATAAACGAGTCATTTTAAGTGTGTATTATCATTTAAAGTTGGGTATTGTTAGAATTGGGCTTATTAGGCTTACGAGAAAGCCAATCTCATTTGTGAGAAAAGAGAAAACCCTAGAAAGAGAGAGGAAGATAAGAGAAGAGGAGAAAAACTTGGAGCTTTGGAGATTTTCGGCTCAAATCCGTGATTTCAAGGAAGATTCAACCCCTAAAACTTTGAGGCAAGTGATTAAACTTCCTAAATAATTGTGTGAGATATCTCATAATTCTTGTTGGTGATTTAGTTGATTTTGGGGTTTTATGGGTAAACCCTAGAATTTGTTGAGCAAATCATTCATTTAGTAATATATATATATATATATATATATATATATATATATATATATATATATATATATATATATATGGATTTGATGAGAAAATTAGTTGGGATAATGTGTATGTGGGTTTTGCCAATAGAAATCATGGTTGAGTTCCTATTTTTGGGTGATTTATGGTGTTAAGATTTGGTGGAAAAAAGGGGGTTTGGGTGAGATGAAGAACAATCCCGTAAAATTAAAATTGTTCAGACCCGAACCGGTTCGTTTTTAAGAGGCACCGGATTGGTCCGGTCATTAAAGATCTTCTGTCGAATTTTAGGACCCGGACCGGTTCGTTTTTGTGGACCCTCGGTCCGGTCTGGTCACTGCTTGTTGCCAGCTCTTGTTTTACCCCTTTTTATTTGGTTTTATTACTTAGGCCCTCTAATAGAGTGTAGTAACCATGTTTATAAGATATTTTGAGGGTTCATATTTGGATATAATACAAGGGCCACTTTGGGGGTTATTATGAAGATATATATAAGAGCAAATTTGTATTGCTTTCTTTTGGAACATCCTCCAAGGAATGAGGATTCTTTTGAGGATGGTTATGGGCTATTATGGAGTTATATTTGGGAGTTTAATATACCGAATCCTTTCATAGATTCTCTGGGTAGTAGGAATTTACTTAATGCCGAATATGGACTAGGTGAGAGAGGGAATATCGTGGGTCCTTAGTGTCGATTAAATTAGGTGATTATCCATATCATAAGTGTGATGGATTAGTAAATCTCAAGTGAGGGATTGAATAATAAAATGTATTGGGAAGGTATGCAACAGTGTATCGGTTAGTTTAATGAGAGTTATATACGTATAGCCGGATTCAAAACTTTTAGACATGTGGAAGTGAGATAGTATGTATATATATATATATATATATATATATGGCGTGAATATAGATACCTTGTGTGATAGTTTGTATGTATGATGTGATCGTATGTATATATCTGGTGTGTATGATATATATTTATGTGAAGCATATCCATAGTGCTATCAAGGGAAGTTGCGCGATGTGGGTGAATCTCCCTAGCTTGAGGAGCAGGGAGAGTATAGCCCCCAGGTCATAGCGTCCATCGTTTATATTGTGTGATTTTTATTAGGGGTGAGACGTGGTGGGTATGTTTCATCCTCATTTCCGGTGAGGAACTATGGCCGCTTCCCATTCATTACGATTAGGTCTTACCAAGTTCGGTGTGAGCTAGTCCGACTATTGGTAACCCAGGGACATGTGAGCGACTCCTTGGAAGTTGATAGCATTATATAGACTATTAGTGTGCATATATTATGTGTTATGTATATGTACTTGTTAGAGAATGATAAATCATGAATAATATGTGCGATTATTATTATACAAGCTTTATAGATAGAGTGTGATATCTTAATACTATAACTAGAGAAAGTTATACAGATGTGTATTATGTTTTGTTCTTTCTAGTATGAGAGTGGATGAGTATACTCTTATGCTGATAGACGGGAAGTAAGGGGTGCGAACTATGGACGGAGGGCCTAACGGATTTTCACGACCGACAGTGTTAGATAGTAGTGTATCGGGGGGGTTCCTTGTTTGGATTTCGCTTTGCGAGACGTCCCACGCACGAAACTTAGCGCAATGCGCGTGGGGAGATGTTTGGTCCTTAGTTCTTAGGTATATATGTTTAGTGGGTGAATATTTCTAGCATGAATGATGACGTGGGATATCTTATGCTAATAACTTGTGAAGTTAATAATTGAAAACCGAGAAAATATAATTGAGATATATTTATGTATAAGTTTGGGCGTAAACTTAGGAGGAGATAGAAGAAGTAGATATAAGGTTATGTTTTAGATATAGTGAGCTACGCTAAAGAGGATTATGCGTAGATTAAGATGAACTATCCCTACAATGTATAGGGTAGCTTATTGAGGTTCATATGCATACGTTAGGTGCGTGCTATAGATGAGGGGTGAGGTTGAGTCCCAAGAGAGAGTGCGACACCACTTTAATTATGAATTTGTGCATTCATAATTATTATGCATTTTAATTCACTTGCTAAATTATTTTCAAACCTCGGGCTCTGACCCGTTTATATCTTTTCTCTTGCTATACATATATCTATATTTTAGGTGTCCCTCCGCAAGGACGCCAATGATGCCTATTCTATCCAGAATCCTTGGAGCTGTGTAGCAGATGCGGAATGTTACAGGATTCTGAATTTTAGCCTCTTCCCATTTTTGTAAATCTAGTTAGGGATTCATTTTTGTATCGGGTTTATACCCAAGGGTTGTATATATGTAGCTCTTCTATGATTTTATCATCCGGATGTTGTTTTGTCTGTGACCTGACAGCCTATTCAGGTATATCTTTTGTTATACTCGGGTATATTTTATCATGTTGTAGTCATTAATGTTGGTTTGTTGTTCCCTGTATGTTTTTGAAATTTTGGCACCCGTTTATTTTATTATTGGGTAGTTAGTGGTGTTTTTATTTAGATTTAGCAGTTGATGTTGAGAATGATCCACTTGAGATTCCTGTTTTATTTTAGTATAGGGCTGGCCACCCGTTATTAATTTAAGCGGGGTGTCACAACACTTCAGGAACTTAAGGGGTAAAAAAATATCTTCCCATCTTTATTGTATTATATTCTTTATTTCGTCAGTTAATATTTTAATCGAGTTACATTTTCAAGAAAAACGGTGCTTCACTTTTGTTCAAACATTAGAGAAACTAATGAGGATACAAATCTCAATAAAGTATCACAACTGAATAAGAAAATGCACATTAAAGGTTAGTACATATGTTCACACCTTTTTTTATAATTGAATTTGATGTTTCACACATTCTCTATATCATACTTGGAGAATTACATATTTGATTCAGTGATTAAATTAGTATTTAATAAGCTATGTATGTCTTAACGTATATTAAATAATAAAAACGGATAATGATATTATCCGAATCCGGAAAATTCGAGAGGATAAGAATACGGATAGTTGTAATTATTATCCGGACGATTACAAATACAGATACGGATAGTGCACGGAGTTGGCAAATACGGATATGGATACTATAGTATCCGCTCCGTATCCTTTCGTTTTACACCCCTAATATCCACATTGCGGGTGCCCTGGGCTCCCATGAAGAGAAGTACCCTTGTTTTGTGAATCCTTTTATTGATTTTCTTGATCTCTCAAGGGGGGGAAGCTAATACAATTTTGTATAGTGGGGCCTTATCTAGATTGACCGTGTTCTTTTATCTATGTGCTTTGTGGATCCTTCTTTATACGCCTAATATGAGTTTTGTCAATCTAGCAATTTTGTTATACAACATTTACTTAAAAAAAAATCATTTGGAGGACAGCTTGTCTTCCATTTTTTTGCACTTGCTCTATTATTAATACAACATTTACTTACCAAAAAATTTAATTTGGTAGACATTTTGTCTTCCATTTTGTTGCACTTGCGTTATTATTAATATTATGTTTGGTTTCCTATCAAGAATATAGAATAAAATAAAAAAATAGTTTTGTGATGGTTTGTAGCTTTCCTTTAGTTTGTATTATGTTCATTGTATAGTTTGTTATGGACCTCATGTCCTCGAAGGAATGTACTAATTTTCTATATCAACAGAATTTCCTTTCTTATCAAAGAAAAAACACATGAATGCACACGCAGCAAAAAAAAAATATTCCTAGTATAAATGTGAAATGCAACATGAAAATGGTATACGATTAGAGAAAAAGGGAAAGCCACAAAAGAGAACTAACGAGATTACGCTAGAATCAAGATTTCCATATTTGCCTTGGAAATAACTAGTCTGAAAACGCGTAAATGCAACCCCAACTTTCAGATCTATCTCTTGGCGAGCATCTACGGCCAACGCCTCATCTCTGTTGGGTTCAACAAGGTTGTTCATGGCCTTCGAAATATCTTTCTCCGTAACAGAAGAAAACCGTGCACGATAAACTCTTCTACCATCATTTGCATGAAATCCAGTGCACTCAATAACTGAATTGAAACAATTCAAATGTAGTAAATATAAATCAATATACTTTACAATGTATCTACACCATTATCATATGACTCTGCGAAAAGACTTGTATATTATATCAGAGTATCCAAGCATATGTGTGTGTTTGTAGTGCATGCATAGTGATGCGATCCGGTTCAACTATTTTTTCTAATTTCCAGGAAAATAATATATAGAAAAAAGCACAATTAATCTCTGCAAGAATTCTATCAGCCACATACGACTCTCATGAACTGGCAGCAGTAAAATATTATATTCTCTTCATTGGAAAATGAAAAAAAATCTCCATGTTTATTGGGTGCTTTTAAAGGCACCTACTAAATATATCTATCCATCACTCTTTTCTAGTCTACCTCCCTTTCTCAAAATTTGGTAAAAATACAGTCTTTACCCCCCTTAACTTCCAATACTAGCCTTAACCCCACCCTCACAATTTTGAGTTATCCCATCACACAATCTACCTACACACACTCCACTCACGTGTGTTTTGACTCAAGTTCTCACTTTTGGGGAAGAACTTTGATAGAGCAAACAACGTTGTCTTGTGGAGCCATCCATCTCAGATTTGCCAAGTCTTTAAAGTAACGGGTTTGGATCTTTTACACATGTAAAGCTTTGGGTATAAATAGATTGTTGTAGTTCATTTGTCATAAGTTCATATCGGCATTGAGAGATATAACTCATTAAGAAAGGTAAGAAGAGAGGATGTTTAGGCTCTTCTGAACTTGTTTTCAATGAGAGATTGAGTGCACTTGGGGGTTTTGGTTTGAGGCTTGTTTATCCTTCATATTTGGCATAAATTTTCTTATTTGGTTGAGTGTGGGGCCGTTCGTGCACACCATATCAATATCATAACTTTGGTGCACACAAGGATTTTGACAAAAGTCCCAAGTGAAATTTTGGTGTTAAACCACCAGTGTTTGGAAGTCTTGGGCAAATACATGTAATACCTCGTACTTTTATGGATATTTAAATTACATAAGTGAGTGTAATTTATTCATTTGAGAATTTAAAGTGTTGGATTATTATTAATGTGTTTTATATTAACATACAGGTTTATATCAGGTCGCGGTTGGGCAAAGCGACAAGGAGTAATATTTTATTCCGAAAATAAGGGCGGAGTTGTATTGGAATTAAAAAGGTAAATTTTTGATAAGTGACTCGGATGGGAATTTCGAGTGCACGGTTGGTGTCGGAAGAGCCGAGATAGTCAAAATAGAGTACTCGGGGGTAGTGTTTAGGTTCCGGGAACTTTTTGGACTAGTAGGGACTCACAATTGTGTACACGAGTCTATTTTGGGTTTAATAAGGGATAAAACCTCATTTTCTCATTATAAGGCACGAGAGAGAGAAAGAAAAAAAGAAAAGAAAGAAGAAGAGAGGAGCTCGGGCCAACTCCAGCGGATTCCCGGCACGAGGTCATCGGATTTATCCAACCTGACAAGTGTTTATCTTGCTTTCATCATTTAGTGTATTTATTTTTCATATCAAAGTTGGTGAGATGAAAACTTTGGATTTGGGGTTTGGGATTCTTGAATAAAAATGGGATTTTGGGGTTTTAATCACATGTAAATGATGTGAGGACAACTCTATGTGTACTCTCAACTAAAATTCATGTTAATGGTTAGAAATTTGGAGGATTGAATAAAAATGGAGTTAGGGTTAAATTCTTGTATTGATTGATGAATCCCATGAATTAATTAATGTGTTTGGTATATCATAGTGTGTGTATATGATTAGATTGATGGTGGATGATGTTGGGATGACTTTTGGGAGTGATTTTGGTGAAGAAATTGGGAAAAAAGCCATAACAGCCATGGCAGTCCCGTCTTAGAATTTTCCCAGGGCCGGACCGGTCCGCCCTCCCAGGACCGAACCGGTCCGATTTAGCAGTTTGTCAAAAAATAAAAGTTGTAGATCTTTTCGATACGATCGCCTGGGTGCCGACCGCGTATTTTTCTGATTTTTTTTAATTAGTAATGATTTTATTACGGAAGGGTGTTTGAGATCCAAATATTTGGTGGGAAATCAAATCTAGATTATTTTGGGATGTCTGTGGATGAGTAAAGGATTTTGAGAAATATTAAGGAACATTATATGAACCTTGGATTAGGGAGAATAAAATCCGGGATATTAATTTTAAGAATGTTTAGGACGAACGGAACTCTGGAGATTATTCGGCGGGTATTTATATATATGTTTATGTGCGTAAAATATATATATGTCGATTATTATTGAGTGAATCCGAATGTGAGTAGGATGGATTTAGAATACTAGCTAGGGTGATAAGCTAATATTTGAAAATTTATGAATGTGAGGATTCGAACATAAGTGAGTAAATACTTGTGGGATTAAAATAAGTGAGCGAATACTTATTAATTATACGAATTTGTATATTTGGGATTATAGGCTAAGGCCATGAGAGATAGGCATGAATAGCCGGATTTGATGATATATGTATATATATATATGATATGATTATGAATATATCAGTGTGTGAATGGTATATTTATGTGAAGCATACCCTCTAGTGCCATCATGGGAAGTTGCGCGATGTGGGTGAGGCCCCTGGCTTAAGGAGCAGGCTGCGTATAGTCCCCAGGTCATAGTCGTCCATCATTTATATTGTGTGATTTTTATTCTGGGTGAGAAGTCTTGGGTATAATTCGTTCTCACTTTCAGGTTCGGAACTATGACCGCTTCCCATACATTGTGATTTGATTTTTACCAAGCCGGTGTGAGAGTCTGACCGATGGTACCCAGGATGATATGTGAGTAATTCCCTGAAAGATGATAACATTGTAGAGATTGCATCCATTGAGTTATAGCTCTGTGTAACAACCCGTACTTTTGGGGATAAATAAACTCCATAATTGGTTGTAAATTGGAAATTTGGGAAATTTCCCGGAATATTAATTTTTGGAATTTTCAAGGATTAGATGATTGTCGATGGGTGTTATATTTACCTTTGGGATTAAGTAAATATAAGTTGAAGTATTTTAATTATATGTCGCGGTTGAGTAAAGCGACAAAAGGTAAGATTTTAAATGGGAAAACCCGCATTGAGAGATATTGGGTTAAATAAGTGGGTTGCGGTCAAGTACCTCGGATGGAGATTTCGAGTGTGCGGTTGGTCTCGGAATGGCCGAGATAGTCATAATAGTATATCCGATAGTCGAAATTGAGTTTCCGGAATTTTTGGGCTATTAGGAACTCGTAATTGAGTAAACGAGTCATTTTTGGGTTTAAAGGGATAAAACCTCATTTCTCCCTATATAAGGCATGGGAGGTGGAAAGAAAAGAAAGAAAAGAGAGAAAAGAAAGGGGAGAAGAGAGAGAGGAAGAAAGGGAGAAGAAAAAGGGAGATTCCGGCCAACCTCCTCGGGATCGTCGAATTTTATCCACGAGGCAAGTGTTTACTAGCTTTATTTAATTTTGAGCATAAATCTCATATCATAGTTGGTAATAACAAACCCTAAAGCTTTTGGGGATGGGTTTTCGTGGGTTAAACGGGTTTTTCTCGGAAGTTTAACGGTTGAAAACTGAAAAATGTCAAATTGGAGTAACTTAGAATTTAATCGAAATTAATGGTTGATTCTTGGTTCTAGGATGATTAGAACCTATTTCCATTGTGTATATATAGTTAGGTGTAGTTATATGTTGGTGGGAGAAGAGATAAAAAGCTTGGTGGTGTATTAATGGAGGTTTGGGATTTTTGGAGATGGTGATGAATAGTGACCTGCGTCTTTCGGAATCGATTCGGCCTTAATGCGAATCGATTCGGCTCTTGGTCAAAAAATGAAATTTGTAGATCTTTTCGATGCGGTCGCGTGGGCGCCGACCGCGTATTTTTCTGATTTTTTTTGGATTTATAGTGATTTTTCTACGAAAAGTTGTCCGAGATCGAAATCGTCAGTCAGAAATTAAGGTTAGAACTTATTGGAGATAAATATTAGGGGTTCTCAAATGGAGTGTTAGGACCTCTAAAGAACTTGAGGAGATATGAAAACTTTGGGTTTGTAGGAATAAATCCATGTTGTGATTTAAATGGAGTTTGGATTGAGTTTTGGGTATTTTGGAGATTGAAAAATCGCCCAAACAGTGCCCCTCGAACAGGCCGAATCGATTAGGGTCTAGACCGAATCGATTCGCCTAAGGGGATCTGTAAGGCTGCCTTGGGCCGAATCGATTCGGATTTAGACCGAATCGATTCGCCATTAAGGACCTGCTTGCAGAACACTTTCCGAATCGATTCGGATTGGGGGCCGAATCGATTCGCCCACCCGAATCGATTCGCAATTGGGGCGAATCGATTCGGTTTGGTCAGATTTGCCAGTTTTCTCCCCTTAAGAGTATGGGGTGTTAAATTACAATTTGGGGTCTTATATGGGGAATCCTAGTTATGATATCGGGACTCCTAAATGATGGTTTTGAGGGTTAGAAAACCTTGAGATGAAAGAGAAGGCCTTCGATTGGTGTAGGGCATAATCCGGGGAACGAACATAGTTAACGTTCGGGACGAACAAAATTTGAGAGAGAAAGTTCGCTTACCACCGAGCATAGGTATTTATGTATTTGAATGTATCTGAGTTGAATACATCTTGGTGAATCCTAGGAAGTGATTTCTAGGGATTTATATCTTTGGCATTAGATGTGTGTAAATCCTTAAACGCAAATGACGTACCAGTTAATTATCAAGTGAGGGAACACCTTTGGGTTTAGTATCGTGAGTGGGCGATTACTTAAACGCTATTATTAGTATGAATTGGTACATTCGGGTTTATGTACAAGTCCTTAAATAGTGATTGAGGTGTGAGTAATATTTAAGAGAGAATACTTAAATATTATTATGTGATTGGCAATTATGGCCATTTATATATATTTAAGGAGAAATATATAGTATATATACTATGTGATTAAAGTATATATAGGATATGATACGGATATGTATATATATATATATATATATATACATGTGAATGGTATATACATATGTGAAGCATACCCCCTCTAATGCTATCGTTGGGAAGTTGTGCGATGCGGGTGAGCACCCTGGCTCGAGGAGCAGAGTGTGGATATTCCCCAGGTCATAGTCGTCCATTGCGTTATTATGTGATATACATTTTTGGGATGAGACGTAGTGGGTATGTTTCGTCTCATTGCCGGTTAGGAACTATGACCGCTTTCCAGACGTTGTGATATTTTTTACCACGAAGTAGGTGTCGTTTAGTCCTACCGGTGGTCCCCAGGATGCTACGTGAGGCACTGGAAGATGATAGCATTGAGATACGCATCCTCGAGTGATAACTCGGTGGGATGGTTATTATATCTATGTGTATAATATATTACTTGTGTATGAAAACAAGGTAGTATATATATCTCTGAGAGTAAAGAGATAAAAATGAAAAATGATAAATTCTCAGTCCGGGAGATTATATCCGGATGTGCATTATAGAAATGAATATAGAGTAAGCCTCAGTCCGGGAGATATTATCCAGATGTATATTGTAAGATGTATATGAGAATGAGTATAATATGTATATTATTATCTAAGTGTATTTATATATTCGTTTTATACTAAGGGCTTAATGGATCTCTACCATTGACCCTGCCAAGTAGTAGTGTATCAGGGGGTTCCTTGTTTGGATTTCGCTTCGCGAGACACCCCACGCACGAACTTAGCGCAGTGTTGAGAATGGAGAGAAGTTTAGCCCTTAGTACTCGGTTGTTGGGGGTTTCTAGCAGACGGGTGAATTAGATTAGTTAGGCGGGGTAGCTTAACTAGGATGTTTTAGACGAGTGCGTTAGGCATGCACTATTAGAAGAGGAGTGAGGGGTATCTCATGGGAGTGCGATACCAATTTAAATATGAGATAAAAACATATTTTTTAAAATAAAGCATTTATGCACTTGCTAAATATTTTTACAACTCGGGCTCTGACCCGTTTCTATATTTTTCCTCTCTTGCTATATATTATATATATATAGGGGTCCAGACACAGGGACGCCTGGATGATGATCCTTTCGAGTCAGACGTCTGCTGCAGCAGCTGTGGATGCATGCAGGTTCTCGATAGACGCTTCTATCCTTGTAATCTAGATAGGAGGTATTGTATATACATTCGGGCTAATAACCCGACTGCTGATATTTATTCTTTTACCGCCTTTTATGCGGATTCGATTTGGTTGTATCATATTTGAACCGAGTGTTCGGTTATTTTATCTCTTTCCAGTTTCATTTATATAAACTGTGTGGATGTTTTAATTGTGTAGTTGTTTTAAAAGAGTAGTTAAGTAAAATTTTGACGCCAGCCTAATAGGTTATTAGTAATTAAATTGGTTTTCCGACAGTGTTGCTGAGAATGATCCATATGCGACTCCTGTTTTAATTTGATATAGGAGTGATCGTCCGGTATTTTATTAGGCGCGTTGTCACACTCTGAGGGATGGTTATAATACTTATATAGTATGAGATATATAAGCATGGATATACTTGATGTGTATAGTATAAAATGCATACGTATATGAGATGTGAAAACCTATATATATACATGGATTAAGCTAAAGGATGTCATGTGAGATAATTTCTAGAGCATCCGGGAATATAAAATCCGGAATAAAAATGTGATATACGTTTATATGATGAGATTGCTATATACGGGATAAATAACACTAAGATGTGGATAGTGTAATGACTAATGGAAGTTATTCTATTTGGATTGAGTAATAGACTTAGGTCCTGGACCGACAAGTCACAATAACCGACAGAGCTACGTAGTAGTGTATCGGGAGGGTTCCTTGTTTGGATTTCGCCTTGCGAGACGTCCCACGCACGAAAGTTGCAAAGGTCAGGAGCTGAGGGATGTTAGACCCTAGGTTATTTTGGATTATTGTTCTTAGAATAATTATATGAATAATTTGATGGGATTTAGTGTATCCCCTTGACGATGTGAGACTTAAATTGTTAATGGGAAGAGTTGGAATTTATACGAGTATACTTTTATAACGAGAGACGGGAATTTAGGGGTACATGTTATGAACAAAGGGCCAAACGGATCCCAACGACAGTAAACGTTAAGTAGTAGTGTATCGGGAGGGCTCCTTGTTTGGATTTCGCTTTGTGAGACGTCCCGCGCACGAAGCTTGACGCAACGTTGGAAGTGGGGGGATATTTGATCTTTAGTACTTGGTTGGGTGTCCTGGTTAACTATTTTCATTTTATGATTAGTTGGCGATTATAAGTGAGAGATTATTATGTATAAGCCGGGAGTAAGCTTAGGATATTATATACGCGGGGCATGTGTTAGCGTATGGTAAATTGGAGGTTTTGGAAGTGCTAGTCAGGCTGGGAAGCATAACTAGGATGTTTAAAATACATGCGTTAGGTGTGCACTGTTAGATGAGAGGTGAGGAGTATCTCATGCGAGTGTGACACCAGTTTAAATATGGAGAATATCACATTTAATATGTTAAAGTACTTTAACCACTTGCTAAAATATTTTTATAACCTCGGGCTCTGACTCGTATCTATATTTTGCTTTTTCTTCTCCCTTGTTATACTTTTTAGGTGTCCAAACACAGGGACGCCTGGATGACTATTCTTTCGAGTTAGACGTTGCTGCCGCAGCTGTGGATGTAGGCAGGAGATTGTATAGACGCTTCCACCTTTGTGATCTAGATAGGAGGTACTAAAAGTATATTTGGGCATGTTGCCCAATTGATGTCATTTATTTTATTTCTAGCGTTTTTGTTTAACGCTCTTTCGATATGGTTGTATATGATATTTTACCGAGAGTTATCGGTTATTTAATTATTCATTTAAGTTGTTTATTTTACCATGTAAATGGTTTTAAGTGTGCGATTAAGTTGAAAAGATTAAAAAGTTTAAAATATGACACCGTGGCCTAATAGGTTATTAGTAATCAAATGGTTTTCGACAGTGATGCTGAGAATGAAACCATACGACACTCCTGTGTTAATTTGATATAGGACTGATCACCCAGTATTTTATTAGGCGGGGTGTCACAACACATTCAACCATGTTGAGAAGTTTAGTTTCACAATGAAAAGGTAAATCGTGTTGCTAGAAGCGTTATCCTGTGGTGGAGCCAGAAAAAAATCTAAGACGGGGCACCCGAAGATTGATGGGCTTTGAGGGCGGTAGCCCCACCGAGGCAAATTTCTAAAGGTTATTTTAGGTTTTCTGTTAATAATTAATTGAAATTTTGCAGATTTTTAGGTGTTATTTTTATATATTGTACAAATATTAAGTTAAGAATAATTAATGGGATTTTTTCCAATAGGTCCCCTTTACTAAGTTTGTAGTCAAATAGGGTCCTGCGGATTTTATTTTCCCAATTTAGTTCCATTAAAAAAACATTTTTTCTCCAATAGGTTCTATTAGAAAGAAGGTGGTAAATGTTTACAACCTGTGCAACTTGTCCAAGATATATAGTAAAATAATTACAACATGTGAAAAATATGGAATGCCGTAATATTTACTACCTTTGTGAAACATGTAATAGGACTTATTGAGAAAATTTTCTTTTATGGCACCAATTTGAAAAAAAAAATATGTAAATAGGACTTATTTTTCAAGCTCCCATAATTAATTGTACTTATTGTCAGAGCTATAGCTGCAAAATGTTGGCATCTTATTGAAGCTCAGCTGATTTGTAATTTATGAACCACACGAACTATGTCTAAACTGAGAGTTTATCACATCTTTAAGTACAGTATACATATACTCAATGGAGTTCTTATTCCGTGAAATTTTCAAAGCCTTCAAAGAGATTGACACAAGAGTCAGCAACGAATGAGTTCCAAAGACTCATTTGATCGCCCTCAATATGCTACAAAATAATGATAATCCTTTTTTCTTTCTTACACCTTCATTACTAAGTATATTCTAATTGCGGTTACCATGAAGTCAATGTTATAAAAGGCGCAAGGCAGATTTAAGACATGGTGCTCTGGTCTACGCCTCAAAGCGGATCGAAGCGTAAGCGTCAACTTGAAAAAAAATATCACAGAAAAATTGTGTGTGTGTATATATAGTCAATTTTACTAACGCAATAGATACGTAGCATCACCACGTCAAATGCGAAAAACTTAAACAATGCTAAACATTCAGGCCAAACGCAATTCTCTAAAAATTCATCAATTACATTAATAATCAAATATATATATATATAGCCAAAGGGTAACCATGGGAACCAAATAAACCCTAGAAGAAAAAGATAAAAGTACACTTAATTATATATCCACCCAATAATAACATTGTTAAATTAATAAAATAAAAAATACAATTGAAATAACTATCTCTCTCTTAGTTGTGAGCCCAAACGCCCCCTGTGTGTATTGTACCATTCTCCCCTCCTTTTAAAAACCTCTTCACTAAGATTGAGACAGCTAATGAAAATTGCCCATTCCAAAAAAAAGTATTTTGAGTATTTTGGCCTTTACACACACAAACACACACACACACAAACACACACACACACACACATATATATATGTATATGTGTGTGTGTGTGTGTGTGTGTGTGTGTAATAGAATAAAATGTGTGCTTCGCCGAACATAGTGTATATATGCATGTAGTTAATTGGACAAAAGAAGAAAGATAGATTTAAAGTGAAGTGAAGAAGGAAGAAAAGAGAAAAATGGCAGAAAAGAGACAGAGTGAAGACTCAAGTGAGGTAGAGGTTAGTAAACCCCGAGGCTTAAGCCTCAAGTGGGTGAGGTGTATGCCTCTAATGAAGGCCCTGAGGCTTAAGCTTCGAGGCTGTTTTTTCACACCTGGTTGCAAGGTGAGCCTCAAATTGCCTTTCTAGAATATTAGGTGCAGTGATATCTACAACAACGTTAAAATTGGTACCTTCAAAACATATATTTTCTCCTTCACGATCACAATCCAACCATAATACCAAATATCCACAACCACGAGCTTCTACGCTTAGATGCCTACAGATATGGGCCTTAATTGCAGAATATTCAGTTAGTAAACATATATTTCAAGGTAGAGGATTAAATAACATAGCTGCTACAAACTAAGGATCAACTAAAGGAATCAAGAAATACTACTATAAATTAAGATGGCTGCTAAGGGCACCCCAAAAATTAAATTATATCCAGAACAATGCACAGTTCCTCGATGAGCGTCATAAGAAACAAAAACAATTAAAATAAACTGGAATGATGCAAATAGAACAGATAAAATTCAGAAGCAATATCCAGGAAGAATAATTCTTAAATCATGCGAGAAAATTCAAAACCGTTTATTATTTTAAGGTTACTCTATCAATAATGCTAGTAATTGTTTAAAAATATTTTCGACAGTGATGCTATGAACTGAACCAACTTGACATTTTGTATTAATTTGAATAAAGGAGTAGCTACCCGGTATTTAATTAGACGGGATGTCACAGTTATTAATTGATTTAAATGGTGAAAATAAATTATAGCAAATAATAACGCGTTGATTGATTTTTATGTTGCGAGTTAGTACTGTTGTGCTGGACTGCGCTCTGCGGATACAGAGGTCCGGAGAGATGGGTACCCCTTTGGACTAAGTTTTAAGGGAGTTTGGATAGCCTTTTGGGCTCATTTAGAGGTCTATAGTTAGGACCATAGGAGATCTGCAGGATTAAGGGTTTAAAAAAGAGACTTAACTCTCATCAAACACTCACTTTACATAGCATAAAACTTAAACTTAAACAGCAGATGAACTATGGATAGATCAAAGAAGGGATTTTTTGGAGAACTAGAGTAGCACCTAGAGGAATTCAATCAAAGAGACTACATCTTCCATATCCAAACAAGAAATAACATGTTTACTACGTATTCCATGTAACTTATTTATGATGAATTGCCTTCATTATGTAAGATAATACTCCCACCTCGTTCCCGATTAGGCGAATATTATCCATAAAAATTGTACTAGAAATACCACCACGTTTCCGTCATGCTTCTTATACAAACAATTATAATTTGGCTTTGATAAAATCAAAACTTGATAACCTGATCAAACTAAATGACCCAAGGCTTGATGTTAGCTTAAATCCATAAACAAATTTTCGGATTATACACATGCTAGGCTTGAATCTAATGAATTCAATGTTTAAAAAAGCGCTTAAGGCGTACGCCTCGAGGCGTGAAAAAACAGTCTCGATGCTTAAGGTCATTATTAGGTTTACGCCTCATTCACTAGAGGCTTAATAAGCCTTAGAGTTTACTAACATACCACCTCATATAAGTCTTATTCCCTTCAACTCTCTTTCTTTTCTTTTATTCCACTCTTCCTTTTTCTTCTTTTGTCCAATTAAGTACATGTATATATACTATGTTCGGTTGAGTATATTATCCCCCCCCTCAGCATATTTATATGTATATATATATACATATATTTATATGTATATATATATATATAGAATATAAATTTGAAAAGCCCAAAATTCTCATTTTTTGGCACACACTTTTAATCAACAGTGATGCCGAGCTTTTTTCAAAGGCAGGAAGAATGATGCATATGCATGGTGACCATTTGGGCTAACAGCTAAGGGGGAGATAATTATTTTAAGGACTTTTTTTACTTAACCCCTGCAATAATAGCATATTTTAACTTAACCCCCTGGAAGATGAAAAATCAGATATAACCTCCTAGAATCCAATACCGTTACTTTTCCATTAAAAAAACTTCTTAATATGTAACTTGACTTTACCCTTCATTTTATTTGGACAAAAATGCCCTTCTTCTTTCCCACTTCATCTTCTTCTCCAAATTCAACAACTCCTAACCTTAATTTCAAAAAGTGGCATGAATAATTTATTGTGGTTTGTACTAATCTGATTAGTTTCCATCTATCCCCAAATTATTAATGCTAGAACATTGGAGATAACTGGGAAAAAAAATCAATAATAAAACCAAACAACCAATTTTGAAAAAAAAAACATTTTGTAAAACACTTGATCGGATTTTTCTCTGATTTTAATTGCTACAGATTACTTCAAAACAAACCAATTTGAGAAAAAAACATTTTGTAAAAAACCCTAGCGTCTGGTGAAAAGAGCCATAGAAAAAGCTCATGGAGAAATTAATACCTCAAACCCTAGCCGCTGGTGAAAGAACCTTGTCAGAGGTGGCCGCTAACGGCCGGAATCTTAGCGGAATTATTCACTTTCGTTTCACTCTATCTATTCACATTTACTTGCTTATTTTGGTTCGTTGTTTACTGTTTGTGTATTATGATTTGCGAGAGGTTGTAATACCCATAAATGTTAAGCTAACTAAACTTGTCTGGGTAATGTTTTTTTCAATTCATTCTCAGTCACAAAATTTTGTGGCTTTTGTTGTTGGATTTAAACTCGGGGAATGGATTGCTCATAATTTTTGTGCATAACAGATGGTTTTACTGCAGTGGGTAGTTGTGCTTCTAATACTAATTGGAAGACCAACTCTGAAACTGAGGTTTTGAAATGGATTTTGATGCAAACACCACCAGAGACAATTTCTGTCGCGAACAAGATCAAGCCCCTAAATGGGCTTTTGAAATTAGGCTTAGGAGTTGTTGAATTTGGGGAAGAAGAAGAAATGGGAAACAAGGGCATTTTTGTCCAAATAAAATGAGGGGTAAAGTCAAATTACAAAATAAGAATTTTTTTAGCGAAAAAGTAACAGTGTTAGATTATAGAGGGTTATGTCTAATTTTTCATTCCAGGGGGTTAAATCAAAATACGCTATTATTGCAGAGGGGTTAAGTAAAAAAAGCATTTATGTTAATTGTATTTTTATTTCATTAATTAGATATTTTATTTCATTAATTAGATATAATACTATGTAGTTATCCAATGAGGTCTACTTTTGTCTTTTTCTTTTTAGGATTATTTGGTGCCCAAAGTTACCCCTCGGCTATACATACCATTTTAGCTCCCTTATGAGTCTTATTGAACAATTAATATGATGGAAGAATATTGAGGGAATTGCTTTTGGCCCGAGTGTTGAGCATTGTTTAAGTTTTCTCTCTCTACCCGCTGCGTGACATTGATTATAGAACATGGTGATGCTAAACTAATTGTTTGTGTTGGTAATATTGACTATGGATATTTTTTTGTAATGATCGTGATGATAGTGTTGTTTTATATAATATTTTGGTATTTTTCTTTTCAAATTGAAGCTTACGCCTCGCCTCACCCGAGCACAACGCCTTAAATACGTCTCGCGCCATTTTATAAATTGGATGCATTACAATGTTGTACCTTGTTTATTACAATGATTAAATGATTAAAACTTGTTAAATATGTTGTAAATCTGATTTTAAATCATTAGAATTGTTTAGATCTATTATAAATCTGATTAGGACCAGCTTATTAGGATGAATCATGTATTAATAAGATACTTTGATGATTCAAATCTACGTTAATGGTCAAACCCGAAATAAAGAATAAACCATATGAAGCACATGTTGTAAGTGAAGATTTAATCATCATTTCAATAAAAATGTTGTAGATTTTGAACCTTTAAAGATAATTTGGAGGTATTTGGAGATTGTTTTAGAGGTTTAACAGCTATTGATGGCAAACTAGTATGTTTAGTTTTAATTTTGGGTTTGGATTCTCATCTGTTTGTTCAAGACGAAGACACCACCGGGTGCGTTTGGAACGTCTTGTACAGTTAGGTTGGTATACTGTATTCGGTTACACGGATAGTTGTATATATGCTTTCTTGTGCTATTTGTGGACATACCACGTGTGGGTGTGTATTCGTGAAGAATCTATCGGAGGGGATTTGATGGGCTTGTTGCACGGGACCACAGACTACCACCCTAGTTGATGATGCAGGATGTGTATAGGCCTATATCCCGATCCATCGTGCAAATCTTGGTATGTGATTACGCGGTGACATGATTGCGTAGTGATTTTTCCTTTTATCTTTATGTGTTGATGTTCTGCGATGGGCTTCCTACGGATTGACCCGATAGAGGCACGAGAAAGGTCCCCGAAGATTAAGAGCCTTTGTGTGGTATTATATATATGTAGCTGGTCTGACGAAGGATGTATTCAAATGTGGATTTGGTTTGTGCTAATATTTAGACTATGATTTTGTTGCATAGCTTATTACAAGGTAGTTTATAGGCACTGCGTATGGTTATTGCTCAGGTTACATAGTTAGATTTACATTACCATACCATGTTGTGACCTTTAGGTGAGGTTGGATAGCTTACTTTATGGTTTTTGGGATTTAGACTTATACGTGGTAGCTATGTCTAGTGTAATTACACTTTTAGTCAATTTATACCTTGGGAGAGGTGAGGTGAGGTATTTTGGATGTGAGTACCAACGGGGCAGCATTATACGTAAATGAATCGCATTTAATATTGTTCAAATAAAATAAGCTTTTTCTTGCAAATTTTGGGGTCTAACCCATTTTGTTTTCCTACAAAACCCTTTTTTAGATGTTAATAATCCGAAGCAGCAGGCCTGAGCAGACTTGCATTTCATTTGATTAAACAGCTATCTATCCAAGTAGGATTTATTATTTCATTCCACTATTTCATTTTGTATCAAACTCTCAGTTTATCCTTATTTATTTTGAAATATTGTTTTTGGGTCCATAATGGACTCCAGAATTGTTTGTTGATTTGGTTTTGAGACTATTCAGTATTGTGGAGTTTTATTCAGTTTTATGATTTAGATTCAGAGACTTATAATTATTATCTCATTTTATTTATTTGCATCGTATATGTATTACTTTTGTCGATGGTTTACTTTATTTATTTATGTATTGTTGATGCTGAGAATGGCATAAATTGTTTGACACCCCCTATCTTCTTCATTGAGGCTTAGTCACCCGATATGTACGAAAATAAAGGGGTGTTACACCAAGTTCAGGTAAGAAATACATATCCTTGCGTTTAATATGTAATTTATTTATTTTAATTGCTACATTTGAAAACCTTAGATTAGGTTGGATATTTATTTGATTGATGATGAGTTATTATAAAGCTAATGGAGAATTTAGATTAAAACCTGATTGATGATGAATTAATGTAGTCTAATGGAGAACATAGATTAAGACTTTGTACACATGATTATACACAGTACTATGGGTTCGATCTGAAATATGATTTTGGGAATTCGGACTTAGGCAAGAACGTAATTGCTAAATCTAAAAACCTATAATCCATAGAGGTTAGGATAACCCATTATAACGAGTTTTTGATGCTAGATTTGACTTAATACTGATTGTTTTTTGTTTTAGAATACTTTTAATACTGTTTGGAGGATGGGAAGCCCTCCCATAAAGATTTGGGATTGAGCAAGTTGTCATTGTTAAAGGCAAGAGTTCGTTTAAGGTGGACCAGATCAATCCGGGTTAAGGCCGGATCGATTCGAAAGGGTGTAGAGTGGTGTCGTGTTGGTGTTGGCACCAGATCAACCAAGATTCAGCAAGGAGTGCTAGTTAGGCCTATGGGGGACTTTTAGGAAGGAATTGGTTTTTGTTGATTTAAGGGCCTTAGAGAGGACTAATATAGAGCTTATGAGTTATATTCAATATAGCTATATATACAGGATTATTACGTAGATTCGGGGTTAGTCCAAGGCAAGGTTAGTCCGACTTGTATAGTTAGTGACAAAAGCCATGATTATATGTGAATACCTTCTTATGTTATGTTGTGTATGGACATTCCAAGGTGCATGAGTAGACTAGTGAAGTATTTATCGGTGGGAATTTGATGGTCTTGTTCGCAGGACCACGTATTAGTATTCCTGGTTGTGATCCCGCTTATTAAAATAATGAGTGGCCAGACCTCTACCAAAATAAAACGTTGGTCCCATATGGCTCATTCTTAGCATCACTGTCGAAACATGATTAATGACTAACCACCTAATTACTTTAACAAGCAGTGTCAAATTTTATCTTTCATTATCATAACAAGATTAACCAATAACAATAAATCCATATGCAGTGACAATATAAATGAAATACCAGATAAAGTCTAAAGCTCAGATAAATAATTAAGGTTCCCGAATAAACCATCAGGTAAGAATCCAAAACAATAAATCTAACCAACAAAAAAATCTGAAAACATAAGTCCGAATAAAAGGGGCGACATGCCCAACAATATTAGAATAGAGAACCTAATCTAGAATATCAAGAATGAAATCGACTACTCAAGAATCCTGCCAGCTTCCACATCGGCTGCAGCTATGTGTATCAGAAAAGAATAATTATTCTTGGCGTTCCTGTGGTTGGGCACCTAAAAGTTTTGAAAATATATTTGAAACGGGTCGGAGCTCAAAACCTTTTAAAACATTTATCAAGTAATTAAGATGCAGTAAATATATATGCAGTTAAACTTTTCATATTTAAGCCGGTGCCGCACTCTCATGAGATTACCCCTCACCTCTCAACTATTGTGCACACCTAGCGCCTACATCTTAACCCGCCTAACTAGTCTTATTTGCAAATCTCACTAGCACACTACCCTGACTCGAGTATTGTCTAACTATCATTTCTTAATTAGCTATATCTCTCGTTAGCTTATTAACCCATTAATCATATTATAACTTTACTCCAGTTATTTAACCACGTTCATCATTAACGTATTAAGTCGGTTTATAATTTATGTCACTACTATACACGCTTATAGGACATGTCACACCAAGATACTATATACATATATATCACTCGTAATATATTCAACCGCATTTCCGAATGTCCTCCACATTTCGAAAGCGAGCTCACTAGCATGCTATCGTCCTCCAGGAATGTCCACCACATTCTGGGCAAATGGGCCAGTATCTCACCACCGGACCCAAAAATCACAAATGAACATTGGAGGTGGTCATGGCTTTAAGTCCGTGGTCATAACCACACCACATTATTCCACGGTACTCCAACCCTACATCACACGGACGTGCACAGTACCTATGACCCTGGGGAACGATGCTATGCTACCTCTGCTGGGATTCGCCAGAGTGACCTCCCACGGCGGGCAAACGACTAGGATAGGTATGTTTCATATAAATATCATACCCACAGATAGTATTCACATTCGTATATATAGAGTCTCTATACCCGTATATATAAATTTAATCCCAAAACCCGGCTAACTCGTGCCAGTCGCTCAAAGCACTAGCTTACAAATCCCGAGTATATTTCATGACTCTTAATTAATTCAATTTTCATCCTTTAATTAAAATACAATAGCATCACCCTGCTAAAATGCCCGGACTTACCCAACCAGCCCGTCGTATAATCATTCCAACTTTATTAAGTACATCACTCCGATAAAACAACTGAACTTAACCCAACCAGCCCGTTCATTTATTCCCGAATTTAACTCATCAATTTGCTATTTAAACTTTATCGTCAGTTATCTCTCTCACGATTTCTAATTTGAATTTAATTACCCACTCGCCCCTAGGCAATAAAATCTCTTTAAATCACTCCACCAAACTCTCTCCGACCCTTAGGGCTTATAAATTTCATTTCTAACTCCCCGGAAATTTTCCCAATAACCAAACCCCAAAATTCTCCAAAAATCAGCTTTCATCGATCGATCGATAATTTCAAACTACTCAAGTTATGGTTCCAATAATTTATTTCAAGTTTTACACCTAAACCAACAAAATTGTCATTTTCTAAGCAACCGAATCGAGTCGTAAATTTTCTGGCAGATTAAACACCCTGTAGTAAAATTGCGATTTCTCCCTCCATAAAACTCCAAATGACCTCATTCAAAGCTCATTGGAAAGCTAAGACCTAAACCTTTTTAGACATCTATGGCACGTGATCTAATTCTAAGTACAATTAAAATGGCATAAGTTTAAAGTAACGTCAAATATTCTGGTAGATTGTCATCTTATGTTCATCAATTAAGCCCTAAACTATTCAAGATTCATGTTCTTCAACCAAGAACCCAACAAGATTCCATCTTTATGTGTCTTAAAAATCAAATTTCAAAATATAATCTAATTCCATCAATCATAAATGGTTTTACTTCATCAATTGATCATCTAAACTACACATGATATCAATTTCATAAAAAAAAAACATTTACATGTGAGAACCCTTCCCAAAATTTCTTTTGTTCTACACCTACCATGATATGAACATGAATACACCACAATTTGATTTAAAGCAAGTTAATTACTTGCCTTGGATTGTTCGTAGGGTCTGATCTCTCTCTTGTGTGTGTTGATTTGATGTTAGAAATCCTTGAATCTCCTCCCAAATTAGCCTCTTCGAGCTTTCCCCTTGCTTTCTCCTCTCCCCCTTCTCTCTTAGGGTTTTAAATAAATGTTATGGCTGCCTCACATCTCTAACCCTTATATTTTAATACTCAAATCCCGAAATTAGGTTATTACCCTATATTAAAGTGACGCACATACCCCTAAGTGAGCTCGAACTAGTCTAAAAAGCCCCCGAAACCCAATTATTACCCCTGGTATATAATTATGAGTATTTCGACCTATTACGAATCAACAGGGCACTCGAAATCACCATCCGAGTCACTAAATATAATTATCCTATTTCATCCCAAAAATAGCCCGCACAAATGCCCCGATTGCAATACCGTCGTTTCTATTCACATACGACGCACTACAATTGACTTAATTAAATTTACTTAAATCACGCTAGTAAATTTACACATAAGTATAAATCTTATTCTCACAAATTAATATTTACTAATTTCACATTATTTCCTATTTACATTAAATTACGTCACACAAGCAACTTGACCGCTAAAATAAATTACTCAAAATTACAGGGTGTTGCACTAGTGATGCAAGTTGCGTATAGGTCTTGTGCCCGATCCTACGTGTTGTGGGTCATTCGTCTCGCGTCAGACAAACATAGGAGGTTGGATCCTCTCATGTAATGTGATATGTGGTTACATGATTGGTGTGTCGGCTCATTGAGTAGGACCTCCAATAAAGCAAATCGAAAAAGGCACGAGAGATTCCCAAAGGATATGTGTTAACACCCCGTATTTTTTAGGATAAAGAATTTATTTAATTTGGTGAATTAGAATTTAAACTAAATTGATGATTTGGAGAAATTATTTAATTTTGAGAATTTATTTAATTTGGAAGTTTCAATTTATTTGGAGAATTAAGATTTAAATTAATTCGAGTTATTTCTTTTAAGAATACATGTGTCGTAATTTGAGGTCGAAATTGGAGATTTTAGTTAAGTAACTCGGTTCACAATTCTGAGTGCACGGTTGGTTCCGAATAGGTCGAAATAGTCGGAAAGGAGTACCCGGAGGTAGTAATTGGGTTTCTAATCATTTTAGGCATAACCGGGCTCGCACGGGGGTGTTTGGGTCATTTTAATTTGGCCCATAGGCTTAATTTCGGGATTCACCTAATAAAACCTAAGTTAGAGAGTTTGTGGGAGTCACAACTCAAATAAGAAAACCCTATATACAGAGGAGAAAAGAGGGATCAAGTGGGAGAGCTTTGGGGAGCGAAACCAAGAAGAAATTGGTGTGTTCTTCGTCAAGTATTCGTCTGCATCAAAGGAAATCAGACCCTACGAATTCATCCAGGCAAGTAGTTAAACTTGCTTTCAATTTAATTGCGGTATTGCGATTCATATCATAGTGAGTGTGATAAAGAAATTCATTTTTGGGAGTGGGCTATCATATGAAATGGGTTTTTCTGAAGTTGAATACTACGTGTATAAATTAATACTTAATGAAACTTGTGTGTTACTATTAGAACTCGGTCCAGGATTAAAAATACATAAATTGAGGTTGTGTAATTGAGGTTGGGGAAATCATATTTGGGGAGAAATTTATAATCTCGACAAAAAACCCAATTTACAAACTCAGTGGGAAATGCAAAAATCGTTGATGATTGTGATTGCAGTACATAGTTTGATCTGGGTAAAGGAGAAATAAAGGTTTGGAATTACTGATTGAAGTTGGGATCTGAAAAATCGTGAAGCTTGTAATTCGTTAATGGCAGAAGGAAATGTCGTGAGGAAGAAGAAGCTGGACGGATGTTTGAGCGATGTTTCAAGTCGTTCAAATGACATTGCAAGTCGTTCGAATGACAACAAAAGTCGTTCAAACGAGATTAGTATCTCGTTCGAGCGAGATTGTTAACTCGTTCAAGCGAGATTGTTATCTCGTTCAAACGACCCTAGGTTTTGGACATGGAGATAAATCTTTTCGTTACGAACGCGTGGGCGCCACTTTCGTATTTTTCATATTTTTTTTTAATTACGGAAGGGTGTCTGAAACCGAAATCCTTTGTGAGAAGTCAAATCTGGATTATTTAGGGATGTCCGTAAATGAGTGTAGGAATCTGGAAAATATTAAGGAATATTACTTTTACCTTCGAATTAGATGGGAATGAATTCGGGGTATGAATTTAGAGTGTTTAGGATGAACAACACTCGAAAATATATATATATGGATTCGAATAGAAATTTCGAATGAAATTAGGATACGGGCTGGATTGAGATGTGCTTAATATCTTAAATAAAAAATATGAATGTAAGTTAATACTTATGGAATTCAGGGTCATGGATTAGACTCGAATATTTATAGGTTGCTGTGACAACCCGCCTAATTAAATACCGGGCGATCACTCCTTTATTAAATTAAAATCAAGGTGAACAGTTAGTTCATTCTTAGCATCACTGTCGTAAAAATACTTTTCCAATTTAAACACCCTAAATAATTAAGCTAAGTGTCAAAACCATTTAAAACCTTATTCTCATTTTATTAAATCCGGTTATAAAACCTTAAACCATTAACATCTAAAGAGTCGCACATTAAAAATAAAAATAGAATTGAACATACACGAATTTAATCATCAATAATAAATCCCAACATTTACAACCCTAAAGGAAAACATCCTGACAGTAATAAATCCCGAAATAAAGGTACTGAAAGTAAAAATTGCAATCTCTGACAATACCAACTAAATAATAGAAAGAGGGCGACACATGCCCCTGCTGGATAAAACTGAACTAGGAGTAGAATCAAATGGATGAAGTCGTCTAAACAACAAGCCTGCAACTCCCACCTAAGCTGCAGCACGTTCCTTCCAAAGGATCCTAAGTAAGACGCCCCTGTGGCTGGGCACCTGTAATACATACATATATATACAAGAGAGAAAAAGAGAAAAAGAAACGGGTCAGAGCCCGATAGTGCGTTTGATTTAAAATTCGTTTAGCAAGTATTTAAATTGATACAGGTCAATGCAACAACATATTAGTGCGACACTCTCTTGAGAAATTCTCACCTCTCTTCTAATGTGCACACCTATCGCACTAACCCTCCCAATGGTCTATCTCGTCATATACCACACTATCTTTCCCCAATGATTTAACTTATCTTAGGTTATTCGCTGGATTTTAAAACTGAACAACACAAGTATTAAAACGAAGATTTCAACTTATAACCAAAGTTCTCATTTTAACTTTATTAATCAACAAAGTTTCCAGTGTCACATTATACTTTCTCAAAACACGTATTTATAATTTGAGTCATCAACTATATCCTACTTACAAATTCACAGTAGGTAATTCCAGATTTCAGAATTTCATATATATATTAACTACTCGTAAAATATATATATATATATATATATATATATATATATCATAACAGCACCCCACATAAAAACTATGGTGCGGGCATACTCTACTATCCAACCCCATATCACTCATATTAAGGGGAATACAAATTCGGACTCACTCTCGAATTGTATTAGCACGTACACAACAATATTGAGGCGAAGCATAGATTCCAAGTCTCTAAGAGGATGGCACATACCCGCGTCTCTTAGGACCGTCTGAACTATCAAATCAATAGCCTGTACCAAGGATATCTATCTCCTAGGGTACGAGTCAATATCCCCCATAAGGCAACACAGGATAAGATCGTCCCAGCGCGGCAACCTCAGGGATAGCAAGTAGCGTGGGTATGTTTTTCACATGTATATAATATATGCATACACAATCATATAAATATACCACCTTTATTATATCAATTTAGGTTTATCCAATAACCCACATTCACAACATTTATCCTTATGTTCCCATTATTATTTATCAAGTATAATGGTTCGTTTCTAACTTTAATTCGAAGGGTTTTTTTCCAAATTACTACGTAACCCTCATAGACTCTATTCTTTCAAATGTACAATTCAGTAGATATCCATTTATGTTCCAACGTAACTCTCTCTTACGTGTCTCCCCTTTAATATATACTTAATTGATTTTTTTTTTCTCTAAGAGTCCTCAAACATAAAACTGTCTAGCAAAAAAAATATTAAAAAATATTGAACGGTCCGATCGAGCTGAATTTTTTTCTGTAGCTTCCTCTCGTCTTAAGCTAATTCTCTGTAAAATTTCATCCAATTCCAACGGTCCGATCATCCGGAATAAATTTTCTTTTTTAGTATTTGTATCTGATTAGAACTCTTTTCTTAATCAAACTCTTAATCCTTTACATGACAAAGGGTTTCCAGAATATCTAAAAAAAATATTAAAAAATATTGAACGGTCCGATCGAGCTGAATTTTTTTCTGTATCTTCCTCTCGTCGTCAGCTAATTCTCTCTAAAATTTCATCCAATTCCAACGGTCCGATCGTCCGGAATAAAAATTTTAGTGTTTGTATCTGATTAGAACTCTTTTCTTATTCAAACTCTTAATCCTAATCATTCGTAAACCAATATGAAAGATGCATCAACGAAATAAGCAAGATAAACACTTGCCTAGGATTTTCAGAATTCTGGTTTGGTGTTGAATTTGCTGTGGTTGCGTTCCCCGTCTCGCGATCTACGCATTGGCGGTGGCGGCGGTGCAAACGGGTGATTTTTGAGCCTTGGAATGCCTTGAGAGCTCTCTCCTCTCCTCTCCAATGGCCGTTCTAGTGTTTTGAGTTATCTAATCCTAGGAGATAACCTAAACATCTGATATAACCCCTTTAATTTTCGTGGGTTTAATTACCCAAAAATACAAAATGACTAAAATGCCCTCCCGGGGTACTAATTAGGCCTAAAAACGCCCCGAGACCCAAATCAAACTCCCGGGTATACTTTTCTGACTATATCGACCCTTCCGGACGCGTTGGCGCACTCAAAACGACCATACGAATAACTTATAAAATATTCACTTTTATTAATCCACATTTAGTCCCGACACGACACATGCACGTCCCGACTTAAATTTCCACAATTGTCATTTTATTCACACGTGACAATATTATAAAAATAAATCTCATATATTACTATACTCATCCAGTAATATGCAACAAATAATATATTCCCAATAATTACTAACTCTTGTCACGCTAGTAAATATTTAAAACAACATTTCGGATTAAAATTAAATTAATTTATCTCAATTAAATTTAATAAATCCCATAATTTAAAAGCCATGAAAATACGGGGTATTACATACTTCCCTCATAATAACGGAATTTCGTCCCGAAATTCGAAAAATAAGGCCTACCAGGTAGCACAATTCTAGATATCCTTGTCAGTACGCAAACTATCTACATAGTACGACGCTCAATCACTATAACTTTTTCCTCACAGCAACATTGTTTTACATTCTCATTGGAGACACTTCACATTGCACTCCCAACTGACAACATTTGAATAGGTTACGTCTATACGTTATAAATTCCATTATCTCACTATCATTAGGAGGCCGCACCTCACTACATGACAACTACTCGGATTTATTCATACACAAAATTCCCATTCTAAGAAGATCATACGAACATTTGATCACTCTTGACTGCCTAAAACAGTCGTGGAATTCCACCATAGTTATCGAATATTTTCTCGACCGATCCAAAAATTCTGATTATCTACTCTCCTCTAAACATACGGAAGGAGAATAGTCGAGGTTCTTCCATAACAAAACCTTAATAAGTACCTCGTACGCGACAAACAGGTACGAGTGCTTCTACAGAGCATTCTTGAAATCATCGTACCAAGATTCCAAAATCTCCTTCACGTGGCTCCACTAATCTTTAATCACCATGCGCTTATTCCCTGGCTAAGGGTGATACATCCTACTCGAAACGAAATCTTATCTCCGCTGGTTCCTGAAATCCCATATCAAAGGTGGGATTCACCAATCTCATCCTGATTCAGAAATTTATACTGCGCCGGACCATGCACTGGCGCGATCCTTCCTTTCAAAGGAAGTCTAGGGCATACTAGTTAATATTGTAAGCCAGCCCAAAGGAATATCAATCACTTCCTTCTCGGCGACTTAATTCACATGCTCGGGATAAACCCTTGATCTTGTTTTGAGGATGCCAACCTATCCAAGAACTTTACCGACTTTACTAACCTCTTCCAATTTCAGGAATTTTCGATAAACACAAAATTCTTTGGTGGATTCTCCTCTTTCAACCAAACCTTACCTATGGGCAGTGCATGTAGAGACTACTCGCTACGTCTCGCTAAACATCGATTCTTCCCTTGAAATGTCTCACATTAAGTGACACGTAATACTCCCTTTCCTTCCTTGGAGTATGCCGAAAGTTCCGACCCGTACTCTTCTCTCCACGAAGCGCACTTCTGGATCTCTTATACTATACTAACATTATTACTCTTTGTATGCGCAAGTCGCTCTCACACTTGACTAAGAACAACTCCGCTCCGGGTGTGCTTCATAACAATTAAATTCTACTCTATTCAAGGAATACCAATTCTTGAATGGCTTCCCACAGCCTTCCAATCAAGTTAGGGCGTGCTATTCTAATTGCATTATGTATGGATTATCGCCTCTCATGTGACGTTTAATCCACTCTATCACTTCCACTTCGTTATACTAGTCCCACAAACATATATTTCACACGTCTATTACCACGTCCCTTCGACTCGGACTATTTTAACTGTAGTTAACCAAGATGCCCACATTTTTGCAACACTCCGACCGCCCTGGGAGAGCGAACGGCGTGCTACTCATCTGTAGGACTAACTAAATTCAACGGAATAGAAGGAATAGGGCATTCAAATTCCATGACAACAAGAGAGGGATAATAATTCTCAACCTTCCTCAGATAAGTACAACAATTTTCCCAAATAGGTACAACCACCAAAATAAATCACTAACGCTCTATTCATCAAAATAATTACAGGTCATCTCTTTTGTATAATATAAAGTTCTTTCCAGATAATCCATGCTAAAAATCATTCCAACTCTTTATTCACCTTGTGTTCTGTACGCGGTTATGACATTTGGGTACTCTCAATCACCCTAGAAATCAAAATTCTTAAATTCTCCTTATCATCGTTCCACCCCTCAACTCGTGGGGATAACTTTCAATGCTTTCCTACCACAAAAATCCGGCTCCAATGACCTTAAAACAAAATTCAACTTCCAACTTACATACATAATTACTTGATCCCATTTCGACCAGGGTACCGAACTCATGGAATAGTGACCAAACGTCTCCCTATTTCCAACCTTACGCTAAGTTTCATGCGTGGGATGTCTCGCAAAGCGAAATCCAAACAAGGGACCCCCCCGATACACTACTACCTAGCATTGTCGGTTATCGAAATCCGTTAGGTCCTCCGTCCATAGTATATACCCCTTTATTCCGTCCCTTGACAGAAAAGTTATCATTTCTCCCGTAATTATGCTTAACAAAGAACGTTTCACCAATTTCACTATCGTCCCGTATTGGTTGATGGTAATTACATTCTATAAACCTCGGATGCATACGATCGAAATTCTCTAAATTTCCTTTTTCTAACATTAAGGGTATAACTCTTAACTCCCACATCTCTTAAGGATAAATATAACACTGCACTCTTCCTATCACTAAGTCCGGAGTGCTAAACATAATACCGATTCAAGTCTTTTCGCTCAACGGTAAATCCCGGTACATACTGAATCATACTGATAAAGTCTATACATACATTGGTATCGAATATCTCGAGCCCACTATCTCCTCCGAAGTCTCTAGGATAGATAATATGAGTGCGAGTCCAACCTTCTTACAGGTAAAGCCTCGCCAAAACAAAATGTGTTGCACTAATGTAATTACTCCGATAGCCTTGCAATAAATGCCCACTATCATACTACCCATTTCTATAACATTTTAACAAAGATGATATCATATACTCGTGTATCGCATCACTACAACGAGAAGCCTCAATAAAGTATAAAACACTGTTAATATACTCATTCATCCCTCGCGGATAGCACCAAAGAAAAATCCCGCTATACTAAGGAAAAATATTCACAAATTTGTAACATTTATAATGATATGCATTAAACTCGTCTCACATGCTAATCTAGCAATGAACAAAATATGGTGACTCGCTCGTGTCACATAAACACGCCGCATCCTCTAAGGATACAACTTATACTTCCATCCTGGCAATCGTCTTGACTGCACAAATGGTTTTCAGACGTAACACGTCTGCCCAAACCAAAACAAAATTATTTTAATCGTTGCTTTTTACTAGGTACCGTATTCTTGTCCTTTTTCTCATGTTGGAACATATTATCGTGAGCGATCTCACTCCGCACAAAATACCTCAACACATAATCCACTTACCACTTGTCCTACTAACCAGGTTAGGATTATCCTTCTCTCGGACTTTAGTAGACTCGATTCCTGTTAGCCATCCCGGTTGTTCCCTTAGCTTTTTACGCCATAAAGATCATGTTACTATCTATAATAGTACTTACTGAATTTACCATCACTTGGTAAGAATTTAACTATCTGAAGCATTTAAATGGTTTTCCTGATGTGTATCCACATCCTTTTGTGGTGCTATACCACCATCGTTGTATTCGGTCTTATTCTCGACTAAATTCTTCGATTCCTTTAACTTCCCCCACAAAGAAGCGTTATCATCTATATTGACAAAATATGACATTATCAACCTCTGAATCGGTCGTCCATCAGAATTTCCTCCTCGAGTATTATCAACTATTATTACAAGTTGGTCTCCCACTTGGAGTCGTTTCCTCCACTAGTATCTACCTCTTTCGATACAAAATTTGCTAACGATTAGGATTCATATCCATAATTGGACTTCTGTCATGCCCTCCTGCGATGAATTCAGAACCACGTTTGCTTCTCATCCTGAACAGTTGAGGAAGGAACATACAGTCAACATTTTACCTAAGGTTCTCCTATAGGCATAGCATTCCATTTCTAAAATTGGTGGTTGACTCCAACCATTATAATTTCGTCCCGAAAGCCAAGAAAATTCTCTAAATTTTTACTTTCAGTTTGCCACACTCCGTCCTATATTTAAGCCTTTGGATACTTTACCTCCTTTGGTAAACACATACAATTTTCGCGTTTCTAAAATTTCCCACTAACAGTCTCTACACGTTTTTGTAATACGTTGGGTAAGTTTACCCTCGCACCTCATTTGACGATAACAGCATTTGAAAATCATTGCTACACCTTAGTCGCCTTTCTAGTCGTGGCTTCTCGTGCCATAATGGAGGTGACCTCGACTACGGTCATCATCCTCAGATATATTTCATAATCTCAACTGAGCCCTGCCTCCTGATGTACGCTTAACGGTCCTCTTCTGACATCCGTCGTCGCTCGGCACACGCACACATCCGAACGAAATTAGAATTCACTAGTGTATACACATTATAGCAGGAGAACGAAATCTCGTCAAAGGAATCGACAATCCTAAACATAGGGCTCTATAACAAACAAAGCAACGCTGAAAGCATAATAAGCCGTATAGATCCTAAGGACACTAGAACCTGATGCTCTGATACCACCTGTGACAACCCGCCTAATTAAATACCGGGCGATCACTCCTTTATTAAATTAAAATCAAGGTGAACAGTTAGTTCATTCTTAGCATCACTGTCGTAAAAATACTTTTCCAATTTAAACACCCTAAATAATTAAGCTAAGTGTCAAAACCATTTAAAACCTTATTCTCATTTTATTAAATCCGGTTATAAAACCTTAAACCATTAACATCTAAAGAGTCGCACATTAAAAATAAAAATAGAATTGAACATACACGAATTTAATCATCAATAATAAATCCCAACATTTACAACCCTAAAGGAAAACATCCTGACAGTAATAAATCCCGAAATAAAGGTACTGAAAGTAAAAATTGCAATCTCTGACAATACCAACTAAATAATAGAAAGAGGGCGACACATGCCCCTGCTGGATAAAACTGAACTAGGAGTAGAATCAAATGGATGAAGTCGTCTAAACAACAAGCCTGCAACTCCCACCTAAGCTGCAGCACGTTCCTTCCAAAGGATCCTAAGTAAGACGCCCCTGTGGCTGGGCACCTGTAATACATACATATATATACAAGAGAGAAAAAGAGAAAAAGAAACGGGTCAGAGCCCGATAGTGCGTTTGATTTAAAATTCGTTTAGCAAGTATTTAAATTGATACAGGTCAATGCAACAACATATTAGTGCGACACTCTCTTGAGAAATTCTCACCTCTCTTCTAATGTGCACACCTATCGCACTAACCCTCCCAATGGTCTATCTCGTCATATACCACACTATCTTTCCCCAATGATTTAACTTATCTTAGGTTATTCGCTGGATTTTAAAACTGAACAACACAAGTATTAAAACGAAGATTTCAACTTATAACCAAAGTTCTCATTTTAACTTTATTAATCAACAAAGTTTCCAGTGTCACATTATACTTTCTCAAAACACGTATTTATAATTTGAGTCATCAACTATATCCTACTTACAAATTCACAGTAGGTAATTCCAGATTTCAGAATTTCATATATATATTAACTACTCGTAAAATATATATATATATATATATATATATATATATATATATATATATATATATATATATATATATATATATATATATATATATATATATATATATATCATAACAGCACCCCACATAAAAACTATGGTGCGGGCATACTCTACTATCCAACCCCATATCACTCATATTAAGGGGAATACAAATTCGGACTCACTCTCGAATTGTATTAGCACGTACACAACAATATTGAGGCGAAGCATAGATTCCAAGTCTCTAAGAGGATGGCACATACCCGCGTCTCTTAGGACCGTCTGAACTGTCAAATCAATAGCCTGTACCAAGGATATCTATCTCCTAGGGTACGAGTCAATATCCCCCATAAGGCAACACAGGATAAGATCGTCCCAGCGCGGCAACCTCAGGGATAGCAAGTAGCGTGGGTATGTTTTTCACATGTATATAATATATGCATACACAATCATATAAATATACCACCTTTATTATATCAATTTAGGTTTATCCAATAACCCACATTCACAACATTTATCCTTATGTTCCCATTATTATTTATCAAGTATAATGGTTCGTTTCTAACTTTAATTCGAAGGGTTTTTTTCCAAATTACTACGTAACCCTCATAGACTCTATTCTTTCAAATATACAATTCAGTAGATATCCATTTATGTTCCAACGTAACTCTCTCTTACGTGTCTCCCCTTTAATATATACTTAATTGATTTTTTTTTTCTCTAAGAGTCCTCAAACATAAAACTGTCTAGCAAAAAAAATATTAAAAAATATTGAACGGTCCGATCGAGCTGAATTTTTTTCTGTAGCTTCCTCTCGTCTTCAGCTAATTCTCTGTAAAATTTCATCCAATTCCAACGGTCCGATCGTCCGGAATAAATTTTCTTTTTTAGTATTTGTATCTGATTAGAACTCTTTTCTTAATCAAACTCTAAATCCTTTACATGACAAAGGGTTTCCAGAATATCTAAAAAAAATATTAAAAAATATTGAACGGTCCGATCGAGCTGAATTTTTTTCTGTATCTTCCTCTCGTCGTCAGCTAATTCTCTCTAAAATTTCATCCAATTCCAACGGTCCGATCGTCCGGAATAAAAATTTTAGTGTTTGTATCTGATTAGAACTCTTTTCTTAATCAAACTCTTAATCCTAATCATTCCTAAACCAATATGAAAGATGCATCAACGAAATAAGCAAGATAAACACTTGCCTGGGATTTTCAGAATTCTGGTTTGGTGTTGAATTTGGTGTGGTTGCGTTCCCCGTCTCGCGATCTACGCATTGGCGGTGGCGGCGGTGCAAACGGGTGATTTTTGAGCCTTGGAATGCCTTGAGAGCTCTCTCCGCTCCTCTCCAATGGCCGTTCTAGTGTTTTGAGTTATCTAACCCTAGGAGATAACCTAAACATCTGATATAACCCCTTTAATTTTCGTGGGTTTAATTACCCAAAAATACAAAATGACTAAAATGCCCTCCCGGGGTACTAATTAGGCCTTAAAACGCCCCGAGACCCAAATCAAACTCCCGGGTATACTTTTCTGACTATATCGACCCTTCCGGACGCGTTGGCGCACTCAAAACGACCATACGAATAACTTATAAAATATTCACTTTTATTAATCCACATTTAGTCCCGACACGACACATGCGCGTCCCGACTTAAATTTCCACAATTGTCATTTTATTCACACGTGACAATATTATAAAAATAAATCTCATATATTACTATACTCATCCAGTAATATGCAACAAATAATATATTCCCAATAATTACTAACTCTTGTCACGCTAGTAAATATTTAAAACAACATTTCGGATTAAAATTAAATTAATTTATCTCAATTAAATTTAATAAATCCCATAATTTAAAAGCCATGAAAATACGGGGTATTACAGTTGCGTCTTACAGGAGTTGGACATGAGATAACTAGGTTAATTTATTTTATAGTTTTATAATAAATTGTTGGATATTAAATTTAGTGAGAAGTGTTAAACTTAGTGGGATTTGATGTAACAAATACTAAGAGATGAAGTTATGGACCGAATGAGTGAGTCGGGTATTATAGTTGGGTGACACAACAATATTAACAAAATAATTAATGAAAGATTAATTAAATTACAAGTCGGGATATGGGGACTTGGGTATTTATTTTGGGCTAGTGCTATGGGTTCTAGGCACGGGTTAGCCGGACTTCCTTTAATATATGTATATGATTAGGCGTGATAGTAAGTATATATATTGGTGTGCTCTATAGATATCGGTGTGAATAATATTTATAGGTTGAGGGTATACCTATATTGATGTTATATGTATGTAGGCATAGGTTGTGTGATTACCTATTAGTTGATTAATTATGTGTAAACATACCTAGGCTACTTGCTATCAAGGGAGGTTTCGCGTCATGGACAGTCCTATCCTGACGAGCCCATTTGGGGGGTATTAACTTGTATCTCAGAACATAGAACTTAGGGATTGAGCACCACTTGTGTGAATAAGGGTGTGACCGGTCATTTGGGTGCGTTCGGTATGTGCGTAGCCCAAAGGCTTAGGACTACGTTCGCCTCCAATATGTGTTATTTGATTTTTTTGGTTTGAGGGTGATATCCGAACCGATATCCTTATTTTGTACGTGATGTACCAGGACTTGATAGCATAGTATGCCCGCATCGCAGGTCTCCACCTAGGGATGTCGTATACGTATATATTATGATAGTGATGTGAATATATATATATATATATATATATATATACATGTGATTTATTCTACTTCGAGTGCTTTAGTAGACATTGTAGATAGTGATATTTAAATTCAATTCGGTATGTGAACTTTATAATCAGTTGGTGACACTAAATAAATAACAAAGGATTGAAAATTTGGTATCGTATATTATGGGTAATACGGGTGGATACAGCAAAATATTAGGCGAAGAAAAAGCCTCCAGTTTGAAAATATCATGGAGGATTAATTAAAGATGATAAATTAAGTTAATGAGATAAATGACATATGAATTAACAGCAAGAGTACTCGGGTTAGAGTACTGTAGTAGAAAGAGGCGTGATACGGCTAGTTAGGTGGGGTAGTTTAACTAGGAAGGTTAGCAGACAAGCATTAGGTGTGCACATTAGAAGAGGGGTGAGTTATACCTCAAGAGAGTGCGACACTAGCTTAAATATGAAAAGTGTGCATGCATATTTAATTACTGCAATTTAACTGCTTGCTAAATATTTTCAAAATGTTTTCCTTGGGCTCTGACCCGTGTCAAAATGTTTTTCAAAACCTTTTAGGTGTCCAGCTATAGGGATACCCAGTTTGAGGATTCTATCCAGGGATGCGCAGCTACAGCTTATGTGGAAGACTTTGCTATAGACGCGTCGTTCATTTATTCCTAGTGTAGGATCTTTATTTCAGTACTTATTTCGGCATGTCGCCCTCAGATTTAGTATTCAGTTATTTATTGGACTTTGAGTATCCAGGTTTTTGCTTCAGTTTGATGTTGTATTTTATTGTTGAACCGATAGTTGATTCGGTCATGTTTATTTATATCATTCATTTGTCTTGAATTTCAATTATCAATTTTTGTGATGGTTTAATCGTTTTTAATTCCGCATGTTATTTATTTATGAAAGATAAAATTTGGCACCAGTCTAACTAAATTACTAGATGGTTAGTAACTTTAAAAAGTTTTTCGACAATGATGCTAAGAATGAGCCACATGAGACCAACGTTTTATTTTGATCATGGGCTGGCCACCCAGTATTTCAGTAGGCGGGGTGTCACAATATGCCCTTTGTGTTGTGCTTATATTATGTAGCTAGTCCATTGATGGGATTAATTTACTTGTATATTGTATAGTATGGTAGCTTGTATATTGTATAGTATGGTAGCTAGTCCAGTTAAGGGCATAACTTAATTGGAGATTGGGTATAGTACTAGACCACTAATGGGCTAAATTACATGAATATTATATAGTATAGCAGCTAGTTTAGTGATGGGTATGATTTACTGAGACATTGTGTAATACCCTAGTTAGTCCAGTGATGGGTAGAGCTTACGTAGTTGTTGTGTAGGATAGTAGTTAATTCGTATTGAGGGGCTTAACTTATTGGGATATCGTTTAGTATAGGGATACTACGTGTATGTATTATCATTAGTAAATACGCACCATATGCAAAACTATATTGTAATGCGAGATAGGCGTTACGTATGTGACATGATGGTCATGGAACTTGGGTATTTACGTTGTTAGCTATGCCTGGTGTAGGATTGGCACATATGAGTAGGAATTCCCTTAAATAAAGGTGAGGTGAATTGCCTTGGGAGCGAGTCCCGACGGAACAGCATGAGACATAAGTTGCATTTGATATTGTTCAAGTTGAGATAAAAATGTCTTGCAATGTTGGGTCTGACCCACGTTTTTGCTTAAAAATCCTTTTTCAAGTATCCGGCAGCAGCCGCAGTGGCAAGGTTGAGCGGACATATTCCAGTCAGCATTGCCCAGTTATCGGATACAAAGATGTGGAGTTTTATCTCTAGTTGTATTTCTCCTTTTAGTTACTTTATATTCAAGTTGTTCAACTTATGGGCCAGTAGGTGTTCTAGAGTACACGTATTTGTAGGGCTATTTATTTGAGACTTTATATTGTGGAGTTTCATTTTATTCAGTTATTTGGTTATACATTCATATTCTCTGATTTTATTGTCGTGTTATCTTGTGGTTGTGATCATATCAATTTTTCATTATTGCTTAAAAATTATATAAATCTTTTTACACTCCCCATTCTCAGCATATAAGATTGGCCATCTTATAAACCCCTAACCCTAATTTATTCTCTATCACTCGTACTAATTCTAGATCCAAACCTACTAAATATAATAGCACGAGACACATCCTTATTTGTAAATCCCAGATATGATGAATAAGAAATTGCTAACACACCACCTTCAACCTCGGCGTCGTTTGCACCGACTTGCTGGAATTTATCATCACAGTCATTGCGTATCTCAACGAATTATACGAACAAATCGCATATTGTACAAATCGATTCCACTTTTAATTGCATGTAACGACTTCAACAACTTAATTGAAGAAACCACACCCAATATAAATTATTTCAACTATCGTTTAAATGAATAACTCGATTGTGCAGATCCCCAAGTTTTCGCGAACTAAGAATTTTACAATCGATCTCCAAATTTCTTCATTTCTTCACAATCGATTTCTAGGTTCCTTCATTCATTGTGACAATTCAAACTAACAACTTCAACAGATTAAATGAGAAAATTGCACCCCGTACAAATCAATTCACTATCATTTTAAATGAAGAAATTGATTGAACAGATCCCCAGATTTTCGCCAACTATCAATTTCCAGGTTTCACAATTTGATTCCAACGATTTGACTTTTAACGGAAACTCGAACGATACAGGTGCTTTGTTATACAAATCTGGAGGTATATTTGATTTGTATTTGTTAGTGGTGATGTGTAATTGATTAGGGTCTTTTAATTGGGTTGTTTTGGGTTGGGCCGCAACTTTGTTTTCAGCCTTTTGACTTGTTTGGCATTAACCATTCTAACTATATTGTCAAGTAGACGGTCAAACCATTATCCACATCACCACATTTGTGTTCAAACCCAAAATATCTCTACTTCAATACCTAAACTATAATTTGGCTTTGTCACCTAAAAAATGGGGGTAAAAATCAGAAAAGTTTAAATTATCTTTGGTACATACACGAACACATACATATATATTGGAATGTTAATCAAATAGAATCCGAAACCAACTTCAAAAAGTTAAATCTGATTTTTTTGACTATGCGCACTATCTTTTCCACTTTTTCATTGGGCTAAAATTTTAAAAATCGATTTATTATGGTTCAGCCTTCCCTTTGTTATTCTTTTCGTGTTAAAAATGGTTTTGAACGGTTTAGATAATAAATGCTAGTGCATTTCAAAAGGAGAAGCAAAGACCAAAACTTTCCCCATATTTTGTGACACCCCGCCTATTTCAATAACGGGTGATCACTCTACTAAAATAAAACAGAAATATCATCTGGTTCATTCTTATAATCACAGTCGAAAATATTTTATAATACCACCTATTAATTAAATAAGCCGGTGCCAAATTTTATCTTTCATTAACATACAACAATATTAATCAATCCACAATAATCCTATACATAGTAACAAATATAATTGAAATCACAAAGTGAAGTCTGAAGCAGATATAAGTAAATAAAGTCCCAAAATAAACCATCAGTTAAAAATTCAATGTATTCAATCCATCTGATTAAAATAATATGAAATACACAAGTTTGAATGAAAAGGGGCAACACGCCCAACCAATACCGGAATAGAGAACCTAATCTAGAATCTCAATAATGGAATCAGCTACACGAAAATCCTACAAGCCTCCACGTCCGCTGCAACTACGTGTCCTTGGAAAGAATAATCATCTTTGGCATCCCCGTGGCTAGACACCTAAAAGTTTTTGGAAAATAATTTGACACGGGTCAGAGCCCAAAACTTTTTAAAACCATGTAGCAAGTAATTAAAATGCGTTAATAAATCTGAAGTACAACCTTCCATATTTAAGCCGGTGTCGCACTCACATGAGATATCCCTCACCTCTAAACTATAGTGCGCACGTAGCGAATGCATATTAATCCGCTTAGTTACGCTACCCCGCCTAACTAACCTTGCCACTACCATCCATACTATACTATCCTGACCCGAGTATAATATCTGCATCACATTATTCCACGGGACTCCAACACTACATCACATGGGCGTGCACAGCACCTATGACCTAGGGGAGCAATACTACCTCTATTGGGATTGGCCAGAGTGACCTCCCACGGCACGCAACCTCCATCGAGAGCATATCTGCTAGGATGGGTATATTTCACATAAATATCATACACACAGATATTATTCTTGTCCATATATATATTGTGCATATATATATATATATATATATATATATATATATATATATATTCACAAAATCCGACTAATCTGTGCCTATCACCCGAAGCACTAGCTTACGTATTCTGAGTCTATCCCCAGCTCTTAATTAATTTAAGTTCTCACCAATTACATTAATAACATAGCATCACCCTGCTAAAATACTCGGACTTACCCAACCAGCCCGTAAAGAAGTTTATCCGAATTCTTCTATCCGAAATTCACTATTAAATTACTCCCAAGTGTTGTTTGTCTCACATCCTTAACTTAAATTCCGAATGTACCCTATCATCCCAAGGTAGTTTAAAAGTTTCTAAGATCACTTCTATAAGTCTATGCTATTTTATAGGTCTTCCAAACCAACCCGAAATTTTCCAATTTAACGAAACCCTTAAAAAAAATCACACTGGGCAGTTCCAGAAAACCGAACCGGTTCGTCCTAGAAGTGAACTGGTTCGCTTTGGCAGTCTGGCCCAAAACGAAGTAGTTCTGACGAAATTCAACCTATGTTCCTCCCCAATTTCAGTCCCAATCACCCTCTAAATCATTTTTCTATACTACCCAATCAATATAAAACGTAAGGGGACATCTTTTAAATGATTTTAACACCCAACAATCATCTTAATTCAAAGGATTCAATCATCAATCATTAAATAAATTCATGCTTATGAGTCTCATTTATGAACACCTCAATTTAACCTAGATCAAACCTATAAATCTCTATCAAGATCTTATCTTTGTGAGATGGGATTCGTTTAATAACATCACACATCAATTTACACCGCTATTTATGAAATTTATTTTACCCAAAACCCCATTTACATGTACATCCTAACCCAAAAACTGGTTTTCATAGTACCTACCATGATATGAATTGAAACTACTACAAATCTGATTAAATAAGTTAATTACTTGCCTTAAATTGTTCATAGGGTCTGATTCGTCCTCGTGTGTGATGTATTAACGCTAGGAGTCCTTGAATCTCCTCCCAATTTGGCCTCCTCTAGGGCTCTCTCTTGATTTCTCCTTTTTCCTCTCTTCCTCCTCTCTTAGGGTTTTAAAATAATGAAGTGGCTGCCTCCCCACACTAACCCTCTTGTTTTATATGCCTAATCCCGAAATTAGGTTATTATGCTAATTTAATTTGACCAATACACCCACGTGAGTCTGGACTAGTCTAAAAATCCCCCGGAACCTAATTACTATCCTCGGATACTTAATTCTAACTATTTCGGCCTATTCGGGATCAACCGTGCAATCGAAATCATAATCCGAGTCACTATACAGTAATTTCCTATCTCAACATTAACATAGTCTACTCGCAAGCCGCGGTTGAGATACCGTCAAATTCCCTTCGTTATCACCCACTACGACGTACTAACAATTGACCAAATTTTATGTACTATAATCACATTAGTAAATTTACCACACAAATATTAATCTTATTCTCACAAATTAATATTTATTAAATACGCAATATTTCTTATTTTAATTAAATTACGACACACGTGTAATTTAAAATACTAATACTAGAAATAATTAAATCCATAATTATTCAAAAATACGGGGTGTTACATACTTCCCCCTTACAAAGGAATTTCGTCCCAGAAATTCGTATATGCACAGTACTAAAAACTTCGGATCCTTACACGCACTGCCTCCAAACGTATTCAAAGTTAAACTAGATAATATTTTGGTGCTTCCACTATACACCCGCTAGTGGTACCATTCTGACTGAAAGTCTACTCATTACAACCCAAGATTAGCAAGAAGTCTATTCAAACTTTTACATACCGATATATTCCCTCATTCTTAAGGTCTCCCCTATACAATGATACGCAAAACTATCGTGAATCCTCTAACAATACTTTAAAAAGACGAGCCTATACTCAATCGGTTCTATTATCTCCATGTTAAAAAAGGCCCCACTTCCATAGGTGTCAATTTCCCTTGTTGCCAAATCACGTAACTCCCTTCATGGGAGACACCCGCAACAACCCCTGATCACTCATGTTAGACTTCAAAAGCTTCGGTCCACGGTGAGATAACTCTCACTACGTTCCTGAACTATACTAAAATGTCGTAGATTAACTCAATCCTTGCCGACGAACCCTGAATCACATCGGGTCCAAGAAACTTGTTAATCCCCACTCCTAACCAACCAAAGGTGGACAACAAAATCTCCGTATGAGGCCTCAGAAGGTGCCACGCAAATAATAAATTGCTACGAGTTATCACACGTAACTCTACCAGTGGTAAATACTACTCATAATTACCTTAAAATTCTAGATTCTCATTTCTAGTATATCCTCTAACATCTTAGTCACCCCTCCCGTTTACCCATTGGTCTACGAGTGGTATATCTGCTCAAACGCAACTCCGTCACCACTACCTTCTGATAACCCCAACCAGATGCGGGACACAGGGGTCTTATTTCAACCCACATCAATGTTGGGTGGCACCTTGTGTCGGCTCATTCCCTTTCTTTCGTGAAATGTTGGGCACAGTGTCCGATAGTGTAACTCACCAAATTAACAATATTTGTTATAATGACCATATTAGCCAACCAATTCCACAACTCAAAGGAAACTTTAACCCTTCAGTGATGTTGGTAACCCACCACCGACTCCATCAGTCTGCTTACTCATTCCATCATTGGGATTTCTAAGTCTTGCAAAATTCCTGGTCGATCATCTCGGATCAACCCTTTCTCATACATATTACTCCCATATCCCGGGATATGTCAAAAAGAAAATCGCGCTACACACGCCTACACAACCATTTCGCCCTTTGCGGGACTTCCTCGTCTAGTAAAATTATCCTACCATTCATGTGTAAGGCATCCTCAGAACTTGCCTGAGTGCAACTTTGCTCAAAATCCCAAAATTGTTGGATCCTCTCTTAGCCAAAGAAATCCCTCGTCTGCATCTCTACAATCTTCCAACCCTTCTCGGTTGTGATGACTCTCCTTGCTGTACATAACCGGACTACCTCCTTCCACAAATGAAGTTCAGTCCATCTTACTTTCACAACTTTACTTCCAACTACCCCTTTAGCATACGGTTAAACATACTCCTTACTCCATCCTCTTATCACGAACGGTTCTGAAAATCGAAATACCCAGGGTGCCTATACACCATATCTCCTGCACATATCTACACAGTTGTAAAAAATGTACTAATAATACGCCCAACTTGGCCCCGTACACTCGGCGTGACTACAAAATGAGGCTATACTCGGCCACCCTATCAATCGTAACTCAATATTCTAGATGTTTCCCCAACTATCCACTAGTGGTATAAATGTTACTCAGTGCTCCCCACACAGCACTACCCGACCTCACTGGCCTTAAATCAAAAGATCTATTAGCTCAAAATAATATCCACGTACACGTGCAATAATTGTAGTACTAATTCCATGCCCTACCGACCACATATCTCCCAACTTTCGACGCTCATTGAGGGTCATTCGTGGGACGTCTCGCAAGCAAAATCTGAACAAGGAACCCCCTCGATACACTACTGCCTAACATTGTCTCTCATCGAGTTCCGTAAGTCCAAAGCATATAACCAGGACACCTGAAATCCTGTTCTCCGACACATAAGTCTAATCGTCCGCTCCCACGTCACTCAAGGAGTCATATAATACAACGTTCTTACTATCACTACGTCCTCAGCGCTAAATCGATAACGAGCTAAACCTCTCCGCTCGACTATAAACCCGATATCCCTTGAATCACATCAGTAAAGTCCCTACACACCGGGATTGAAAATACGAGACATCTATACTTCTCGAAGTCTCCTTTACAATATAATACATATACAGGCTCGACCCTCTTTCAGGTGATACCTTGCAAAACAATACATTCTACCCTGGAACAGCGAATACGATAATCTTACTATAACTGTCCAGCATCGCTCAAACCTTCGCTAACCAGTCAATACGTAGGATAATAATATGCCCTACCCTCATAACTCTCAAAAGGAACAAAACTATCACACAATATAAACATCCTCTTAGTGTCCCTACCCAGTCCCCTGCAAGCGGAACCAAAGATCCCTGTTACCCAACGATAAATATGTGCATAATGATAAGGCCGATACTGCCAACGTACCACTCAACCCGACTCACCCGCGAATTTTAATGTTAATAATAATATATTGTGACACACCCATGTCACCCGAAACTAACCCCATACTCATAAGGATCAAACAAAAAATTTACCTTTAATTGTTAGTTGTCTTGCCTGGTTAATGGGTTCCTGAACGTGATTCTCGCATCAAAACTGACCCAAGAATTTCTGTAATGGTTGTAGCTCTTGGATACCATCCTGTAGTTGCCCTATTCCTCGCTTTCGGCAATCCCTCTTCTCGTGGCCTGTTTTCCCACAAGTCAAACAACGGCCAAAAAAATCTCCTCGGCTCTAGCCTTGGTGGCCCTGTCAAAATCCCCCTTCACTCGGTCGGAATTCCCTTGATCCAAATCTCTTAAACGGGGCCCTCTCTTGGTCATTCTCCCAGGTGGTGCCCTAGTAGCACCGATCACATTCAGTCTTGCTCTACTGACGACTGCCCAATCTCTTAGCTCCCTTCACAAGGAAGCATATTGATATTGCCCTTAAAAAAGATATTAACGACATCACCGTAAGCCGTCCAAGTCGGATTTCCCCCTCAAAGCTGGCGTATTCTACCCACGAGTCCATCATCAACTCAGAGACCCTTTTTATCCTCCGTATCCACCTCGTGGGGTAAGAAGTTCGCTTAACAAGAAAATTCTCCTTCATGTTCGGCCACTGTCCCGCCCTCCTGTAATAAGTACTTAAATTTCTTTCGTATCTCTGTTTAAACAACTGATGAAAGGATTAGCGATCAAACCGCACCCCACATTTCTCGATATTCATGGTATCTCTCGTCGAATGTGGTGACTGACTCCCATCACTACAACACTGCGCCCATGAGTTAAATTTCACCCGAAATTTAATCCCGAGTGTCCCGGCACTCCACCATACACAATTGCCTTTGGATGATCTCCTTCCATTGGCCAATCACACTTCCACACTTTCCCCGAACTCTTGCGGATGGCCGTTCTGAAAAGCCCCTTCGACTCTCTCCCTTACCAACTGTACTGGATGAGTCTGAATTTGCGCCACCATCTGCTATGGTGGTACTTTGGGAAACTACTGTGCCCTAGCGATTATCACGTCAACTGCCTGAAAAATAATAGTGGTGATTTCTACCGCGGTCACCGTTCCCAGAATAACCTGTGGCTCTGGCTGAGCCCCTCCTCCTGCAGTCCTCCTAACGGCCCTCGCTGGTCGTCTTATATTGTTCAGTATACAAAGCCTAACGGAACTCGTATATGAATCGCATCAACTACACACAATAGCATGAGAACGTAAGTCGCAATATGAATCGACAGTCCTACGTATAGGGCTCTATATCAAAGAAAAGCAACACTGAAAACGTATCAAGTCAACAGATCCTAAGGGCTCTAAAACCTGATACTTTGATACCATCTGTGACACCCCGCCTATTTCAATAACGAGTGATCAGTCCTCTACTAAAATAAAATATGAATCTCATTTGGTTCATTCTTAGCATCAGTGTCGAAAACGTTTTAAATACAAACCACCTATAAATTAAATAAGTCGGTGGCAAATTTTATCTTTCAGTAACATAAAATAATATTAATCAATCCACAATAATCCTATACTCAGCAACCAATATAGTTGAAATCCCAAAATAAAGTCTGAAGCAAAGATTCATTCAATCCATCAGATTAAAATAATCTGAAATACATTAGTCTGAATGAAATGGGGCAACACGCCCAACCAATACCGGAATAGAGAACCTAATCTAGAATGTCAATAATAGAATCAGCTACTCGAAAATCACGCAAACCTCCACATCCGTTGCAGCTACGTGCCTTTGGAAAGAATAATCATCATTGGCGTTCATGTGGCTAGACACCTAAAGTTTTTGGAAAATAATTTGACACGGGTCAGAGCTCAAAACCTTTTAAAACCATTTAGCAAGTAATTTAAATGCGTTAATAAATTTGCAGTACAACCTTCCATATTTAAGCCGGTGTCGCACTCACATGAGATACTCCTCACCTCTAAACTATAGTGCGCACCTAGCGTATGCATATTAATCCGCCTAGTTACGCTACCCCACCTAACTAGCCTTGCCACTAGCATCCATACCATACTACCCTGACCCGAGTATAATATCTACCCTTGGTTCATTGAGCAGCTTTCAAAACTGCTTATTTGATATCTCACTAAATTACCACCACTTAAGATATAACTTTAGTCGAGTTATTTATTTCCACCATCGCATTGTATTTGTTTATACCCGTATATGTTATTCTCATCATTATATACGTAATCGTTTCACATTCTCATTTATTAAGATATACCCGTATATAATTATTCATATCCTTATATACGTAAATATTTCACACAAAGGTACACATATATTTCTCACTATATACGTAAACCGCTATCCCTCCGAGCTTTACTCGCTGGATGCAAAACCACTAACATGTTAAAGCTCCGGAGAGTCCACAACAACCTAAGCAAGCGGTTCGGATTCTCACCACCGAACCCAAAAATAAAAACGAATACCAGAGGCGATCATGACCTTAAGTCCGTGATCATAACCATACCACATTATTCCACGGGACTCCAACCCTACATCATACGGGCGTGCACAGCACCTATGACCCAGGGAAACAGTACTACCTCTGTTGGGATTAGCCAGAGTGACCTCCCACGGCGCGGAACATCCATCGATAGCATATCCGCTAGGATGGGTATGTTTCACATAAATATCATACACACTGATATTATTCTTATTCAAATATATGTTGTATCTATACCCATATGTATATATATATATATATATATATATATATATATTCACAAAATTCGGCTAATCCGTGCCCATCACCAGAAGCACTAGCTTACTTATCCTGAGTCTATCCCCAGCTCTTAATTAATTTAAGTTATCACGAATTAAATTAATAACACAGCACCACCCTACTAAAATACCTTGACTTTCCCAACCAGCCCGTAAATAAAAATAATTAAATTAATAACATCGCGTCACCCTGTTAAAATACCCAAACTTACCCAATTAGCCCGTAAAGAATTTTATCCGAATTCTTCTATTCGTATTAAATTACTCCAAGTGTTGTTTGTCTCACGTCTTTAACTTAAATTCCGAATGTACCCTATCATCCCAAGGTACTTTAAAAGTTTCTAAGATAACTTCTATAAGTCTATGCTATTTTATGGGTCTTCCTAACCAACCCAAAATTTTTCGATCTAACGAAACCCTTAAATAAAACCACACTGGAAAGTTCCAGAAAATCGAACTAGAACGGCCTAGAAGCGAACCGATTAGCTTTGACAGTCTAGCCCAAAACGACGTAGTTTTGATTCTGGCGAAATTCAACCTATTTTCTTCCCAATTTTAGTCCCAAACGCCCTCTAAATCATTTTTCTACAATACCCAATCAATATAAAATGTAAGGGGACATCTTTTAAATGATTTAGAGGGCGTTTGGGAACATCCATCGATAGCATATCCGCTAGGATGGGTATGTTTCACATAAATATCATACACACTGATATTATTCTTATTCAAATATATGTTATATCTATACCCATATGTATATATATATATATATATATATATATATATATATATATATATATATATATATATTCACAAAATTCGGCTAATCCGTGCCCATCATCAGAAGCACTAGCTTACTTATCCTGAGTCTATCCCCAGCTCTTAATTAATTTAAGTTATCACGAATTAAATTAATAACACAGCACCACCCTACTAAAATACCTTGACTTTCCCAACCAGCCCGTAAATAAAAATAATTAAATTAATAACATCGCGTCACCCTGTTAAAATACCCAAACTTACCCAATTAGCCCGTAAAGAATTTTATCCGAATTCTTCTATTCGTATTAAATTACTCCAAGTGTTGTTTGTCTCACGTCTTTAACTTAAATTCCGAATGTACCCTATCATCCCAAGGTACTTTAAAAGTTTCTAAGATAACTTCTATAAGTCTATGCTATTTTATGGGTCTTCCTAACCAACCCAAAATTTTTCGATCTAACGAAACCCTTAAATAAAACCACACTGGAAAGTTCCAGAAAACCGAACTAGAACGGCCTAGAAGCGAACCGATTAGCTTTGACAGTCTAGCCCAAAACGACGTAGTTTTGATTCTGGCGAAATTCAACCTATTTTCTTCCCAATTTCAGTCCCAAACGCCCTCTAAATCATTTTTCTACAATACCCAATCAATATAAAATGTAAGGGGACATCTTTTAAATGATTTTAACACCCAACAATCATCTTAATTCAAAGGATTCCATCATCAATCATCAAATAAATCCATGCTTATGAGTCTCAATCATGAACAGTTTAAATTAGTTTCAATTCAAAAACTCAATTACATATGATCAAACCTATAAATCTCTATCAAGATCTTTATCTATATGAGATGGGATTCATTCAATAACATCATACTATTTATGGAATTTATTTTACCCAAAACCCCATTTATATGCAAACCATCACCCAAAAACTGGTTTCCATAGCACCTACCATGATATGAATTGAAACTACTACAAATCTGATTAAGCAAGTTAATTACTTGCCTTGAATTATTCGGGGGGCCTGATTCGTCCTCGTGTGTGATGAATTAACGCTAGGAGTCCTTGAATCTCCCCCCAATTTGGCCTCCCCTAGGGCTCTCGCTTGATTTCTCTTCTTTTCCTCTCTTCCTCCTCTCTTAGGGTTTTAAATTAATAAAGTGGTTGTCTCCCCACACTAACCCTCTTGTTTTATATGCCTAATCCTGAAATTAGGTTATTATGCTAATTTTAAATGACCCAAATACCCCCACGTGAGTCTAGACTAGTCTAAAAATCCCTCGGAAACCAATTAATACCCCCGGGTACTTAATTCTGACTATTTCGGCCTACTCGGGATCAATCGTGCACTCGAAATCACCATCTGAGTCACTATACATTAATTTCTTATCTCAACCTTAAAATAGTCTACTCGCAAGCCCCGGTTGAGATACAGTCAAATTCCCATCGTTATCACCCGCTACGACGTACTAACCATTGACCGAATTTTATTTACTATAATCATACTAGTAAATTTACCACATAAATATTAATCTTATTCTCACAAATTAATATTTATTAAATACACAATATTTCTTATTTTAATTAAATTACGACACACGTGTAATTGAAAATACTAATACTAGAAATAATTAAATCCATAATTATTCAAAAATACGGGGTGTTACATATTTATTGAGCATGCTATGGTTAGAGAAATCCCTTTGACCACTTTTTCAAATTAACAGAAATTTTTGTTTGCTATTTGTAAATGTAAAACATGAACTCTGCAATCAAATCAAATAAGAGCCAGAAAGGCCCCTGTACAAATTTTTAGGGTAAGATACTATAAAAGAGTACATTCTCTAAATTGTAACCGAGAGAATACAAATCAATAAAACTGATATTGAAAAGTATACAGTCAAATTGGTCGGGGAAAAAAAACATTCTCTAAATTGTAAAATCAGGGAAAGTACATTACCCTTTTTGGTAATTAACTCTATTGAAAATTAGCAGATTGAAATGAAAATCTAATTTAAAAACCTAACAATCTATTCAAACTTCAAACTGGATATAACATTGCCACTGTAAAATTAGAACAAATAAAGAACATAATACAAAATTCATACAGACAAATAAATATCTCAAACAAAACTACAAACTCCTATCAGGAATGGGAACGAGTTCAAAACAATCTATGAAATCAAAACCAATAAACTAATAAACCGTATGTATATTGTATTATGTTTCACCTTCTTTTCTCCTTAAAACCACACAAATCATAAAAATCAGGTTTTTGAGATTTTTTTGAAGTTATAAATTTTGTTTAATTAACATTCCAATAGGTGTTGTGTGCGTGTGTGTACAAAGGGTACTTTACAACTTTTGATTTTGGCCCCCATTTTCTGGCGCCGAACTCAAATTATAGTATTAGGATTAAATGAAGGGAATTTGGGGGTTTTAATACAAATTTTGTGAGGTGGACAACGGTTTAACCGTTGGCTTAACGGTTTTGTTAGAAATGGGGGCCAAAGGCTAAAAAAGTCAAAAGGCGGGGATTAGACAGAATAATGAAAACAGATTGGGGGGCAAACCCAAAAAAAACCTTTATAATTAGGGTTACAATTTTAGGTCCAGGAAAGAAGATCAAGTGGTTAGGAAGGGTATGTTTGTCTTTATATGATCAAGGGGTCAAGTTCAATTATGGATTATAGAGTCTAGTTAACGGGGTTAGAAGTCTGTTAGACGACGGGGGGCAAGCCTAATTATTAAAAAAAAGGAGGGGGGAGTCTAATTATGACATTAACTGAGGGGGTAAAAGCAAAAAAACACAATTTTCTTTTATTGTTCGACATGCTTGGACACATTGGTGCATGCTACAGGACATGTTCAAACACACATCTTGGGGACTACAATATAATTAGCCTCAATGAAAAAACATGCTCAAAATGTCATTTTCGTTGATTGAAATGTGTTCTTTCTAATTAAAAGGATGAAAGTAAAAATTAAAAATACTGGGACAATGTTAGTTTTTTCATTCACTAATATATACAAAATAGTCTATGTCCGTGTCCGTGTCCGTGTCTGTCTGTGACTGTGTCCGTTTCCGTGTCCTACTTTTTTTTTAAAGCATGTCGGTGTGTTGAAACATGTTGGGTCACGTGTCCATGTCATTGTCAATGCTTCATAGCTTAAATTGAATTTGATAAAACACATGGAGATGCTATTGGAATTATCTAAGGCAATCAACAGGTCAACTTTGAAGTGAATCAGGACATATACAAATCCAGTCCTCTTTTAGTATAAATTCAAATTTGATTAATTTTAAATAAGCTGTACTTGAGCTTGAATTCGATAATGATTCAAATACCGTTGTTGCATGTCTCATAAATCTCATTGTCTTGTAAATCTATATTGTTTTTAACCATCATGCATATATTGGGACTTAGTTATGAGTTCTCATTACCTTGTAACTCTAAGGTGCTTTCAACTATCAGGCATACAACGTTGACAGCTTAAAAGGCCTTACTGGATCATTTTTTGATTAAAAAAAAGGCGCTACTAGATAATAATGTAGGAACTTTAATATAAGTTCCAAGGACTCACTTGTAAGGTATAACTATACTAAAGTACAGAGTCAATTGCACAAATTTGGAATATATGGGCAACCAGAACAAAGTCACCTTTGGATTTGATTCTGACTTATGGACTGGAGCTTGGAAAAGACTCAGAGGATCTGTAGCTGCCCAATCTTGATAAGATGCTGGAAAATCTACACTAGATGAGCAAGAAGAGAAAAAAAAACATATCAGAATTCAACCACTCAAAGTTTGAGGCTAAACACGAAAAGCATCGATTGGTACACCAACTAAACTCCTGAAATGCCTTTGAATTACCTTAAAAAAGTACTTGGGCAAATATTCTATGGATATTGCTCTTTCTGCTATTTTTCATTTTTTGTTTGTGTGACTGTAATGGGTGGGAAATGATGCAGTTATTAGACTACCAAAAGTCAGAAAGCAAAAAATTGGGGAGAAGATGGGAATTTTTTCCATAGAAAATGAGAAAAGTGAAGCCTTATGATGTACCCAGGGGAGACAGAAAAAAATTCAATGAAAATTATGTGCTATCAAACACTACCAAATATTGGAAAATATGGAATTTGGGGAATCCTCTATTAGACAAACACAACCTTGATTTCAACTTAACACTGAGGAAATATTGATAGTTCATACATAAAAGGTCATCAGTTACAATCCAGGTGAACTTTTACTTACTAAACTTCATTTGGATAAGCATATAATATACTACCTCCATCCCAAATTGATAGTCGTTGTTTGAGAGCCAAACATTTTACGAAAACAATTACTTTCCAAATTTTATCCTCTTGAAAATGATGGATATCATTAAATGGAAGGCATGCACTTGGATCATTGTTCTCTCTCGTGGGTATTATTCGGACAGTAAAAAAAAACTCACAAAAGGGTCAATCTTGAAAGAAAGTCGGGAAGAAACTCCAAAAATATAAACACAAGTACAACTAAGCTTCCATCAAAAGTCACCTAAAAATTCCACGACACAATACAGGGAAGAGAGAGAGGAGAAGGGGGGGAGGGGGTGAAGAGGGGGGAAAGAGTCTCATTCGCGTCTGTTTCTGCACTGCTCCACTGCATGCAGCTGTGGTCATATTGGTTTGGAATATTTCGAACAACGGCTCATTCAATCTGTCATCATCACTTTCCTCTTCGTCTCGTTGCTTTCTTCATCCTCACCTTCCGCAAAATCATCTGCCCATGATTGAACCTAATCACTTCTGTCGGCAGAAATTGAAACAATGATTGTCAACAAACCTTCATTGATCAACAGGTTGCTCCAAGCTGACCATGACTCCTAAACCTACCACACGCATGAATACACCCAATTTAATGCACTGGATAAAAGCGTGGATGTTATCCCGTCCCAACAGGGTAAAATCATCCCACCTCCTTGGGTGAGATGGCTTTATCCCGAAACTCATGTAATAAAAGGCTTAGGATAATCTGACGTAAATCAAGAAGCTCCGGGGCATTTTCGTCATTTTTAGGATTTTATAGTGTTTTTGTTATTTTCTTTTGTCTCCTTTATTTGGTTGTATTTTCTTTTAGTAAATAGTTGCTTGGTGTTTAGGGAAGGAAGTAGAAAAGGCTAATAGGGGTATATTTGTAATTAGATCATTGCTTGAAGCCTAAGCTACTTCCCACCTATAAATACCCCATGTGTAGCCTCATTTGAGGTATTCTATATTTTGGAGAGTTTATTGATAGAGAGTTGAGACGTGTGATATCTTCTTCTTATTTCCCAATTGGCGTCATTTACGTCAATTGGTATCAGAGCCTCGAGCATTTACCGCTTGGGCTACTATGGCAGCAACCTCAGCGGCGTTCAACATGCCCTGAACTGGAGCGGGCTGGGGTTCGGGCGTAGCATTCCTGGGAACTCGTCGTGCACGTCGTGGAGGCATCTGAAACAAGAACAAAGTTTATAAGTTCACGGTTTATAAACTTAATATAGCTGAAGAACGAAACGTACACAATAAGAGTACAACAGTCCTAAAATATAGGGCTCTATATCAAAGAAAACGTAGCGGAAACATAATAGCCGTACAGATCCTAAAGGACACTAGAACCTGATGCTCTGATACCACCTGTGACACCCCGACTAATTAAACACCGGGTAGCTACTCCTTTATAAAATTAATTCAAAATGCCAAGTTGGCTCAGTTAATAGCATCACTGTCGAAAACGTTTTATTATTACTAACCACCTAGTATTTAAAAAGTAAGTGCCAAATTTTTTTTATTAAATCTGATTAACATGCAACAAGAGTAATGAATAACTAAATAACACCATTCACCATACTGAAGTAAAAAGAATAACCATCACCATACATAAATAAAACCTGGAGGAAAAACTCCTCAATACAAAACCCACAACTGTTAAGTAACTGAAATAAATAACTAAAACTGAATACTGAGCAATACATGCTAGAGTCTGAAAACTGAAATGTAAAAATGCTCTAAATAGGAATGGGCAACATGCCCTACAACTGATAGATAGTGACTCTGGAATCCAAAAGATAGAAGCGTCTATGAGCAAATCCCTGTAGCTTCCACAACCAGCTACAGCACGTCACCTGAATGAGTACCTATGCTTGGTGTCCTTGTGGCTGGGCACCTAAAAAGGTTTTACAAGAAAATATATTTGAAAGCAAATGGGTCAGAGCCCGAAAGTGGAAATCATTTTAAAAACCTGCAAGTGCTTTAAAAACATTTACAACATTAAATGCAAAGTACATGTTAGGACGTGCACTCACATTATATTCTCACCTCTCGTCTAACTGTGCACTCCTAACGCAAGTACCCATCTATAACTACCCATACTACTAGCTAACTGACAACATAACTAGCTAGACTGCCACGGGTTCTACCCATGTAATCGGTTCCAAATAACATAACAACTCTCGTAATTAAGTAGAGGTTTACTGTGAACACAGTTACTAAATATGCCAATGATATAACTATCAGTTAACTCATTATATAACTCGAAACAATACCGTAATATTTTTACAACATTAACATGAGGATTTCCATTAATTTAATGTATATTATTCACATCATAAATATACGATACAAGCACCCCGCAATCTAAGCTGTAGTGCACACATACTCTGCTATCCATCCCGGTACATCACGTACATAAGGATCACATATTCCGAATCTCTCAGGAATAGTTCAGATAACACAAATCACAAATAGTGGAGGCGAACATAGTCACCATCACATGGGTCACGCACATACCTACGCTCCCATGGTCAGCGGACTTATTAATATCACAATAAGTCTTTCTATGACCTATGTTCATCAAGGTACCAGTCTATATCCCCCCCGTAGGCACACAAGGAATAGAGGGTCCTAAGCGAACGAAACCTCCCGTGATAGCAAGTATGGTAGGTATGTCATACATACAATCCATATACTAATACTAAGTAAACACACATCTTAGTAATACCGTATTTTAATCGTAGTACATATCGCATTCTCGTACTAACTAATTATCACAACTTATTTTATTCCGGTTCATAATTATACGCGCTATAATTCATCCTCACATCGTAGTAGTCACTCACGTCTCAACCCAAATGATTCATTGAATATAACTCTCGTATATGATTTGCTAATCCCAACAACCCAAAAGTCCCAACTAAGTCACTATAACATCAAAGGGATGCTAACTCTACCCTTGAACCATCTCCCGGAACTCCAAAAGTCAAAACAGTCCAAAAAGGGTCAAACTGTCAACTCGTTAGAAGTCTCGTTCGAACGAGGCTTCGGACGAGTTTGGACTGTCAGGTCGTTAGAAGTCTCGTTCGAACGAGGCTGTTCGAACGAGATCCCAGTTCGTTCGAACGAACTGACCCTTCTAACGATATCTCGTTCGAACGAGATATCGAACGAAAATCCTACTCGTTAATAACGACTGGTCAACTCGTTAGAAGCTCGTTCGAACGAGCTCGTTCGAACGACCTGGGGGCTGCTTCTAACGAGATGCCAGTTTCGGCCCAGAATTTCCCAAAAATCGTTTTTCACCATTTTTACTCCTCAAACCTCTTCTAAAATTCGTTCCCACAATATATTGAGTTCTCTAATCATCCTCAAACATGTTAAGGGCTATACTAACATCATTAAAGGGTTTGATATCATCTAAACATCATTAAATCACAATTTCTACATTAATTCCCAATTTTCTTCAAGAACATAAACCCTAACTTCTTCTCATCATAAATTCCCAGATTTTAATTCGTTTATACATCACCTAGATATGAAATATCCGAAATTAAATCTCCCAACAATGTTTCTACATGCAAACCTATCCCAATATTCAATAATAACTTCAAATTTCATGGGTTTTCTTTTAATCTTTCAAGAACAATTAAGATTCTTCAATTTCTAACATGGAAAAGACATTCTCAGTAATTAAATGGAAATAAAGTCACTTGCCTTGGTTTGATTTCTGAATTTGGTGTGGATTCGGTGTAGAATTTCTGCAGAATTCCTCTCTCTCTCTCCTTCTCCAAGCTTTCTTCTCCAAAAGGCTATGGTGGCTAGGGTTTGCTTTGGGGAAACTTATGAAACCTAATTTCAATAAACCTCCGTAGCTTGTTGGGTTAATAAGGGTTGGTTGGGGTCAATCCTTATCAGATTACAACTCTCAATTTTCGTCACTTTTAATTACCCAAAAATACCAAATTACTAAAATACCCTTTAAGTTACCGGTATGGTCTAAAATTACCCCGGGACCCAAACTATACCCCCGGCTAGTGTTTTCTGACTATCTCGACCCTTCCGGACGCGTTGGCGCACTCAAAACGACCATACGGATTATAGATTTTAAATTCACTTTTTAAAAATAAAATATTATACCGTGACGCGGCGGTCCCACGCGTCTCAATAAAATTTCCAAATTGCCGTATATAAATCTCACGACAAATTTTATAATACCAAGTTCATATATAATCATATATGCACATAATCAAATACCAATACGCATCTCATTAGTATTTATAACCCGGATTAATTTCCAATTAATACGCATTTAATTAATTAATCCCAAAAATCAATATAGCCAAAAGTACGGGGTATTACATACTCCCCCCCTAATAACTGAATTTCGTCCCGAAATTCGAAACTAGAAAGTACCTGCTAAAAACAGCTCTGGATAACGCTCGCGCATCTCATCCTCGCGCTCCCATGTGGACTCCTCGACATTGTGATGTCGCCACTGAACACGTACTAACGGGACTATCTTTGACCGTAGTTTCCTCTCGCTTCGGTCCAAAATAGCAATCGGCCCTTCCTCATAAGAGCTATCCGGCTGGAGATCGATGTCCTCCACAGAAATGTGAGAATGAGCCAAATCATCCCTAAGGTATTTCCTCAGCGAGGAAATATGGAACACGTCGTGAATCCGATGCAAATGCTCCGGTAACCCGAGTCTATACGCAACCGGTCCTATCCGCTCAATAATAGGAAACGGCCCCACATACCTCGGTGCCAACTTCCCCTTCTTCCCGAAACGCATAATCCCCTTCATAGGAGATACCCTGAGCAAAACCTGGTCCCCCACTTGAAACTCCCTGAAAAACCTCTTTGCATCAGCATAACTCTTCTGCCTGTCTTGAGCTACCCGAATGCGACTTCGAATCAACTCAATCCTTGCCGAAGTATCCTGAATCACTTCTGGCCCAAGTAGTTTGTTGTCCCCCACTTCTAACCAACATGCTGGGGAACGACAAGGCCTACCGTACAATGCCTCAAACGGAGCCATGCCAATCGTGAACTGATAGGAGTTGTTGTAAGCAAACTCCACCAGTGGAAGGTACTGCTCCCATCCACCCCCGAAGTCAATAATGCACATGCGTAGCATGTCCTCCAACATCTGATTGGTGCGTTCTGTCTGCCCATCGGTCTGCGGATGATAAGCCGTACTCAACCGCAATTCTGTGCCCATGGCCTCCTGGAAACTTTCCCAAAACCGCGAAACAAATATCTTGTCTCTGTCAGACACGATATTCAGGGGCACACCGTGAAGTCTCACAATCTCTGAAATGAAGAGCTGGGCATACTGTCCCGCAGTGTAATCAGTCCTAACGGGTAAAAAGTGAGCGACCTTGGACAACCTGTCCACAATTACCCAAACGGAGTCGTGACCTCTCTGCGACGTAGGCAACCCCGTGACAAAATCCATGGATATGCTCTCCCACATCCACACCGGAACCTCCAACGGTTGTAGCAATCCTGCTGGTCTCTGATGATCCACTTTTACAAGTTGACAAGTGGCGCATTTCGAGACAAACTCAGCGATATCTTTCTTCATACCGCTCCACCAATACTGCCGTCTCATGTCTTGGTACATTTTGTCCCCTCCGGGATGTACCGCGAACCGTGAGCCGTGCGACTCTGCCATAACATCGTGTCGCAATTCCTCTCCTTCCGGAACTACCAATCTCCCATTGAAGCGTAATCCCCCGTCTGAGCTAACGGTATAGGACTCGGCTCCCTCTGCTAGCAACCGAACTATCTTCTCCTGACAGAACGAATCATTAGCCTGTGCCCGTACTACCTTTGTGACAATCTGCGGTGTAACGGTCATCACAGACATGAAAGATCGGGCCACTGCATCCTGGTGTCCCAATTCCTTCCACTTCGCTTTCCACACCTCTGCCACCTCATCTGCTGGCCTGCGGCTCAACGCGTCTGCTACTACGTTAGCCTTACCCGGGTGGTACTGGATGTCGAACTGGTAGTCTTTCACAAATTCAAGCCACCTACGCTGCCGCATATTCAATTCCTTCTGCGTGAATAGATACTGTAGTGACTTGTGGTCCGTGAACAGCTGAAACTTCTCCCCCAAAAGATAGTGCCTCCAAATCCGTAAGGCAAATACCACTGCCGCCAACTCCAAATCATGTGTGGGGTAATTCTTCTCATGAGGCTTAAGCTTACGGGAAGCATAAGCTATGGCCTGTCTCTCCTGCTGCAACACACCTCCAAGCCCTTGCAAAGACGCATCGGTGTAAACCAAATACTCAACTCCCGGTCTCGGCAATGCTAACACAGGTGCTGAGGTCAATTTGTCCTTCAACTCATCGAATGCCAACTGACAGGCATCACTCCAGATATATGGCACACCCTTACGAGTAAGATGTGTCAAAGGACCTGCTATCTCTGAGAAACCCCGAATAAACCTCCTGTAGTATCCTGCTAAACCCAAGAAACTACGAATCTCCGTTGGTGTCGTGGGCTGTCCCCACTCCCTCACCGCTGACACCTTCCCCGGATCAACAGATATTCCCTGATCGGAAATAATATGACCCAAGAACTGGACTTCCTTCAACCAAAACCCGCACTTCTCATATTTTGCATACAGCTCGTTCTGACGAAGTGTCTGTAAAACCAGCCTCAAATGTTCGGCGTGCTCCTCCTCTGTCTGAGAGTAAACTAGAATGTCATCAATGAAGACAATGACAAACTGATCTAGGAAATCTCTGAACACTCTGTTCATCAAGTCCATAAACACTGCTGGAGCGTTGGTCAAGCCGAAAGGCATAACCCGAAACTCGTAAGAACCATATCTCGACAAGAACGCAGTCTTCGAGACATCCTCCTCCCTGATACGCAACTGATGGTAACCTGACCTCAAGTCAATCTTAGAGAAGAAAGAAGCTCCTCTCAACTGGTCGAATAAGTCATCGATTCGAGGCAACGGATACTTATTCCGTATCGTGACCTTATTCAACTCTCGGTAGTCCACGCACAATCTCAGTGAACCATCCCTCTTCTTCACAAACAAAACTGGAGCGCCCCAAGGTGAGGTACTCCTGCGAATAAAGCCCTGCCCTAACAGCTGCTCTATCTGATCCCGTAACTCTCGCATCTCAGCTGGAGCCATACGGTACGGTGCACGTGCTATAGGTCTCGTACCCGGTAGCAAATCAATAACGAAGTCTATCTCTCGACTGGGTGGTAAGCCTGGTATCTCCTGAAACACATCCGAATACTCCCTGACAACCGGGATCGAATCTAAAGGAATCACAACCTCCTTAGAGATATCCTCCTCTATGTAATACAGATGAGCGGTCGATCCTCCCTCTGGGCGAGGCATCGCCACTATAAACATCTCCTGCCCCGGAATGGCAAAAACAATGCTCCCGCTGAAGCAATCAATCATGGCCCTATATGATACGAGCCAGTCCATACCGATGATCACATCGTGAACATGCATGTCTAACACTAACATGTCCGCAGGCAATACCAAACCACCAACCTCTACCCCGACTCCCCGGCATATAAAGAAAATAAGTGACCCACTCCCCAATGGTGAGTCGACACACGTCACTGTGCTCTCTGCCGTAGCTAACAATCCTAAAGCTTTCGCGAAGTGTGTAGCAATAAAACAATGTGTAGCACCCGTATCAAATAACACCCGACCCATAGTGCCATGGATAGGAAACGTACCCTCGATCGCGGGCGGTGCCTGTGGAACTGCAGCCTGGTGGACGTTGTAGACACGTCCATACTGTAGCTGCCCCTGCTGAGCTGGGACTGCTGGAATGGGTGGCAAAGCTGCCATCTGTGGCGGTGCAGGAAGAGCGGCGGGAAACATAGGTCTCTGTGGCTCCTGGCGAGCACCCTGCTGCTGCTGCTGTGGGGCCCTGCCCCTATCAGGACAATCCTGCTTCTTATGGCCAGTCTTGCCACAAGTAAAGCACTTCCCTGGGAAGTTCCCTCCCCTCTGCCCCTGCTGTCCCCGGCCCTGGTGGCCGTTACCATTCCTCCCTTGGCCCTGCTGGCCCTGATGAAATTGCTGCCCATTCTGTCCCTGCTGGCCCTGATGGCCGTTTGGACCCTGATGGCCCTGGCGGAAACCTCCCTGTCCCTGCCTGTAGTTCCCTGACCGGAACCTCTTATTGTCCCCCTGCTGGGTACCCTGCTCAGTCTGTCTCTGCCCCTGACCGGTCTGTGCCCCGCTGGCACCATGCCCTCCAGTCCTGCCCTGATGGCTAGACTCCCCTGACCGCTTGCCCTCGGCCATATGAAAACGGTGGTCCTGGCAGTGTAGTAATGCAGCGTTAACCACATCAGAATACGTGGCCAACGATAGGTTCCCTAGCAGATGCTGGCGAATCCTCCAATTCAACCCATCAGTGAACTTCTCTATCTTCTTCTTCTCTGTTGGAATCTTGTCTGGAACGATATTCAACAGGTTAGTGAACTCGGCCTCATACTCGGCCACTGTCTTGCCCTCTTGCTTCAAACTCATCAGCTTCCTCCTCATCTCTGTATGAACTGCGGATGGAAAGTACTTGCGGTCGAACCGCACCCAGAACTCCTGAATCGTGAGGGTATCCCTCTCCTCCGCGGTGGTAATAGACTCCCACCACTGTAGCGCAGATCCAACTAGCTTGAAAGTAGCTAGCACCTGTTTCTGAACATCAGTGCACTCATGCATCCTCAAATGCCTCTGCATGTCCTTCCTCCATTGGCTCGAGATAACCACATCTGAGCTTCCAGCAAACTCTGGTGGATGCGCTTTCTGAAAAGCGTCACGTACACGTTCCCAAGCAGACGGGAATGCATTAACCTGGACTGGCGCGGCAACCGGCGCCTGCGGTGGTGCCTGCTGAATCACGGTAATCGCAGCATTTACCGCTTGGGCTACTATGGCAGCAACCTCAGCGGCGTTCAACATGCCCTGAACTGGAGCGGGCTGGGGTTCGGGCGTAGCATTCCTGGGAACTCGTCGTGCACGTCGTGGAGGCATCTGAAACAAGAACAAAGTTTATAAGTTCACGGTTTATAAACTTAATATAGCTGAAGAACGAAACGTACACAATAAGAGTACAACAGTCCTAAAATATAGGGCTCTATATCAAAGAAAACGTAGCGGAAACATAATAGCCGTACAGATCCTAAAGGACACTAGAACCTGATGCTCTGATACCACCTGTGACACCCCGACTAATTAAACACCGGGTAGCTACTCCTTTATAAAATTAATTCAAAATGCCAAGTTGGCTCAGTTAATAGCATCACTGTCGAAAACGTTTTATTATTACTAACCACCTAGTATTTAAAAAGTAAGTGCCAAATTTTTTTTATTAAATCTGATTAACATGCAACAAGAGTAATGAATAACTAAATAACACCATTCACCATACTGAAGTAAAAAGAATAACCATCACCATACATAAATAAAACCTGGAGGAAAAACTCCTCAATACAAAACCCACAACTGTTAAGTAACTGAAATAAATAACTAAAACTGAATACTGAGCAATACATGCTAGAGTCTGAAAACTGAAATGTAAAAATGCTCTAAATAGGAATGGGCAACATGCCCTACAACTGATAGATAGTGACTCTGGAATCCAAAAGATAGAAGCGTCTATGAGCAAATCCCTGTAGCTTCCACAACCAGCTACAGCACGTCACCTGAATGAGTACCTATGCTTGGTGTCCTTGTGGCTGGGCACCTAAAAAGGTTTTACAAGAAAATATATTTGAAAGCAAATGGGTCAGAGCCCGAAAGTGGAAATCATTTTAAAAACCTGCAAGTGCTTTAAAAACATTTACAACATTAAATGCAAAGTACATGTTAGGACGTGCACTCACATTATATTCTCACCTCTCGTCTAACTGTGCACTCCTAACGCAAGTACCCATCTATAACTACCCATACTACTAGCTAACTGACAACATAACTAGCTAGACTGCCACGGGTTCTACCCATGTAATCGGTTCCAAATAACATAACAACTCTCGTAATTAAGTAGAGGTTTACTGTGAACACAGTTACTAAATATGCCAATGATATAACTATCAGTTAACTCATTATATAACTCGAAACAATACCGTAATATTTTTACAACATTAACATGAGGATTTCCATTAATTTAATGTATATTATTCACATCATAAATATACGATACAAGCACCCCGCAATCTAAGCTGTAGTGCACACATACTCTGCTATCCATCCCGGTACATCACGTACATAAGGATCACATATTCCGAATCTCTCAGGAATAGTTCAGATAACACAAATCACAAATAGTGGAGGCGAACATAGTCACCATCACATGGGTCACGCACATACCTACGCTCCCATGGTCAGCGGACTTATTAATATCACAATAAGTCTTTCTATGACCTATGTTCATCAAGGTACCAGTCTATATCCCCCCCGTAGGCACACAAGGAATAGAGGGTCCTAAGCGAACGAAACCTCCCGTGATAGCAAGTATGGTAGGTATGTCATACATACAATCCATATACTAATACTAAGTAAACACACATCTTAGTAATACCGTATTTTAATCGTAGTACATATCGCATTCTCGTACTAACTAATTATCACAACTTATTTTATTCCGGTTCATAATTATACGCGCTATAATTCATCCTCACATCGTAGTAGTCACTCACGTCTCAACCCAAATGATTCATTGAATATAACTCTCGTATATGATTTGCTAATCCCAACAACCCAAAAGTCCCAACTAAGTCACTATAACATCAAAGGGATGCTAACTCTACCCTTGAACCATCTCCCGGAACTCCAAAAGTCAAAACAGTCCAAAAAGGGTCAAACTGTCAACTCGTTAGAAGTCTCGTTCGAACGAGGCTTCGGACGAGTTTGGACTGTCAGGTCGTTAGAAGTCTCGTTCGAACGAGGCTGTTCGAACGAGATCCCAGTTCGTTCGAACGAACTGACCCTTCTAACGATATCTCGTTCGAACGAGATATCGAACGAAAATCCTACTCGTTAATAACGACTGGTCAACTCGTTAGAAGCTCGTTCGAACGAGCTCGTTCGAACGACCTGGGGGCTGCTTCTAACGAGATGCCAGTTTCGGCCCAGAATTTCCCAAAAATCGTTTTTCACCATTTTTACTCCTCAAACCTCTTCTAAAATTCGTTCCCACAATATATTGAGTTCTCTAATCATCCTCAAACATGTTAAGGGCTATACTAACATCATTAAAGGGTTTGATATCATCTAAACATCATTAAATCACAATTTCTACATTAATTCCCAATTTTCTTCAAGAACATAAACCCTAACTTCTTCTCATCATAAATTCCCAGATTTTAATTCGTTTATACATCACCTAGATATGAAATATCCGAAATTAAATCTCCCAACAATGTTTCTACATGCAAACCTATCCCAATATTCAATAATAACTTCAAATTTCATGGGTTTTCTTTTAATCTTTCAAGAACAATTAAGATTCTTCAATTTCTAACATGGAAAAGACATTCTCAGTAATTAAATGGAAATAAAGTCACTTGCCTTGGTTTGATTTCTGAATTTGGTGTGGATTCGGTGTAGAATTTCTGCAGAATTCCTCTCTCTCTCTCCTTCTCCAAGCTTTCTTCTCCAAAAGGCTATGGTGGCTAGGGTTTGCTTTGGGGAAACTTATGAAACCTAATTTCAATAAACCTCCGTAGCTTGTTGGGTTAATAAGGGTTGGTTGGGGTCAATCCTTATCAGATTACAACTCTCAATTTTCGTCACTTTTAATTACCCAAAAATACCAAATTACTAAAATACCCTTTAAGTTACCGGTATGGTCTAAAATTACCCCGGGACCCAAACTATACCCCCGGCTAGTGTTTTCTGACTATCTCGACCCTTCCGGACGCGTTGGCGCACTCAAAACGACCATACGGATTATAGATTTTAAATTCACTTTTTAAAAATAAAATATTATACCGTGACGCGGCGGTCCCACGCGTCTCAATAAAATTTCCAAATTGCCGTATATAAATCTCACGACAAATTTTATAATACCAAGTTCATATATAATCATATATGCACATAATCAAATACCAATACGCATCTCATTAGTATTTATAACCCGGATTAATTTCCAATTAATACGCATTTAATTAATTAATCCCAAAAATCAATATAGCCAAAAGTACGGGGTATTACATACTCCCCCCCTAATAACTGAATTTCGTCCCGAAATTCGAAACTAGAAAGTACCTGCTAAAAACAGCTCTGGATAACGCTCGCGCATCTCATCCTCGCGCTCCCATGTGGACTCCTCGACATTGTGATGTCGCCACTGAACACGTACTAACGGGACTATCTTTGACCGTAGTTTCCTCTCGCTTCGGTCCAAAATAGCAATCGGCCCTTCCTCATAAGAGCTATCCGGCTGGAGATCGATGTCCTCCACAGAAATGTGAGAATGAGCCAAATCATCCCTAAGGTATTTCCTCAGCGAGGAAATATGGAACACGTCGTGAATCCGATGCAAATGCTCCGGTAACCCGAGTCTATACGCAACCGGTCCTATCCGCTCAATAATAGGAAACGGCCCCACATACCTCGGTGCCAACTTCCCCTTCTTCCCGAAACGCATAATCCCCTTCATAGGAGATACCCTGAGCAAAACCTGGTCCCCCACTTGAAACTCCCTGAAAAACCTCTTTGCATCAGCATAACTCTTCTGCCTGTCTTGAGCTACCCGAATGCGACTTCGAATCAACTCAATCCTTGCCGAAGTATCCTGAATCACTTCTGGCCCAAGTAGTTTGTTGTCCCCCACTTCTAACCAACATGCTGGGGAACGACAAGGCCTACCGTACAATGCCTCAAACGGAGCCATGCCAATCGTGAACTGATAGGAGTTGTTGTAAGCAAACTCCACCAGTGGAAGGTACTGCTCCCATCCACCCCCGAAGTCAATAATGCACATGCGTAGCATGTCCTCCAACATCTGATTGGTGCGTTCTGTCTGCCCATCGGTCTGCGGATGATAAGCCGTACTCAACCGCAATTCTGTGCCCATGGCCTCCTGGAAACTTTCCCAAAACCGCGAAACAAATATCTTGTCTCTGTCAGACACGATATTCAGGGGCACACCGTGAAGTCTCACAATCTCTGAAATGAAGAGCTGGGCATACTGTCCCGCAGTGTAATCAGTCCTAACGGGTAAAAAGTGAGCGACCTTGGACAACCTGTCCACAATTACCCAAACGGAGTCGTGACCTCTCTGCGACGTAGGCAACCCCGTGACAAAATCCATGGATATGCTCTCCCACATCCACACCGGAACCTCCAACGGTTGTAGCAATCCTGCTGGTCTCTGATGATCCACTTTTACAAGTTGACAAGTGGCGCATTTCGAGACAAACTCAGCGATATCTTTCTTCATACCGCTCCACCAATACTGCCGTCTCATGTCTTGGTACATTTTGTCCCCTCCGGGATGTACCGCGAACCGTGAGCCGTGCGACTCTGCCATAACATCGTGTCGCAATTCCTCTCCTTCCGGAACTACCAATCTCCCATTGAAGCGTAATCCCCCGTCTGAGCTAACGGTATAGGACTCGGCTCCCTCTGCTAGCAACCGAACTATCTTCTCCTGACAGAACGAATCATTAGCCTGTGCCCGTACTACCTTTGTGACAATCTGCGGTGTAACGGTCATCACAGACATGAAAGATCGGGCCACTGCATCCTGGTGTCCCAATTCCTTCCACTTCGCTTTCCACACCTCTGCCACCTCATCTGCTGGCCTGCGGCTCAACGCGTCTGCTACTACGTTAGCCTTACCCGGGTGGTACTGGATGTCGAACTGGTAGTCTTTCACAAATTCAAGCCACCTACGCTGCCGCATATTCAATTCCTTCTGCGTGAATAGATACTGTAGTGACTTGTGGTCCGTGAACAGCTGAAACTTCTCCCCCAAAAGATAGTGCCTCCAAATCCGTAAGGCAAATACCACTGCCGCCAACTCCAAATCATGTGTGGGGTAATTCTTCTCATGAGGCTTAAGCTTACGGGAAGCATAAGCTATGGCCTGTCTCTCCTGCTGCAACACACCTCCAAGCCCTTGCAAAGACGCATCGGTGTAAACCAAATACTCAACTCCCGGTCTCGGCAATGCTAACACAGGTGCTGAGGTCAATTTGTCCTTCAACTCATCGAATGCCAACTGACAGGCATCACTCCAGATATATGGCACACCCTTACGAGTAAGATGTGTCAAAGGACCTGCTATCTCTGAGAAACCCCGAATAAACCTCCTGTAGTATCCTGCTAAACCCAAGAAACTACGAATCTCCGTTGGTGTCGTGGGCTGTCCCCACTCCCTCACCGCTGACACCTTCCCCGGATCAACAGATATTCCCTGATCGGAAATAATATGACCCAAGAACTGGACTTCCTTCAACCAAAACCCGCACTTCTCATATTTTGCATACAGCTCGTTCTGACGAAGTGTCTGTAAAACCAGCCTCAAATGTTCGGCGTGCTCCTCCTCTGTCTGAGAGTAAACTAGAATGTCATCAATGAAGACAATGACAAACTGATCTAGGAAATCTCTGAACACTCTGTTCATCAAGTCCATAAACACTGCTGGAGCGTTGGTCAAGCCGAAAGGCATAACCCGAAACTCGTAAGAACCATATCTCGACAAGAACGCAGTCTTCGAGACATCCTCCTCCCTGATACGCAACTGATGGTAACCTGACCTCAAGTCAATCTTAGAGAAGAAAGAAGCTCCTCTCAACTGGTCGAATAAGTCATCGATTCGAGGCAACGGATACTTATTCCGTATCGTGACCTTATTCAACTCTCGGTAGTCCACGCACAATCTCAGTGAACCATCCCTCTTCTTCACAAACAAAACTGGAGCGCCCCAAGGTGAGGTACTCCTGCGAATAAAGCCCTGCCCTAACAGCTGCTCTATCTGATCCCGTAACTCTCGCATCTCAGCTGGAGCCATACGGTACGGTGCACGTGCTATAGGTCTCGTACCCGGTAGCAAATCAATAACGAAGTCTATCTCTCGACTGGGTGGTAAGCCTGGTATCTCCTGAAACACATCCGAATACTCCCTGACAACCGGGATCGAATCTAAAGGAATCACAACCTCCTTAGAGATATCCTCCTCTATGTAATACAGATGAGCGGTCGATCCTCCCTCTGGGCGAGGCATCGCCACTATAAACATCTCCTGCCCCGGAATGGCAAAAACAATGCTCCCGCTGAAGCAATCAATCATGGCCCTATATGATACGAGCCAGTCCATACCGATGATCACATCGTGAACATGCATGTCTAACACTAACATGTCCGCAGGCAATACCAAACCACCAACCTCTACCCCGACTCCCCGGCATATAAAGAAAATAAGTGACCCACTCCCCAATGGTGAGTCGACACACGTCACTGTGCTCTCTGCCGTAGCTAACAATCCTAAAGCTTTCGCGAAGTGTGTAGCAATAAAACAATGTGTAGCACCCGTATCAAATAACACCCGACCCATAGTGCCATGGATAGGAAACGTACCCTCGATCGCGGGCGGTGCCTGTGGAACTGCAGCCTGGTGGACGTTGTAGACACGTCCATACTGTAGCTGCCCCTGCTGAGCTGGGACTGCTGGAATGGGTGGCAAAGCTGCCATCTGTGGCGGTGCAGGAAGAGCGGCGGGAAACATAGGTCTCTGTGGCTCCTGGCGAGCACCCTGCTGCTGCTGCTGTGGGGCCCTGCCCCTATCAGGACAATCCTGCTTCTTATGGCCAGTCTTGCCACAAGTAAAGCACTTCCCTGGGAAGTTCCCTCCCCTCTGCCCCTGCTGTCCCCGGCCCTGGTGGCCGTTACCATTCCTCCCTTGGCCCTGCTGGCCCTGATGAAATTGCTGCCCATTCTGTCCCTGCTGGCCCTGATGGCCGTTTGGACCCTGATGGCCCTGGCGGAAACCTCCCTGTCCCTGCCTGTAGTTCCCTGACCGGAACCTCTTATTGTCCCCCTGCTGGGTACCCTGCTCAGTCTGTCTCTGCCCCTGACCGGTCTGTGCCCCGCTGGCACCATGCCCTCCAGTCCTGCCCTGATGGCTAGACTCCCCTGACCGCTTGCCCTCGGCCATATGAAAACGGTGGTCCTGGCAGTGTAGTAATGCAGCGTTAACCACATCAGAATACGTGGCCAACGATAGGTTCCCTAGCAGATGCTGGCGAATCCTCCAATTCAACCCATCAGTGAACTTCTCTATCTTCTTCTTCTCTGTTGGAATCTTGTCTGGAACGATATTCAACAGGTTAGTGAACTCGGCCTCATACTCGGCCACTGTCTTGCCCTCTTGCTTCAAACTCATCAGCTTCCTCCTCATCTCTGTATGAACTGCGGATGGAAAGTACTTGCGGTCGAACCGCACCCAGAACTCCTGAATCGTGAGGGTATCCCTCTCCTCCGCGGTGGTAATAGACTCCCACCACTGTAGCGCAGATCCAACTAGCTTGAAAGTAGCTAGCACCTGTTTCTGAACATCAGTGCACTCATGCATCCTCAAATGCCTCTGCATGTCCTTCCTCCATTGGCTCGAGATAACCACATCTGAGCTTCCAGCAAACTCTGGTGGATGCGCTTTCTGAAAAGCGTCACGTACACGTTCCCAAGCAGACGGGAATGCATTAACCTGGACTGGCGCGGCAACCGGCGCCTGCGGTGGTGCCTGCTGAATCACGGTAATCGCAGCATTTACCGCTTGGGCTACTATGGCAGCAACCTCAGCGGCGTTCAACATGCCCTGAACTGGAGCGGGCTGGGGTTCGGGCGTAGCATTCCTGGGAACTCGTCGTGCACGTCGTGGAGGCATCTGAAACAAGAACAAAGTTTATAAGTTCACGGTTTATAAACTTAATATAGCTGAAGAACGAAACGTACACAATAAGAGTACAACAGTCCTAAAATATAGGGCTCTATATCAAAGAAAACGTAGCGGAAACATAATAGCCGTACAGATCCTAAAGGACACTAGAACCTGATGCTCTGATACCACCTGTGACACCCCGACTAATTAAACACCGGGTAGCTACTCCTTTATAAAATTAATTCAAAATGCCAAGTTGGCTCAGTTAATAGCATCACTGTCGAAAACGTTTTATTATTACTAACCACCTAGTATTTAAAAAGTAAGTGCCAAATTTTTTTTATTAAATCTGATTAACATGCAACAAGAGTAATGAATAACTAAATAACACCATTCACCATACTGAAGTAAAAAGAATAACCATCACCATACATAAATAAAACCTGGAGGAAAAACTCCTCAATACAAAACCCACAACTGTTAAGTAACTGAAATAAATAACTAAAACTGAATACTGAGCAATACATGCTAGAGTCTGAAAACTGAAATGTAAAAATGCTCTAAATAGGAATGGGCAACATGCCCTACAACTGATAGATAGTGACTCTGGAATCCAAAAGATAGAAGCGTCTATGAGCAAATCCCTGTAGCTTCCACAACCAGCTACAGCACGTCACCTGAATGAGTACCTATGCTTGGTGTCCTTGTGGCTGGGCACCTAAAAAGGTTTTACAAGAAAATATATTTGAAAGCAAATGGGTCAGAGCCCGAAAGTGGAAATCATTTTAAAAACCTGCAAGTGCTTTAAAAACATTTACAACATTAAATGCAAAGTACATGTTAGGACGTGCACTCACATTATATTCTCACCTCTCGTCTAACTGTGCACTCCTAACGCAAGTACCCATCTATAACTACCCATACTACTAGCTAACTGACAACATAACTAGCTAGACTGCCACGGGTTCTACCCATGTAATCGGTTCCAAATAACATAACAACTCTCGTAATTAAGTAGAGGTTTACTGTGAACACAGTTACTAAATATGCCAATGATATAACTATCAGTTAACTCATTATATAACTCGAAACAATACCGTAATATTTTTACAACATTAACATGAGGATTTCCATTAATTTAATGTATATTATTCACATCATAAATATACGATACAAGCACCCCGCAATCTAAGCTGTAGTGCACACATACTCTGCTATCCATCCCGGTACATCACGTACATAAGGATCACATATTCCGAATCTCTCAGGAATAGTTCAGATAACACAAATCACAAATAGTGGAGGCGAACATAGTCACCATCACATGGGTCACGCACATACCTACGCTCCCATGGTCAGCGGACTTATTAATATCACAATAAGTCTTTCTATGACCTATGTTCATCAAGGTACCAGTCTATATCCCCCCCGTAGGCACACAAGGAATAGAGGGTCCTAAGCGAACGAAACCTCCCGTGATAGCAAGTATGGTAGGTATGTCATACATACAATCCATATACTAATACTAAGTAAACACACATCTTAGTAATACCGTATTTTAATCGTAGTACATATCGCATTCTCGTACTAACTAATTATCACAACTTATTTTATTCCGGTTCATAATTATACGCGCTATAATTCATCCTCACATCGTAGTAGTCACTCACGTCTCAACCCAAATGATTCATTGAATATAACTCTCGTATATGATTTGCTAATCCCAACAACCCAAAAGTCCCAACTAAGTCACTATAACATCAAAGGGATGCTAACTCTACCCTTGAACCATCTCCCGGAACTCCAAAAGTCAAAACAGTCCAAAAAGGGTCAAACTGTCAACTCGTTAGAAGTCTCGTTCGAACGAGGCTTCGGACGAGTTTGGACTGTCAGGTCGTTAGAAGTCTCGTTCGAACGAGGCTGTTCGAACGAGATCCCAGTTCGTTCGAACGAACTGACCCTTCTAACGATATCTCGTTCGAACGAGATATCGAACGAAAATCCTACTCGTTAATAACGACTGGTCAACTCGTTAGAAGCTCGTTCGAACGAGCTCGTTCGAACGACCTGGGGGCTGCTTCTAACGAGATGCCAGTTTCGGCCCAGAATTTCCCAAAAATCGTTTTTCACCATTTTTACTCCTCAAACCTCTTCTAAAATTCGTTCCCACAATATATTGAGTTCTCTAATCATCCTCAAACATGTTAAGGGCTATACTAACATCATTAAAGGGTTTGATATCATCTAAACATCATTAAATCACAATTTCTACATTAATTCCCAATTTTCTTCAAGAACATAAACCCTAACTTCTTCTCATCATAAATTCCCAGATTTTAATTCGTTTATACATCACCTAGATATGAAATATCCGAAATTAAATCTCCCAACAATGTTTCTACATGCAAACCTATCCCAATATTCAATAATAACTTCAAATTTCATGGGTTTTCTTTTAATCTTTCAAGAACAATTAAGATTCTTCAATTTCTAACATGGAAAAGACATTCTCAGTAATTAAATGGAAATAAAGTCACTTGCCTTGGTTTGATTTCTGAATTTGGTGTGGATTCGGTGTAGAATTTCTGCAGAATTCCTCTCTCTCTCTCCTTCTCCAAGCTTTCTTCTCCAAAAGGCTATGGTGGCTAGGGTTTGCTTTGGGGAAACTTATGAAACCTAATTTCAATAAACCTCCGTAGCTTGTTGGGTTAATAAGGGTTGGTTGGGGTCAATCCTTATCAGATTACAACTCTCAATTTTCGTCACTTTTAATTACCCAAAAATACCAAATTACTAAAATACCCTTTAAGTTACCGGTATGGTCTAAAATTACCCCGGGACCCAAACTATACCCCCGGCTAGTGTTTTCTGACTATCTCGACCCTTCCGGACGCGTTGGCGCACTCAAAACGACCATACGGATTATAGATTTTAAATTCACTTTTTAAAAATAAAATATTATACCGTGACGCGGCGGTCCCACGCGTCTCAATAAAATTTCCAAATTGCCGTATATAAATCTCACGACAAATTTTATAATACCAAGTTCATATATAATCATATATGCACATAATCAAATACCAATACGCATCTCATTAGTATTTATAACCCGGATTAATTTCCAATTAATACGCATTTAATTAATTAATCCCAAAAATCAATATAGCCAAAAGTACGGGGTATTACATACTCCCCCCCTAATAACTGAATTTCGTCCCGAAATTCGAAACTAGAAAGTACCTGCTAAAAACAGCTCTGGATAACGCTCGCGCATCTCATCCTCGCGCTCCCATGTGGACTCCTCGACATTGTGATGTCGCCACTGAACACGTACTAACGGGACTATCTTTGACCGTAGTTTCCTCTCGCTTCGGTCCAAAATAGCAATCGGCCCTTCCTCATAAGAGCTATCCGGCTGGAGATCGATGTCCTCCACAGAAATGTGAGAATGAGCCAAATCATCCCTAAGGTATTTCCTCAGCGAGGAAATATGGAACACGTCGTGAATCCGATGCAAATGCTCCGGTAACCCGAGTCTATACGCAACCGGTCCTATCCGCTCAATAATAGGAAACGGCCCCACATACCTCGGTGCCAACTTCCCCTTCTTCCCGAAACGCATAATCCCCTTCATAGGAGATACCCTGAGCAAAACCTGGTCCCCCACTTGAAACTCCCTGAAAAACCTCTTTGCATCAGCATAACTCTTCTGCCTGTCTTGAGCTACCCGAATGCGACTTCGAATCAACTCAATCCTTGCCGAAGTATCCTGAATCACTTCTGGCCCAAGTAGTTTGTTGTCCCCCACTTCTAACCAACATGCTGGGGAACGACAAGGCCTACCGTACAATGCCTCAAACGGAGCCATGCCAATCGTGAACTGATAGGAGTTGTTGTAAGCAAACTCCACCAGTGGAAGGTACTGCTCCCATCCACCCCCGAAGTCAATAATGCACATGCGTAGCATGTCCTCCAACATCTGATTGGTGCGTTCTGTCTGCCCATCGGTCTGCGGATGATAAGCCGTACTCAACCGCAATTCTGTGCCCATGGCCTCCTGGAAACTTTCCCAAAACCGCGAAACAAATATCTTGTCTCTGTCAGACACGATATTCAGGGGCACACCGTGAAGTCTCACAATCTCTGAAATGAAGAGCTGGGCATACTGTCCCGCAGTGTAATCAGTCCTAACGGGTAAAAAGTGAGCGACCTTGGACAACCTGTCCACAATTACCCAAACGGAGTCGTGACCTCTCTGCGACGTAGGCAACCCCGTGACAAAATCCATGGATATGCTCTCCCACATCCACACCGGAACCTCCAACGGTTGTAGCAATCCTGCTGGTCTCTGATGATCCACTTTTACAAGTTGACAAGTGGCGCATTTCGAGACAAACTCAGCGATATCTTTCTTCATACCGCTCCACCAATACTGCCGTCTCATGTCTTGGTACATTTTGTCCCCTCCGGGATGTACCGCGAACCGTGAGCCGTGCGACTCTGCCATAACATCGTGTCGCAATTCCTCTCCTTCCGGAACTACCAATCTCCCATTGAAGCGTAATCCCCCGTCTGAGCTAACGGTATAGGACTCGGCTCCCTCTGCTAGCAACCGAACTATCTTCTCCTGACAGAACGAATCATTAGCCTGTGCCCGTACTACCTTTGTGACAATCTGCGGTGTAACGGTCATCACAGACATGAAAGATCGGGCCACTGCATCCTGGTGTCCCAATTCCTTCCACTTCGCTTTCCACACCTCTGCCACCTCATCTGCTGGCCTGCGGCTCAACGCGTCTGCTACTACGTTAGCCTTACCCGGGTGGTACTGGATGTCGAACTGGTAGTCTTTCACAAATTCAAGCCACCTACGCTGCCGCATATTCAATTCCTTCTGCGTGAATAGATACTGTAGTGACTTGTGGTCCGTGAACAGCTGAAACTTCTCCCCCAAAAGATAGTGCCTCCAAATCCGTAAGGCAAATACCACTGCCGCCAACTCCAAATCATGTGTGGGGTAATTCTTCTCATGAGGCTTAAGCTTACGGGAAGCATAAGCTATGGCCTGTCTCTCCTGCTGCAACACACCTCCAAGCCCTTGCAAAGACGCATCGGTGTAAACCAAATACTCAACTCCCGGTCTCGGCAATGCTAACACAGGTGCTGAGGTCAATTTGTCCTTCAACTCATCGAATGCCAACTGACAGGCATCACTCCAGATATATGGCACACCCTTACGAGTAAGATGTGTCAAAGGACCTGCTATCTCTGAGAAACCCCGAATAAACCTCCTGTAGTATCCTGCTAAACCCAAGAAACTACGAATCTCCGTTGGTGTCGTGGGCTGTCCCCACTCCCTCACCGCTGACACCTTCCCCGGATCAACAGATATTCCCTGATCGGAAATAATATGACCCAAGAACTGGACTTCCTTCAACCAAAACCCGCACTTCTCATATTTTGCATACAGCTCGTTCTGACGAAGTGTCTGTAAAACCAGCCTCAAATGTTCGGCGTGCTCCTCCTCTGTCTGAGAGTAAACTAGAATGTCATCAATGAAGACAATGACAAACTGATCTAGGAAATCTCTGAACACTCTGTTCATCAAGTCCATAAACACTGCTGGAGCGTTGGTCAAGCCGAAAGGCATAACCCGAAACTCGTAAGAACCATATCTCGACAAGAACGCAGTCTTCGAGACATCCTCCTCCCTGATACGCAACTGATGGTAACCTGACCTCAAGTCAATCTTAGAGAAGAAAGAAGCTCCTCTCAACTGGTCGAATAAGTCATCGATTCGAGGCAACGGATACTTATTCCGTATCGTGACCTTATTCAACTCTCGGTAGTCCACGCACAATCTCAGTGAACCATCCCTCTTCTTCACAAACAAAACTGGAGCGCCCCAAGGTGAGGTACTCCTGCGAATAAAGCCCTGCCCTAACAGCTGCTCTATCTGATCCCGTAACTCTCGCATCTCAGCTGGAGCCATACGGTACGGTGCACGTGCTATAGGTCTCGTACCCGGTAGCAAATCAATAACGAAGTCTATCTCTCGACTGGGTGGTAAGCCTGGTATCTCCTGAAACACATCCGAATACTCCCTGACAACCGGGATCGAATCTAAAGGAATCACAACCTCCTTAGAGATATCCTCCTCTATGTAATACAGATGAGCGGTCGATCCTCCCTCTGGGCGAGGCATCGCCACTATAAACATCTCCTGCCCCGGAATGGCAAAAACAATGCTCCCGCTGAAGCAATCAATCATGGCCCTATATGATACGAGCCAGTCCATACCGATGATCACATCGTGAACATGCATGTCTAACACTAACATGTCCGCAGGCAATACCAAACCACCAACCTCTACCCCGACTCCCCGGCATATAAAGAAAATAAGTGACCCACTCCCCAATGGTGAGTCGACACACGTCACTGTGCTCTCTGCCGTAGCTAACAATCCTAAAGCTTTCGCGAAGTGTGTAGCAATAAAACAATGTGTAGCACCCGTATCAAATAACACCCGACCCATAGTGCCATGGATAGGAAACGTACCCTCGATCGCGGGCGGTGCCTGTGGAACTGCAGCCTGGTGGACGTTGTAGACACGTCCATACTGTAGCTGCCCCTGCTGAGCTGGGACTGCTGGAATGGGTGGCAAAGCTGCCATCTGTGGCGGTGCAGGAAGAGCGGCGGGAAACATAGGTCTCTGTGGCTCCTGGCGAGCACCCTGCTGCTGCTGCTGTGGGGCCCTGCCCCTATCAGGACAATCCTGCTTCTTATGGCCAGTCTTGCCACAAGTAAAGCACTTCCCTGGGAAGTTCCCTCCCCTCTGCCCCTGCTGTCCCCGGCCCTGGTGGCCGTTACCATTCCTCCCTTGGCCCTGCTGGCCCTGATGAAATTGCTGCCCATTCTGTCCCTGCTGGCCCTGATGGCCGTTTGGACCCTGATGGCCCTGGCGGAAACCTCCCTGTCCCTGCCTGTAGTTCCCTGACCGGAACCTCTTATTGTCCCCCTGCTGGGTACCCTGCTCAGTCTGTCTCTGCCCCTGACCGGTCTGTGCCCCGCTGGCACCATGCCCTCCAGTCCTGCCCTGATGGCTAGACTCCCCTGACCGCTTGCCCTCGGCCATATGAAAACGGTGGTCCTGGCAGTGTAGTAATGCAGCGTTAACCACATCAGAATACGTGGCCAACGATAGGTTCCCTAGCAGATGCTGGCGAATCCTCCAATTCAACCCATCAGTGAACTTCTCTATCTTCTTCTTCTCTGTTGGAATCTTGTCTGGAACGATATTCAACAGGTTAGTGAACTCGGCCTCATACTCGGCCACTGTCTTGCCCTCTTGCTTCAAACTCATCAGCTTCCTCCTCATCTCTGTATGAACTGCGGATGGAAAGTACTTGCGGTCGAACCGCACCCAGAACTCCTGAATCGTGAGGGTATCCCTCTCCTCCGCGGTGGTAATAGACTCCCACCACTGTAGCGCAGATCCAACTAGCTTGAAAGTAGCTAGCACCTGTTTCTGAACATCAGTGCACTCATGCATCCTCAAATGCCTCTGCATGTCCTTCCTCCATTGGCTCGAGATAACCACATCTGAGCTTCCAGCAAACTCTGGTGGATGCGCTTTCTGAAAAGCGTCACGTACACGTTCCCAAGCAGACGGGAATGCATTAACCTGGACTGGCGCGGCAACCGGCGCCTGCGGTGGTGCCTGCTGAATCACGGTAATCGCAGCATTTACCGCTTGGGCTACTATGGCAGCAACCTCAGCGGCGTTCAACATGCCCTGAACTGGAGCGGGCTGGGGTTCGGGCGTAGCATTCCTGGGAACTCGTCGTGCACGTCGTGGAGGCATCTGAAACAAGAACAAAGTTTATAAGTTCACGGTTTATAAACTTAATATAGCTGAAGAACGAAACGTACACAATAAGAGTACAACAGTCCTAAAATATAGGGCTCTATATCAAAGAAAACGTAGCGGAAACATAATAGCCGTACAGATCCTAAAGGACACTAGAACCTGATGCTCTGATACCACCTGTGACACCCCGACTAATTAAACACCGGGTAGCTACTCCTTTATAAAATTAATTCAAAATGCCAAGTTGGCTCAGTTAATAGCATCACTGTCGAAAACGTTTTATTATTACTAACCACCTAGTATTTAAAAAGTAAGTGCCAAATTTTTTTTATTAAATCTGATTAACATGCAACAAGAGTAATGAATAACTAAATAACACCATTCACCATACTGAAGTAAAAAGAATAACCATCACCATACATAAATAAAACCTGGAGGAAAAACTCCTCAATACAAAACCCACAACTGTTAAGTAACTGAAATAAATAACTAAAACTGAATACTGAGCAATACATGCTAGAGTCTGAAAACTGAAATGTAAAAATGCTCTAAATAGGAATGGGCAACATGCCCTACAACTGATAGATAGTGACTCTGGAATCCAAAAGATAGAAGCGTCTATGAGCAAATCCCTGTAGCTTCCACAACCAGCTACAGCACGTCACCTGAATGAGTACCTATGCTTGGTGTCCTTGTGGCTGGGCACCTAAAAAGGTTTTACAAGAAAATATATTTGAAAGCAAATGGGTCAGAGCCCGAAAGTGGAAATCATTTTAAAAACCTGCAAGTGCTTTAAAAACATTTACAACATTAAATGCAAAGTACATGTTAGGACGTGCACTCACATTATATTCTCACCTCTCGTCTAACTGTGCACTCCTAACGCAAGTACCCATCTATAACTACCCATACTACTAGCTAACTGACAACATAACTAGCTAGACTGCCACGGGTTCTACCCATGTAATCGGTTCCAAATAACATAACAACTCTCGTAATTAAGTAGAGGTTTACTGTGAACACAGTTACTAAATATGCCAATGATATAACTATCAGTTAACTCATTATATAACTCGAAACAATACCGTAATATTTTTACAACATTAACATGAGGATTTCCATTAATTTAATGTATATTATTCACATCATAAATATACGATACAAGCACCCCGCAATCTAAGCTGTAGTGCACACATACTCTGCTATCCATCCCGGTACATCACGTACATAAGGATCACATATTCCGAATCTCTCAGGAATAGTTCAGATAACACAAATCACAAATAGTGGAGGCGAACATAGTCACCATCACATGGGTCACGCACATACCTACGCTCCCATGGTCAGCGGACTTATTAATATCACAATAAGTCTTTCTATGACCTATGTTCATCAAGGTACCAGTCTATATCCCCCCCGTAGGCACACAAGGAATAGAGGGTCCTAAGCGAACGAAACCTCCCGTGATAGCAAGTATGGTAGGTATGTCATACATACAATCCATATACTAATACTAAGTAAACACACACCTTAGTAATACCGTATTTTAATCGTAGTACATATCGCATTCTCGTACTAACTAATTATCACAACTTATTTTATTCCGGTTCATAATTATACGCGCTATAATTCATCCTCACATCGTAGTAGTCACTCACGTCTCAACCCAAATGATTCATTGAATATAACTCTCGTATATGATTTGCTAATCCCAACAACCCAAAAGTCCCAACTAAGTCACTATAACATCAAAGGGATGCTAACTCTACCCTTGAACCATCTCCCGGAACTCCAAAAGTCAAAACAGTCCAAAAAGGGTCAAACTGTCAACTCGTTAGAAGTCTCGTTCGAACGAGGCTTCGGACGAGTTTGGACTGTCAGGTCGTTAGAAGTCTCGTTCGAACGAGGCTGTTCGAACGAGATCCCAGTTCGTTCGAACGAACTGACCCTTCTAACGATATCTCGTTCGAACGAGATATCGAACGAAAATCCTACTCGTTAATAACGACTGGTCAACTCGTTAGAAGCTCGTTCGAACGAGCTCGTTCGAACGACCTGGGGGCTGCTTCTAACGAGATGCCAGTTTCGGCCCAGAATTTCCCAAAAATCGTTTTTCACCATTTTTACTCCTCAAACCTCTTCTAAAATTCGTTCCCACAATATATTGAGTTCTCTAATCATCCTCAAACATGTTAAGGGCTATACTAACATCATTAAAGGGTTTGATATCATCTAAACATCATTAAATCACAATTTCTACATTAATTCCCAATTTTCTTCAAGAACATAAACCCTAACTTCTTCTCATCATAAATTCCCAGATTTTAATTCGTTTATACATCACCTAGATATGAAATATCCGAAATTAAATCTCCCAACAATGTTTCTACATGCAAACCTATCCCAATATTCAATAATAACTTCAAATTTCATGGGTTTTCTTTTAATCTTTCAAGAACAATTAAGATTCTTCAATTTCTAACATGGAAAAGACATTCTCAGTAATTAAATGGAAATAAAGTCACTTGCCTTGGTTTGATTTCTGAATTTGGTGTGGATTCGGTGTAGAATTTCTGCAGAATTCCTCTCTCTCTCTCCTTCTCCAAGCTTTCTTCTCCAAAAGGCTATGGTGGCTAGGGTTTGCTTTGGGGAAACTTATGAAACCTAATTTCAATAAACCTCCGTAGCTTGTTGGGTTAATAAGGGTTGGTTGGGGTCAATCCTTATCAGATTACAACTCTCAATTTTCGTCACTTTTAATTACCCAAAAATACCAAATTACTAAAATACCCTTTAAGTTACCGGTATGGTCTAAAATTACCCCGGGACCCAAACTATACCCCCGGCTAGTGTTTTCTGACTATCTCGACCCTTCCGGACGCGTTGGCGCACTCAAAACGACCATACGGATTATAGATTTTAAATTCACTTTTTAAAAATAAAATATTATACCGTGACGCGGCGGTCCCACGCGTCTCAATAAAATTTCCAAATTGCCGTATATAAATCTCACGACAAATTTTATAATACCAAGTTCATATATAATCATATATGCACATAATCAAATACCAATACGCATCTCATTAGTATTTATAACCCGGATTAATTTCCAATTAATACGCATTTAATTAATTAATCCCAAAAATCAATATAGCCAAAAGTACGGGGTATTACAATAAATCAGTGAGTTTAATAAAAAACCATTTAGACAATTGTGAAAATAATAGTACGAGGTAACCACCAATTATTTTAGAAAACGGATGTCAAATAAATCAGTGAGTTTAATAAAAAACCATTTAGACAATCCAATTATAAAATATGGTGGATAAACATATAAAGACATATAACGAATTACAACCATTCCTCAAAATAATAATCGGATAAGCTGTCGGTTAACAGACCAATACAAACATGTTACACCAAGTATTTCAAATGAATATCACAGTATATAAGCAAGTACAAAACTTGGGCAACATGCCCGAATGTTCAGACTGATCATAACTAGAGTATACTAAAGATGGATGCGTCTATAACAAAAATTCTACAACATCCGCAAAATGTTGTAGCTCCCTGACACTGAGAAGGAGAGATTAACACGGGCGTCCTTGCGGCGGAGCACCTGGGAATAAATAGGATCCATATAAAACAAAGAAATATAAACGGGTCAAGGCCCGGTTTGATATGTTATACATGTGAATAAAATGCATGACAACTATGAATTGCTAACATCATAAACAAGCTTAACTCGCTCTTACAACAAGGATAACCCTCAGCTCTCATCTAAGTGCACATCCTAGCGCAATGTCATTTATAGTGTTAACTATTCATCGATGCAAGAGAAATAACTCAATTCCAATTTAATAAGCTTACATTTCAGTTTTGCCCAATATGACTTCACAAGGCCATTCTTCATTAGGAAACTTATTCCAAATAGTTGATTTATAAAATGTTTTAGCCATTTATAAAATGTCACATTCGTGAGAATAGTTATAATCACAATATAACGATTCTAAGACCATCTTTCCGGGAGTCACCCCACTGGATGCGCCCCTAAATAGCCATCATCTTCCAGGGCCTATAACCAAGACCACCTAGGCATCCGAAATCGCGTCGCGTGGGAAGCGGCCATATACCTTCGACAGTGAGTCATAACCATACCCGGAATTACCTCACTTCGAATAAATTACATCAAAATATAACCACCGGTCCTATGGCCGAGGACTATATTCACCCTGCATTCATTAGGCAGGGGACTTCACCTCATTTGCGTAACTTCCCTTATGATAGCATTTAGAGAGGTATGTATATGCAAATCAATATTCATAAGATATGCCAATTTAAAATGTGCATTACATTATATCCGGAGCCATATGCGTTTAATGGCATAAACCATAACGTTTAATTATCCCCATACTAACTTCCAAGAGTTCACGACAACACCATAGGCCACTAAGTGTAATTTACCTCATCCAAATCTCTAAAGGTCCAAAACCATATAACCCTACCTTCCCCTAGTCCTAGACTATATTATTAAATCAAAAGGACACTTACTACCATCTATTTATTCTATTAATGAATCCCCGACATAAGCCCGAACACCCCTTTTACTAACTTAGGATATTGATTTCCCTAGTGCAAGACTCTAATACTCTAGTTTTACTTCATTCAAGAAGGTTCCTAGGCCTTAAACCTAAAAAGAAAAGAGTAGAAAATATCTAAGTTTTCGGAGTTAAAAAAAACAGGGGACCGATCGACCGGCCCCTGACCCCCGGTCGACCGCGCTTCTAAGATTTTGCCTTGTAAGAAAAGCAGTAAGCCCAATCCTCAATGCCCGGTCGACCGGTCATGAGACCGCGGTCGACCGCGCATTCTAATTTTGCCTTTCGAGAGACGCAGAAAGCCTTTCTCTTGAGGCCCGGTCGACCGGGCTCTGGACCGCGGTCGACCGGTCATACCAGACCCCACGGCCAAACCCCTTTTTTTCATACCAAGCCTAAACCTCTAACCGTAATTTCTTCCACATCTCACA